>OX104134.1:100853646-100899127 GCA_944470555.2 Heterobilharzia americana
GACGATATATAGCGCAACCGCCACCCAATGTCATCGCTGAGTATTTGTCCTCATGGCCATCAGGCTTTGACTCCACCGGTCACGACTTGTCATTTTCATTGGATTCTGACCCAGTGGCTCAATGGTAACGCACTGGCCACGGGATCTGAAGGTCGTGGGTTCGATCCCCGCTGGTGGGGTCGTGGGTGCGCACTGCTGAGGAGTCCCATACTAGGACGATGTAGCTGTCCAGTGCTCCCAGGTTTCCTTTGTTCCTCCAACTGATGTCAGTCTATGATGAATAACAACTTGAAATAATTCCAAATCACAACTCCCTCAAAAAGATAATGATTGATTTATATACATTTATTGGTTATAGATGTGTGTGTGTTTGTCAACTAAGCGTCAAGTAACAATTATGCAGTGATGAATTATATTCAAGTGGGATGAAAATCATGTGAATACTATAACGAAACAGAGAATAACAAATGTGAAGTATTACGTCACGGTTGGAAATGACTACAGGTTGTGGTATGAATAAAGATGGGTGTAAAACTAATAATTCCATTTCTATTGATTTATTAGATTTATCACACAGTGTAACAGTATTGTTTACCGTAAACAAACAAACATTCTACCACAGTGCACAAGTTTTACTCTTATATTAGTAAAACCATTAACATAAGAAAATGAATGTTCATCAAGGTAATGACAATATAGAAGAAAGGGATGGGAGGTTAAAATGCGCAATAACAACTTGAAATAATTCCAAATCACAACTCCCTCAAAAAGATAATGATTGATTTATATACATTTATTGGTTATAGATGTGTGTGTGTTTGTCAACTAAGCGTCAAGTAACAATTATGCAGTGATGAATTATATTCAAGTGGGATGAAAATCATGTGAATACTATAACGAAACAGAGAATAACAAATGTGAAGTATTACGTCACGGTTGGAAATGACTACAGGTTGTGGTATGAATAAAGATGGGTGTAAAACTAATAATTCCATTTCTATTGATTTATTAGATTTATCACACAGTGTAACAGTATTGTTTACCGTAAACAAACAAACATTCTACCACAGTGCACAAGTTTTACTCTTATATTAGTAAAACCATTAACATAAGAAAATGAATGTTCATCAAGGTAATGACAATATAGAAGAAAGGGATGGGAGGTTAAAATGCGCAATTTGTGGTAGAAAAGTTCATGAAGAACGCGTCAACTCTGTATTGTGGGCCAAGGTAAACAAAGTGAATGTACATATTTCTTTTGAACACAGTTGGTCTGGCTTTCTTGCGTTGGTCACTACGGCTTCGACTATGGATAAGATGCAAAGTCGTGCACCTTTAAGGAGATTGTAAGGGGCATAGTATATCACAGAAAAGGCGTGACCTACCTTAATCTGGTGTACGATATCTGCTATCGTCTCACATCTAGTTTTTGGATGAGCAACTGCTGCTTAGTAGATGATAAGTATCTCAGTGTAGTGGCTGTTTGCTTCTGAAACAATGTGATTTTACACGAAACTGATACTATATGATCCCCATTTGAGTCCTTCTGACTTCAGTGAAGGCTTTCTAGTAGTTGCAGGAATTTAGTCGTAAGACGTCATAAATATAACATAATGTCCAGGTCACTGATGTTTTTCACAAAATCCTTTGTTCGTCAAATCTTCAGATTTGAAGTAATTGGGTAATTCCTTCTCGCAGTCCATTTTTCGTCATAAATTAGTGGTTTATCTACATGTCACTACTATCTGAAATTTTTGACAGGAGAAAACAAAACAAAAGTAGATGTAGCTTTTGTACCCTCATAGTTATAAATCGTTTATGCATTCAGTAGCCCTATGGTTTGTGTAGTCTTGGGAGCAGTATCAATGGTGTTTTTCATAAAATAGTCATATAGTCTACAGTTCAGCCGTCCTATACACTTAGTCAGTGTTCGCTTTATGTGTTTCTTTGAGTATACTGTTCCATGTTTTGTAATATTTAATAAGGAAGAAGTTTTACCAAGTAACTCCCTCAGAAGCTTCAGTTTCTTTTGTTGAGGTTGTTTTTTAAATAATATAATACAACACACCTTATACAACTTACACTGCATGAAACAAACCAGTTTACAGATATGATCACTTTTGTAATGCGAACTCATTGTAATGAACAATAACAAGCAATACTTTGGAAATCGTTTTTAAGGCATATAAGAAATTAATTTAGAGAAAGGACGTTAATGTTTTGCAGACAACAAAGAATAAAACAGCTAAACACCAACATAATTGTTCGACAAACTACAGCAAGTTGAGTTCGAAATGGGGAATTGTTCATTAATCGCTTGAAAAATCGAATATTCTTGAAGGTGGGAGGGTGATACAGCCATGCCTCTGAATCTTGTGCTTTCTTCATAAAGTTGTAATGATATGGAGTACGCTGACAATTGCGATTAACAAGATTTCATAAGACTGAAGAACAGATTAGTTAGACCTGAAAATGAACAATAAGCGTGAGCACTACACCAAACTCAAAATGGAAGCACAAAAATGCTACACGAAAGTATATCAATCATGATATATATACGTGATTTAATTGTACTGACTACAAAAGTTGCTTGATTAAGCGTCCTAAAGCAACTGTTCAGAGGTCAACTTATGGGGAAGAAGATGAAGGTACATACAGAAATGGTGAAAAAGAAACTAAAGACGACGATGTTGCTATGGAAAGGGAGAAGGGAGGATATTGAACCAGGTATTTGCTCATATGCGAGCCCTAGGTTGCATGAAGATGTTGCCCTACAGACACGGAAAGTTCGAGTTTATCTTCTTGCCATCCGGCTTGCTGGTCAGTCGTCACCATATTCGCATTTTTTTTACTTTAATTTTTTAAATAATTTTGCACTACGTTCAATAAAGTTGACGTCTACTTAGATACTTTCAGCCTACTCTCAGCTGATTAAGACCGTGGATACATTATTGACCTAATCATCCCTTGGCATATATCATACATCAGATGACACTCGTGACCATTATACCACGACTCATGCCGTAGTCAAACATGACTTATCACGCAAAAATGACTTGTACCATTGCATGACGTTAAGACTCCTAGCTCATTACAAAAAATAAGAATGGTGGGTGGAATGTTTATTTGTAGAAGGGGATAAGTGTAGCTAAGCAGAGCTAGACTATAGGAGCATTAAGGCTAGGATGAATAACTAGCATCGGAGACATCATGGTCACAGATAAGCATAGAATAGTACGGAATTCAACAAAAATTACTCACCGTATGATGAACTCGGTGTGTATATCTACCTGTTCTCCACACTATTAAATTTTCTTACTGGGGTTAACTTAGCTAATTTGGCTGTAAAAAGTATCTCATTTCAACATACGTACAACATTTCAGATTATGTGAGTAGATAATATCGATACTGTACATCAATGTTTAACACAGAGCAATTAGTCTGTTGTTAAGAGAAACGGTTCAAAGTTGTGGGGAATGCGTGAAATTACGCATTAACCACTAAAATAAAAATAACGTTTCCTTTTCATTACTCTTCACACATTGCGTTCATTCTTCCCATTACTTGGAAAAAAGAACCTTGTTTGTCTGAACAGGTAAAAGGTTGAAATTTCGGTTGTGGCGGGATCGCTTTGCTTCTGCTTTTAAACGTGGAAATATAGTGTGCTTCTATCCACTCTGACTTCTGCCTCCGTTGACTAATGTCTTATGTGAATACTCATAGACTGTTCTTGGATTTTACAAGATCTCTCATCCCACTTTCAAATATCACGACAATTAAGCCAACGTCGACTCCGGAGCACTGACGATTATCGCCTTCTGAACTGATTTCGGAATATACTGAGTTTTTGTGGACGGTACCGAACAGATAATATTCCAGTAACCCATTATTATTCCTAACACTGATATTACTGTTTTGTATGATAATGCATAACTTTTCGTATTTGTATATCACTGGATCTATTTTTGTTAATTATACGTAGCCCAACATTTTGGTCTACTTGACATTGCTTTGGGTCCACTACAAAGTTAATAAAGGTGTGTTTGAATGAAAAAACGCCTATAGAATAGTGGTATAGCGTGACTGAGGAAGGAAAAATTGAGTCAGTGGGGTACTAAGTTTAGCACGCATGTAGAGCATAGAGGAAAGTAGTTAGGAGGGATACCTATATATAAATTGAATGAAAATGGTACTACATAACGACTTTATTCATTCTAACCAACAATGTCACCATCAGACACAATAGCTCGACCGTGATTACTTGCTGATAACTCCACTATACAGTGCATTTGTAAATATAACGTGATCGTTTGAGAACTGATGGATATCAGCGGAAAGAAGGAATTCGTTAGGCAGACGTTAGAACTGAAATGGAGACATGCAAGCGAGAGTATGGAGTGAGAGCTTGCTCCATCACTTACTGTACTGTCATGAAGAATCGTGACCTAAGTTTAAGAAGGTATTTGTCATTAGTTACAGTAAACTCACGATTGCGTAAACTGTATGAGGAAGTAGGATTAAAAGCGGGAGAGCGACAGGCATGAGTAGTGCCACACAAAAAGCGAAAAAATAAGTTAAGGCTGAGCTTCAGGCGTCTTAATGAAACTGAATCAATCTTCAGTTTCATACACCTTCGCTCTTAAGCAAGTTCTTCATGACGGTCCATTACACATGGGGTAAATTTTCTTTGAACGTTTTTAGTGTGTATGCCTTCCGAAGTATACATATTGCAGCAGCGGGCGATCATTACTTTGAGTAAAAGTAGCCCAACCTCAATGTTACGTACGTGGTTATGCAAATGGACAACTAGGTGCCTACATTTGAACACAAGAGAATGAGCATACTCCGCAAACCTTAGGTTCCGGAAATACGTATTACCTAAATCACATACCGAGTTAAATGAGTTGACACAGAATCATCAAGGCATATACTGACTCTTGGGTGGGAGTTATTAAAACAGAATCCAGCATTTACTGGAGTTAAGTGGGAGTTGCCATATTTCACTCCAAGCGAACAAATTCGTCAAGTCCTGGATTTCATCAAAACCCCCACTTAGGGATGAGCAGGGATGCTATATGCATTTTTAGGTCATCAGCAAACAGGCAGGGCTAGCCATATTTTATTACATCGGGAATACCATTTATGTAAAGGAGGAAGGATAAGAGTCACAGCGCACCACCCTGGATGACACCACTTAAATTAGGCTTCGGAGAGAAATGGGTGTGATCGAACTTCATTACTTGAACACTCTGTCTAAGAAATGAGTTTATTTATGATGACGGGGGGTCGCTGATTCCAGATGATTCAGGCTTTAGGGTTAACCGAATATGAGGCGATTCATCAAATGCTTTTTTGAAGTAAAAAAATAGAGAAGTTATGAAAAGACCCTCATCACGCTTGTTGGTGACTCTTTCAAAGTAGTCCACTGAGTAAGCACTACATGAACGACCTTACGAGGGAGCATGTTGCACAGGGGAAAGTAACTGGTGCTGAACCATACGGCCATTAACTTTCTGCATGACCATCTTCTCCATAATACGAGGAGCTATATGTCTTAATAATAATAACTATTTATTCCGAATAATGAGTTGCATGGACACAAGTGTTATTTTTGATTTCTTAACCTGAGGCCGGGTTACACGTAGGAGATATGTATGGGAGTTTCAGCCCCCAGAGTCACATGCCTCAGTGAGGGGTGTAGAGAATAGCTTCATAGAGATCAGTGGAATGCCTTCACTAGCCCTCTTTGGGAGAACGGCTGGGATTCAGTCGGGTCCGGCGGTGTATGAGTTCCTCAGTAAAGCGACTGCGCCAGCCATCTTATGCCACATAAAGGAAACACTACCTAAAGAATAGTTTGGTGGAATGGGTATTTCTATGTTTAATATACTACTTTCAAGTGTGAAAGAGCTTGCAAGATGATTCCTGGTTAGCTCACGGATCTTACTTGAGTCATTGCATAGAATGTCGCCCTCAATGATCAGATCACCGGGCGTCACTGTAGATAAGTGCCACGGGGCTTTGGAGTTTTCACTGGAGGCTGAACGTTAACTGTTTGTATGTTGCCTCAATAACCGATTCGATTTGAAATTTTCATGTGCAATTTTCAATGAGACGAGGGATGAAAAGTGTTGGGCCCGAGTGGGTTGCGGGCGTGGGTATAATGATACTGAGGCTCAATAGATACCCCTAGCGAATATACCTTTGCAACCGACCCACCTCAGTACCTCCTTTACTGAGCGCGGAAAACCAGGAGACAAAGACGGCCTATGACTGCAAGAACAGCGACAACTTTTATTAAGCAGATACATGACATGTATGTATTTACAAACTCTCAGAAAGCGAAGCCATGAATGAATCAATCCGATTTGTTCTATGAGGCCGAATTTCTCCAATCAGGTTCTCATGTCAGCGCATGCGCAAGTCATGATCTGAACATGATGTGATCACGACTCGAAAACAACCCCCTATTGGCTGCCTTTTGTCTCTACGTATCAAAAAGTCACTAGGCCGACGGAAATTTCTGGCGTGTTTGCGCATGCGGATACTTACATGTTCTGGGATGAAACTTGCTTTCGGATTTCTGTTTATTACTGATATCGCCGGTGCAGTGAGATTGTGAGTTAGGTTAACATAATTCATGGATTGAGCTGCTGGGAAATAAGATCCCCAGTCCAGCATCGTAACACTCACTGCATCTCCCCCCATTTGTCATTTTTGTGATATTTATTTTCTGGGCGCTGACGTAATACTGGGAGACGGTCTGAAGTCATCGAACATCACTCTGTGATCACTGCCGGAAAATTATGAACCCACTTAAAGAGTAAATGGCAAAAATTCACTGGTGAAGGCGAGGTCAAGTACACGATGATGTCTAGCTGATTGCTTTACGATCTGGCGTCATTCCTCTGCATATGACACAATAATAAACCTGCAAAAACCCCTGGGGGAAGTGGCTGCTGCTTAATGCCAGGTATATTAAAGTCACCGCGCTTACGTTTTCATGGAGTGGGGTGGTTTCACTGCAAGAGCAAACACTTTGGTCAGTGTACCATCATAATCTACTGTAGAGCAAGGGGACGGTGGGCACAACCTGAGAAGGGAGTTGTTGCATTTGGAAACTTCGCCACAACCCAAGCTGAGTCAGTTGGTGAATTAAGTTTTGAAGTACTGCAGTCTGTTATAGAAATGTCTGACCTGATATAAATGAGGTAACCACCGCCTCTGTCATTATATTTATCTCCTTTGAACAAAGTGTGACTATCGGCAGAGAAATCGTCGTCGAGAGTGTCTGAAGTACATCTAGCTTCAGTCCTTAATACCAGACAGGGGCCAGATATAATCGATAACGCAATGACCCCAATCATTCTGTTGTATATGAAACCAGCGTTAATCATGCTGGAGGTCAAAGAACTGGACAAGCAACAGTATGTGAACATGTTTTCCGAAAACTTGCCTCGGCAGGCCAGGTTGAGCCGTAGTGGGAAGAAATGTAGAGTAGAATTTGATTTTGAGGACGTACTGGGGCAATAGGATATGCCTGGGTGACTACCAACAATATCCTTTGTTGTATCGGGTGTTGACATACTATAAGCGAGCCAGGAGGATGGTAGGTTAACACATCTTCCTTGTCACTGCAACGGTTGTAAGCAGTTTTGTTTATGACGTGAGTGTTTATATATGTACAACTAGTCACTCTGCTAGGAGGTTTATTAAACGACACCATTGTCAGCCGCAGTATTTCTTTCCAAACTTGTTCAAGTCCTGGTGTCCTACATCCGGTGGTATATTTTACGTCAATATTCGTAATAGGTGTTTTCATCATTATATACCCCTAAACTTCAACTTTTAGATCATTTGCATCGCAACTATCACTACAGTTGGAAGTGCCATTTTGGAGGAACGTAGAATGCATGTTTATTCCGGATAACTCGGAACTCGTTGTGGTCTCGCAGTTCTAGATTTCGTAGCATTTCAATTCTGAAGTGAGTTTCTAGTTATCCTAAATTTTAAGTCAGTTGGAGAGTCACCTCTGTGTAACTGGACGCTGTCTTTTAGTTTTTGAATAGCTTGCCAGATAATAATCCAAAGTTTCAAGGTATAATGCTTTTCTTCTGTAATATCAGAAGTGCGCGGACAAGCAGGTGGATAGTCATGATGAATGCAGCCGAAAAACCAAGAAAATTTTAATTTCGACTGGGGTTTCTGAAAAATGATTCCATGGTTTTATTTGGGAAGCTTGAAACAGAGAAGCTAACTCTAGCAAAGTGAAGAATGATTAGAGAAGTATTCAGAATTCACACAAAGTAAAGCCAGGAAGACATTTTTGCTAGCCAGACGTCGAAGTCAGCCAGCTCATACCAAGACATGACATAGAAACAGGTCCGACTGGGAGTCACAATGGTTGATGAACAGTTAAAATCAATTAAAAAATATATCTTACATAAGTTTTAACCTTTTCACTGAGAAACAGGTGGCAGCCACTACGATAACCATGAAATCCTGATTTTCTGACAATGAATCTGCGGAAGAAAAGCAGTCAGTAGTTGCGGTTCTGGGGTAGAAAATCTGAAGTGCGTTTAGATGCAGGGGACTTAATTCTTAGAAGTAGTGTTCTGTTGACGGTGCCTGATCGTGTTAATTACGACCACCTGGTTCTTAAATCAGACCACCGCCGCTTCACTGGCTGTCCTAATATCAAGGAGGTCGTTTATCTACAGTTTGTGTGGATTTATCCGTCTGAAGAAACAGGATATCCCAATGGAATTCCCCTACGTTCATTTATAGGGTCTCTTCTTTTTCTACTGTGTATAAAGGACTTTCCTCATTAGGTCTTCTCTGAAGTCGTTCTCTGTGCTGATGACGTGAAAATGTGGAGGGAAATCAAAGGTAAGGAAGACAGTGTTTCTCTACAGGAAGACCTGACCCAACCTCAGAACGGGGCAGTCAAGGCGCGCACCTAGTGTAACGGAAAAGTGATCTGAAAATCCCTCCCGATCACCCTTATTTGATTGTATTGACATTTATTTTAACATTTTTACCCTCGTTATGGATGGTGTGCCTTTGACCCTCGCCGGTGTAATGTTATTTGCTTGTTTAACTGTCTTATTTGACTTTACACTCGGTATTTGCCTTTGTATGTTTGAGACTTATTATGAGTGTTTCACTTTCCTATTATGTGACGCTGGACTGTTGATAAGGTGATGTTGTTTTACTGCGCACGATATTTTGTTTTGGTTCAACTTACGGTTGTGCAGTGATTTGACTGTTTGTCTTTTGACTGTCTACTGGGAACGTTTGTTTGTTGATTTGATTCCTGTAGGCAGAGTTTTGATCCCTTTTGCCGGGAATATTCCTATTGACCGACAAAAAAAAAAAAAAAAAAAAAAAAAAAAAAAAAAAAAAAAAAAGTACGTATTTGTACCCGAGAACGTTTTGGACTGTATAGTTACCCAACGGCACTGTTGAAAAAAAAAAAAAAAAAAAAAAAAAAAAAAAAAAAAAAAAAAGTACCACAGATTTTGTTACGAATCTACTATTGAATTACTACAAACCGTGTTTTGATATTTCGATCCAACCTTTGACTGTGCGTCACTCGCGGAAGTTAGGAAGCTATACAGTAGAACGCAGGAACTAGTCAGATTCACGTCAGTTGGCACCGCCTAGCTATTTCCCGCGTTCAGGCCAAGATTATTGGATTCTGGCCGCTACAGTACTCAACAACCCGTCACTGCTGTACCTGGCAATCGCAAGGTGTTCCTTGAGTCAATTCCGGACGGGGAAGGTGACATGTCCATGGATCCAACCTCAGATACCAAGCAAGTCCCTCTTGATGTTATTTCATGCCGTGGCTCTGATAATGGTACAGTTATTGACTATAGTAAGACTAGTCCTTGTAGGACCTCTGCTCAGTTGAAGGTACGACAGTTGGATGAAAGGCAAGAGTTGGAACTTCGTGAATTCAAGGCTAAACAAAGACAGGAAAGGTTGCGTCTGCATAAAGAACTCAACTTAGATGTGAATGGGGGTTTAGGTGATACCTTTTCCTTGGATGATGATATAAAGTGTCACAAATCAGTTTGTCTTGGCATTGACCCTCATAGCAGTTCTGATCGTGAAACGACTAGCCAGGCGAGCAGCGCAGAAAACAAAGGGGTTGCCGCTACGTTGCCTTGTGTCAGTGTTGGCCATGAGTTGCCGAAAGTAGAATTAAGCAGCTTTGACGGACATCCAGCCAAATATTGGAAGTTTATGAGGCAGTTTGAGCTCTACGTTGTCTCTAAGGTTGATGATGATGGACAGAGGCTGTTATACTTGTTACATTACTGTAAAGGTAAGGCCAGGGAGGCTATAGAGGAATGCATTATGTTACCACCATCTGCTGGTTATCGTAGGGCTCGGGATATACTCAAACGTTTGTTTGGAAGGACTCATGAAGTCAGCCGGGCCTTACTACAGGATCTGATGGAATGCTCGAACATAGAACAAAACGATGCTGAGGCAATGTCGAGGTTAGCTATAAAAATGGAAAACTGCGCTATAGCCCTAGAGCAAATGGACTATACTGCGGACCTTAACTCCTTGAGAACTTTAGAAGGTATAGTAAAGAAATTGCCCCGTGTGTTACAGATGAAATGGGCGGAGACTGTCGAAAAGCTAACTGAAACCGAACGAGAACCTACCTTCGCAGAGTTAACGCAGTTTGTGTCAGCACGTGCGAGCATTTTGCTAAGTAGGTTTGGACAGCTGGCAACAAGCAGTCGACGACCAGATAGTAAAATAGCATGTTCCACGCAGCAGCTAGTACCCGTTGGGGGAGTCCTGAAACCTTCATGTATATTTTGTGGAGGGAACCATGTAGTCACAAAATGTACCACATTTCTGTCGTTACCGGTGGATGAGAGATGGTCGAAGGCTAAAGAAACAGGTTGTTGTTTTTCATGTCTTAAAAGGGGCCACAGGTCCGTAGAATGTAAAATTCACGGGGTGTGCAGTGTAGAAGGTTGTAAAGCATACCATCACCCTCTGTTACACAAGAAGACCCACCACGCCGTAGGCGAACAACCGGAGAAAGGTAGTTGTGGATGCACTGAGTCTCTCAGAGAAAGCGTGTGTTTGGGCCTACTCCCGGTACGTGTAAAGCACGGTAATAAAGAGGTTTACGGTTATGCTATCTTGGACAATGGCTCTGATACAACTTTGATCACGAAAGGTGTTTTGCAACTTCTAGGATTGTCGACTGACGGCACAAAGACTATCATCAAAACTGTTAGTGGAAGTAGATTGGCGGACTCAGTCAGCAAGCCTTTCGAAGTTTATTCACTAGACGGAAACGAATGCATACTTATAGATCGAGCAGTTGTGGCAAGAGATCTCCCAGTACGGAGACCTAAAGGGTCGATGCGAGAAAGTATTAAAAGGTGGCCGCATCTGACTGACGTACCCTGGACAGAGGTGGAAGACGGGGAGGTATTGCTGCTCATCGGTTGCGATGTACCTGAGGCTCACTGGGTTCTAGATCAGAAGTTAGGGGGCAGAAAGAGCCCATATGCTGTGAGATCATTGTTGGGCTGGGTCGTGTTCGGTCCGACAAGCTTTCGTGAGCACAGGGAGAGGGTTGTGAATTGTATGTCTCGGTCAGATCTATTAGTCGATCAATGGAAGAAAATTTACGATTATGAGTTCAGCGATTTGTACTCGGGAGATAAGTCGTTATCTCTCGATGACCTAGCCGCTGTAAACATAGTGCAGCGAGGTACTTATTGGGATAATGGACATTTCGTTGTCCCCTTGCCCTGGAAAATGGAGTCCAAGAGAGTATACGGTGGATGCGAAGTAGCCAGGCGACGTTTGGAGAGTTTGAAACGCAGACTAATATCCTCTGAAAGCCTTCGCGAAAGCTACACTAGCGCCATGGAAGAGACCATCAGAAAGGGATATGCAGCAGTAGCTCCTGAGCCCCAGCTTAATCCTAGCTACCGCCCACGATGGTATTTGCCGCATCATGCCGTATTTAACCCCAAGAAACCGGGGAAGGTAAGAGTTGTGCTGGACTGCGCTGCCAAACTGTCCGGAACTTCTTTAAATGACTTCCTGTATCAGGGACCAGACACGACAGCGAACTTGGTTGGAATATTATTGCGTTTTCGCAAAGAACTGATTGCCCTGACGTCCGATGTGGAAGAAATGTTTATGCAGGTGAAAGTCCCAGAGTTTGACCGAGGTGCTCTGCGGTTCCTATGGTGGCCTCAGGGTGATTTCTCGAAGGAACCTATTGAATATCAAATGACGTCACACCCATTCGGTGCAGTGTCCTCACCGTTTTGTGCGTATTTTGCAATGGCCAAGACTGCCGAGACGTATGCCAACGATTATGATAGCTATGTGGTGGAAGCAGTGAAGCATAACTTTTATGTTGATGATTGCCTAGTGTCCTTTGCAAGCCCAGGTGAGGCAAAAACGTTCGTAAAACAGTCCACTGAGTTGTTGTTACGTGGTGGCTTTAAATTGAAGAAGTGGGTGACTAATTCAGAGGCAGTGAGAGTAGTTCTTCCTGGTCTGAGCCACACAGAGAACTCAGTCGACTTACGTGTTAGTCAAGGCTCAATCCACAGGGCCCTAGGTTTGGAATGGGACACCATGCATGATGTTTTTAAGTTCCGATTTGAACCCGTCGAAAAACCCTTCACGAAGAGAGGACTACTATCCACCGTCTCAGCTCTTTTTGACCCACTAGGCCTCATCGCCCCAGTTTGTCTTCCGGCCAAGCAGCTATTGCAGAATCTTTGCAAATCTCATGCTGGTTGGGATACACCCCTGAGTTCCAATGACCTATCCCTATGGATGGATTGGATGAGGTTCATGAAGAATCTTGGGCAAATCTCCGTACCCAGAAGTATCAAGAAGGAGGATAAGAGTGAGATGAGTAAGATTGAGTTGCACTTATTTTGCGATGCCTCTGAATCTGGTTATGGAGCGGTGGCTTATTCGTGGAACGTTCCAAAAAACACGCCACCCTACAGCATACTGCTTTATAGCAAATCCCGGGTTGCCCCTCTGAAAACGGTGACAGTGCCGAGATTAGAGTTAGCTGCGGCAGTATTGAGTGCACGAATGAGTGAAATTTTGAGGAAGAACCTCCCAAATAGCTTTGACAAGACTTATTTTTGGACAGATTCTATGATTGTTTTGTACTATATTAGAAATACAGAGAGTCGGTATAGTACGTTTGTGGCCAACCGTCTAGCCATTATTCACCAGTATTCATCCCCAAATCAGTGGGGGTACGTTAAATCTGAAGAGAATCCCGCAGATTGGACATCAAGAGGCATACGAAAAGCGTGTGAATTAGCGTCTTGGATTCAGGGCCCCTCTTTTCTGGGAACCCGACAGTTTTCAAGTACCACAGACCTCTGCTGGAAGGAACCACCGAAAAATGTCGAATTGAAGAGGTCGGTCCGAACAAACACAAACGTTACTGAGCTCACTGCTGATCCGATTTTGGCGTATCATTCGGACTGGGTGAGGCTGATTAAAGCTGTGGCATGGCTTAAGA
Source organism: Heterobilharzia americana (assembly GCA_944470555.2). Lineage (NCBI taxonomy): Eukaryota > Metazoa > Platyhelminthes > Trematoda > Strigeidida > Schistosomatidae > Heterobilharzia > Heterobilharzia americana. Next base: position 100,867,203 of record OX104134.1, read on the forward strand.
GATATGTGGTCTACATATCCGTTATGTATTCGCGTCGCCAAGGTGTGTCACTGAATGTTGGCTATCTAACAGCCGATGAACTGGAAGCTGCTAGACATAAAGTATTATGTATGGTACAACAGGAGGTATATGGAGAATTAATAAAGGAACTCCGAGAAAAGGGTAGTTGTGAGACTGAAGAAGGTGAATTGCAAAGGTTGTCACCTATACTTGTGGATGGATTGGTCTGCGTCGGTGGGAGGTTGAACTATTCCGACTACCCACTTACTTTTAAGCATCCGGTTATCCTCCCCAGACATCACTTCGTGACTGAGCTGATCATAAGGCATTATCATATTATAGAAGGACATACTGGTACTTCGCAAGTCCTGGCCACTCTACGAAGAAACTATTGGATAATTAAGGGGATCAGTGCGGTCAAACGGGTGATAAGAAAGTGCATAGAGTGCCGACGATTGAAAGCTGCACTGGGTCAGCAGATGATGGCCCCTTTACCGGTCTGTCGCGTGCAGAAAGGATGGTTTTGCTTCTCATCAGTGGGAATTGATTATTTTGGACCACTCATGGTTCGCCAGGGAAGGAGAGAGGAAAAGAGGTACGGGTGTGTGTTTACTTGTCTCCAGACGCGAGCCATACATTTAGAGGTAGCTTTCAACCTAGGCACCGACGCCTTTATAATGGCTGTAATGAGGTTCATAGGAAGAAGAGGAACACCTGCAGAGATATACAGTGATAATGGTTCCAACTTTGTTGGAGCGATTTCGGAACTAAGACAACTGGTGAGTGTGTGGGATAGACGACGAATCAATGATGCCATGGTGTCAAAGGGGATACGATGGAGTTTCAACCCCCCGCAAGCGAGTCATCGAGGTGGGATATGGGAAAGGATGATACGTTCTGTACGCAGGTTATTGATGGTCATATCCAAAGAGCAGACTCTGCATGATGATACATTAGCCACCTACTTCGTGGAAATAGAAAGAATTTTGAACAATCGTCCTATTGTTCCCATGACGACCGACCCAAAAGACGAGTTAGCTCTCACTCCCAATAGCTTATTGTTATTGAGAGATAGTGGAGGAATAGTCGTGGAGGGCACTATTGCCGATAATTACGTCAGACGTTGGAAACAAGTTAATTACTTAGCTGACGTATTTTGGCGCCGATGGATGAAAGAGTATCTACCATGCTTGCAAACTCGTCAGAAGTGGTTGGGAAGGAAAAGAAATTTCAAGGAGGGAGATGTGGTGATTGTGGCCTCTGAAAAAACACCACGTGGTTCCTGGCCTTTGGGAGTGATCGAAACATGCGAGAAGGACGAAGACGATTTAGTAAGAACTGTGATGGTGCGTATGAAGGAAGGTACCGTGAGAAGAGATATAAGAAAGCTTTGTCTTCTTGAGGGAGTAGAAGAAAGATAGAGTATGCAGACAGCTAGGTAGATAGAGCCACGGCTGAATACACAGAGGTGTTTTGCGTGTCTGGAGGGATTTTGGTGGCCGGTGTAAAGGAAAAATGATCTGAAAATCCCTCCCGATCACCCTTATTTGATTGTATTGACATTTATTTTAACATTTTTACCCTCGTTATGGATGGTGTACCTTTGACCCTCGCCGGTGTAATGTTATTTGCTTGTTTAACTGTCTTATTTGACTTTACACTCGGTATTTGCCTTTGTATGTTTGAGACTTATTATGAGTGTTTCACTTTCCTATTATGTGACGCTGGACTGTTGATAAGGTGATGTTGTTTTACTGCGCACGACATTTTGTTTTGGTTCAACTTACGGTTGTGCAGTGATTTGACTGTTTGTCTTTTGACTGTCTACTGGGAACGTTTGTTTGTTGATTTGATTCCTGTAGGCAGAGTTTTGATCCCTTTTGCCGGGAATATTCCTATTGACCGACAAAAAAAAAAAAAAAAAAAAAAAAAAAAAAAAAAAAAAAAAAAGTACGTATTTGTACCCGAGAACGTTTTGGACTGTATAGTTACCCAACGGCACTGTTGAAAAAAAAAAAAAAAAAAAAAAAAAAAAAAAAAAAAAAAAAAGTACCACAGATTTTGTTACGAATCTACTATTGAATTACTACAAACCGTGTTTTGATATTTCGATCCAACCTTTGACTGTGCGTCACTCGCGGAAGTTAGGAAGCTATACAGTAGAACGCAGGAACTAGTCAGATTCACGTCAGTTGGCACCGCCTAGCTATTTCCCGCGTTCAGGCCAAGATTATTGGATTCTGGCCGCTACACCTAGTCCTGAAAGATTCTAGGTGTTACAAGTGAGACATGATACTTGTCGCTTATATGGTCTCAGTAGCGCAAAATTTGAAGCGTCGCTGACGGAGAAGGAGTTGGAGATTTTGGTCTCTCAAGACATTAAACCCTATGCCAACTGTGACAGAAACACAGTTCGTTGGGGTTTGGCGTCAATAACCCTCAGTCGAATTTTTAGACAACCCGATCATAGATGTTTTCACCAAATTTCCTGCATCTTCACCGGCAGCTTGGAACTATCATCTCCTTCCTTCTTCGCAGAAGAACAGACTAAATTGAGAACTCACCCAAGGGCGGTCGACTAAATGTGTTTGAGGGCTCAGGCCTAAAGGAGATGAAGAACGACTGGTTGCACTTGATCTATATCCTCTGGAATATACAGGACCAAGTGGAGACTTTCTAACAGTTCATAAGGCCCTGGGCACGCCTGAACACTCAGTCTTTCACTGTTGAATCCTGATCGTGGCACTAATCATAGAGGACACGCTAAGGAACTAAGCCTGGAATATGGTGGATCAGATATCAGCACAACTTCCAAGTCCTGCGAGTTGCTAAACCCCGGAACACTTCCTGCCACATAGATTAACAACCGCAAGAACTAGTTATCCGCGAGCTCAAAGAGCGAAAGCCAGTTAAGCGAAAGCTTCTGTTCCTTCAACAGCCATTTGAACAGCCTGACAGCCGTTTCGATTTTCCTGCGCCAACCTTTGCAATCATTTACATAGTCCATAATGCTTTGTTTGGAAATATTGTCTTGACTAGTGAATCACCTTCTAAGCGACATCCGTTAACTACAAATATTGAAGACAGGTATGTTATTTCATCTGATATGCAGGTAGAGTACATCCACTTCTGGTGAATATTTAACTTGTGCCATTTATCTGTCTGCGTGCTGTCGTAGGCACAAATAACCTTCCTTCGTTTTAGAAACTGACACGCAGCAACTCTCATCAGTATAATTTGTTTTCAGTTTTATTTACGGTGATGAATACAATTAGTTCCCGGCTTGAGGTGACCTATCTAGTCGGATTGTGCAGTACAAATATATAGTCAGTGTTCGCTTTGAGTTAACCTGTCTAATAACTCGCGTGAACTTCATGTGAGAGAAACAGAAGTTATTCTCACATGCACAGAGTGAAGTTTACATATAGTTAGAACTACCCTAAAAAGATAAGAACTTCTCTCCTCCCAGTTTATTTTGCGTGGTACTATATTGTCCAGTTTCTCCTTGCGCTTTCTCTCCTGTTTTCAGTATCGACCTGATGAGAAAATCCCAAGCATTAATTTGATCAAAAGGTATCAGTTGGCGAAAAATCCTACTTCTTACTTAATATTGAAAACTGGCGTTAGAATTCTTCAACTAGCTTGCCTCCAATTTCCTGTTCCTTAAACAGCCTCATAAGCAACTTACCTGCCTACTAGTACCCTAAATGCCATCAGGCACGAAACCTCAGGCACATTAACTGGCCTCAAATTTCTGGTCCGGCATAAATGCAGTGGAGATCCGGATAAATAAATAAAATCGAGGTCACTTTACCTAATGGCAACACACCCATAGTAACGCTATGAAACAGATTTCTGTGGAACTTTGCCTTTTATGAAGCTGTCTAATGGGAGTCGACTAACGGTGAGTGTATTTCCCTGACAATGCTGAAATGTGAAATCTATGAAGCTTTACATTTGCGTAAAATCCACCACTGTCGCCGGGAAAGATAACAGCCGAAGAGTGAGAGATACCTGAATCTAGATATTTTCCAGGATTAGATGTTTTCTTGAATACTTGCAGCACGCCTCCACTGCACTGTTCTCCGCAATCTTCTGAAACTGGCATCACGACTGCCCACAAGCTTTCGTTTCTTCTTCACATGTTCTCCCCCGTATCACCCTTGGACGCCTAACTTGTCGTTTCCATGAGCGTTCCACTCGAGTGCCTGGCGCCTGATGTCCCCGAATGGTCTTTTGGGTGCATGCCCAATCCATCCCCACTTCCTGCATGTCTGTTGAGCGATAGCTTATTGGTTGGTTCGTTCCAAAAGCTCCTTATTGCTTATTCTTACTGTTCTGGCCATCTGAGCTTCAGTAACGAGCGTAGACAGTTGTTGATGAATGTCCGTAATTTGTTGGAGATGCCTTTCGTCTCTGAACCATAAAGAAGCCCTGGTTTAACTGAATTTGTGTTGAAAATCCGGATCTTGCTCTCTATACTGAGTGCAGAGGATCTCCACACTGATTTTGGGTTGATAAAAGCCTGTCTTGCCTTTCCGATCCTGGCTGGCTTTGACGTCCTCGTCTGCGCCGCCGCCTGCAGCTGAAACGATGCTGCCTAGGTAGGTGCAAGTGAATGGGACTACTTCCTTCAAGTTCCTCTCGTTGGTAGTGATTGCAGCTTGTTCTTGTTGTTGATGGTGTTGGTTGGGTATCTTCACCACCTCTTTCTCCTCCACATTCACTTGAAGTCCCGTCTTCGCTGCCTCGCATCTTCTGTCAACTTGTTAGTTTTTACCTGTAAATGTTTAAGTTTGTGTGACATTAGACACAATTCATCTGCGAAATCCAGATCTTCTCCTGTGCTTTCTTCCCCTTTCCGGCGTGTGACCATCTTCTCGCTCCCCACTGTTTGCTGCGTGATCCAGTCCACCACAATCAGGAAGATCATGGGTGATAGTAGGTGGTAGCCTTGTTTAACTCCTGTCTTCACTTCAAAAGCGTCACCGAGCTTCCCGTTATGAATTACTTAGCATGTGGCATCTTCATACAGTTGTTGAGTGAGGCCGATAAATGTTTGTGGTATTCCGTAGTATGGAAGCAGTTTCCAAATTACTTCTCGGTCGACGCTGTCAAAGGCCTTCTCAAAGTCGACTAAGTTGAGGTGTAGATTTGACTGCCATTCAATACTCTGTTCTATGATGATCCGTGGTGTGGTGTTGCAATTTGGTCTGCACATGATTTGTACTTCATGAACCCAGCCTGTTCCGGACGTAGGATATACCAATACTACCCACATTTGAAGACTGAGCAGTGAAGGTCATTGAGTGCAGATTTTCTGGTCACGGCAAAATAGTCCACACACTGTGCAGGGTTTACCAACGCCATTCCCAACCTCTGGCCTTTCGAGCCTTGTCAGTTGATGAACCTTTGGTAGGATCTGTCCGGACTGATGAGTTTACTCGATAGAGAACCTCCAAGGTCTCGAAGGGTTTCGACGGATAACTTGCTCTGGAGGGAGGAAGCCTATCAGCGTTGGACTACTGGAAGAAGGACCTAAAAACACCCTCGGCCCTCTACTGATCCATGTCATGTTCTGTATTATGGGTTCATGGCAGGAATCAACTTGCCTAAAATTGAATACAATGAGAAGTCTAGGACTTAGGTTGCGTACCCGATTCTGAATGTACCAGCCCCACTAATTGTAAACCCACCTTCATGTCCAGATTTTTGAGTCTTATTCGAATGGTCTGAGTTCCCGGCCCTGAGTATCGTTTGCAGTTGATAGGACTTCCTAATGAGTCTCACGTTAGGGCCTTGGCCTCGAGCCGGGCTAGGACGGAAACTCATTTAAGCAGTCCGACCATTTTGTACACAAATGCACATAGTCTCTTAAGCAAGTGGACTGAGCTTAGTAATGTGATAGGCAACAAAAGTCCTGACATTATTGCAATCTCAGAAACTTGGTTCTCTTGGATCAGTGACTGTGAAACACACTTATGAGAATTCGTCTCTTTTAGAAGTGACAGGTTAGCACGCAAAGGTGATGGTACCATCCTTTACTTCAAGCATACCTTAACTGTAAAAGCAGCAGAAACGGCTACACAGAGAAGTGGGACATGTGAAATGCTGCTCTGCCGACTAGGGTACAAGGGACAAGAAGTTAACGAATTCGTAACATGTCGAAGCCCTGATTGTGAAGCAGCAAACTTTCTACTGAGTAAGCCGACCCTCTGGACAGATAAATGCCGATGTCTAGTTGTAGGAGACCTCAACGTACTATCAGTTGACTGGGATAGACTAACAACAAAAGCACTACGTAATTCGTTTGACCACCGGTTAGTGGAAACATAAATTTCCTTAATCCTTATACAACATATTAGGACAGCAATCAGATATGATCATCAGCATGCTCCATAAGTTCCGGACTCAGTATTCTCACACACAGATGATGTATACTTCATCATTAACTTAGCAGCCTCTTCGGAGGACTGGACAGTCAGTTCAGAAGCCTCAGTTGAGGGAGCGTGGTACTCTTTCAAACAGTTGTGTGCACGAGTGACTCAACTGTTCATTCCATGGACTCCCCAGAGGGAACGGAAACACCGTCCTCCGTGGATAAACCACGAAATCCGAATCTTGCTACGACGTGAGAAAGTGTTGGAGTCTTGCCAACCACTTCATTACTCCCGAAATGATTAAGCATCACAAAGAAGCCCGCAATAAATATATCGCTGCTATTCGCCAGCCTCGAATATGCTTAGAAACACGTCTTGCCCAGGTTGCATTGCAACATCCCAAGAGGTTATTTTCTCATATAAACTATAGAAATAAGATGTGTCGTGGTATACCCGCCCTAATCAATGGGACTGAAACTGTCTCATTAAAGACGACAGGGAAACAGAAGCGACGGCTAGATATTTCGCTGAGGTCTCCACACAGGAATCTTCTGTGGACACTTATTCAACAGTAGAAGCATTGATATCCAACCGACATTAAGTAGTCTCGATGTAGGAAAATCAACGGGACCGGATGAGCTGCACCTAAGGCTGCTCAGAGAGCTTGCACTCATTGTAGTCGGCCCACTGACTACCATCAGTGACTACTCTCAGTGAAGGCACACTCTACTGTGACTGATTCTAGACAGCTCCCATCAAACTACAAACCCATAAGTTTGACTAGTACTGTAGTGGAAATCCTGGAAAGAGTAGTCAAGAAAGCCATTATAGTCCACCTAGAGAGTAACACTCTATTGTCTCGTTCACAGCACGGTTTTCGTAGAAATTCTTTTTGCGTTCGACAAAGCACTTCATTCCAGGTTCCTCGCGAAACTGGAAAGTTTGAGAATCACTGGAAGTCTGTGCGCATGGATAAGGGACTTTCTTGATGGTGGGGGATAAAGAGCTAGGATCAATTCTCCGCTTGGAAGCTGGTAGAGAGTGGAGTGCCACAAGGCACAGTCCTGGGTCTCTACTGCTTCTCCCATACTTAAATGAGCCGTCACAAATCATGAAACCCACTATGGTTCTCTACGCTGATGATGTAAAAATCTGGGGGGGAATTAGGAACGTTTGGGATATACGTGCGCTTCAGGCAGACCTGAACAGCTTGCTTACCTGGTCAGAGAAGTGGCCGATGCCTGTCAATGCAGGTAAATGTGTGAGCATGCACTTGGGGCACACAAACACGACAACACCCACAATACTGATGCGACTCCTCCATAGTCACTACTGACACACAATGACCTAGGAGTCACAGTGAGTTATGACTTGAAAACCAAGGTACACTGTCGATTGGTGGCAGATCGGAGTTTTAGGACTCTCTGGACATTACTTAGAAAGCTTACGAAAATAAGTGGTGACATGTTAACCATCCTATACACATCCTTAGTGAGGTCTACATTAGAAAGCTGTACACAGGTGGCTAATTCTTGTCTGAAAGGTGACGCAGACCTACTAGGAAGAGTCCAGAGGGCAGCCACTCATACGATCTCTGAGATGGCTGGTCTCACCTATGAAGACCGACTTAAGGAGCTGAACATCTTCACTTTGTCCTATCGCAGATAGAGGGGAGACCTAATCATACCATACAGGATTCTAAGAAATGACCTCGGACATGACCTATCTTCTCTTTTCCTTCCCACTAGGTCGGAACACCTCAGAGGACATAGTAGGAGACTACGAAAGTGAGGGACGAACGTAGTCTCCGCACAGTACTGGTCTTAGCGTTGAGTAATCAGTGCCTGGAACCGACTTCCAGAAGAAGTGGTGTCCGCATCTTCAGATGATTCATTCTAAAGGGGATTAGACAAGTACAGAAATCTACTGGAACGGATTAATATTGACTCCCAGCCTCCTATCATCACACAACAAATCTGAGGCTGAATCTTTTTAGGCGTCAATTTCGAGATCCTTCTTACCGTAGTCTTTTTACAACTAATTGTTTAGTTTGAGCTCTTTTTAAAAAATCTTATTATACTTAGTTCTGGTGATTAAAATAGTGACAGTCCCAAGGTTGTGTCACATGTTTCGCAGTTGCTGCGAAACGGACTGTTCATTAGTGTGTTGTTATAACTCGAATGCCTGCAATGATAACAGAAGCGGTGAGTTCATTGTGAAAGTAGGTCATAGCTCATCACCCGAGAACACCGATTGAAGTTCCTGCTAGACATCATTAAGATGCCTCTGGATACTGTTGCTGTGTCGGGCTAGGTATATATGTACATGTAAATACGTCGAGGCAAATGTGAAAATACAAAAATTAGTTCAATTTTATCAGACACGTTGGTAATGCAGCTGTTTTTTTGTCAGTGCACGATAAAATAGTTCTCAATGATTAGTACAGGACTTTATTCCACTACTATCATTTCTGAAAACGATATGATGCAGCCAGAGTACAATTGGTTTTAACTGGCTACCTAATTTCGGTGAGGATACAGATTGACCTTGACCGGCGTAACAGTTACAAAGATAGCGTCAGCATGTAGTTATGGCGAGTTCCGAAGAGGACTCCAGGTTTCAGCCAGTTGACTTGGCGACAGATCTAAGGACGTATAGACCAAAATATCCTTTGCCTCCAGATCTACGGGATATTCCTACAGAAGAGACTTTCTGCGCATATTGTGGTGTCAGCTACCTGATTTTAAATGAGATAAAGTTTCTGGAAGAGAAGTCTGAAAAATTAAAGAGGGAATTGGAACTTGTCAAGCAAGACACAAAAGTCTCACTGAGTGTTCCATGTAACGGTAAACATTGTTCGGCATCATTTGACGAACATCAAATACTTGAAGAGTGAGTTCTGTTCATGAACTTGAAATTCATGTTATCGAAATCGAAAACAGTTGTTTTTCTTGAGTTCTACATCTTTGATATCTATCTTCCAGATTTTATTCACTTAGTATGTCAAGGTCATTCGGATGATGGTGTTCTGTCTATGGGAAAAGTGGGTATTCATGGAGTCTTCCTTTTTATTGTACAGGTAAAGACCGAATGGTTTATGTTGACTGATATACTTTTCCCCACTGGTTCTTTCCTTTCTCAGTTTCAGTGGTACCTCACCAAATAGTATTTTCTGTTAGTCATTTTCTTGTGAGAACGATCCGCCGGGTGATGTTCAAAAGTTATCTTTCAGTGTATGAGCATTAAGACGATAGGTTTTTTCAGTTCTTGCGGTATTTCTCTCGATATTCAACTTCTTTCGAAAAGTGTCTACCTGGTGAGTTAACACTGGCTGCGTTTAGTTGTAAACTATCAGCTCGGAGGATAGACGTCCGTCTATTAGTTCGTCTGACCGTAGCTAGTGGATCATCCTTTGGTTATCAGTCGTAGGCGTCACTTTTCGCAGCATAAAAATCTATTTAGAAATCCCTTCTCACAGTGGGACAAGCAAAAAATACCTGTTTGTCTCATTCACTCTCCACAGTAATAGTTGGTTTGTTGTGTCGTCAGGCCTGTGACAACTCACTTGACACGTTTCAGAATGTCCAGTATGTGTTAGGTGCAATACATCAGGCACGATGTTGCACGTGGAGGCTTGGACATTCTTCGGATCAAAGAAATTATTGGCTTTGGCTAGAGAAGTGCTGTTACGCATCGTCTTTCTCAATTGTTGTGTTAACAAATATGATTTTTCCCTGTGTTTATATCGTGATGTCATCTAGAAGGTTTTTCTCTCTCCTCGAAGGATTTTTTTTGTTATTCATACTACTGGATGCCTGCGCATCTAAACACAACATTTTGCTTGTCTAGGTCATTTGATAAAGCTGAAAATGTGTTCTATTTGCTATTTATTTAGTCTATGTCTTCAATGCGTTCAAAACATTTTCCTACGTGGTATTATTTGTGTTAGGCATTACATTTCGCATCACGTGTCTACATCTATGCATGTCACCATAATATACGCAGTGAATATGATTCAAGAAATCTGTGTATGGTTATGAGTAATATTTTAACTTTTCCCACGGTTTAGAGTGTAACAATTAATCTCCCGTTTATTGACCCCTTTACATGCGTAATAAACATTTGAACATCTGACTATAGGGCATAGGATAAAAGCTTGGGAACTGTGATAAATTGCGATTCCATTTAAATAAACCGCGTCTAGAACGTTTCACAGTAAATTTTACTGTCTCATTGTGATGCATCAAAGTAACATCTAAAATAGAATTACTGTACAACAACGAGGTATTTTACTCACTCAGCACCTCTTCTATCTCCTTCAAGCCTAGAAGGCGTAAGAATTCGAAGGCTAAAGAATTCCTTTGATTTTTTTAGCTTTGGACTTGCCGGTGCAGGGTTAGTGAAGCCAAGTTATGCTTTGGTCTTGGGATTCTAATATTCTGTACACATGCTTGGTTGCCCATATGATTGCAGGTTGTGCTTAACGCAACATCTAAGTTTTATTTAAAAATACAAGTAGACGTTAGGGTAGCGACCTTATGCTACTGGGAGTTGGCGAACCCTGTCTTAGTTTCACTCCTGCTGAAATGATTTTTCAGCTCCCACACGGATGATTTGACTATGATATCTGGGTTATCTTGATGTAAAAGCCTTAATTCCGAACTGTATATGTACCTGAAGAGTTAGACGCCACTATCAAAATGCCGCAACGATGTTTAAAATAATGAATGTTTAGCGTATACAGGGAAAATAACTTGGGACTCTTAAGCATCAAAGCTTCTGGAGTAACTGAAAAATACGAATGTCAAAGTAACACGACAAAATGTATCGAATCAGCTCATTTCTGATGGTCTTTCAAAGAGATGGCAACATATCTTACATATGTGACGATTTTCCACAAGTAGGGCACTACAGTATGCTCGAAACTAATTTTCCTAGAGGATGAGTAAGAAATACCAAGTAAAAGTTTGATATCAGCTCAGTAATTTGCAGCCGTTCTATCGAATAGAGAAATGTCGCAAGGCAGAGCTTTCGACTAAGCAAGCCGGTTCGTTGATTCACAGATTAACTACAAATCTGAAGTATGCGTAAGTTCCAAGTATGGCCTAAACTCAATTTTGATTTCACTTTGAAACTTTCAACTTCTGGATTTTAGGCGGAATCGAATAATAGGCATCTCTTGTCATTATTTTGGGATCTATAGCCATGGATTTATACCGTGTTTATGCAACATATGTACTGGATCCGAATGCGGTTATTCATGTGACCTTATCTGGCCAATGTGGGGAACCTGCGAAATTCGCTTTCCGAGCACCCAGGGATTCAATGGCTCACTCGCGCAGATTTAGTTGTGTAGGCATAGCGTTAAGTTTTAGAGGAGAAGGCGCACATCCCGACTGGATACCAGTCAACAGCCGTGTTTATACTGTCTGATTGAATGGATCTGTAAGAACTAGGAAGGATCCTGCCAGTTTCAGATACCTGGTCATAATTTCCGTTTACGCGCTCACCGACTGCAGTTTGGGTGATGCAAATGATGAATTCTATCAAAAGCTGTCAATTTTGTTATATGAAGGAAAACATTCATATATAGTCATAGTAGCAAACAACTTCAACCTTTGCAGTTTTATTCATACAATCATTTGTTTCTGGCCTGCATTAACTCCAAGCATAAAGAGATAAACTGTCTCTTTCCTGGTTCCCCGAATTTAAACCGACGGTGGACACGGATATTGCTATGAGCTATTGTTGGAGGGAATTGGGGGGGGGATTTCTGTTACATCTGGATTACCCACATGCACTCCGTTTACGCGTTATTAAGGTCACGTTCATGTTTACGTTTTAGCTGTCGGTGGTTACTACCTTGATATAGTGGTCAGGCTTGCATATCACGGTGACCCAACGGACTCCACTGATGAACTGCTTGTTCCGTCGAGGTCCTTCGTGACCATAAAACTCTACTGTATAGTGATTATATAAAAAGAAGGTTCTGTTATAGTCTAAATTTTTATGCTTTGATGGGTGTCCGAGGGCGCAATTAGCCTGCTGGCTGAATAAGGTGGGGTAGTAGTAAGAGCTCTTGAGTGGCCAGCAGCGCTACGTTGATCCTCCCTTTCCCATAGGAATAAGGCTTAGAAAATGTTGGCCGTTAAAATAGCATACTCCACTCTATCCCATAGCAAACTGCTGCTGATGGTGTAGGGTTCGTAGTCGAAGTTGACACTAACAAGGTTAGATCTCAAACTTCTAAAAAAGATGTATGACTTACATAAGACAGATGTCCCCTGGGCTTTGCGGTCACGCACTGACTATTCTTTTTTAACTACTTCAAGAAGAAATGGCCCTCTACAGTGTGAATAACCGGGAAGTTTCAATGGACCTCATAGCTTTTTCAGGACTCAGTTTGTTTTTGATCACCGTCCACATTCCACTTCTTTACCTTTCAATCCTCAGTCACGTCTCTTGGTCAGCATTCTTACCTTGTGTTTAATTTCTTCCAGCTCTGCAGCTCTTAACAGCGATCTGAGGTCACAGAACAGCATCCTTGGTCGCCTGAAACTGCGCTCCAAATTACATTGAAGCTATTAATGTCCAATATCTCCATGAAAATGGTAAACAAGCTTCGCTAGTCAAAATCCTATCACACTGGGCCATGGATATGTGCTGTGTTCATGGGACATGCATAAAGGACCAAAGTGTGCTTTTTCACTTGACCCCACCTGGTCAGTATCATGAATCCGCGAAATTCATTCTTCGAGTTTTTGGATATTCGACGGCTGGTTCTCGCAGTCTTGCAGGTGTAGGTATAGCATTGAGTCATGAAGCAAAACGTTCTTTACTCAACTGGATCCCATTTGATAGCTGCATATGAGCTTTTCGATTGCATAGCTCAGTGAGGTCTAAAAAATTGGTGAAACTCCTCGTTATCGCTACGATCTCCGCTTGCATACCCACTGACAACCGCAGTTCGACAGAAGTGAGAGGCAAGTTCTACTGAAGGACTATCTAGCGTCTTACTGAAAGCCAAACGTTCAGACTTGTTAGTTCTTGCAGGTGGTTTTAGTGCATAAGTGGGTAGCCTAAGTCAGGCAGAAAGGCACTTGACTGGGACTTTCGTAACACCAGTTGAACGAACAGATAACAGCGATCGCCTACTACGACTGTGCTCAGAAAACCGTTTATTTTCTGGTCTACACGAACTTTAAACATGAAGAGAGACATTTTCTGATGAGTCTTCTATCGATCTCAACTCAGTAATAGAGATAGAGGTCTCATTGCCATCAGTTATCTCTGGAGATCGGTGGAAGGTTGAAGCACGTGTGTATCTAAGTGGAAGTAGAAAAAATGCGGCAACGAGACCATTGGGAGTGCAGCTCGACTATGAGATCGCTAAGGTTGGTTTCAGTGTAAAACTGTCCCGGTGGTTATCGAAACGAAACAGTATCACTCTTCGTGAACTTTGGCGTCATCTCCAGTCTGCTGTGAAAATAGCCTTCAAGACCATGAATGACGCAGAGAGTGGTTAGAAAAACTCAGTGGATCTCAGCAGCTTCTTCCGAATTAATGAATGTAGGCAAATGAATCCCTTCAGGCTCCAAGGGTAATGATGTGCACTGACTGACTGACAGTCAAAATCAACCTAAAACCCCGCAATCAAGTGTATCTGCTCAAGTTGCCATACTTCCCAGTTGTACACAAAGAACTGGTGGATAGGAAAAAAGTGATATCAAAGCAGATAAAGTACTGTGAGAAAATAAACAACTCTAAGATAAAGTGGAAATATTCAAGCTTTAGGAGGTGTTAAGGAGTGGATGCATCTGCTCTATTGAGACCGATTTCCAGCTATGTCACCAAGACTCCTCAACCACTGATTTCTTTCTTCTCAGGGATCCCAACCAGATAGTTCACATCTCCCCATACGGCTCAGACAAACAGTAAAAAAGCTCATCCGCTGATGCCAGGTCTTGTGCTAGCCACGCTGAGCTGTTTTCCATCCTAATCCAACTTCTCGCAGTCTATGACATGTCGAGGTAGATGGTGGCTGGGCATGCACAACACATTTCCAAGCCATCTCAGTCGACTGAGGTTCCCAACCTCATCAATCGACTTCCCTAGTAACCTTTGTCTGACCACAACATTGCTCACATGATGATTACACCGCTCACGAGCAACGCTACAAAGACATCACTTTCAACAGCGATGTATACTTATTCTTTAACAGGTAGGCGGATATCTAACCATTCGGCGCCGGAGAAGACGCTAGTTGGCAAATACCACGTGCATCTTTTGTATCCCATCTGTGATTTCGTCAGCGACCACTCTGTTTGGGCTGATGCGACTCCTCACGTAAGTGAAGTAGTCGGCATATTCCACCACTTCACTTCCGATCATTAAACTGCTCAGAATCAAATTAAATACAAAATGTCAAAAAGCCTGCTCATTGGCCGCTACCATTGGTGAGCAGCAAAGGCTATGGCGATGGAAAAGGCCGCGTCCATAGGTAACAGTAGACACCTATTTAAGATTATCAAGAAAACGGGCGACAAGGTTAGTGAGTCTGTAGGTTAGAAGGATGGGTCTAGGATTTACTTGCGGGAAAGACAACACAGAAAAAGTTCAGCTGGCCTCCAGTTACTATTCCGCTATCCAGTCGGATCCTGAATGGAATATTGAGATAAGATACCCCAGAAGTTACAGAATTCGAAGAAGCTGTAAGTAACTTGAAACCCGGAAGAGCAGCTGAGCAGGAGGAATAGTACCGAAGGTATTTAAGAATGGTGGTAAAGAAATATAGGTCAAGTTGACTGATTGATGCGAAAAAACTGATTCCAGGTGGCTCTGATCACGATGAAGAGCAAAAGCAGCTGAAGCGCAAACTGACCAAGATTGTTCGCAGTGATCGCTGGCAGTTGTGGGTGGCGAGAGCGAGGGAGATGGAGAAGGCATCAGGGTTGGATAACACTTGGCAACTATTTAGGCGTATTAAGGATACCGTGAAGAAAACAATGCTTAGTTAAAGTAACACTGGGGAAGGTGGGACTGTGATAACTTCCAAGGACAGGCGGCTAGAACGTTGGACAGAATACTTTGAAGCTCAGTTCAACTGGCCACATCAACGCTTCAGTCACCAAACATGCATCCTAAACCTAAATGGGGCGTAGATGTTGGTCGTCCAAATCTTTTTGAATTTGAGGAAGCTGTTTCGAACCTGAGACGATCCAAAGCAGTAAGAACTGACAGTTTGCTACTTGACGTTTACGAGTATGGAGGTAGGAAGTTGCTGATTAAATTACCGGAAGTGCTGCATATTGTATGCGAATCACAGGTAGTGATGTCAGACTGGTGCACTTTATTGATCATTCGTGTCTAAAAGTTGGGAGAGGTCTTTTTGTGACAAACATAGGGGAATTGGTTTGACTGATATTGTGTCCAAGATCCTAGGGTCTATAGTTAACTGAGATCTAAGTGGAGCTCACGACCAACACATTCGAAAAAATCAGGCAGGTTTAATATTTTTGTCCTCCGAGAGGTTCTACAACGTAGGCGTACTTACCAGCCAGTGGCCAACATTCGTCATTTTTGTTGATCTGAAGGCGGCACTTGATTCTGTCGACCGTGAGGTATTGTAGCAGTGTCTGACTGTGAATGGAGTACCGAGAAAGTAGACAACGGTGATCAAGCTCTACTTGGAATGAAGCAGCTGTGCAAAGGTTTATGGAGAGTTGTCATCAGGGTTGGTGACAGCTGTTGGTTCCACCAGGGATACCTACTGTCACCGATCCCATTTGGTGAACATAACCTTAGATACATTTGACTTCACAGGGATTGGCCTTCTCCCTGGAGGTCATCTGCTTGGCTTCCAGTATGCAGACAATATTGTCTTGCTAGATGAAGGCGCTGACAAAATCCAGGGTCTTCTGGACGTGTCGACCGGAAATCTGAATGTTTGGCATTCGTTTGGCACCTGTCAAATGTAAGATGACACTCCAGGATTGGTCTGCAACTGATTTTTATTAAAGGTAGTAACTAAAATGTGTCGACCGCTTCACTTACTTTACTTGAGGAATTATGTCAGCCTGAACATGGTGGTTACTGACGAAATACCAACCCGGATTGAGAAGGCTCACTTGGCATTTCCCAACTTGCAGTATCTCTAGCGGCGACTGCCGAGATATCCACTTACCTGTTAAGGAGGAAGCATTTTGCCCTGCAGGTTTTCATTCCTGTTACATGGATGGGAAGCATGATCGGTCGTTGAAAGTAGAGTATGTGAAGATATTATAGGTTTTTTATCACAGGTGTCACCGTAGTATTTCTGGTGTATGGTGGAATCACTGTGAGCAATGTAGACGTTAGGCGGAAGGTACTTGGCAAGCTAGTCGATGTAGTCGAACCACCGCCTATCTCGTCATGTTTTTTTAGTGGGAGTAGGATTGGGGTGGAAGAAGACTAAAAGTGGCCAAACCAAGAGGCGACACCAGTTGGTAGATCATGTCTGGTGGTCTGAGCTATCGATTGTTTGGTTTGAGTTCTGCAGACTGTGAGAACTTAATGGTTGGAGACTCCTAGTGATGTGGCTGGAAATCAGTCACAACAGCACAGATTTATTCACTTTCTGACGTCTTAAGTTCGATTATTTTCACTAACCTTGTTTTTAGATTTCTCCCATACGCCTTCGTCTTTTTTGGTGGCATTTTTCCGACCTATCTGCTCATTCGTACTGTTTTGAATTGTGTCAGCTTGAACCAATGCACTTCTGTGCTAGGTTCTGTGTCGATTTTATCTGTCCGGGAATAGGCTCACAGCAGGCAATTCTAAAAGTCAAAGATTATTGCACTGCAAATATGATAGAATGATGCGTAAGCATATATGGATGACGTAGTGAGTGAATAATACTGATAAGCAGAGCAACGTAAACTGTTGCACATAAGTACATCACTTCAAGTTATCACACTAAGCAACAGCACAAAGATTGAAAATCAGTAGCAGAAAGAAAATTAGACAGAGACTGGAAGATAACTATAGGCATACAGTGACCGAATGCTCAGGAATTAGAGGAATGTTGGTTAGACATATTTGTTGATGTAATCAACTTCTAACTATTTCATTAATATAGGGGTAAAACTTGGGCGCTTTGGTAGATTATAATTCCATTTTGGCCTGTTTATTAGAAATCTTACACAGTGAAACAGTATGATCTATTGGATAACGTTTTGGACATAATTTATTGTCCATATTCGTATCATATAACTCCACGTAACTCTCCCCCCACCCAACTAAGTTTTTATTACTGTCGTTCTATTCCACCCTACTGTGTGATTGTGTTTAGTTGAGTACAGAGCTATGGCAGAGCTTTTCGCTAAATTTCTTTTCTTATTAGGACCTACTAATCTTGATTTAGATAAGTTTTTGTACCCTGTTATTCCAATCGACCCTGGTCGACTAATTTGATCTATATATTTAACCTCGCAACCATTGCAAGGGATTTGGTAAACCAAATTATTTTGCCTAACTGCATCAATAGGATTTTCTAATCTACAAAGCTTGTTTCTAAGCGAGTTTGTTGGTTTAAGTGCCACTTTGCACCCTGTCTTATTGAGAATTCTTCATGATGCTTCTCAGGTGTCTTTCTTATATGGAGTTTTGAATTCTCTCCAACCGTATCACCACTATTACTATTATTAGTAGAATTATTATTGATAACACGTGTGTTACTACTACTGCTATTACTAACGTTTTTCTTTTGATTTCTGATGAATTTATTCATAAATTCAGATGAGTAATTATTGATGCGCAAGACATACTTAATACCTAATTTCTTGTCGTAGATTTTCTGGTCTACCAGTGAGTTTTTCCACCCTATCCCTTAGTCATTTAACTGAGATGGAGTGAGATGATTTGAAGTCTAAGTAACGATTCGAATAGGAGGGTTTACCATAGACAGTAGTCTTCAAGCTTCTTTTCGTTTTTCCTTGCAATCCAACACTGCTAGCTCACCCTGGCCACTTTCTAATTCACAGGTAAATTAGATCGCTTCACTACTGAATTTATATGTGTGGAGAACCTATTGGTGTTTTCCGATTTCAGTACTGTAAATGTGCCATCTACATATCTGAACCATATCTCCGGAGCAGGATTAAGTGTTTGAAGGGCCATCTGTTACCTACTATCTATAAATATGTCTGTGACGGTAGGGGAAATTGGTGATCCCATGGCAACACCTTCAGTTTGTTTATGTTTTATTTTGAAACTTAAAAACTGTAGATGTGAAGCCCAGTCATACTCCTAGCATGGTTTCCTCGATCGACAGCTCAGTTCTATGCGTTAAACTCATTTTCATCCTTAAACCTATTTCTAACTGCCTCTAGGGCCTCAGGGTTTCCACTCACTGATATCTGTAATCTTGAAGAAGCCGACCAGGCGGATAACACTTCTACACATATTCAGTTGCATTTTTATTGAACTATCTAAAAAACCTGTTTTCAGAGAATTTCTTTTTGTATTGTACTTAGGTAGTTGATTTGAAAAAACCGTTTAATTCTGAATAGCTGGTGGTTTCGTTTTAGGTGGAGTTAAATTCATTATTGTCAGCAAAACGCTATGAGAATAAGGTGTTAGGATATATGTAAGCTGGTCTGCATATGGTGTCATTTTTGCAGTATGGTATAGTGATAGAGACAACGTAGAATTTCATCTAGCTGCGTATCACTTCAATTTTCCAACGGCATACGCTGAAAATCATATCATATTGTGACTGGACGTAAAGTAGTGATGGGCGCTGGTGTCTGCTTTTGAAAGTATCATTTTCATTATGTCATGTGATTAATAAGTCTTACTGAAACTTTAGTTCGGTGAAATAGCAAGAATATTTGAGTTTTGTGTCAATTAAAAATGGTGTTAAATCACCCGTTTTAAGCTAATTATTGAGGGATCTAGGTACTTAAAACGCCAGTTGACAGAAATAGGGGGAACATGTGTTGATCTTGAATCAAAATTGCCTAGGTTTACTGGAGTGACTTTCAAGCTCACCCTAACAACTGATAAGACAACCAAATACGCTCCTCTATTTTATGGAAAACTACCTGCCCAGCCAAACTTCTGAAATCTGATTGGTTATTACAGTGATCACTAGGGGGACCTTATAAGTCACTAGCTTATAGGTCATTCTCTTTGGAATATGAATGGTAAATGTGAAATCAGTTTGCGAATGAATAATGCTGAAAATTATAATAAATATTCATCCGTCTTTATAATTTTGGACAAGACAAGGATAACTGGATGTATATAATGAAATAAATTGATTTATTTAGGGAGTTTCTCACTAAATGGAAAGGAGCCTACATCTAAAAGGGTCAGGTGTAACATCTTTCCTGTTGAAGTTCAAAACAAAGTTCAAGAGTTATAATAAATAATTGCGTCCTGAGAATATATTGGACAAATAGTGAAGTTTAACCCAAAATATTTCCTTGTCTTCAATATAAATGTAAAACTTGGGCACTGTGGTAGGATGCAATTCCATATTAGATTTGTTTATTTGATACATATCGCACAGTGATATAACATTATTTACTTGATGACGTTCCGAGCATAAATTTATTGCTCAGAATCATATCAATGTAATCACACTCCTTTCGATATCTGATTTTCATAGTCCTGTCAACTCATATTCTCTGTTTTGATTGGTAGTAGAATTTGCCACATCTCTGGTATACGTGTTACATCATTCCTATCACATCTTGTTGGGTTGCGTGTTGATCCGATGAACATAGATTCAGTAATCAATCTCTCTCACTCTCCACCTAATTATATTGAATTTAATTAAGTACAGTAATTTTATCTACCACCCTATTATGCAGTTGTGTGTTATTGCATGCATTGCAATAGCCGAGTTATTTCTAGATTACAGATCCTATTGGGGTCTATTATTCTATATTTAGCTAGATTTCTGTGTTTCGCTAATCTCACTGACCCCGGTCGACTAGTCTAACCTATGTTCACCTTAATTCCATCTTTGTTGGGGATTCTACGTAAAGTTTCCAATGTTCCTTCCTTATATGGTAATACAATAGAGGTTTCGGAGTAATTTCTACTCGTGTTGTCGTTAGTATCCATATTCACATTACTATTATCAATTTGCTTACTACGAATTTCCTAATAAACGGTAAAGAACAGTTATTAATTATGAACGTTTCTTTTATGTGTTTCAATTCGTTGTTTAAGTCCTAACACTGACTAGTCAGTTTTTTACTTCTGTCATTTAAACGTTTCACTTAACATTGGATGAAATGACCTGATGTTTATAGACTTGTTAGAATGTGTCGGTTTCCTGTAGACGGCAGTATCCAAACCACCGTCTGTCCATCGATTTATTCTGAAATCCAACACAGACTATTCTCCTTGTTCACTTTCTGCCTGTGAGGTCAAGTACATAGGTCAAACTAGTCGACCGGGGTCAGTGAGATTAGCTAAACACAGAAATCTAGCTAAATATAGGATAATAGACCCCAATAGGATCTGTAATCTAGAAATAACTCGGCTATTGCAATGCATGCAATAACACACAACTGCATAATAGGGTGGTAGATATAAAATTACTGTACTTAATTAAATTCAATATAATTAGGTGTAGAGTGAGAGAGATTGATTACTGAATCTATGTTCATCGGATCAACACGCAACCCAACAAGATGTGATAGGAATGATGTAACACGTATACCAGAGATGTGGCAAATTCTACTACCAATCAAAACAGAGAATATGAGTTGACAGGACTATGAAAATCAGATATCGAAAGGAGTGTGATTACATTGATATGATTCTGAGCAATAAATTTATGCTCGGAACGTCATCAAGTAAATAATGTTATACCACTGTGCAATATGAATCAGATAATCAAATCTAATTTGTTTGCTTGTCTAATTGTCGGGGGGAGGTAGGTTTCGGTGCTCTACGTGGTGTCAAAGCTGGATGAAAAATGCAAGGAAAGGAGTACATGTTATTTTCTGCACTAGATTTTGAGCCATGTCTATCGCCTCTTGGGACCTTTAAGCCAACACTTAAACGAAGAATAACCATGCTATTCAGCCACAACCCTGTGGCAAGATATATGGTCTAGCTATGAATGACATAAGTTAACCTGCAGTGAGAATTAAGTTAGTTCAAGGGTGAGCTATACAAGCGGCACAGACAAGGATGTCAAAAGCAAAATCGGAAAAGCAAGATAAGCTTTCATTAATCTGAAATCAGTGTAGAGATCCACTCCACTCAGCACAAAGAACAAGATCCAGATTTTCAATACAGATTCAGTCAAGTCAATCCTGCTATATGGTTCAGAAACTTGGCCCGTCACGAAAACCACTTCCAACAAACTACAGGCATTCATCAACAGTTGTCACCTACACTCACTCGATACTGAAGATCAAATAGATGGCCAGAAATAACAAGCAACATGGAACTCTTGCAACGAACCAACCAAGGACCCATCACCCAACAAATATACAGTAGAAGAAAGTGGAGATGGATTGAGCATACACTGAGAAGGCCGACTGGGGATATCATGCACCAGGCCCGGCCCTCAAGTGGAATCCAAAGGGGGAAAGACGAGTTGGGCGTCCCAGCTGAGGGTGACATGGAGGAGATGGTGTGAGGAAGAAATGAAAGCTTGTGGGCAGTCGTGGCACCAGGTTGAAAGGACTGGAGAGAACAGAGTGCAATGGAGGTGTGGTGCTGAAGCCCTATGTTCCACTAGGAAACCAAGGGAGAAATAATAAGGGTGGGTTAGGAAACCAGTCTCTTAAAATGAAGATTAAGCACATTGTTTTGGTTAGCATGAAAACGTTAAGCTCATCACGTTCTCCTTTTTTTCTCCTCCTTCAGCTGCCTCGGCTTTCAGTCAAACTGGAACAAGTGTTAAGCTTGATTAGCCAGAAATGTATTCAGTTAACAATATTTAATAAAGTTGACTTATTTTAGAAATGAGCTCCAAGTAAGATCAGACTAAGACATCGTGATAACACAGGAAATCACTAACTGTTAGTCTGCCCCCAGTTGAGATATGTAGACTTTGCAAAGATGTTAGGAGTTCCTACTGTTGAATGCATCTAAGTCGACAACAGCAACGCGAAGAAATCCAATTGGTGTCATTTTTAAAACTGAATACTTTATTGCTATTCTTTTATGATTCCCTTTCATTTCATATCCTTTTTTTTACTTCTTTTTGTTTGTTTCCTCTTTTAATGATGTTTTGGTGAAGTGTGACAACTTTTGCAGCCACTCTTTTGTGCCACTTTCTGCATCGATCTTTCTGTTTGCCTCTAGTTCTAGCTTATAGTCAGACAGTCGCATTGCTCAAGTTTTGTTTCCGTTCTTACTGTTCTCTGTATATACTAATCAATACTGGTATTGAAATCACTTTTGTCTTTTTGTAGCATCAAACATTTAAAAGATGAAAAGGTTGAACTAATCCGTAGGCTAGATGATGCAAATGTGAAATTAATTTGTTACGAAGCTACTGAGAAACAGTTTGTCAAAGAAATTGCCCAGAGTCAGTAAGTTTCATTGTATTTTTATTACCACTGCTGTGACATAAAGATCATAATTGAATCTTCACAACTACCTTCTTCCATAGATATGATTATTTTTAGATTCCTACTTAAAACAACCATCTCGTGTACATTATCCCAATCCTTTCATTATCTAATACACCCTTGTGACACATCGATTTACTGAAAAAAATGAACGAGACGGAAAGCTCGGAATCAATTTCAGTGGTGCGCAAGGATGCAAACATTATCTTTTGGGGACAAGAAGTAATGTAATACCACGTTTCATTTCGATTTCAACTGACTAACTTTCAGACGAAGATTACCTGTCAGCTATTAGTTGGAACATGGAAGTTGTTTGAATGAGATGAAACTTCCAGCAACTTGATAGCTCGCAATTGTATGCTACACATTTTCGTTATTTATGTGAAGGTTAAGACATTACTGAACACTGAATCTTCCCCCAGTGTTTCTTGCTGTCTGTTGCTTATCCCATGACAGTTCCAGTTATGATAAATAAAAATAATTTAACTTGATGTCACGTGTTTAGATTGACAACTGAAAAATGTAGGATGTCGAGACAGTCACGGGATTGTGACTCTCAGGCCTAACTATTTAATTATTAAGGCTGATTTAAAAGCCCACGATCGAAATAACCTATTACGTTTCTTCATTTTGACTGGAAAGGCAGATTTTCCACAAAATACAGAAGTCTGATTGGGTATTTCAGTTGTTTCTAGGCTGGCCTGTAAAATCACTCAATATTACTGCACTTGCAGCGTTTTACCAATGTGATGAGTCACTGACTCGACTGAACCAAAATATTCACAACAGTTTGGCTGCGAGTTTTTTTTCTCCTCCTACAATGGCGTATAAAGATTGACGATTGCTTACCCTTGTCTGAGTCATACATGCATGTAAATCTTATGCTAACAACGCATTACAGCTCATCAAAATGAAGTAGCTGACTTTAAACATGCGAACTGACATAGTGTATGATGATTGACCTTGTTCAATCATTTCATTAAAAAACGTGCTTGCGTCCACCTAATGCATTTCCAATAAAAAAACCTCGTGAAGTAGTAAGATAAGCAGTAAGTCTTCAGTGCCATATATATATATATATATATATATATATATATATATATATATATATATATAATAAAATAGTACGACGGATAATGTGTCGGTATGCTTCCTATCCTTGGTCTGTTATAACAATAACCAAGCTTATGATGTTCATAATGAGGATGGGTACAATTCATTTTCAACTGTACTCACGATCATTCATAATTGACTTTTGACAACAATAATTTACTGTGAATAAAATTCATTGAGATCTTTTCATTATTTTGACCATCTAAGATTACAGGAAACAAATCTGTGCATTTATCTGTAATTAAGCTCCATGAACATGTAATCCTGATATTCCCATTTACCAACCATCCCTCTTGAAGAGTATCCTTTATTCGATTTGAAAAATCCACTGTTATGGAAATCTTGCTGCTGTTAACATATATTTATTTCCAAATTAATATTATTTTGTATTAGGTTTTATGTTCCTATCCGGCTGCTTAGATTGACGTAGGTGGAGCAGATTCCAAACCCCATAGTCTGTTGTCTGGAATTCGAGTTCTTGAAGCAACAAGCCACCTTTTTATTCTAAATTAGTTCGACATCCATGGCTCTGCACTACTATGTAACATTTTCATAATACAAATAATACACTAGTCTGGTGGTGATAACATGTTAATAACAGTTTGAAACAATTAGTCCCTTTTATGAATTTGGATAATTATCTGAAAAGTGTGGTGTATTTACGCTATACATTCCGAACTATCTGATCAAATATTTACTCGTTTAGGCATTTCATATGAAAACTGGAAGTGGGAGAAGGATAAATATGACATAAAGGAATTTAATAGTCAGGAAGATAATGAAGGGAGAAGACAACCTTGGTAATACGATATGATAAGCATTACTAGAGTAGGTTTAATGTAACGATAAACTGTTTTTGAACAAACAACAGGGCTTAAATTTGTGTGCGACTAGCGCTTCAACAAACTTGAGTATACGGCACTGACAGTTTTTATACAGAATCTTGTGACCGTTATCAACAATATGTTTTGCAACAGATGATAATGGTTGTCTGCCACCTATGCCTATCGATGTTTGTGAATTCAGCTGCTTTTGTAGCCTTTTTAGTACATGTTCCCCCACCTTCAAGTGCATATCTCGATTAGTCATCCATGTGTAAGTGTATCCACACACACACATATGTAAATTGATAAATGCAGTGGGATAAAGGATGAAAGGTCAACGGTTGAAGAGACTATAGTGCAGAAGGATGGCTCTGCAACTCACTCGCAGAGCAGACGACTGGACGATGGACAGAATACTTCAAGGAACAGTTCAACTGGCATCCAGCTACCTTTGAGTTGCGCGCTATTCAGTCAGGTCCTAAATGGAACATTCAGATAGGCCCCAACACTTACAGAAGTCGAGAAGACGGTAGGTGACATGAAACAAGGAAAAGCAGAAAGTCTAGAACGACTAGTTCATGAGGTAATATATAGACGGTAGTAGAGTGATGTTACTCAAGTTAACTGAAGTGTCAACTGGTGTATGGGAGTCAAATATGATCCCCTCTGATTGGTCCCAAACACTGATTATCTCAGTCTTCAAGAAAGGCGGAAGTTCTCTTATGATAACCATAGAGGAATCAACCTGATGAACATAGTATTTGAGAGTTTAGATTCTAAGACTCGGGAACAGCAAGTTCGATAAAACCTAGCAGGTTTCAGACCTGCCCATGAGTGTATGGACCAAATATTTACTCCATCAGATTCACGAACATAGACACGCTTAACGATGCCTGACAAAAGCTGTATTTCGCGACCTGAAGGTGGCATTCGACTTTGTCGATCGAGAAGTCTTATGACAGTGTCTCATTGAAATCGGTACAGAGTACATCAACTTATTGAAGTCTATTTACTATAACACCTTTTAACGTGTTAGAGCCTACGGTGAGATGTCGAGTGGTGTCTGTGAAGGATGCCATAGACTTCCTTATCGATATCTCCCTCTCCTCATCTGACTACACGGGGATCGACTTGATCGCAAGAGAATTTTTCGTTGACGTAGAATACATAGATAACATAGTCCTAATAAGTGAAGATGAAGAGCCTTCTGGGCGCCTTAAGTTGCAATTTGAGAATGTTTGGGATCCTTTTTTTCGTCACCTATGTGCAAATTATTGCTCCAGAACTGGTCTTCAACGATGCCCCAGCTAGCAAGAGAAAGTCCATCCAGATCAACTTAGGACTAAGCATTAGTGCGTAACGGTCCGAGTTGCCACACCTCATATCTGTACATCCAGTAAAAAGGCAGTGAGGAGCAAGATGAAGATAATAGAATGCTGTCAAAAGAAATACAGCGTCGTTAGTGTATGTATGTATACATATGCGCCACTGACATTGGTTCTGAGCCATATCACATAGAGTCTCCAACCACTGGTTCCTCTTGTCCGCCGACCCCAACCACTTAGTCTACATCGCCCCACTTGGCTCAAACTAACAGTCAGAGACTTCATGCACTGGTGCCATTTTTAGTCTGGCCACCCCGGGCCTTTTTCCAGTCTGGATTTACTTCGGCCAACATTGTGTGACGAGGTAATCGGAGACTAGGCATACGTAACACGTGTCCCAAACACCTCAGTCGATGAAGGTTCACAACCTCGTTAATCGACTTACCTCTTCTCCTTAAAACTCCACTCCTGACTTTTGGGTTACTCACGTGGTGACACCACTGAATACGGCCTATACTACGAAGGCAACGGTGGTCAAACACCTGAAGCCTTCTCAGGTCTTCCACCTTCAATGACCATGTTTCACAGCCATAGAGTAGAACAGACCGGACTGCTGTGCAGTACACGCGACCCTTAGTAGACAGTCGTATATCACGGTGGCGCCACAGGTGGCGTAAGTTGGCGAAGCCGATCGAGCCTTTTGTATCCGTGCAGAGATTTCACCGAACACTGAACCATCGAGGCTGATCCTACTTCCCAGGTAAGTGAAGTGGTCAACACACTCAACCATTACACTGTCTATTGTTAGCCGTGTCACCGTTGAAGACCAAGCCTGGAGGAACAATTTGTATTTGGGTGGCGAGAATCGCATCCCAAACATTCTCAAATTCCCACTCAAGGTGTTCAGAAGACTCTGCATCTTGTCAGCGTCTTCACCTAACAGGACTATGTCATCTGCATATTCTAGGTCTAACGAAAATTCTCCTATGATTAGGTCAACCTCTGTGTTATCAGGCAACGAGAGGGAAACCTCCATAAGAATATCTATGATAAAATTAAATAAGAATAGACAGAGTGGGCACCCTTGGCGGACACCACTTGATGAGTACAGCTCCCCGGACATCTCACCATAGGCTCTAACATGTCCACAAGTGTTCGAGTAGAGAGCCTTCAATAAGGTGATATACTTACTAGGCACGCATTTCAGTGAGAGACATTGCCATAAGACTTCTTGATCAACGGAGTCGAATGGCACCGCCTTCAGGTCGAGAAATACAGCCAGTGTCGGGCGCCGGTAAGTGTGTCTGTGTTCCAAAACCCGGCTCGGTGTACTTGTTCAACACATCTACGGCCAGGTGTTAAGACTGCTTGGTTTTCTCGGGCTTGTTGTTTCCGAGCTCCACTCAGGCGTCGGAGAATTATAGAACCTAGAATCTTAGACACTGTGTTCGTCAGGCTAATTCCTCTGTGGCTATCACAAGAGGACTTCTCACCTTTCTTGAAGACTGGGATGATGAGTGAATTAGACCAGTCAGAGGGGATCATATTTGATTCCCATATACTAGCTAACACTTCCGTTAACCTGACTAAGAGCACTCTACCACCATTCTTGTATATCTCAGCAGGTAGTCCGTCTGGTCCCTATGCCCTTCCTCGTTTCAAGTTACCTACCGCTTTCTCAACTTCTAGTGTTTGGGGGCCTATCTCTATATCCCATTCAGGACTCGACTGGATAGCGGGCAACGTAATGGTGGCTGAGGCCAGTTAAACTGTTCCTCGAGGTGTTCTGCCCATCGTTCCAGTGGTCTCTTCTGCGAGTGAATCTCAGATCCATCCTTCTCCACTATGGTCTCACTAACCGCAGTCGACCTTTCCCCCCCAGTTTCCTTAATAAGTCTAAATAACTGTCTACTGTTACCAATCGCGTCCTCCTTTTCCATCTCTTTAGCCTTCGCTGCCCAACACTGTTCGCGATCGTTGCGTAAACTTTTTCTCAATCTACTTTAAAGTTGCGCTCACTCTTTATTGCACTTGGGGCCTGCAGGGATGCATTCACGTGTATCGATTAGTTCGGAAGGAGCTGCTGATATCCACTGGCTCTTTTTAGCCATTACTTTGGAGTCGGTTACAGTTTCCAGCGCTGCTTTTACAGCAGACTTGAGATGGCACCAAGCTTCTTCTGGATGATTGATAGTTTTCTGTTCCGATGACTGTCTAGTCAACTTCTCACTGAAAGTGACTTTGGTGTTTCCGTTTTCCAGCAGCACTGGTGGTGGTTTTGTTGACAAATTTTATCTGCGTCGATTGAGATGTAGGCATATACGTGCTCGGACCAACGCATGATCGCTGTCCGAATAAGTACTCCAGAAGGAGTGACAGTCTTCCACCGATCCTCTCCAGCAATGACTAATAGCAATGTGGTCTATCTGTGTGCATTGCTGAGTTGAGCTCGGTGGACGCTAGGTCAGACAGTGTCTTTCTTTATTTATGAAATTTGTGCTAGCTAACAATAGGCGGTTATCTGAGGACAGTTGTAGTACTTGATTTGATCACCGTTATCTGTTCGTTCAAGTGGGACTCTGAAAGTGCCACCTAATTGCCTTTCTGCCTCACTCAGTTTATCCATCTCTGCATTGAAGTCAACTGCAACAACAACTATGTCCGAGCGTTTGGCTTTGGAGAGGAGGCTAGACAGTTTACGGTAGAAGTCGTCCTTCACTTCATTCGAGCTACAGTCAGTGGGAGTGGGTGTGTAAGCAGAGATTACAAAGAGACAACGGTGAATCTCCTATTCATTTTAGTTTCACCGTGCCGTTCAGTCGCATAGTGCAGAGGCGAAAATCAACTGGGATCTAGTCTCGTAGTGAGTTTTCTGCCCTAGTGCTTAATGCTATGTCTACACCTGCAAGACTGTGAGAACTAGGTATCGAATATGCAGGAACTCGAAGGGTGAATTTTTGCTGATTTATCAGATTGGTCAGGAGATGTTAGGTGAATGACTGCACTTGGGTGCAGTGTGCGTGTCTCACAAACACGGTAGACATCCATGGCCTAAGTTGCTAAAGTCTTTGCCAACAAATCCTGTTGACGAATTTGAGGGGGTGGGGGTGAGGACATTGAAGGCCCCGATGCATAATTTGGAGCATGGTTTAAGGAGACTAGTGGTGCTGTTCTGTGGACTCAGATCGTTGTTGAAGGGTGTAGAGTTAGGAGAAATTGAAGATGATGTGTTATCGTTAGTTGAGAGATGTGAAGGAAGATTAGAAGGTAATGATGATGGTGGGGGTGGGGGAGGAGGGTGAGAGTGAGGGTGAGGTGGATAGTAGTCTGAGGAAACTTGTGTTCTTATCGAGTTGTGAGGGCGATTGACACTTCCCAGCTGCCCCCACTGTGTAGGGCTATTTATTTTTGAGGCGCCTACCTGGAAGAGATTTGTGTGACCGCAGAGCCGATCGGACATCTGCTTGAGGCCTTTCACACGTAGCCTTTTGTGTATGGTTGTTTTGAACTTTAGTATTTTTGGGGCCTGATGGTCGGAAAGAAACGACAAATGAACCGACACCGCCTGGCTGGCAGATCGTGAGTTATGGTGGAGTGTGTTATTTTTGAGGCCGACCTTTTGTAACTCCTCGTTGCATTGAGAAGGCAGCGTCAGCATGAGACTGCTGGTCATCTAAGGGAAACAGCTTACTGGTGTTACACTCCATCCAGCTAACAGTAGTGCGACTTGGCCCTCAGACGCCCATGATAGTGTAGTAATTTACACCACGACGGTAACTGCTTTTCGTCTAACCACTATCGACTGGACCTTTCTGGTATGTTAGGATATTGAGGTAACGAGTGTTCCATCAGCATAGCTTGTTGGTCATTGTGATATGCAATCGCGACCACCACGTCAAGGTAGCAGCTATAAGTGAAGTGGTTGAGTTGGTTAAACAGTTCTCTTACTTGGGAGGTCTGATCAACCCCGGTGTGTCATTGACTGTTGGACTCTCTGGAAGGATACGTAAGAATCAGTTGGCTTCTGTCAATTTCCGCCGCTTTGTTTCCCTTTATGACTGCGAAACATGGCCATTGAATGTGGAAGACATGAGAAGGCTTAAGGTCTTTGACCACCTTGCCTTTGTACCATAGACCTTGTTTCGTGGTGTCAGTACGTGAGTAATGCGGAAGTCAGATGTAGAGTTTTAAGGAGGTGAGGTAAGTCAGTTGATGCGGTTGTGAACCTTCATCGACTGAGATGTATGTGAGATGAGTTGCATATGCCCAACCACAGTCTGCCTCATCACACAATGTTGGCCGAAGTTGTTCCATTTTTGTCTGTTTATTAGAAGCAGATTCAGGCTGGGAAAGGTTCTGGGTGGACAGACCAGAGCATGTCATCAATGCACAAAGTCGTTGATTGTTGGTTTGAGCTACATAGGGGGATGCAGACTAGCCGGTTGGTGTCCGTGGGAGATGTGAAACCAGTGGTTGGAGACTCTAGGTGTGTATGGGTGAGAACTGATGTCAGTGGTGCAGATGTGTACACATACATTATCCGCATCTTAACTCGTATACTTATTCTCATTTTCTCATTCTTCCTTCCTCTTTTTTACTGCTTTCTAGTTCAACTTCCTTTGACCGGTTTTACTTTCCTTCTTTATCTTTCATTTTATTGCTTTGTTACTTGATGTGTTGATTTGATGTGTGACAACTTGGACCGTTGCGGAGTAGTGCCTGCTCCTATGTTGGTTTTGATTATGATGTGGCCAATCGTTTCACGCAGTGTTGACGTCTGCGTTGCAATATGTGTTCGGCCATCTCAGTAACAACAAGCCTAGCATCATTATCAACATAGGACCAGGCATTACTGCGTAACAGTCCGAGTTGCCACACCTCATATCAGCATATCAAGTAAAAAGGTAGTGAGGTGAAGGATGAAGATAAGTGAATGCAGTCAAAAGAAATATAGAGTACGAAAAGAAAAGAAAGAGGAGTGACAAAATGGTGAGATTCGGTATAGCGTTGTTAAGTTGAGGATAATGTGTGCATACATCTGCGCCACTGACTTCGGTTCTGAGCCATATCACCTAGGGTCTCCAACCACTGGTTCCTCTTGTCCGTGGACCCCAACCACCTAGTCTGCATCGTCCTACATGGCCTAAACCAACAGTCAGAGACTTCATACATTGGTGCCATGTTTTAGTCTGGCCACCTCGGAAAAAGGCCTAGCTGTATGGTATGGTTTGCTAACCGCCGACCTCAGCCTTTGCCTTAGAATTACGCTGTAAGATTTCCCTCTGTATGGTATTGCGATATAAACGCATTTCTTCGGAACACAATACATAGTGGCTGGTTTTCACAACGGTTTACGAACTTCAATGGACATCCATTTTCCACTGTCTTTCCAGTCAGTATTTTAATGTCATCATCCATCGAATCTCCCGTAAAGATACACTGGATCTTTTTGAATAGACAGATTACGAAACCTCGCTTGTATTGACTTAGAAAAAAGCAATGGAAACTGAAATACTAATCTATCCAAGTAGGTTTCTTGTTTATCGACCGTTTTGTTGAACTGTCATTCCTTCGACTCAGGAGTATGTCCAAGAACGGTATACGGTTATCTTCCTCCTCTTCACACGTTAAGTGTACTCAACATCGTACGGTCACTGTTTTAGTTTTCGTAACTTTTGTTCTACTAAATATTAGATA
>OX104134.1:100899627-101083655 GCA_944470555.2 Heterobilharzia americana
CTGATTACAAAACGCAACAGCCAATAAAAGCTTATAGTCCTGATGGTTTTCGGCTCCATGTTGCCTGGAGTTGTAAGTGCACAATGTTGAAGAGTTGTAAAATGAGACAAAACGACCGCCTGGAGTTTCTCTATGTAAGTGAGTATCCAGTCCATTGTAAAAGTTGCCTCAAAATTGAGTGGTTCTACAAAAAAACTCACTCAATCGAGGTGTGGATGACACCTGTACCGATGTATTTGATTTTAAAGTTAACTTTGTAACATTTGACATAGCCTGTCTATATTTTATGTTTGTTTGTTTTTTTTATCACTAAGAATTGAATAATCAGTTGAATGCTGCACTAGAAATAGGGAAACAAGAAATATTTGAATTAAAAACAATTAGGTACGTTGCCTTTCCAGAAGTAATTTGTTAAAAACGATTATCATATTTATTTTAACCATTTCGGTCAAACACTCGAGAAATTACTTTATCCTATAGATAAACAGTCAGACAGACAAATCAACGAAGAAGTTCGCTACGAAAAGCATCAGTTTAAAGTGCTATATTTTACTACTTTACGGAAAGAGTAAATGAATAAGAGAGAAAATTATATCGATGTAGGCAAAAGTGTATGAGGCGAGTCAGAATGAACAAATGAAGGCTGGTAAAATGTCTAAGAATTTGAAGATGAGATAGAGTGAATACATCTACCCCACTATCACCAAGACTCGCCAGCTATTGATTTCCATCATCTCGAGAAGCCCAAACAGAGTAGAAGCTTACTTACACGACTCAGACCAACAGTCGAAGAATTCATATACTCGTGCCACGTCTGGTCTGACCATACTGAAACTTCCTCCAGCCTAATCCAAAATCGGCTAACACTACATATCAAGGAAGATGATAGCTTAGCATACAAAATATATGTCCAAACCACCTCAGTCAGTGAAGGTTCACAACCTCATTG
This sequence comes from Heterobilharzia americana, assembly GCA_944470555.2. NCBI lineage: Eukaryota > Metazoa > Platyhelminthes > Trematoda > Strigeidida > Schistosomatidae > Heterobilharzia > Heterobilharzia americana. The sequence goes on from OX104134.1 coordinate 100,900,577, forward strand.
ACCGCTTTCCCTTCACGGCTTAGTTTCTTTAGCCGCACCTCAACATTTCTCACATACTGATTCCACCGTACGAGAGTACTTCTATGAAGACACCTGTCCTGGAATACCTGTAATCTCTTCACATTTGCTTTCAAAGACAGAAGAAACTGTAGTCCAGTAAACTCATCCTTCGATATTTAGTCAGATACCTCACCAACTTCAATATTGACGTATTTGACAAATGTCAAACGAGTCTTTTGTATCCGATGTGAGATTTTGTTGCCAATCAGTTTATCCGGGTAGACGTAAATTCCCAATTAAGTAAAGTGGACAATACACCCTATCACCTCCCTCTTCATCCTAAAACCGCCATCCTATATTTGCCTCTAAGTTAATTAGTCTCTTATAACAAATCCACTTATCGTCATTATAAAACATTGAAATATGTTGGAAAATATTCCTATAGAATGTAATCGATTTAACTAACTACTTTAGAAATCGCGAAGAAGAAGAATTTTATGTGGTACTTTTCATTGATGACCCTATTCTTCTGTTATTCTCTTTTAGAGATTCACAAAGTGACTCTTGTAAACAGCTACAAATGAAAATACAAGAAATGGAAAAGGAGTTCAATATTCAAATGAATAAAAAGGTGAACAAAACACTGATGTTACTTAACATATGCCTAATTGAATATCTATTATCATTTGGTTAGAGTTTTAATCAACCTCATTCAACAGCTATATAACAGCGCTACATGCCAAGTGGTTCACAATGGGAAGCTGAGTGACGCCTTTGAAGTGAAGACAGGGGACAGGAGTAAGACAAGTTTGCCACCTACTATCACCGATCATCTTCCTGATTCTGGTCGACTGGATCATGCAGCAGACAACTGTGAAAAGACCCCAGAAGAAGATTCGGATTTCGCCGGTGATGATTTATGTCTAATGTGTTGTCTCACAAACTCGAAGATGTACAGGTGAAAACTAACAAGTTGGCAGAAGAGGTGAGGTGAGGCGGGGTGGGGTGAGGCAGCTGAGGAAGACGGGACTTCCTTCAGGTGAAGGTAGAGAAGACAGAGGTGATGGAGATACCCAACCGACAGCAGCAGCAACAACAAGAAGAAGAAGAAGAAGCAGCAATCACCATGAACGACAGAAACCTAAAGGATATAGTCTGTTTCACACACCTAGGCAGCATCGTCTCAACTACGGGCGGCGACGGTGGTACAGATGAGGATATGAAAGGCAGGATTGGAAAGACAGCAAGACAGGCTTTCATTAACCTGAAATAATCAGTGTGGAGATCTGCTGCACTGTACTGTACTGCACTGCACTCAGCATAAAGCGTGAACAATATCCGGATTTGCAACACTAATTCAGTCAAGTCAGTCAGTGTTTTAATGTGATGGTTGAGAGACTTGGTGGTGCGTTACGGAAAGCATTTGCAACAAACTGCACACATACATCACACATGAACAGCTGCCGTCTACGCTCACTCGAGAGTGAAGGTGGCGATCAGATGGCCAGAATAATAGGAATAAGCAACAAGGAACTCTGGTTGGTTGGCTCGCTGGCTGGCAACGAACCAATCCACCAACGAAGAACCCATTGCTCAACAAATGTGCAGTAGAGAGTGGATATGGATTGGGATTAGGCATACAGTGAGAGGAGCATTTTGTGATGTCACACGCCAGGTCAGGTGAGATCGTTGAGTGGAACGCACATGGTAAACGATGAGTTGGGCGTATGGGTGGGTGGAGGATGACATGGAGGAGGAGATGGTGTGAGGAAGAAATGAAAGTTTGTGGGCAGTAGTGGAGCCAGGTTGAGAAGACTGGAGAGAAGAGAGTCAAATGGTGACGTGCTACTGAAGCCATATGTTCCATAGGAAGCCAAAGGACAAATAATAATAATATGATAATAATAATAATAATAATAATAATAATAATAATAATAATAATAATAATAGAGTTTTTTAGTCAGTGAATTATTTCTTGGTAGTTTTCATCATGGACTGATGTCAGATGAAGAACCTATGAATTCCTAGAAGTACCAAACAGTTGTGTTTTTCGTTGTTTCCAACCCCTCAGTCGGTCTGTACCTACTACCGCATGAGACTATCGTGGCAAGCATATCACGCAGTCAGTTTGCGATATAATGGGAGCACCTTGCAGTTTCTTCGTCGGTAAACTTTCTTTGTCGACCTTATAGGTTCCATCTTCTCATTGGATCTTCTGGAATCCATCTCGAAGCAAGTCATCAATGAGTTACTAGATTTTTAGTCAGTAGTCCCTTCGATCCATTAATAGGATAAGAAGTTTCTTTGCTGATATTCATGTAGTTGAGAGATGCTTCTATATGGCCGAATCTGTGTAGTAGATCACATTCCTCTGGAATGATATTTGTGCGAAGCTGTTCGTGCACTTTTGAATAGTGTGGCGAACATGAAAAGAGAAGTGTTCTCTATCTTTCTTTATAACTGATGAAAATGTGGAGAAATTAGACAGCCACCTTCGTAGTGTCTTTTTCTCATTTTGCAACCACGGTATGAACAATATGCAAGCTAGATGTAATTTATCAATAACTGCTATTTTGACGTGGTGGTCGGTCTTGCAAATCACAATGAATCAACAAGCTATGCTGGTGGAACACTTGTTTCCTTGAGGTTCTAACATACCAAAAAGGTTTGTTGGATAGAAGTTACCGTCATCGTGTAAATTAATACGTATTGATGGTGCTAAAGAGGGTGAAGTCGTACTACTGGGTGGGTGCATGTGTAACAGCAGTAAGATGTTTCCTACGGATGACTAGCAGGGCCACGCTGAAGCTTACTTCCCTAAGTAAAGGGGTGGTCAGAAAAGACGGGTCCTAAAACAAGCACATTTCTCTCTACCCCACAACATACTGATTCCGACGATATGGGTTGACAGTCTCATTCCAAACTGACAAAATTAAATCCCAAACTCCTAAGCAGGTCGTTTGTGACCGGCCTCACTAATATATCGCTTAGGCTCTTCGGTCACTCACTAGCTCTTCTTTCTCAGGCACTTCAATAAGAACTAGCCTTTCACGTCTTTAGACCACGTGAACGATATTTATTCGGCAACAATGCACTATATGTATTGAATATTTTCATTTACCTAGGAAACGACTAGGTCAAGTATTCTAATTTTGTTGAAATGAAGCTAATCTACTTACTAAAGTCATCTTGATAATACAACAGGGTGTATTGAAAATTAGAGCTAATGAAGTCTTTCTTACCTTGAAACATCCAAGATAGTTCGATTGTCATCAGAAGGCAAAAAACAACTTTGGAATATATCATTTGTTTGTTTATTTATTTTGTTTTACATAGGAATCACCCTTGAGAAAGAACTGAAAATGTTGCTTGAAACAAAGAATCGGAAATTCATGAATATAAAAGTCAATCAAATCAGAAAATTGAACAGCTCATGTCCCAAGTTCAACAAAAAGGTCAGTGACTAGCTGTGGAGTCGAGAATGTACATTTCGTACTGTACTAGACTTGTCAACTGGATCTACCTGCAACTCAATGGATTTGCATACAAACTTTTCCCTTCATGAAGGTGAATACAGAAAGAACAACAATTTGAGCAGAATAACATGGCGCACCATTCTGTTTCCTCGATTTCTCATCAGTTGCTTACAAAGTACAATAGGAAATTATTGATATTACAGTGGAAATTTAAACGTACTTTAGTCAGTTGGAAATCATTTCGACCAGTAGTGGTGTAATCTCTCTAGTTTTTTTTTTTAATTTTCACTCTTATTCCATTACATCATTTGTCACGCATTTAATCTTCGCTTAATGGAACTGAAGAACACAATGGAAACACCATTTCTAGAATACGATAACATCATTTTATTTCATAGGATTTTCGTCATCTGCTTACAACTTCTTATAGGACATTCGTAACAACTATGGTCGAAATGCTTATAATTTAATAGTCCAAGATTTCATTCTCCATTCTAATCTTTCCATGTTTCTAGGTTGTAAGCAGCTGAAGGGAAGCCGACAAAATAGTGTCATGTTAGTTCCGGTCAAATTGTTGTTTTTACACTATTCAAATCTCAGTGAAAGTTCGTGTTCTCACTGAGATAAGGATTCAGCACCTATCCCCTAGAACATCATTGTGTTATCCATTGGACTATCAAGTTGTGATAACTGCATCTTGTTCAAGGAGTATCATTTTTGTTATTACCATTTTTGGTCGTTGCCTCTGGTGGATTTACTGGACTGCTACTAATACCGAATATATTATAAGACAGTGATTACAGACAATATCAAGGTGTACATACCAGAAGCGTCTACACACCAGCAGAGACTGGTCAATTCAACCTTCTAAATCAACAAAGTAAACGATAAATAGATTCCAGTTTAAAATTTGATGGTTCCTATTGACAATATTTATCAACCATTAGTTTTTAATGAATGATGTTAAAGTCATCAACACCGTAGAAGAGGAGCTTGTTATTATACGTAACTTGGTTAATAGGGATGGGACATCCTGACTAATTTGTGACCGAGCACATAACTGAGCGGAAAGCTATACCAAGGGTGAGAAAAGTTTTTAGTAAACCTATTTTCGTGAATTCAAAGTTAACATCATCTCAGCAAGGTTATGACAGAACCTTTCAGAAAACATTCATCTCTGAGAAGTGTTGTACCTTCTGCAGTCGTCCAATCCTAGAGGCTGGTTGTAAAGACAGATGTTCTGGATCTTCCACCTGTTATGTATGCATTTATCAGCTGAAAGGCTTCTATTGAGCTAGCTAGATAGAGTATTAGACAAGTCCGTCACAGAATGTCTGAATACCATCAATCGTGGTTAAGTAAGGGATAGACGAAAAACAGTAAAACGTTCAGTGCTTGTACATCTAAGTAAATGCTAGTCACAAAGGGAAGAGGAGAAATGCTTTTCCATTCATTTACTGTATGCCATCCAGTCTTCTGTGTGGTTTATGTAATCGCCTAGTACACTCGGCAGAAACTTTTCTTGTGCATCTTCACAAACCGAACATCTATATTCATTGGGGAAATTGCGGAACCTTTGTCAATACCTTTGCCTCTAGGTTGAATTATTTTTCAAACGAACGTCCCCTCAGTTCAGCCTATACTATCTGTTTCCTTATTTTCCCATCACCCTATTCTTATGTAATTCTTCACTGTTAACTTAAAATTACTTGGCCCAGTTTCTTCACTTTTCATATTAATTGTTTTGCAATCAGCGAAATAACTGCCTGTTTATTTTTTACTTCTTTCAATCCTAGATAATTACCGTATTCATCAATTTCCATCTATCTACTTAGTTCACTCATCATCACTTAGTCATGTGATGTCATTCAGCGGTCCCGGTTGACTATTTCGATGATTAACTTCCTTCTTCTGCGCGAAATTTGACGCCTGACTTATACGTTACTGACCTTGTGACACTGCAATACATGTCTTACGCTACAATGGACACAGTGGTCGAAGACCTAAAGCCTCTTCATGTCTTCTACCTTTAGTGGCCGTGTTTTACAACCATATAGTAGAATAAAGCGAACTGTGGGGCAGTACAGTCGACCCTTAATAGGCAATGAGATATCACGGTGGCATCCTAGGTGGTGTAGGTTAAGGAAAGTAGTCAATCGGACCTTTTGTATCCGTGGCGAGATTTAGTCGGTCGCTGAGCTACCTGCGCTGATCCGACTTCCAAGACAAGTGCAGTGGTCAATGCAGTCAACAGTTTGGATTTCGATGACTAGAGATGCACCCCAACCATTCTCAGATTGCCACTCAAGGTATCGAGAACAGTGTGCATCTTGTCACTGTCTTTCATCTAACAGGACTATGTCATTTAAGTACACCATATCTACTAAGGATTCTCCTGTGGTAACACCAATCCCTTTGAAGTCAAATAAGATGCAGGTGACCTCCATAAAAACATTTATAACAAAGTTCAACAAGAATGATGAGAATATACACCCTTGACGGACATCACTCGTGATAAAGAACTCACCATAGGCTCTAATACGCCCACAAATATTTGAGTACAGAGTTTCCAACAGGATGATGTCATTACCTGGGACTTCTTTCAGTAGGAGACAGTCCCATTCAACGGAGTCGAGGAATACAGCTAATTTAGGTGCCGGTAAGTGTACTAGTCGGATTCACCCTCAAAAAGCACTGACATTTGCCTGGATTTCTGATGTTTGCTATTCCCGAGCTCTACTGAGACGTCTGAGAATGGTAGAAGCTATAATCTTAGAAACCATGTTTGTCAGGCTGATTCCTCTGTGGTTAACACAAGACTGAGATAATCAGTGATTGGGACTAGTCGGAGGGGATTATATTTGATTCCCGTACGCTAGCTAACCTAACCATTAGTCTTCGACCACCGCTTTTATATTCCTCTGGTTTCCAGTCCACATCAGCCCACTATCCTTCCTTGTTTGAGGTGACTTACAGCCTTCTCAACTTCTACAAGGGTTTGGATGTCTGCCTACGTGTTCCATTGAGGATCCGACTGTATAGCGGTCAGTGAGATAGAAGTTGGAATCCACTTGAAAGGTTCTTTAGAGTGTTACAATCGTGTCTGCCCTGCAGGCGAATCGCAGATCCATCCTACTGCGCCATTATCTCAACAACCATCGACATTTTCGTCCTGGTTTCCTCGATAATTGGAGTTACTTCCGCTCTTCATGGTGCTTGAGCCTGCAGGATTATGTTCAGGTGCATCCACTGATTCAGAAGAAGCAGCTGAGATCCACCCGCCATTCCTAACCACTTCCTGAGAGTCATCTACGCTGTGTAACGATGGTACCAGGCTTCTAAATGATACATGCTTTTCCGTTGCAATAATTGTTTAGCCAGTTTCTCGGTGAAAGGAGCCTTAGTGTTCTCATTGTTGAGCTGTCGTCGGAATGATCGTTTTATTGCAGTTTCTCTACTTACACTTAGGTACAACCATATATGTGCTCGAAATAACTTGTAATCACCGACCGAACACGTGCTGCAGAAGGTGCAGCAATCTTTGACCGACCCTGTTCAGCGAAAACTGATAGAAATATGATCTATCCGAGCTTACAGTTGAGTTGAGTTCAATGGACAACAAGTCACACCGCGTCTATCTTTATGTCTAAAGTTCGCCCTGGCCATGCATACAAGGTTATCTGAGTACAGTTGTAGCAGGTGATCGCCGTTATTTGTTCTTCCGGTTGAGATACCAAAAGTGCCACCTTAGTGTCTGTCTGTCTGTATGCTTTAGCTTACCCTCGTATGCAGTGAAACCTTTCGCTACGACAACCACATCTGAACGTTTGGTTTTTGGTAGAGCTCATCTGAGCTGCAGTCGTGGATGCGTAAGTAGAGACTGCAGAGAAAACGACGAGTTTCATTTCTCCCTCCAGTCCTCACTGTGCTGTTCAGTTGAACGGTGCATAGGCCCTGTCAATTGAGATCCAGTAGAAAAGTGCACTTTTTACAATAGTATTTACTGCAATACCTAAACCTACCAAAACTTTGAGAACAGCCATTGAATTTTTTGAAGTTTGAAAGGTGAATTTTGCGAATACTCTGTATTGGCTGTATGAGGCTAAGTAGATGACCTTATGTCCTGTATCTGCATTTTACAAACACAGGAAACACTCTTGGACCTAGATACCAGTTTTCTCTTGGGAAGGTTGTTCGTCATATTCACGGAGAATGCGGACGGTGAAAGCTCCAATGTATGGTTCGCTGTTAGATTTCAGGAGGTAGACAGACAGACTGTTCTGTGAACTAGAATCGTCAACAAGAGCTCCAAACTTGTATCAAATTAAAGATGACGAATGAATATTGACCGAGAGAAGTAAACACAACGGTTAGAAGGCAAGGACGTTAAGGGTTGATAGTGAAATGGAGGAACTTGAGGGCTGACAGAGTTGTGATGGCCGTTGAATCTTTCTGGTTGCTCACTCCGTAGGAGGTTAATTCTTTTTAAGGTACCTGGAAATGAAGGTTTAGTTTACAGGCGCAGAGCAAAAGGGGTATCTGCTGCAGAATAGTTTCATGCAGTCTATTCAGAAGTCTTAACATTTGTGAGTTTTGACTCCGAATAGGAACCAGTGTAGCCGGCACTGGTATGTTGTGAGTAGAATGGAGCCTGTAACTTTTAGGGTCGACTTTCTCTAACTCTGTCTTCCATATGACCTTTTTGGCATACCAGGACCTCAAAGAACAAGCTATAGTAGCTCATTAGGATTTGCAATCCTGACCACAACGTCAAGGTAGCAGCTGTCAGTTGGTTGTTTTCGTATGACCTCTACGTCCACTTACATGTGGTAGTGAATGACTGGAAGTTGTCAAAAGGTTTGCGCACCCGGATAGTTTTGTGAGTGATGAAACTTCTAACAGTGTGTCAAAAGCACACGCCAGTCTAAGCCACCATTGGCGCCATCGTAAGGTTAACGTTGCTGAAAAAACGTCAAGCAGACAACGCCTCAATATTAACAGTTCTGCTCTGCGTTTGGGAATCATTACCTCTTCAAGCTAAGAATTTTCGATGACTCTGCAAGTTTCATCACTTTTGTCTCCTCAGTATTTCTCACAACCTGTGGAAATACCATGGATGCAATCCTGAGGTTAGACCATATTTAGGCATGATGGAGATTGTTAAGTGTGATTATTTTGCTACACTGGCCTTGTTGGCTTGAATTTGATGTGCCGCTCTCACACCGATCACTGTTCGTTTGCTTCGGAAGCGGTCAAAAGAAGCGAAGAGGTGGCTAGTGTATGAGACGTAACCGTGGGACGAAGTATAGTAGTGTTTGTTTAACATGCAACCTTGATGTGGTCGGGCTTGTGTTTCACGATGACCCAACAAGCTATGCTGGTGGGACCTGGATACCTCTAGGTGCTACCATAAGAGAAAGGTCCGTTGGATAGTGGTTAGGTCAAAAGTAGTTACCCTTAACATGTTCTCAGACAAAGAAGGGATGCATTATGATGATTTGGACCGGTCATCGGTGGTTAGTGATGATCTAAACCATATGACGTATGGTCAACTACATCTCCCATACTATAGGCCAGTTATCGGGGGATCAGAGAGGCCGTACGTGACTGGCCTCAATCAGATGTCCCCTGGGCTCTGCAGTCACACAAGCCATTTTCTCTTCCAGTACCATAAGAAAAAGTATCATTTCATGGTGTGAGTAGCTGGGAAGTGTCAACCACCCGCACGCTTCCAGTAGTATACCAGACCCTATCACCCATACCCTAACCCTCCTCAGCTCTGTCTCCCCATTTACCTCCGGCTCCTGATAGTAATATTAAATCTCTTATGTTTTACTCAAGATCTCACTCTCCAACCACTGTCAACGATCAGTGCCATCAAAATCTTATTCCTAGTCTCTAAAGACCTCATCATCGATTTCATGTAGGAGCTTCCAATGTCCGAACTCTATGTCAGATTGCACAGCAAATATCACTCACCAAAACTCCTAAATCTCTAGCAACGGATGTATGCTGTGTTTTTGAGACACGTAAACAGGACACGAGTGTGGTTCTTAAACTGACCTCACCTTGCTATTGTAGTGAATGTTTAAAATTCACCCTATCGTTTCTGGAAACGTAGTGCTAGCTCTCATGGACTCGTTATAACACTAAGTTTTCCGTCAGAAAGTGCGCTTCTTTTCTGGATATCAGCCAACAGCTGTCTGTGTGATTTTCGACTGAATGAATGTGTAAGAACTGGGAAGGATCGCGAGACTAGGCGTTGTCTATTCGTAAATTCTGCCTGCGCACCTACCAACTGTAGTTTGATGATGCAAAGGATGAGTTCTGGGGGGTTGTGTCAATTTCGCTACTGAAAGTAAAACGTTCAGACATAGTCATAATGGCAGGTGACTTAAATGCTCGAGTAGGGAAGTTGAGTTGAGGCAACCGGAAGGGCATCTTGGTGGTATTTACGGAATCTCATGCCAACGAACCGACAACGGTGACTATCTCTGACAATTTTGTTCAAATTATGTGTCACACGGCGTCCACCGACATCTAACCAACGATGGACACAGATAGATCACATTGCTATGAGCTATTGATGGAGAGGATCGGTGGAGGATTGCCGCTCTTTCTGGAGTACCGGCTTAGACTCCGATCACGCGCTCGTGTATGTCTTTACCTTACTGGTTTTAGGAAACTAGAGACAACAAGCTAGTCTGTGGTCTATTGGAAGATGAAAATGTCAAGTTTACAATCAGGTAAGAACTAGCCAAGCATTTATCTGAACTTGACAGCAATGTTCATCTGAGGAAACCTGGCGTGACATTAACTCTGCCGTAAAAACAACAATGAAAACAATTCTTAACATACACCCGAAGGTTCACAAACGTCATTGGATTTCTGCAACGTTATATGAACTGACTAGAGCGAGAAGACTGATTCCAGCTGGCTCTGATCACGACAAGGAGCAAAAGCAACCTAACCTTAAGTTGATGAAGAGTATTCGCGTCGATTGCGAGCAGTTGTGGGTAGCGAAAGCAAGGAAGATGGGGAAGGCATCAACGGTGAGTAACACTTGGCAACTATTTAGGCTTATTAAGGTTGCAGACAAGAAAAAACGACGGCTAGTGAAGCCATCAGCGAGAAGGATGGGTGCTGATAACCTCTCAGGAAGGGAGGCTAGGACGCTGCGCTGAACACTTCAAGAGAGAGTTCAGCTGGTCCTCAGTTATCCAAAAACCAGTCTGAATCCGAATGAGACGGAAATATCGGCCCTCCTACTCTATTTGAAGTTGAGGAAAGTGTATTGAACCTGAAACGATGGAAAGCAGCAGGACCCGACACGTTTATCGTCTGAGGTTTTCAAAGATGGAGGTAGGAAATTGCTGCTAAGAGTGACGGAGGTACTACGTAGTGTATGGGAATCAGATGTAGTCCCATCAGACTGGTATACTTCACTGGTCGTCCCAGCGTATAAGAAGGGGGAGAAATCTTGTGAAAACTATAGGGGAATTAACTTGACTGATATTGTGTCTAAGGTTCTACGATCCATAGTTATGCGATGCCTAACTGGAGCCCGAGAACAGCAAGTTGAGAAAACCAAGCAGGTTTCAGACCTGGTCGAGGATGCATCAATCGTATTTTCACCCTCCAACAAGTTCTGCAATGCGAGTATACCCACCTACTGGCGGCCGACATTTGCTATATTTCTTGAGTAGTTAGAAACCACTCAGGTCAATCCTCAGGCTTTTCCAGTCCGATCATAGTGATCTAAATATCGTATGTCTGTTTCACTCGTTCGGAAACGAGTACATCAGCAGTTAGCCAGAACAAATTCAGCTTGTGGAGCCGGATTAGCAGGAATGGCTGAGAAGCGAAACCAGCGGCGAACATTTTGCAGTTTACTTGTTTCTTCTCTTACTGAAAAGTAAAACGAAAGTAGTGAGTACTTCTTTGAAAGTATCTTCAAGAGTGTTTTCTAAATGACCCACTTCTATTTTTGGTTCCATTCTTTGTTCTGTTTTCAATTTTTCGGCATGGCAACTTTAGGTACTGCACTTCTGTACCAGTTTCTACGTTGACCTGTATACATCAATAGTTAATCGGTTTTAGCCTCAATAACAGCACTGAATTTTTCATTGTGATATAGACAAACGTACCTGAAGAAATTTTGATAGAACAAAACACTTTTGCAGTATTGTTTACCGTATAAATTGTACTCGAATCATCCAGTAGGTAGTAAGAATTGTTTGATAACCCGTTTTTATATTCTGTGTTTGGTGGAGAAATATCACCCTCGTTCCAGATGCATATATCGTATAAACTGTTTTCTAAGGCGATATTTTCTTTGGAAAAAATCTTATACAGAGAAAGAAAATATCGTCTACAAGAGGAACATCGTCGTATTATGCAAACAATGAAAGATGAAATAAGCCAATTAATCAGTGTAATGAATAATTCAAACCTGGTTAAGGCAAAGCTTGAAGATCAAATTGAAGAGTATCAACTAGAGGTAAGATCTCCATATTTTGATGAACCGAAATTTATTCACTGATTGCTTACCTATGTAATGATCGTCACAGAATATTCGCTATTTGAAGATCACATGATAACTAGTTATTCAAATCAAAAAGTTAAGTTGATAACAAGCACTCAGTAGTATCAAAGAACTGACTTAATCATCTTAATCAACCACCTAGTTTAGACCATGGTTCACTAGAATCAACGTACCTGCACAACATAAAAAATCATCCTTACAGTAAAATACACTTGTGATTTTCGATAAACCTTAGGATCTGCATTGTTTTGTTGTAACAACTTCTACATGACTGCTAATTACAAAATAAATTATCAGAAGTTTTAAAAATTCCCATCATGTAAATTAGAACAAAAAAGGTGCATGGAAGGGTTCAGAAATTTGAAATTGAAAGTTAGTGAGAATAGTCAGGCTTTATAAGATGTTAAGCCTGAATATACCTATACCATTGTAACCGATTTTTAACTATGTCAACATGGGTCTCAAAACATTGGTTCCTATTATCTCGAGGATCCCAGCTAGGCAGTCTACACCTCTATACACAGCCCAGACCAACAGTAAGAGAAGTCGTGTACTTGTGCTGCATTTTTGTCTGGTCCCTCTGATACTTCTTCCAATCTAATCTAACATCGGCTGACATTGCACATCGAGGCAGGTGTTGGCTAAGCAAGCATATCACATGCCTTGCCTAATACACTTTTCAATCACCTTTGGCACCGCTGTGATATCCGATTGTCTATTAAGGGTCGTATGCACTGCACTACAGTCCACTCTGTTCTAATGTATAGCTGGCAAACATGATCATTGAAGGTGGAAGACATGAAAAGGCTTCAAGTGTTTGACCACTGGCCTACCAAGCGGTGTTTCGTGGAGTCACCACATAAGTATCGCAGACGTCAGGTATAGAGTTCTAAGGAAAGAGGTAAATCAGTTGACACGGTTGTGAGCTTTATTGACTGAGATGGTTGGGACATGTGTTACGTATGCCTAGTCGCCGATTACCTTGTCACACAATGTTGGCTGAAGTAGATCAAGACTGGAAAAGGGCCTAAGGTGGCCAGGCTAAAACATGGCACCAATATATGAAGTCTTTGACTGTTGGTTTGAGTCATGTAGGGAGATGCTTTATATTTCTTTTGACTGAATTTTCTCATCTTCATCTTGCGCCTCATTGCCTTTTTACTTGATATACTGATATGAGCTGTCAACTCGAACCGTTACGCAGTAACGCCTGGTCTTATCTTGATATTGATGATCGTGATGATGATGAAAACACTTTTCATAACCACGACACTGCTAACACGGTGACTTAATCATAGATGAGCAGTAATGCGAAAATACCTGGGTTGAAATACCTGTAATTTCTTTACCAACTTCTACTTTCAACGACCGGATATCGCAGCTGTATAACAGTGCTGATGATGTCGTCTAGCAAGACGATGGGAGCTTCACGATTAAACAACCCAGCTCAGAGAACACAATACAACCAAGACCATCCACCTGAGCTACAAATATTCCCCATCGTAGTCATATCTCTTCAACCGACGCCAGAGATAACACATGTTAGAAAACTTTGAACAACTGTTCTGTTATCGAAATGAGATTTTGTGAACAACCATCCCTTTCGGTCATCGCATTTCACCGCTTCACTTCCTATTCCTGAACTGGGACGAGATACAAACCAGTCCTGAGGTACCGTCTTACACCTATCATATGCGAAATGCTTACCCGTCAAATATACTCAGATTTCTGTCCAAGGCGCCCCGGAAATCCTGGATTTTATCACCGTCTTCACCTAGGTGGACAGTGTCGACTACACACCCCAAGTCAACCAGATGCTTTTCAGGTAATGCGTCAATCCTCATATAGTCAGAAGCACCTAAGGTTATGTCCACTTATACATGCAACGAAGTTAGTCAGGGACTGTGACGGCAGACATCTTTGGTAGCCACCACTGGTTGCCATCACAACAGACGATAACCCACATAGCCATTGAATGGCTGCACAGTATGGCACTACTGGTCATCCCCGGAAAACACCTTATTGCTGCCACATCACCTTTCGGCTAGCAGTACGAATTCTCCCCCGAACCCCATCATAAAGTAGGAATTAACACTATACAGGTGACTGATTTTCGACTTATTATTATCCAGCAGACCTTTTTGACATGGTAGAGCTTCAAGCAGCAAGCGTTTCAGGCAGTGTAGCTCGTTGGTTCATTGTGGTATTCAAGTTCTACCACCACTTCAAGGCAGCAGCTATCGGTTGGGAGAAATCTATTGACCGCTAGAATGAATGGGAATAAAATTGTGCAGTGAGAGATATGCGACTAATTACCAAAAGACCACTTAGTATGCTGCACTGCAGGAGGCTATGTCCAATTTCACGTTTGTGATACATGGCTGCTGAAAGTAGAAATTGGTGAAGTAATTACAGGTATTCCAACACAGGTGTCTTCGCAGTATTGCTCATATATGATGAAGTCACCATGTGAGCAATGTCGTGGTTAGGAGGAGTTTTTTTCGGCAAGACATGTGTTGTCCATGTTTAGCCACCAACCGCCTCGATGTCCAATGTCAGCGGATGTTAGATTAGGTTGGATAAAGTCTCAGAGTGGCCAGACCAAGAAGTGACACGAATATATGAATTCTCTGACTATTGATCTGGGCAGTGCATGGAGGTGTAGACTGTTTTCCTGGGGTCCTCAGGATGATAGGAATCAGTGGTTTGAGACCTCAGTCACAATGACGCAGGTGCATTCACTGTCTGACTTTTCTAAAGCTTGATTATTTTCCAAGTCCCTCCTTTTTCTATATAGCTTTGTCTGTTTTGATATCAGTCTTTTTCTATCCACTTTTTTGCTTGTTAGTGTGCCGTGAATTGTAGTGACTTGTACCGACGCACTTGTGTCCAAGGTTCTGTTTTGATCTTGTCTATGTGTTCGTAGCACTTTGCTGTCTCGTACATTGTAACTGTGAGACATAGTCATAAGTTCTGGAAGAAATTCGAAGGTTCTAGGTGGTTGATGACCATTTTTTCCATAGTATCTCTAATATTTCTTTAAAAGACCACAGTAGTAATGCAATCATGGAGAAAAAACTGAAAATCGAGTAGGCGAGAACTTGGCATTTATCTATGAACTTTTTAACCGCTGGTCTGAGTCCATTAAGTAATGGTTGTTCAACTTTCAAGCTCGGGTAAAATCGGTGTTTTGAGACCCTAGGATTTATGGCTTAGGATCGGTTACTGTGGGGAAACTGTACCTATTCGTTGTCTTTCTTTTAATTGTAATATCATTATTCTTTTGTTCTCACTTTCTACAATTTCACATTACATTATTTTGGTTTTATTTTGAGGGATCTTGAGTGCGGAAGGGAATGTGAAGTTGGTTGATACTTCTCGATTAGTTGCACCGTGGAAAATGACTTCTTCATGAGATACCTGGAAAACAAATTGAAGCAGTAGTAATATGATGCGACTTCAGAGTACAAGGGTCATCTGCTTGAGGCTTGCCACACAGTCTTTTTAGAAGTTTTATTCTTAACCTTGATTGTGTTGTTCCTATGTAGAAAAAATATACCGCTGGTGACGAGAAACTATATGGCAAGAAGGGATTTATCTTGGGAGCTGACCCTTCCATAAGCCGCAGAGATGGCGCTCTCATCATGGTACTGCCGGTCATCCACTGGAAACGCCTTACGGCTATCAAACACTGTTCAACCAAGAGTACAACTTCATCCTCTGACCCATCACAGTTTAGTCATTGATACTATAGCGGCAACTATGTTTTGTTTCATGACTATCCAACTGATCTTCCTGGAACGTTTATTCCAGATAGACTAGCTCTTTACGTTATTCTGATCATCCGTTAAGGATCAGGATTATTCCTACTTCTTTGCCTTAGATCCTGATTAGATGATGTAATTTGTGGCAGTTCGGGCTGTTTTGATGCTTGTTTGTTTTCCTGTTAGATTAAACAACTTCATGCTACAATAGAAAAAGAATGTTGGAGAGAGATGAACTGAACTCTGCTTTGGCTGAAACAAGAGACCAGTTAATGAATTACCTTGGTAGTCCATCGAAAAACCACTTATCAGATCAGAAGCAATCTGATCAACATGAAAAACAAAAGGATCCCAGTGTTTTATTACCACCGATTACTTCTCCATCAAAGAAGTCTGAAGACTCGCTTGTCAGGTGTCGGATTGCCTCGAAAAGTTCAAGTACTTCTTATTCCAACAGCAGTGGTGGTGGTAATACTAGACGTCCTCTTCAGAATCTCAGGTGAGAATTTTCTTACCTCTTTATACCCGTACTGTACAACTATAGTTTTTACCGGCTTGAGATGCCTAATAAAAACCTTAGCTTTAACTACTTGTATCCTATAATTATGTCTACCAGTTGGTTACTATGATTGGATTATCTTCTAAACACTGACTAATACTCGTCATGCTAGCATCTCATATACGCCAACCAAACAGTTGATAAGTGAAGATAGAATATATCTATGACTCGCTGTAGGATTTGAACTAGTGACCTCCAAAATGAATCTCTTAGTTCAGTTTTCAGAACACCACGTCAGTAACCTGGAGGTTACTGGCTTGAATCTTGACGTTACCCAGATTTCTTCTCATCAATCCATCACCGTATATATCAATGATACCAGCCTAATGAAACATAGCTATCCCAGATAGTCCCATGCTAGGACGAAACAGCTTACCAGTGCTCCCAGATTTTCAATGGTTCCCCAACTGATGTCAATCCATGATGAATACTACTTCTAAATTAAAAAATCCTCATTCAACTCAAAGACAATTTATTTATTTGTAGGTGAATGAAGATTTTAATTTTGCGGTAGTATTCATCACCTGAAGGTCTTTTGTTCGATTCCTACCCGGGTCGTGGATTCGTACTGCTGAGGAGTCCCATGCTAGGACGAAACAGCTTACCAGTGCTCCCAGGTTTTCAATGGTTCTCCAAATGATGTCACTTCTTGATTAATACTACCTCAGAATAATATATTTAGCAAAAGGCGTAGAAAGTTTGGAGTGCTTAAAATATTTATGTGATCTGAACAAATTATGGCAAGTAAAGTCGTTCACCGGTGCTTGGTTGTTATTCTCATTCACATTTCACATCGCTGTTGATATGTCTGTTGATAGCTGTAACAGAATCAACTGGACCGAATTGATCGGTCTCTATTGGCATATGGGCTCCTATGCGGATGCCTCGATATTGCCTGCGTTCTAATTATGTTAATGATGGATCGTGGCTAGCAGTGGAATCCAGGATGCGCATTTCGTCCTATTTAGGACTCATCAGCCGATAGAGACCGATAAATTCGGTCTAATCAACGACGGTACCATATAAGAACAATTATACTAAAACTATACTCGTCGCACAAGAAGTGCCTATCTTGACTCGGTGGTGTAGTGGATAACGCCCTGGCGTTTGAAGCGATCGCTCCAGAGTCCGAATCCCAGTGGGAACAACATCACTCACTGGGAAGCAGGTACATTCAGCTGACGAGTCCCAAATAGGACGAAATGCGCATCCTAGATTCCACTGTTAGCCACGATCCGTCATTAACAGAATCAGCTGGGAACTAAGACAGTATACTTTTCTTTTAAAAATAATAGAGTTTTTTTTTCTTTCATTTAAAACCTTTTTTCTTACCGAAGATAAACAGATTTCAATGTTCAGAAAGTTTATTGCACTCTCGTTTACACTGAACATTTACTACCTGTAAAGTAACGTAAATAATTTGGTGCTGAAAATTACATGTTATTGAAAGACTAGAGAATACTGAAAGCTTATTTATTTAGCCCTTACAACTTTTATTTAACTACTTCTCAGATCGAACCCAAAATATTCTGTGCATCGACTGCGTATCTTAGGCCCACGTGCTGCTTTTCGTCATTTCATTGCAGTATTATACTTCTAGAAATTTTCATACAACATTCTTGCCACTAACCTCGCCTAGTTTCTTAGTTCACAAGTTTACTAGCCGGTCCTAAGCCCGGATAAAGAGGGAAGGTTGGGCGAAGAACTAGCAACCCTACCTCTTAAAACCAAACCAGTCGCTAAAGAAACTTCAAAGCACAAAGAAAATATGAAAAATAAAAATAAACTTATTACTTGCTGGAATCGGATATGCGTAATGAGTCCGGTTGGTGAAAGCCTTCGCGAAGCCAATTGACCGATATATCTTCTCTTCTCTCGATGAAAGCAAAAGTAAGCATAGAGTCATGGAATATCCGCACGATGTTTGAAGCTGGCTGGCAAGGCTGCCCGGATTTCAAAAGGAATGGGAAGATATGGTACAGAAGTCCAAGAAATATGCGAAAGTTGGTGGAATGGAAAGTGAACTCTCCAAACTGTCAACTGGAGACTCAATGATCTACTCCGATATTGTCACCCAGACGACAACCACCACCACACTGAGTTATGGATTGGCTATCATGTCCCCAAGAGCCAATCTCCTCCTGCAGGATCATGACAGCAAGAATCAACTCGAAAGGATGGAAAGTCACAATCATTCAATGCTACGCTATGCACCTACAAACAATGCAGATGAAGAGAAGAAGGTGGAATTCTACAGACAACTGTGATCAGTACTAGACAAGACCCCATCCAAGTTAACGACATCAAAATTCTAATGGGTGGGGTGACATAAATGCAAGACAAACTGTGAGTGGACAACACAGGAAGAGAACTGGACATGGGTGGAGAAGAACTCGGTGAAATGATGAAGGAGAATGGATAACTGTTTACAGACTTCTGCGCATTCAACGATTTGGTGATTGAAGGCAGTGTGTAGAAACACAAGGAAGTGAAATGGATTTCACCGGACACCAGGACTCACTAAAAACCAGATCAATTTCACCTCAATCTGAAGAAAGTGGAGACGCAGCCTGCTAGATACAAGATCAGGATGGGGAGTAGATGTAGGTTCACACCACTCACTATCTAATGCGAGGAACCCACCTTCAAAATCAAGTTGAAAGCCTTCACAGTAGTTGATGATAGACCACAGTACAACAACCACCCAGAACAGAAAGTGAACTGAAGGACGAAACTTCAAAGGATATCTTCACATCAGTCATCAGGATAAAATGGGAGACATTAGGCAACATCCATGAAGAAACCTGCGTGGAAGAGCACTGGAACACTTCGAAAGAGACGCATAACCGTATTAGGAAGGAAGAGGAAGAAGAAGCAAGACAAGGAGTGGGTCTTGACGGACACATAGAAGCTGAAAGAAGACAGGAAGATGGTGAAGCAGAAGATGAACTGAGTACAACCTATAAAACACTACACTGGACAAAGAAGTGAAGAAGAGTGTGCGCAAAGACAAAAGACACTTCTACGACACACTTGCAACCGAAGCGAAACAGGCTGCAGAGAGTAGAGACAGAGACCAGACTACATTATATCAAATGACAAGGTTACTATCCGGGAGGGAGGACATCAACGCAGATGAAACCAATGAAAGATAGTGAAAGAAAGTCAGTTACCAAAGGGAAGAAACAAAGGAAACGATGGGCTGACCACTTCAGAAAACTCTTGAATCGACCACCACCACCTGCAAGTCGTCCAGAAATTCCACCAGCAGCCAAGCCACAGAACTATCCGTGAAGGCAAGCCTTCCGACAAAAGAAGAAGTGAAGTCGTGAACGCCATAAGGCTACAGAAATGCGTGAAAGCAGCAGGGCCAGATGTAATTCCTCCGGAAGCACCGTAGACAGATGCAGAGTCAACAGCATGCATGCTTACACCACTATTGCAGAAGGTTTGAAAGGAATGAAGGAGAGGTGCCTGCCGACTGATTGGAAGAAGGGTTACCTTGTCAAACTCCTAAACAAGGGAGACCTAAGCCTTCTCAGGAACTGGCGGAGAATCATGCTCCTGTTCACCCCAAGCAAAATATCAAACCACATTCTCCTGGAGAGAATAAAATATGCCCTGCATTCAAAATTACCACCGGAACAGGCTGGCTTCAGAAAGTATGAACCATATGTGGATCAAATTGCAAGGCTACGCATCATCATCATAGAGCAGAGCATAGAATGGCAGTCAACTGGATCTCTACCTCAGCTTCATCAACTTTGAAAAAGCATTCGTTTGTGTCAACCGAGAAGTAATTTGGCAGATAGCTGCTTCAACACTACGGTTTTAGTGCCACAAACCTATATCAACCTCATTCAACAACTATCTGCCATGTTATATGATGCTACATGTCAGGCGATTCACAATGGGAAGCTGAGTGA
Source organism: Heterobilharzia americana (assembly GCA_944470555.2). Taxonomy (NCBI): domain Eukaryota; kingdom Metazoa; phylum Platyhelminthes; class Trematoda; order Strigeidida; family Schistosomatidae; genus Heterobilharzia; species Heterobilharzia americana. The sequence goes on from OX104134.1 coordinate 100,920,847, forward strand.
CGCCTTTGAAGTGAAGACAGGGGAGAGGAGTAAGACAAGTTTGCCGCTTACTATCACCGATCATCTTCCTGATTCTGGTCGACTGGATCATGCAACAGACAACTGTGAAGAGACCCCAGACGAAGATTCGGATTTCGCCGGTGATGATTTATGTCTAACGTGTTGTCTCACAAACTCGAAGATGTACAAGTGAAAACTAACAAGTTGGCAGAAGAGGTGAGGTGAGGTGAGGCGAAGCGGGGCGGGGTGAGGCAGCTGAGGAAGACGGGACTTCCTTCAGGTGAAAGTAGAGAAGACAGGTGATGAAGATACTCAACCAACAGCAGCAGCAGCGACAACAACAAGAAGAAGAAGAAGCAGCAATCACCATGAACGACAGAAACCTAAAGGATATAGTCTGTTTCACACACCTAGGCAGCATCGTCTCAACTACGGGCGGCGACGGTGGTACAGATGAGGATATGAAAGGCAGGATTGGAAAGACAGCAAGACAGGCTTTCATTAACCTGAAATAATCAGTGTGGAGATCTGCTGCACTGTACTGTACTGTACTGCACTGCACTCAGCATAAAGCGTGAACAATATCCGGATTTGCAACACTAATTCAGTCAAGTCAGTCAGTGTTTTAATGTGATGGTTGAGAGACTTGGTGGTGCGTTACGGAAAGCATTTGCAACAAACTGCACACATACATCACACATGAACAGCTGCCGTCTACGCTCACTCGAGAGTGAAGGTGGCGATCAGATGGCCAGAATAATAGGAATAAGCAACAAGGAACTCTGGTTGGTTGGCTCGCTGGCTGGCAACGAACCAATCCACCAACGAAGAACCCATTGCTCAACAAATGTGCAGTAGAGAGTGGATATGGATTGGGATTAGGCATACAGTGAGAGGAGCATTTTGTGATGTCACACACCGGGTCAGGTCAGATCAGGTCAGGTGAGGTCGTCGTTGAGTGGAACGCACATGGTAAACGATGAGTTGGGCGTATGGGTGGGTGGAGGATGACATGGAGGAGGAGATGGTGTGAGGAAGAAATGAAAGTTTGTGGGCAGTAGTGGAGCCAGGTTGAGAAGACTGAAGAGAAGAGAGTCAAATGGTGACGTGCTACTGAAGCCATGTGTCCCACTTTGAACACAAACTATAAATAATTTTTTTTAAAAGATTCCTGCCACTAGTATGTTAAGTTTGTTCGAATGTAAATTGTAGTCGTACCTGTACGTCTTTCCTGAGGTTAGTGATAATAATTTAAAAAACTCTTGATATGCTGCCAGTTGATGTTTATAAATCCTCTGAAATATTGAACGATTTGATTTTTGCCAGCATAGTGATGTTGCAAGTCTTTGCAATTCATTTTGTAGATTATATTTGTCTTATCTTCTTTAGGGAACAAATACCTTGACATATATCTAAGGTGTTATCTTTGGATTTGAGTAGTTTTTGTGCCATAATAGTGGTGAACGAATGAAAGTTTCCAAGGCGTTCTTGCCATGCGTCAATTCTTTTGGCCAGCATTTCCTTATGAATCTGACTGAATTTGAACACTGTGACAGAAGTTACCTGTTGACTTTCGTAGTTGTTCAGTGATAGTTTGAGTTTTCATGAATACGTAAAATGGTAGTATTATGTTAGAAGTGGAATCCAGGATATGCGTGGCGTATCAATTTGGTCCAATTGAAGATGGAATATTATGAGCTATAATGTCTAAATGGTACGATCGTAGTTCACAATTTCACGCTTTATCTGATCTTTCTAAATACTGGAGCTTTTACAGGCTCTGTGTTGTGTTTTAGTAGTGAGGATATCTAGAAACACGATTTTCATTAGGAAATCCTGGAAACACTTCAATGCACGGAGATAATGGCGTTTAGTAGACATCATATAGACATAAACCCCAATATGTTCATTACCAAGATTAGGCCAACCAACCGGAAATTTATCAGAAAATCAATGAGCAAACATTAGGTCAGTGGCAAAGGTCATTTGAAAAAAAACCACGATCAAAAAGGTAAAATTGTGGTGTGAAAGTTACCATGACCAGAAAGTAAGGATGTACTCTAACTGACAAATTTACTTCTGAACAGTGTATTCTACGATACTGATGGGTCAAAGAGAAGCTTAATAACAGGACTTTATATGAATACTATAAAATAGCTTTTAGGTAATATTTCTCTAAAAATGAATATGATCATTGTTCTGTCTTGACGGTCGTCTTTTTTTCAACAAAGACAGTGACTTATCGACAACGCGCTTGCCAACCACGCTGATTTTTATGTGTCCTACTTACCACAGGTGTCCAAGATTCACTCATTACAAAATCTTTTCATTCGATGTTATTCAGATGAAAGGAAACAATTGAAAAGGAAGACAGTTCCAATGGTGCCCATAAAAAAAAGAAGCAGGAGTTAAGAAGAACACTATCGGACAGAATGGCCACCCTTTTTAAATTCGTCCATATAAACGTCAACTACCAGTGAAGCGTTACGATATATCTTCACTTATGTCAATTCATGTAGGTGATTGTGGATATGACGTTCGACTTGGAAAATGTGGAAATATTGGACAGAGGGAATATGGAGAATGCCAGTGGGGTATTAGAAGCTTGAAACTTAGGCCAGTCAGGGATCACTAAGCGTATGGACATCGACCCAATCAATCAACGCGAAAAGCACCAGGAAGGTCAGAGTTCAGTTCAACAGGACAACCAATCAAGTTAAATGACAACATTAAAGCGGAAACGACCGACTACACCCGATATCAACACGACAAGCCACTAAGAAGTTTATCGAGAATTTCTCATAGCTCACTGCTTTCTGAAGTTTGTGCTCATGACAATGTCTACAATAATAGTGAAAGCTTAGCCATTAAACTATCCAAATCAAAAGCCACAATTACACAGGTCCTTCTAGTAGAGGTCAAGGCGCATATAATATATTAAGTACAATATTGGAACCACCATCTGTCGGGTGAGTTGCGTATGTCGAGTGGTGTCCGTCAACGATCCCCACTTCCTCCATTCCTATTCAGTTTTATCATAGACTTTCATATGGATGTCACTCTCCCGTCATCTGACTACACAGGGATTGACTCAATCACAGAATTTTCGGTTGACCTAGAATACACAGATAACATAGTCAGTCCTGTTAGGTGAAGACACTGACCAGATTCAGAGTTTTCTGGACACCTTGAGTTGCAATTTGAGAATGTTTGGGATGCAAATTGTTGCCCCAGGACTGGTCTCTGATGATGCCCCGGCTAATAATAGAGAGTGAAATAGTTGGGCTCACTGAACACTTCACTTACTTGGGAAGTCGGGTCAGCTCTACCCTGGTGTGTCAATGGTCGATGAAATCTCTGCACGGATACAAAAGGCTGGGTTGGCTCTTACCATCTGTAGCGCCTCCGCGATATTCCATTTTCTACTTAGTGTTGAGTGTACTGTGCAGCAGTCCACTCTGTTCTCCTATATGGTTGTGAAAAATGGGGATTGAAGGTAGGAGACATGAGAAGGTTTAAAGTGTTTGACCACCTTCGTAGCATAGACCGTGTTTCATGGTGTCAGTACGTGAGTAACACCGAAGTCAGATGTAGAGTTTTAAGGAGGTGAGGTAAGTCAGTTGATGCGGTTGTGAACCTTCATCGACTGAGATGTGTGTGAGATGAGTTACGTATGCCCAACCACAGTCTGCCTCATCACACAATGTTGACCGTAGTAGTTCCATTTTAGTCTGTTTATTAGAAACAGACTAAAATGGAATTACAATCGACCACAGTGCCCAAGTTTTACACTTATATTGAATGAAGTAGGTTTAGGCTGGAAAAGGTTCGAGGTGGACAGACTAGAACATGTCATCAATGCACGCAGTCGTTGACTGTTGGTTTGAGCCATGTATGGAGATGCAGACTAGCCGGTTGGGGTCCGTGGGAGATGTGAAACCAGTGGTTGGAGACTCTAGGTGGTATGGGTGAGAACTGATGTCAGTGGTGCAGATGTGTACAAATACATTAGCCTCATCTTAACTTGTATACTTAATCTCATCATTTTCTCATTCTTCCTTCCTCTTCTTTACTACTTTCTACTTCTACTTCCTTTGGCTGATTTTTCTTCCCTTCTTTATCTTCCATTTTATTGCTTTGTTACTTGGACCGTTATGCAGTAATGCCCTGGTCCTATGCTGATCATCATGATGAAGATTGCATTATTGAATGTGAACTGATAGTCAGTTTCAATATTTATTTGTAGCTAAATGATTTCAGAAAAGAAATCATACGATAAACACTGTCTTATTGGTCAAGAGATGTTCACTTCTAGGCTTAGAATAAGCAACCACCTCTAGAAGTGTTCCTGCAGATGACTAATGATGAAACGTGATGTGCATACTGCTTTTTTTTTCTAGTAGACCGGCATCAAATGACCAGTTGGCCAGAAATTGCTCTGCAACTTATATTATGAATTTTCTACTTCAGAATACCATTGAAAATATAGAGGTTAGAGATATTTATACTACATATGACTATTTGATGAGATATGGACAGTGAGTGAAAATGAAATAAAGGGGTAGGTTACAGCAGGTTTTAGTCCAGCAATCTCCGGATTGCCGGGTAGGCAAACTGCAGACTGAACTACCAAACACCAATTCCACTTCAATCACTGTAATCTGTCCTCAACTACGTGTTTCTCGTCGTCATCATCATATCACCTGTCCAGACAGATCTTTTCCAAATCAAAATCAAGTCGTATTATAAAGCTATTAGGCAGAACTATCTGAAATAAACCGTAGTCCTAAGTGATAAAATGATGACTTTATTGAATATTTGTATTTTTGCCTAAATATTTCCTTGTTGTTTTGTTTATTTTTACACGAAAGGAATGTGAAGGATACTTCTGGATTAGCTGCCACACGAAGACAAATTGCTGCCATCATCTCAGCAACAAAATTTCGATGATAATTTTTATACTAATAAATCGGATTACGTCAATCAATATTTGTAAAACTTTTCACCGTATCCTCTTACCTGGTGTTATATATATGCATACAAACCCAGTGTTAGAACTTTGCTATTCATAGATATGAGCTGTATCTAGTAAACTGATTCAGTCAATTAGCGAATACCAGGATTATCTTGGTTGTATTGTGTTCTCTGAGCTGGGTTGTTTAATCGTGAAGCTTTCATCGCCTTGCTAGACGACATCATCATACCAGGATTACTTTGTATCCCTTTTATTCAAATATTTCCATCGAAACCTATTCCGTCCATGTTAACCAAACAATTATAGGAAAGACGATTGTTATTTCTACTTTTTATGGGTACCTTATCGGCCATTATTTAGAGAAACGGATCAAATTCATCAGCTCCAAGGAATGTTTATTCCCCTCAGGCGAATTAGTCGTTTGTAATGAAACAAGTAACTAGTTATAGTTTAAACAAAACATACGTTGAAAGTACAAACTGAGGTAACATACAAAGTATGTCGGCTGAAGTTCTCACAACCGTTGATTCCTGTCATCTCGAAGAGCCCAGCTAGGCAGTCTACACTCCCATACACAGCCCAGACCAACAGTAAGAGAAGTCGTGTACTTGTGCCGCGTTTTCGTCTGGTCACTCTTATACTTCTTCTAACCTAACCTAACACCGGCTAACATTGCACATCGAGGCAGGTGATGGCTAAGCATGCACAACATATATCCAGGCCAGCTCAGTTGGCGAAGGTTTACGATCTCATCGACTGTCTTCGCTTCCCAGTACTTTTCGCCTAACCTCTACTTGCTCATACAGTGACTTTATTATATGTGAGGAATAAATATCTGTATTCTCTTCACACTTTCTACCTCCAACGGCCATGCTTCACAGCTGTATAGCAGGATAAAGCGAACATCAGTGCAGTATAATCTTCCTCTAGCAGGTAATAAAGTATCTCCTTAATCGGTGTCAGAGATGAGTCATGGCGACAAATGTTAAACGACCCTTTTGTGTCCGAACTAAGATATCCTCAGCAGCCACCCCGTTCTATCTGATGCAACTTCCTAAGTAAGTGAAATGGTCGACCCATCTAACTACTTCATTCCCTATCGTTGGACTGGTATAGTAGCTGCAGACCAGTCCTGAAGCACCATCTTACACCTGACAAGTACAAAACATGTGCCCATCAAACCTACTCAGATTTCCGCTCAAGATGCTCACAAGACGCTGCATTTTGTCAGCCTCTTCACCTAGCAGGACTGTGTTGTCTGCATACTCCGAGTCGACCAGATGACCTCCAAGGAGCAGATAAATCCCTGTGTAGTCATGAGTACTCAAGGTTATGTCCATTTATACATGTGTAACAGAGTTAGACAGTAACTGTGACAGCAGACATCTCTGGTGACCACCACTGGTTGCCATCACGACAGATTACTACTTATAAGCCACTGCATGGCTGCGTGAGTTCGAGTAGAAAGCTTTGAATTAACATTACTTTCTTCCCCAGTACTTCTTTCATTCAAACACTGCCATAACACCTCGTAGTCGACAGAGTCAAGTGTCTCATTTAGGGCAGCAAATATGGCGTGTTGGTCACTGTGCTTGTGTTCTATGACTTGTTGAAGTGTGAAGAATTGGTCGATGGATTCTCGTCCGGGTCTGATAACTGTTCTCTAGAACTCCAATTGGTGTCGGATATATATGGACCTTAGCATCTTGAACACGATGTCAGTTAAACTGATTCACCAATGCTTGTCACAAGAGGGCTTTTTTCCCGTAATATGAACTAGAATGATCAGTGAAGTGAAGTAGTCCGTAGAGACCACCTCCGATTCCTGTACACTACCTATTACCTCCGATGCTGTGCTCAGTAGTTTCCTAGTTCCGTCCTTGCAAACGTCTATTGACAAACCATCATGTCATGCATCTTTTCAGGTTCGAAGCAGCTTTCTGAAATCTGAGGATAGAGAGCCTACATCTGCGTGCCATTGCGGTTCCGGCCGGATACTGGGCAACCAAAGCGTTTCTGTGGGTTAGATAGATAGATGGTTAGGTTTTTCTTACACTAATACCTACTTCGCGCATACTCATTGTCTAATCGAGTAGGCTTCAATGCCGTCTGTTTTCTGCGACCATTAAGATGCAAGTATACACTTGTTCGTACTAAAGCGTTATCAGAATGGAAGTTGCTGCGCCAAAAAGAGCTGTAATCCTGCACAGGTTTTCTCCAACGATGATTTATAACAATATAGTCGATTTATGTCCATCGTTGGCTTGATATCGTCCGATGACATTTGAGAGTGTCTCTCGAAGTGTTTGAAGTTAGTGCTGGTCAGAAAGAAGTGGTTGTTAGAAGAAAATTCTAAGATATAATCACCATTGTCGATTCGTTGGCAAGGGATTTCGTAGCTAGATTGAAAGCTATGGATATGTTCACCGTTTGCGTCATCTGAACTGCAGTTGATGGGCAGGTAAGTGGAGAATATGCTTAGGCATTGACGATTTATACAATCTTTCCTAGTTCTTACAGATCCATTCAGTGAAACAGTAAGCATAGTTCATTCACTGCTATGGAGTCGAGAAGTGCACTTTATGCTCCACAACTCGATGTTATACCTACACCACGAGAGATAGCCACTGAATTTCCGGAAACCCATCAAATTAGTCAGGTGAGGTCAAGTGAATAACCACACTCGGGTCCTGTATGCGTGTGTCAGAGATAGCATACATTTATTGCTCGATGTTTCAGATTTTTAGCGGACGATACCTGGTGTGTGATTAGGTATTGAGTTAGGACTTTGAAGAAGCGGGGTCTTAGGAGGCTAGAAATGAAATTCTGATTACTTGAAACGTCTACATTGGTAGCAGAGTTCGGTTGAGGTAGTTGTAACAAGTACAATATTATTATCAGGAAGTGAAGGCAAGAGAGGGAACAAGGGTACGGAGATTACATTATATTCAGTTGGATTTTGTATACTGTTATATATTCCGAGTGGGTATAATACTCAGGTTTAACTGACAGCTGACTTCCTACGTTAGAGCCATTGACTACAACCCAAGACGAATAAACAACAAGACTGAAGTTGGATGGGAAAGTTTATTCCTCCGAGAATAATAATCATTTAAGCCGAAAACACGGATGCATGCACATGAGATGTGACTTTGTCTGCAAATTGAGACATTAACATCATAAAAGTAAGCGTTAACCAATCAACAAATTACATTGCAAACGGGGACAAAATGAACTATTGGTCATGGGGTAAAAAATGACCTACAAACGACAATTTAAAAATATTCAGATCGATAACAATCTTTTATGCAAACTGGAGCCTTCCGACATATACTACTGGAAGCATGTGGGTGGTTGACACTTACCTGCTCCTTACATCGCGGAAACCTAGTTGTCCTTGAGGTATCTGAAAATGAAGGGTTAGTATGCGATCGCGTAGTCAAATTGACATCTCGAGTCACATACAACCTGTTTAGAAGTTTGAGGTGTTAGTTCGCTTTTCGCAAATCCAACTACGAACCCAAGTCGCCAACATCGGTATGCCGTGATTAGGGGAAAGTGCTTTTTTTAAAGCCAACCTTTTTCTACACCCCTTTCTATAGGGAAGGAGCATCTACATAGTACTGCTTGTCATCCACGACAGATACCTTACTGCTGTCACATCCCCAACCAGCCAGTAGTAAAACACCCTCGGACCGCCATCATAGCGCAGGAATTAACAATATAACAGTGACTATTTTCCGTCTTATCGCTATCCAACTGACCTTTCTTGGATAGTAAGACCTTGAGATAACAAACGTTTCACCAACAAAGCATGTTTTGATATGCGAACCGGAACAGCACATCAAGTAAGTAGCAATCGGTCTTGCAATAGGTCACACTTGTATGAAGGCTAATGGAATCTTAAAATACAATAAATTGTAGCTAGATATTTCTGATCTTATTTGTCATACAAAATCACATACCGAGAGTGGAAAAGAAAAGTTGCAAGAATTACTTGCACGGCATGCCGATGCATCATATTTTCTATCGGAATTAACAATAATATACCGTTGGAAATTCCTGCATTTTGTATTATTGTTACCCAGAAAACGAATGGCAACATGTAGAAGTTAAGCAACTGTGGTGACAATAAGAATTACAGTATTCTTCTACCGATCCGCAAAGATATTCCACTAATCTGTTTAGTGTTACACTGTCTCCCTATTGGAAGCAAGTTTTATAGCTTGTGTCGAAATCCTATGTTCCTCATATGCAGTTCTCAAGTATGGCAGTCTACACAGAGTTTCAAAACCTATTCGACTAACTTAACCCAATTCCCCTAACTTTAGATGATGGTCGGGGTTGTTTTGAAGCCACGTTGGTGGATATAGCTCACAAATCTTCGAGAGGATATCCAAAGAGACAAAAACATTTTAATTCAGGGCTTTGAAAGAACTACTACAAAATTCAGATATAACCGTCCTCGGAAGTGGCGAAGTTTTAGGATTGGTGAACATGGGTAAAAGCGACAATATGTAGTCCAATAGCCCAAGCTTTCTCAGTGACTAATCGAATCATCGAACCCAATCAAAAGGTATATTTTAGTTAATTGATTGCTCCGACGGTAATTACCTTTGAATTAAAACAATGTAAACCTTTGTTGTTAACGCTTTATTCACTGATGTTTCTTTGGTCTAAACAGTTGGTATTTTGTGTGATTTCATTTCCAAGTATAATATTTCATTCCGTTTCTTTGCTGAAAAAACATTTATTACTATTATTTACTAACAATGTAAATTCTACATTGTTCCCTGGATGTCCTACCATGAAGGTTTGATGGATAGTCTAAACAAAAAGCAGTTAATATTACGGTGTCAACTACCACGCTATGATGGCGGTCTAAGTGGGACGTCGTATTGCTGGCTGGACAGGAGTAAGATGTTCCCCTCGGATGACTAGCGCTAGTAACTTGATGCTGCCTCCCATACGGGAAGTGGGTTGGTTAGAAAATTATTATTATTAGTCCCTTGGGTTCCTAATGGAAAATAGGGCTTCAGTAGCACGTCTCCATTCTACCCTTTTCTCTGAAATCTTTTGAACCTGGCTCCACGACAGCCCACAAGCTCGCATTTCCTCCTCACACGATCTCCTCCATGTCACCCTCCAACGTCCAACTCGTCGCTTCCCATCTGGGTTCCACTCGAGGGCCTGACTCGTGATGTCCCCAGTAGGCCTTCTCAGTGCATGCCCAATCCATCTCCACTTCCTCCTGCATATTTGTTGCGTGATAGGTTCGTAGTTGGCTCGTTCCCAGAGCTCCTTGTTGCTTATTCTTTCTGGCCATCTGATCTTCAGTAACGAGCCAGCGTAGGCAGTTGTTGGTGAATGTCTGCAGTTTATTGGAAATCCCTTTCGTAACGCGCCGAGTCTCTGAACCATACAGGAGCACTGACTTGACGTTGGTGTTGAAAATCCGGATCTTGTTCCACACGCTGAGTGCAGAAGATCTCCACACTGGTTTCAGGCTAATGAAGGCCTGTCTTGCTTTTCCGATTCTGACTTTGACATCCTCGTCTGTGCTGCCTGTAGTTGAAACAGTGCTTCCTAGATAAGTGAAGGAGGTTACTTCCTTTAAGTTTCTCCCGTTGATGGTGACTGGAGTTTGTTGTTGTTGTTGAAGTTGTTGGTACGGTATCTTCATCACCTCTGTCTTCCCTATATTCACTTGAAGTCCCGTCTTCGATGCCCTGCCTCACCTCTTCTGTCAACTTGTTAGTAATCGCCTGTAGATCTTCAAGTTTGTGCGACATCAGGCACAAGTCATCGGCGAAATCTAGGTTCTTTCCCGCGGCCCCTCTTCTCGCTCCCCACTGTTTGCTGCATGATCCAGTCCACCACAGTCAGGAAGATCATGGGTGATAGTAAGTGGCAGCCTTGTTTCACTCCTGTCTTCACTTCAAAAGCATCACTAAGCTTCCCATTGTGAATTACTTGGCTGGCATGTGGCGTCTTCATATAGTTGTTGAATGAGGCGGATAAAGGTTTGTGGTATTCCGTAGTATTGAAGCAGTTTCCAAATTACTTCTCGGTCGACGCTGTCAAAGGCCTTCTCGAAGTCGATAAAGTTGAGGTAGAGAGCTGATTGCCATTCTATGCTCTGTTCTATGATGATGCGTAGTGTAGCGTTGCAATTTGGTCTGCACATGATTTGTACTTCATGAACCCAGCCTGTTCGGGTCGTAGTTTTGAGTCCAGTGCATCTTTAAGCCTCTCCAGGATGATGCGGCTTAATATTTTGCTTGCTTTGGGTGGACAGGAGTGTGATTCCGCGCCAGTTCTTGCAAACACTGAGGTCCCTCTTCTTCGGGAGTTTGACAAGGTAACCCTTCTTCCAATCACTAGCCAGGTACCTTCCCTTCCTTCCACACCTTCTGCAATAGTGGTGTGAGCATGTCGGCTGTTGTCTCTGCGTCTGTTCTCAGTGCTTCTGGCGGGATCCCTTCTGGTCCTGCTGCTTTCCCACATTTCAGTAGCTTTATGGCGTTCAGGACTTCCATTTTTGTTGGATGATTTATGTTCACTTGTAGTTCGGCGGCTGCAGGCGGTATTTCTGGACGAAGTGCAGGTGGTGGTCGATTCAACAGCTTCTTGAAGTGGTCAGCCCATTGTTTCCTCTGTTTCTCTTCTTTCGTAATTAAATTTCCGTCATCATCTTTTATTGGTTTCATCTGTGTTGATCTCTTCCCAGATAGTAACCTGGTTATTTGATACAATATTGTCACGTCTCTGTCTCTCCTACCTGCAGCCTGTTCTGCTTCATTTGCCAGCGTGTCGCAGAAGTGTCTTTTGTCTTTTCGTGCATTCTTCTTCACTTCTTTGTCCAGTGTAGTGTTTTATACATTGTACTCAGTTCCTCTTGTCGTTGAGCACCCTTGCACTGGTTTGTCTTCTGCTTCACCATCTTCCTCTCCCTGCTCTATCAGCTTCCATGTGTCCATCGAGACCCACTCCTTGTCTTCTTTCTTCTTCCTTCCTAATACGGCTGTGCAGATTTCTTTCCACATCTCTTCCAAAGACTTCCAGTGTTCTTCCACACAGGTTTCTTCAGGGATGTTCCTCGATATCTCCCATTTTGTCTTGATGGCTGCCGTGAAGATCTCCTTTGTAGTTTCATCCTTCAGTTTCCGAGTGTTGTACTTGAACTGTGATCTGTCGTCACCAGCTTCCTTGAAGGCTTTTAACTTGATTTGGAAGGTTCCTTGCACTAGATAGTGGTATGAACCTACATCTGCTCCTCTTCTTGACCTTGTGTCAAGTAGACTGCGTCTCCACTTTCTTGAGATTGAGATAAAGTCGATCTGATTTTTAGTGTGTCCTGGTGTCTGGTGAAATCCATGTTGCTTTGTGGATACCCTTGTGCTTGAACACAGTGCCTGACTGCAATCACCAAATCGTTGAATGCACAGAATTCTGCAAACAATTCTCCATTCTCGTTCATCACCTCACCGAGCGCTTCTCGACTCATGGTTAGTTCTCTTCCTGTGTTGTCCCCTCCCAGTTTGGCATTCATGTCACCCTGCCCATTAGAATGAGTTTTGATATCGCCAACTGACGTCTTGTCCAGTGTTGATTGAAGTTGTCTGTAGAATTCCTCCTTTTTCTCTTGCTCTGCATTATTTGTAGGTGCATAGGGTAGCATTGTATGATTGTGACCTTCCTTCCTTTTGAGTTGAATCTTGCTGTCATTATCCTGCAGGAGGAGATTGGTTCCCACTGCATGAGGACCTTCGATGCTCTTGGGGACATCATGATAGCCACTGGAAAACTCAGTGTGTTCGTGGTTGTCATCTGGGTGACAGTATCGGAGTAGATTATTGACTCTCCTCTCCAGTTGACAGTTTGGAGAGTCCACTCCCATTCCATCTGCTTTAGCAAATCCCAAGTACTTCAATGCGATACCTCCTCATCTCTTTTGCAATCTGGCCTGCCTTGCTGGGTTCAAACATCGTGCGGACATCCCACGTCCCCGCGTTTACTTTTGCTTTCATCGAGAGAAGACACATCGGCCAATTGGCTTTCCGAAGGCTTTCACCAACTGACGTCATTTCTCCTCTCCGATTCCAGTGAGGAATAATTTTGTTATTATTTCTTATATTTCGTTTGTGCTCTGAAGTTTCTTCAGCGACCGGATTGGTTTTACGTGGTAGGGTTGCTAGCCGTATGCCCAACCTTCCCTCTTTACCCGGGCTTAGGACCGGCTAGTAACTAGTGTATTACTTGACCAGGCGAGGTTTTGGTTAGAAAAGCTTGACTTCAAAATGGCACACCCTCTACCCATGGCATTCCGACACTGGCACCATGAGTTCATAGTCGCATTTAAAAGTACCAAACCAAAATCTTAGGCTTGCATAAAGACCATGTGTGACCGACACTAAGTAGATGTCCCTTGGACCCTGCGGTCATGCACCAGCTTTTCCTCTTCAAGTACCTCAATAAGAGGTAGCTCTTCATGGTGTGGGGAGCCAAGGAGTTTCATCAACCTTCATAACTTTGTCAGGAATCAAGGTCCCTCAGATCATTGTCGACCTACCACATCCATATCTTACAATCTTCCTTTACATATCTCGATAGATAATCCTACATCTCCCTAATTTCCTCCAGCTCTCAACAACGAACTGAGTTCACAGAATAGCATCCCTAGTCTTTTTAAACTACGCTCCAAACTATACATTGGAGCTATCAATGTCCTCACCCTATCAAACCTGCCAAAAGACCTCATTAGCCAAAACTCTAGCAACTCAGGCCATGGGTGTGTGTTGTATTTGTGGGACATGCATACAGTACCCAAGTGCGTTTTTTCATTTAACCTCCCACGGCCAGTATGCTGAATCCATTAACTTAACACTTCGAGTCTCTGGTGATTCGATAGCCAATCTTCGCAGTCTTGCAGGTGTAGCTTTGAGTGCTACGGCAGAAAGATCGCCACTCGACTGGATCCCAGCTGACAGTCACCTGTGCGCTGCCCAAATAAACAGCACAGTGAGGACCAAAAAGAATAGCGAAACTCGCCGTCATCTCTTTGCAGTCTCCACTCACGCACCCATCGACTGCAGTTCAGAAGTGAAGGATGAGTTCTACCAAGAACTGTTTAGCCTCCTTCTGAAAGCCAAGCGCTCACTCATGGTAGCTTTTGCAGGTGATTTCAATGCACACGTAGGTAGACTGCCAGGTAGAAAGGCACCTGGATGGCATCTTCGGGATCCCGGCTGAACGAACGGATAACGATGGTCGCCTACAAAACTGTGCTCAGATAACCATCTATTCCTAGCTAGCACAATCTTCAGACATAAAGAAAGACATTGTCTAACCTGGCGTCCACAGAGCTCAACTCAGCGATGGATACGGATAGATCACATTGGTATGTCATAACTGGAGAAGGTCGATGGAAGACTACCGCTCCTTCTGAACCGTGTTTGGATTCAGATCACGCGTTGCTTGCACCGCGTATGTCTGCATTTCAATGGACGTAGAAAAACTTTCGCAACGAGACCATTACGAGTGCAGCTCGACAATAAGAGCACTAAGGTTACTTTCAGCGAGAAACCAGCTAAACAGTTATCGCACCAGAAAATCACTCCTCTAGAAGGAGCTTGGTGCCATCATGTCTGCTGTAAAAACAGCATTATGTACTTTTGCTGACTCGTAGAGAGTGGTTAGAAAGGGCCAATGGATCTCAGCAGCTTCTGGATTAGTGGATGCACCTTAACCGAATCCTGGAGGCCCCGAGCACAATAAAGAGCAGAAGTAACTCAAATGTGGACTGATAAAAAGTCCACGCAAATACCACGAACAGTAGTGGAAAGCGAAAGCTAAAAAGATGCAAAAGACAGTGGCGATAGGTAACTGTTAGCTTATCTAGACGTATTTAAGAATTTGGGGCAGGGATTGGTGAGACGGTAGAGAAGTATCCTACATCTGATTACACGGCTCAGACCAGCAGTCAGAGACTTCATTGACTGGTGCCACGTCTTGATCTGGCATCCCTAAACCTTCCTCTTCCGGTGAGATAGGTGGTGCCTCAGCGTGCACAGTGAATGCCAAGCAATCTCAGCAGACTGAGATTCACAACCTTACCAACTGAACTTGCCTGTCTTGTCTAGTACCCTTCGTCTGACCTCAACGTTGCTCGCACGTTGGATCCTCTTGTGATAATCATAAAGGAATCAGACTGCCGGACATAGTGTCTAAGATTCTGTAATCATTAAACGCCTGAGTGAAGCTCGAGAACAGAAAACCCCAAAAAATAGGTAGAGTTTAGGCCTAGCTGTGCGTCTACCTACCAGATATTCACACCATTAGTTACTGGGACATAGATATGCTTACTGTCGTCCAGTACTGGCAGTACTTCCTAGCCTGAAGTTGGCATTCGACTCTGTCGATCGAGGGGTCTTGTAACAGTTTCTCTCACAGGAAAGGTATCGAGTAAGTACATCACTCTGTCGAAGGCTCTTTACTCAAATATCCGTGTGTGCTAGTGCGTATGTTGTCAGGTGAGTTGCGTACATCGAGTAGTGTCCGTAAATAATGCTCACCCTCTGCATCCCTATTAGATTTTATAATAAAGTTCCCGTGGAGGTCTCCCTCTCATCTGAGCTCATAGGGATTGATATAATCACAGGAGACTCCTTGGTAGATCTAGATCTGGTGGATGATACACCCCAATCCTGACAAGATAGTGATTTGGACACAGTGAATTGCGACTCAGGATGCTTTCCTCGCCACCCTAATACAAACTGCTACTTCACCAGTGCCCAGCTAGCAAGAAGAAATGAAGCGGTTGAGTACGTCTACACTTCAGTTAACTGGGAAGTAAGACCAGCTCTTGTGGGTCAGTGGCTGACTAAATCTCTGCACGGATGCGGAATGCTTGACTAGCTTTCGCTAACTTACACCATATACGGTGCCGTCACGATACCTGATTGTTTATTAAGGATTGAGTACAGCGTTGGAGTTCGCTCTATTTTTATGTATGGCTGTGAAACATGGCCAGTGAAGGCAGAGGACATGAAAAGGCTTCAGGTGTTTGACTGCCATCACCTCCGTAAGATATGCCGCGTGTCATCACTTCAGTAAAGTGGAAGTTGGACGTAAGGTCTTTGGGAGAGAGCCAATCGAGGGAATTTCGAGCCTTCATCAACCGAGGTGGCTGGGACGTGTTACACATGACCAATCTTCTGCCCCGTCGCGCAATGTTGAATGAAGTAGGTTCATACCAGAGAAAGGCTCTGGGGTTAAACAATAGCACGACATCACTGCATGGAGATTTTGGGTACCGGTCTTGGCCGTGTAGGGTGATGCAGACTAGCCGGTTGAGGTCCGTATTATAATAGAAACCAACAGTTAGGAACAATGGATATGGCTCAAAATCGACGTCACAGACGCAAGAGCATTCGTACGTTATCCCGAGTCCAGCATTTTCTCTACTGCTTTTAACCGACTCTGTATTTCTTCATTTCGTTGCTTTCCCGCTTGATGCGGGGATATAAAGCATAGCAACCCGGAACGTTATGCAGTCATTCTTGGTCCTGTTTATGATGACGATAGGCACCTTCGCGGTTCGAAATAAACTTATCACCTCATTAGACCACTGGTAAATTCGACTTTGGACACAAGGCTACTATTAATTTTCCCTATTTTACCAATCTTTTTCAGACTGACTTTCAATCTAGCCCCTTCATTGGACTCATATTCGTTTTCCCACCCGTTAACTCTATAATTTCCCATATTTGTACTCAGCAACCTTGTTCACGTTTGCGTAGTAGGCAGTGTGCCACACCTATTATAGTTGGTGAAACGTGTCTGGCCGAACCTCTGTACGTGCAGCGAAGTTCAAACTCGTGACCGACTTTTGAAAGACCCCCATATCTTAACTCTACACTTATGTAATTACATTGCCCTAAGTGCGTTGCGCAAGCATACTAAATGATTTAGACGAATTACACCTTTCGAAACTCAAAAAGTGCAACCAGTTCTTCTAGTCACTCTGGACACTTATAATCAGATGAAACCCTAACTAGGATTTTAGAGTGTTGCTGCAGAAATGAATGCAGACAGGACACTTTGTCGTAATCGACTTATCTAACTGAGGGATCTGCGGACCAATTCGACACAATTTTTGCGTTCGGAAGAATATTGTTACCTATTGGTCGAGACCTGTCCAAGTTGGTATGTCCTGGGCATTTCTGGTCCTCGTATATCCCGGGATCGAGGACAGTATGTGCTCACGTTCTTTACAGGTTGAATAGACTTGAACATGTCCATCTCCACTTAGTTTTGTCTAACCGATCCTTCCCCGTAAGACAACCAAATGAATTCGCCGCCAGAGGATATTTCGTTCATCGGGTAGGCTACAACCACAAAACAACTATACATAGGTACCCTAGTGAGCCAACTATTCATAACTCTACACAGCCTACCTAGTGAGAAACGAGTTTCAGTTAGTGTTGGAATATCCAGCAGAGGCTGTCTCCCCGCCTTTCCCAGTTTCCGTTGTCTATACTAAGAATGTCGATTTTGGCAACCCCTGACGTAAACGTTTATCTACTTCTAAACATACGCATATATCGAAGCGAACTGGGTTAGCAAATGCATTAAGGGAAATTTCCAGTTTTTTCATCTTCCTAAGTGGTGGTAAGTGATCGGTCAATTACCCTTTCGTACGACCTAACAGTTTAATGTTACTCAGCTGAACAAGTCATAAGTTTTCTAATCAAGTACTGTCATAAAAACCATGGCGGCTAATGAACCTACAAGTGGTGACACGTTGTTCCAACTTACTACCTTTGTAATAATTTCTGTATGGACATTCAAAGCTGTACATGACTCCAAAACAATTACAATAACCAGATTAAGAATGGACAAGGCGATCAGATATTCACTTAAATCCAAGATAAGATAACTTAGAAGACGCTTGTAGACCAGACAATTTATCCGTCATTTATTCTTTGTCAGACTTAGAAACAATAGTGCGAGTACCACGAATACGTCCTGTTCGTCTAGCAGCAATCAGACCAACCTTTCTACCATGCGATGCATCACGTCGGATAGTAGATGGTTTACCAATGTGTTGATGATTACCACCACCATGAGGATGCTCGACAGGCTGTTAGTGAAAAAAACACAAAGGATTCGTGAAAGTGATTTGCAAAGAGAAAAGGATTATCGTTTGCGGGAAATATATCAAACAAGGGTGGCAAGTCGTCAACTCCAAATACGAAAGTGGCAAGCAACTGCACACCTGTTATGACAAACACTTCCACAGACCTTTCTTTAGAGAAAAGGTAACTTTGATCAAGGTATTTCGAAATACCGTACCGCAACAACCACTTTTGAAAACGTTTTCAGAATGCAAACGTTTTATGACGTTCAAATATTCCAATAGGTGAAAGAATGGTGGGTACAGTACTTTCGTTCTTACTTACCTGTAGCTCTAATCTTAACAGGAAGCCTGACGAGAGCCTAAAAGCTAGTTGATGGATTTTAGGGGTCGTGCACGCATGACTAACTGCGTTTATAAGCTGATTCTCCACGTGAGTTAAAAAAATACTTGAGCGGGTAAGCAGTAGTATGTCATACAATGGGAATTAAGTATGCGGATATAAACTTGGTCAGTAAGTAACTTGCTGATTAGTGCTAAGCTGTGTTTACAGAATGAAATGAAAATTCATGTAAGCTATGCATCCAATAATCCGGTTACGTAAGGAAGTAATAATCAATGCAACGCTACATGAATAAGCGTTACACCGAAGCAAAAGAGATATCTTTATAACGCACTGAAGTGGACAAGACTTGACATGCCAGGGCTAGACATATACGGGAAACATTCTCAACAAGAACAACCTAACAGTTATCATCTTTCGATCTACTGGCACGTTATAACAGCAGACGCTAACCACTACCTATCGTTGGATGTACCTGAAAAGCTTAAAATGACCAGTAAATTAACCAGTTTATTAACAAGGAGTGCGCTGCTGCAGTGTGATTACACACTGTTCATACGGTTGGACACAGGAAACACTGCCTTCCAATGAATATGGAAGCGCTCTCTTTAGTTAAGAAGATACTATTATAACGGAGTTTAATCGGTATCAGCATGATGTACACCCGCTTAACTAATTATATTTCTTTAAAGCATAGTTCCGCTGAACATGGCATCAGTAGGCTGGACGCTCAAGAACGAACTTTAATTAGACAGTTAGTACGTGACAAGAGAACGATACAAAAGACAAGTGACTGAATAACATTCTTAAAGATTCTCACCTCGTGTATTCCTAACAAATCCGGGAAACACAAGAACTACTAAAACAGCTAATGTAATATCACGCATCTAATCTAGTTACTGGTTATCGAGTCAACGTTGGTATTCCATTGAGTTGCAAAATAATACACTTGGAAAAGAACTACTTACATTCATAGCCACACCCCTGACTCGAGGCCAGCAATGCCTTTTAGCTTTGTACTTGTGATAAGCACGACCAGCTTTCAAAATTGGTTTGTCTACCCGACCACCACCAGCCACAAGGCCAACCATAGCACGACAAGCGGAAGGCAAAACCTTCTTAGCACCTGAAGGAAGTTTTACTCGGGTGCGCTTCGTGTCAGCGTTATGAGCAACAAACCGTAGCGTAGTTACCACTTGCACGAGCAAGCCGTCCGCGGTCACCACACTTTTCTTCGAGGTTACACACCACTGTTCCTTCAGGCATTGAACCAATGGGAAGAATATTTCCAATCTGCATACATACATACAGTAGTAATAAAAAACTAACCTGTAGTTTAGCCTTCTTACCACAGTAGACAAACTGACCAGTGTGCAAGCCTTCAGCTGCGATGAAGGTTTGCTTAATTAGTTTGTAGGAATAAACATCTCTGAAGGCGACTTTTGCTAGAGGAGCACCTCTACCGGGGTCGTGTATTATTTCTCTAACGACACCCCTTATATATCCATGACGCTCAGCAAAGTCTACTGGACGCAGTCTTGCAGCTCCCTTACGATGTTTCGTATGAGCTTTAAAGATACCTCCCGCACCTTTACGCTGACTTCGGATAACCCTACCCATCTGAAACGAACTATGTGATTGACCTCTGAAACTTACCTCGCACGCCAATTACGAATAAAGTGGGCGGGTAAGAAGATAAGACTAAGAAACTGCTTAGTGTTCAATGGTTATTTATAAACTATTGCTTCGAAACGAGTGGTGACAAAATGGGGAGATTTCACTTACCTTACACGTCTAGAATTAGAGGACCGGAATTGTTTATCTCTGAGAATCAATGTATAAAAAACAAAGAGTTGACAACAGAAGGTGAGCATTTTAAATCTGTCGGCCCACCCTGTGAACTAATTTGAATATGAGGTATGTGTTTGAGGGTCTACGATCACAGACCTAAATAAACGCTATGGACAAAAGATTCCAAGCCTTGAGAAGTGAAAGTTACGACTTATATACTTCCTAGCTTCGGAGTCCTCAGTTTTCAGTTATAAGGGTTGTAAACCGATTTGGCCTATGCTAATACTTACATCAGGCTCCTGTGCAAACATCTGCCTTTTAAATTTATTTATTCAGATGGCTAATGCGAATTCCTCGGGTAGGGGTGTCTAGTCACAGACCACCTTACAGGAGGCGTAGGCTGGCGCTAGGTTGACTTGATTGTGTGTTGGTCTCGAGGATGATGGATCTTAGAGGAAGAGAAGAGATAAGATGTATCAACCTTTATTTCATTTTTAAGGATCCGGGATGGCAACGACAGACCATTCCGTTCCCTACGGTAAGAGGGTGGAGAGAGACTTGGTCGTTGGACGATGCTTCAGATAGACCAGCCTCTCAACAAGCCCTTGAATGCGCTCCCGTGCCTTAGGATACTGTATGAAGCAAGGGCCGGCTGCGCGAATGTAACAGTCAGGATGAAATATCACAAAATTGAGCCATAATATCTAAAATGTCTTTATTAAGCATTCATATGCCCTGCGGTGAAACCAAATGGGCGGAACCACCTTTCAGCTGCTTCATTGCAGCGAGCAGAGGTTATGAAGTTACAAACGTCAACTAACTGGTTTCTGGGACATCAGGTGTTGATGCTACATCTGCCGTAGGCTGATTTCAGCTGCTGTGACCACTATGCGCGAGTTAATTTCTGTAAGAACCAATTTCTAAGCACCACTGGACCACCCGGCTTGTTCATTTAAGTCTGTCTGTGATCCATATTTGTCTGCCTCTTTAGGGTTGAATCTCTATATTTTGACCTCATCGGCAGACAACAACACTGAACACTAAATCACATCCGAAAGCTTTCAGGCTTAGGGGGAGAAAGGTGGGTAGCCATGATAGTTTCTTGAGGACTCCCACTCCTCATAGGTTGTCACCTGAGTAATATTTCATCCACTCTCACTTTTTGTACGTATTTCATGCAGGTTATTAAATCAGACCTGAGACTCAGGATCCAAGATCAGCTTGTAATTCCCAGCCACTACGAGACGTGAGCTCCATCCCCGATAATCTTCTCGAACATTTTGATCGATACAATAGCAGGTCTACGGTTCGATAATTCGGTACTCCTTGCAAATTATTACCTTGAAAACCGGGCCCATAATAGTGTATTTTCATGCTTATTGGAAGTTGTGTCTGACATACGGATATGTTGGCAGGCGGCCTCCAAACGATATCTGCCAAAAAAGATGACAACCATGGATACTAGTATTCAGGATCAGGGGCTTCTACAGGTTTAAGGTTGCTTTAAAAGTGTTAATGTGTGATCATCAGTGACTGATGGAAACGAGTGCCAGAGGCCAGTTGCTTTTCCCTTTCCGATACATGAAAGCAAAGTCTAGTAGAGACGGTTTATGCTGCGTATCAAAACGAGTTGCACTGGTGATGTCTTGGACCAGAATGACCTCCAGAACTGGTCACACAAGGTCGTTATCAAATCAGTTGCTCGGGGCCAGAGTTATAGACTTGACATGGTTAGTATATTGCTTGCTGAGGTCACTTATTATCAGGTCTTTGTTACCATTGCCCCATCCACGTACACAGTTCAGTCCGAACTCATTTGCTGTGCAACATGAATTCAGGCGGATTAACCCGATTTTTGAGTACATCCCCGGCTGACTGGGCGTTCCTGCACGCTGATTCACACTTATCTTTTCTTGTGCCCCTTTGTGAATTGACCTTCTATTTAGGCCATCAGATGTGTACAGCAGAAACCCTCCATTCCTAAGGCTTTGTAGTTTTTCGGCCGTGATGTAGGAGCACCCAGAGAGAAGAGGATCGAATTTCACGCCTCCAGTTACCTATGGCTGTGGGTGTCCTACAGGCGAAATCGAAGAAGCGCCTTACAACTTGGAGACCAATCAGAATGCTGTCTTGTGACCACTGTAAGGTCATCTCCCGCCATCTTAGTAGGCCATGTCGGACGACTGGTTTCGTGATAACGAGTTTTCCGTTGATTTGTTAAAGTTGTAGGCGTTGTTGCTGTTCCTATGTAATGAATCTTACTCAATTATGCCCCGTTTATGATACAGCCTTCGTTGGTTGCCTGTTTCGTTAACTGTTTTTATTGTTTGCAACGCTTGGGGACGCAGGTCAGTTATAAAAAGAGTGCTTTTTGCATACTTGTTTGTTGAATTCCATTTCTTCATGTTGTGTTAATGGGTTAATGTAAATTTACCCGCGTTGTGTTGTTCCTATTATGTTAGAAGTTGGCTAACCGTTAAAAAGGCCGTGATGCTGCCTGTGGTGCCCCTCATCTCCGAATCGCTTCAACGTTTACAGCCTTTATCTGGTTGCTTAAGAAGTTTGTGCAAATGTTAACACGTTCCGTTGCTGTTTATTAACACTTCAGCTGAAAGTCCTCCAAGAATGCTTTACCTATTCGTTTTCATAGCTTCATGGATTCTCATCAAGCTTCCACGAGCAGTGCCAGCCTGGCTAGCGCAACGTGTGTTGATGTTTCTGAGGTGTTTGAGCAGATTATACTACCGAGACATTTTACTGTGTGGAGTCAAGTCGAAGAAGCGACTAATACTTTTCGGAACGCATGCTAAAAAGTCACTTAACTCGATGTTTAGATGACGAATACCCACTACGTTATGAGTGAATGCTGTCGATATAAGGGAGATGCTGAAGTGAAGTACCACTATGTTGTGTTGGCGTGTACTTTTGGTAACCGGGAAAAGTCTCAGGGCACCAAACAGCAAGTTAAGGGGTATATAAGAATTCGTCAAGAGTAGCGTTTTAGATCGAAGTACATTGGTTGTAAATCTGGAATTAGAATACGCCACGATTTGAATCACTTTATTTTTCCAAGTTTCAAGATGGTGCACAACCATCCATGTGATGTGAATTATTTTGCTAGAGACCCCTGGTCCAGACGATTATCCGTGGACGAGATGAAGGTTGTTCGACCCATGCTGACAGTTGTGTCTGAACCGGATCTTGTTGTTAAGTATATAAAAGACGCTATGTCGAAGGACATAACTTATGACTGTGTGAAGAATATCCGGAGGAAAATTACACCAAGTAACACGTTTCCTTAATAATTTATATTCTGCAGGTTATGAAACTCAGGCAGTAGTATTCGCTAAATTAAGAAGTGGTGGTCGGCTGATAACCTAGAGTGGTGGTGAGCATCACCAGGTTGATCGAGTCTGCTTCAGCAGTACCGATCATGTAGCCACCTACCTCCAATTTCCTGAGGTTGCATGCTTCGATTCAACCTATAATACGAACAAGGGCAAGTAAGTCTATCGCGATAGCATTGACATAAAGTATAGCTATCAATTGTTTCAATTCGCTGTCACTGACAACTACGGTAACAGTCGCCCAATTATGTTTGGGTGGACTAAACGAGAACAAAGGACAGGTGTAACACGGATGTTGGGCGCATAATGGGGGAAACTTTGTCCACACGAACATTTGTTATTGATTGCGCTAGGGCATTGAAGGCAGCTGTCGAGACTGTCTTCCCCAACGTTGATGTTACCCATTGTGCATTCCATGTTTGCAGAGCGATATGCAAAAGGGTAGGCACTTCATATAAGTGTTTATATGCACCTAACCTACTCAGACAGTATCCGTGCAGATTAGTTCGATAGGAATCAACCGGCAGGTTAGATGCAAACTGACGTCAAAAGCAGGTTTTATGCATATAACCGCGTCATCAGCGCTATCAGTCTAGATATGGGGAGGTATTTAGGTCGCATGTGGATCAATCGTAAGCGACTTTGGTCCCTGGCATTCTACAGTGATCACCTGACATCGGGTAATAATACTAATGATCGGGTTGAGAGCCTCCATAAGCAGATAAAAGGAGGCTAAGAAAATGTGACAAGCTCCATATAGCGATGTGGAAGGCGTATCAGTGGGATGCTAGTAGAAGCGAAAGGGAGGAGTTGGAAATGAAATAGCTGGGTTCTGGAAATCAGGGGTCTGCTGAACCTAAAAGGCTCCAACCGTCTTCGACAAAATGAGTCCATACGCAGCAAGAAGGGTTGTAAAGGGCTTTAAACGACCGGCAGCAGTTTACATTGAAAACAAGTTGTCCAATGGGGTTTTCTTTGTAGACGGTTATAAGAATCTGGAAGTTGGTGCACATCAGAGGATGTATTCCTGTAATTTTTATAAGACCTCCCTGCTCCTCCGTCGGCACCTGCTGATAGCTCACTTGAAATTCCGAGAATTAACTGGTAGGTTGGCATATAGTGCTTTACTGAATGTAGTTACTGGCGTGTTGCGAAATTGTCAGCGATGGATTCGAGGTGAGCCACGCACTACCATTCCTGATGTAGAGGTCGAGAGCGTCTCATCAGAGGTTGCTGACTATCGCCCTATGAAGCGCAGACTTAACAGGCGAATGTCTCAATTCAGGAGTGAATATGGTTACTTACAGGCCACAAATCTAATGAAGCGCTGCACCAGTCTAGCAGGTGGGGCCGTGAACGCAGCCGACGGACAACAGCTCAACGGTGAACCGTAGGCTATTCGCCTATTCCAATCCTTAAAACCTGCCTACTTTTAAATCGTGACGTTTACGCCATCCGCCGTTATAAGTATGGACGAGAACCCGTACAGACAGGTAGGTCCAATTCATTTCCACTTTACACTTGGATAGAAAACTGAATTGTACACGTGAACTTCACTGTACAAACACTGGATGATAAAAAGGAAAGTGATGCAAGGCTGTTTTCATTTTTGAAATTGGATCTCATGAATACTTTTCATGCCCCATCTAACATGCTCACTTGTTATCTTCTCCTACAGGTAAACGACGTTTAACCTGCATAGTGGATTGCCGTTTATGTGTCCGTTAGGGCGGAAATTTTTTATCAGGTAAATTAGCACACTCTTTTACCCCACAATACAAGCTGCATTTCTTAATATGGGCTTTTGGAGGAGACTTGGGTTACTAAGGGCACATGTACATTGTTTCCGAAAACCATGGTAATGGTGCGTAGGCAAGTTGTCATCCATGCTTGAAAAATTGGAAAACTTCTGATCACTCCATAGCTTCAGATTGTTGAATTATTATCAGCTATCCCGTAATCCTTAAGGAAGAAGTCTACGAGTTCACACGTTTTGGAAATTTTCGGTTACATCCAGACCGTCATAACAAGTAATTCGTTCACACTCGTCTGCGCAGGCGCGCACTTAACGAAGGAGTCTAGCAGTACCTACTTCCCATAGTTCCGGCGTTGTTCATAATTATTAACGGACGAAAACGCATTTTACTTCATGTAAAAATATGTGTTTAGGCACAAAGTGTTCAACACATTTAGAGTGTCGTCCGAGTAAGCGTTCATCAGTCACTCCTCCGACATTCTCCTTTCTCTATCTTGTTGTAGTAGGGCGGTCATCCTGCAATGTAGAACGAGGGAGACATTTACAATTTCTGCGGTACATTCTTACATGTAGTCAATGGGGAAAATAGTAAGCAAGGATAGCGTATGCACGAAGTTCTTCAGGAAAAGTTTGATTAACCAACTATCTCTCCGTATTTCGAAAACATATACCTGACATCTCAGGTGTAACCAGTGCACCTTACCACGCAGATCCAGTGTATCAGTTAGCATTTCGAAAAATACATGGCGACAGGGAAGTAAACTGCTTCGCCCCCATAAATTATACAACTAGTCATGTCACCTAGAATACACAAAGGGGAGCGTTATACAACTTCAGGTGCTGATTTACGTCTTCATTGTTATCCTGTATGATTACAGAGGATAACAGCTAGAAATAGTAGGGGAATAAGAAGAGAACTCTGAGGCACGCCACTAAGCATCGGGAAACAGTTAGATACAGAGGAGCCAACTCTAAGTGACTGCTACCTAGTGTAAGGATAACCTCTACGCCAACTTAGTAACTTTCGGTGTACACCCATAAGCTCATGTCCCTTATACATAATATCCCGATTCAACCTGTCAAAAACCCTTAAAAACTCAAGTAGACAAATCTGAATAGGCTTTCTCTACTCAATAGAAGTTGTTTCCGAATCCCTAGGCTAGAAAGTTTGCTACCTCGGAGTAGGTGTGGAGGTTCTGCAGTCCTGTAATACTAAGTGAGCTTATGGTCTTCCATTCAATCAGTAAACAAAGGAAAACAACCAGCGTCGTATAAGGTTATGGGTGCATACATGACCAAAGGAGAGCAAAACTTATCGGTTCTTTATGTATTTACTGGACAAGCAAATTTTAGTCCTCTTCGGTTTTCAGGCACGCCCAACATTACACGACATAAACGCTTCTCCTGAACCCAGTGTAGGAATTCAAAACGTTCACAGTTTCCTGTTCCTTCCGTGTGGACATTCAGGAAGTATAACCGTAGCCATCGTCTTTAAAAACTACAAGCGATAGTTTCCGTGTGATTATAGCCACAAATCACATATACCTCTTTCCAGATTCCTTGTCATGATGCGGTTCTACGGACTCATAATCATCACAAACTCTCTGCATCATCTTGAAAATACTTCGAAAGCTAACTTACTCTGATACTCCAGCTACTTCCGCTATCTTCATTCTAAATGCTCAATGTCCCGATGATCTCTTAGCTACTCCTTGCTATTAGGTAAACGAGAGGCTAACTGAAGATCCACTGCATCCCTTTGCAACGCTTTACTGAGTAGCATACACACAACTCCATCAGGGAGCACAAATGCTCTGACGCTTGCGAAATCTCATCCCCCATTTGGCTGTGAACACATACAGTGGATTATTATAGACTGCCCACCATAAGTGTGCATGATCAGCAATAACATAAAAAGGCAAATGTGGGATATATATGTATACATTAGTACACTTAACACAGGTGATAACCTAACATCTTCCGTTAACCTTTCAGATACATTTCCACTTCATGCAAAGCAAGTTATACTTTAACAACGAAAAATTTTACAGAATGGGTTTTGTTCATTCTAAATCCACATTATGAACGGTGAACTTACCTAAACAGAGTGACCACACCATAAAACCTATAACAAGTCAGCTTACAGGCAGTAGGCTAATACTGACACGCCAAATGTAACGCAGTTAGACAGCTCGGCATGCTGCATGGCAAATCTAGCCATTAAGTGAAGAAAACCAACACAGATGAAGACGCTGAGTGAAATTACTCCGAAATATTCTCATTCCATAGAAAAATTTGGACGAAACATTGGCCAGCAGTATCAGCTACGCAACACTAAGTTTATGTGACAACATGCTGTTTACCGGTACCCACTAGCCATACTTACGCCAGAGCAGTTGTAGCGGGCGCTGCTGATAAGAATGGATATAAGTAGTATATGCTGGGAGAGTGGCAAAAATCATGGGGAATTACAAGCAGTGGGTAAGGTTTTCCCCCGGAGAAACGCAAGAGACAATGAAGGCGTATGAAGAGGAAAGCAAGAAAGAAGCAGAAGAGGAAATGAAGCATATTTTGCGAATGATAGCTTTAATGCACGGTATACCATATTTAACGACTACCGTCCCACGCGTTGACAAGAAACATTCCTTCTTGCATATGTGTCCTTTGCTCCTTAAGCAACTTTTTCAGGTCTTGCTTAGCCGACCGGATCCCCTGGCTCTGATGTCTTAACGTGGAGTTTGCAAGCATTGATACGTAGTAATGTTGGCATTTCTGGCACATCACCCCGCCCATCCACATGAGCCTTGGAAGACATCGTTTCGAAAACCTTGCTATCCCAAGGTCTGAGCTCTTTTCACCTTACTCTTTCTGAGGATAAGCTTCAGCAAGGGCCACTCATACACTCGTTGTGTCCCCAACAGACCAATCTCGAAAAATACTAACATTTAGGTTACGCGGCGAAAATGCGTTGCCCAAAATAATATCCATCTCTTTTTCACTCACGAAGACCGTTTTAAGGATTCGCTTTCGGTTGGGTCCGTCTTCCTCTTGTTCACTCAGTGTGACAGCGTTGATGATACTCACCTAAAGACGTATTTTTAGCAAGATGCGCCGAATGGCACGCTCAACTAAATGCAGGGGTCGGCCATAGGGCTTACAAAGGCCTACATCTTTCCTTTCTTCGACGCTCTAGAGACTAACACCGGATTTTGAGAGGTTTCTAAGTTTCTTGTTAACAGCCTTTGCAACACTTCCAAGTGGTTGTGTTATCGTATCTAGGTTTAACTCTTAAGATCATAAAGGAGAATGACCTAAGTAAGTGGAGCGAGTTCTGAACGCTTTTTACCTCTGGAAAGTGGAGGGCGGAAGACTGCGGTCTCGAAGTTCCGGCGAGGTCACATGGAACTACTGAAGATTTGTCGAAAGCACCTTCTATGAAACTGCCAAAAGACCCGTCGCAAAGTCATGAGCGCCAGAGTGGTATCTATAGCCTCTTGGGTTTTGGGGCAGCAGTGGAATGAAACCCTGGGGTTCTTTTCTACGAAAGGTTTCCTCAGCTCCATGTAGTTGCGTTCAAATCCACGACGTGTATAGTGCCACAGATAAGCTGGGTTACATTCTCCTTGATGGAGCGTTGGTCTACTGTAGTCCATCTAATTTTGAATTTGGATCCAACCGTCTTGCAAAGTGAGCCTGTCATCTTCATCTTTGATTTCGGCGCATAGCTCCACATCATCAGCGGAGGAAACGGCTCAGAAGACATCCGAAGGGGATGAACAACTTATTGGTATCAAGGGCAGGGGGTGCCCAATAACTGAGTCCTGGGGAAGTTAGTGGAGCATCTTCGTGGTAGAATTCACCTAGAACTTAAGAGGTGGTCACATATTTCAGGATAACCGGCCTATCAGCTGATAAATTGACTCTTAACAGCCTCAACTTGTCGACGAAATACCGAGGATTGGTGCTTTTCGGGCATGCCGCAGACTTTCGGCACCGCCAACCAATGATGTCGACCCAACTGTCTACTGCCGTTGGCAGATCGCTGATTCATGAATATCTGTTACGACACCTGTTGTTTGCACATCAGGTATCGGCATAAACCGTAAAAAACCAGTTGTTCCATCGCTTTCGAGGGCATGGATAGAAGAGTCACATACCTAGAGTTCGTTGGACTGCTTCGTTGACAGATACTTAAGATCAGTATGAAAAGAACCAAGTCCCAAATTTATGGTACTATGTCCTGGCCAATGGAATACCCTTATGATTTTATGGGGAGTCCACCGA
The DNA here is from genome assembly GCA_944470555.2 of Heterobilharzia americana. Lineage (NCBI taxonomy): Eukaryota > Metazoa > Platyhelminthes > Trematoda > Strigeidida > Schistosomatidae > Heterobilharzia > Heterobilharzia americana. The sequence continues at coordinate 100,950,481 of OX104134.1, forward strand.
AGGGTAAGGCCCCTTCGTGTAGGACAGCAGCATGCACTTTACCCGAGTCCTGATATGCATTGTTTCATGGGGTCGTGTGCTTCCTAAGTCCAAGGTGGAAACTCAGATTGATAGTTGGTGGTTCTGCTGCTTATGTGGGATCGCCTACCTACTCGCACATATGTAGCCAACGACTAGAAGATTGGCAACTATTTATCAACCTGAAGCTCTGCCACCCCAGCATTACCATTAGTCAGATCTTTGAAGTATGTCAACTGGGGGACTCCTTCCTTGGCTAAAAGGAATCTTAAAGGTGTATGTGCACGTTACTTTAAGTTCTTTATGATACTGCCAACAACGTCACTCTTGCCGAATGAAGGAGGATCTAACGCTGTCCATCAAGACTTCTTCGCTGGTGAGAGGGCTATGCAGGTAAGGAGGGGGTCGGCTACCTAGCAGTCGAGCTGCTGATTTAACGTCTGTGACTGCCTTGCGTTCTTCGACGACATTGAAGAATGGGGCCCAGGTACAGTCAGAACTTTCACCGCCGTTTCTGTCTATGAGGCGGACTTGAGGAAAATCGAAACTCCCTAAAACTGAAATATGCATGAGGTTTGTTCTAATGGAAGCGTCGGCGGCATCCACCACAATAGTCATGATGACAGTCTGGAATCGACTATCCACGGATTACTCCCGTTAAGGGCCCTCCGGCTTTAGATTTTTTCAGCAGTGAGAAGAACACTGAACACAATACTTACCTTATGGGGCTAAATAATCCGACCAAGTAAGCTCAACATATTTGTGTTGACCGAATTAACACTGTATGCTTTGAGTGCAGCTATTGGTGTCTCACTAGCATCCAGTACTTTGGGTGGAAGGCCAAAAGTACGAAGTCGGAACTGAAATAAACGCAGTCCACTGGTGGACGGGCCCCGTCACAGCCCTGCGTTGAATGAAAAGCAGTTCGTTGGAAAAATAACCGGTCCCATGCTGTTTTGAAACCCTTCATTCTACTACATCCATGAACGCGTGCGGACTGGAGGTGGCAGCCGATGTCTGCCTGTCAGGGTGTCTTCCAGCCCAGCTGCCGCCATGAAGGCTGACTTGGCCAGTGTTTGTCCGTGGGTTGCCATTCCTTCAAGCCACTCATGACAGTTTTCGCGTGACCATAACTTCAAGGTCCATACATATTTTTAGAAGTTTCATTCAGTGACTGTTATTGAAATACCCTGCCGAATTCACGTTTTTCGAAACTCCTCAGACCATCAGGCTCCGAAAACGTCGCTTCCGATCACCTCCTGTTTACTTTCAATGGGGTTGTAAGCCAATAATTCAGCGTATTCGCAGAATTCTAGGCTCCCCTCTTAGCGTCAAGCGGGTGAGGTGCCAGCGGCACATCTTCAGCGACATTGCATTTGAGAGCATTCATGGCCAATGTCTTGGTTCCTCGTGTGGGAAAAATCCATCAGACGGGACAGCCCAACGGCCGTAATCAGTTTGACCGGTTTGAGCTCAGATTCATGACACGTTGTCCCACAGCACCCGGTCATTCCGACCCCGAAAGCTACTTGGCAGCTGAGGACAGTCACGCGATTTACCCATTATGGCTCGTCAAGGACAGTGATATGGTTCTGTCTTCTGGCCGTGCGTCACTAGATAGTGGGGGTCTCCGGACCTCTTTTCTATGGTGTTCCTTGAACAACGGATGCAGGTCACTTCCTTGGTGGGCTTAGATATTGCTCCTGGTCCCCTCTTGTCTGCCCAGAAATTAAGCCTCGCCCCAAACCCCTAGTTTGCCGGGCTCGGGTGAGATTTGAGCAGGAATTGGGTTTTTTCGGTGCGACGTATGCCCCAGGTCTAACTGGGGGTACCCCAGGCATCAAACTGCATGCTAGCTCGTGTGTCAAGCGGACAACCCCGTAAGGTACACGTCGTTCTGCCAACCATTAGCAGTAGAAAGAAAACTGCATGAAGGAAAATTTTTTGAGACCAATCGAATAAGAAGCGTGACGCTGGAAGTCGAGAGAACAGGGACAACACTGAAAGGAAGCCTGTTGAAGATACCGAAGGAGCGCTTGAGCCCCAGCCGTTGTGCTTCGAAAAGGTCTACGTGGAAATAGATACCAGTGAGCCAAATTTAGCCTAATCATGTGCGGTAAAATTACACTTGGTTTCGAGAAACGCTAATATCGGTTCGCCGTCAGGGCCGGAGTTTTGTGAGTGGCTCTACCATGGGTTGGCGAAAAGATTTACCTGGGAATATTTAATCACCTCCTAAGTAAGTAGCCGGTGTTCGGGTTTTCGAAGTCGGGAAAATCTCAAGCCTGAGAGGATACGATCCAATCTCGCTCTTAAGCTTTACTGCCATCCCTTCTGGCATTTATAGACGAGAGTAAAGGAGATGAGAATGACATATTGTAGCTGTACTCTACCTTTCGAATCTTAAAAATCAAACCCGGGGCATTCTTGGGTCAATGGTACCATGGAATAAACACGTCGAACTTCTAAACCTTATTTGCCCCAAATACAACCAGCCAACTCTGCGACCCTTCGTGAATCTTACTTTTGGGGTATTTCCAGTGAATTTCAGCCGCCGATCTGAAAAACCGCGGAATGTTTCCAGGCCAGTGGCGAAAGTTCAAGATGTTTGTCCCACAGACGCACTTTAAAAACGGCCGAAGCAGACAGAAAAGGTTGATTATTATACCTCACAGACAAAAAGAACCTCGTCTGGTTAACTAGTTCACTAGTTACTGGCCGGTCCTAAGCCCGGGTAAAGAGGGAAGGTTGGGCATACGGCTAGCAACCCTACCACGTAAAACCAATCCGGTCGCTGAAGAAACTTCAGAGCACAAACGAAATATAAGAAATAATAACAAAATTATTCCTCACTGGAATCGGAGAGGAGAAATGACGTCAGTTGGTGAAAGCCTTCGGAAAGCCAATTGGCCGATGTGTCTTCTCTCAATGAAAGCAAAAGTAAACGTGGGGACGTGGGATGTCCGCACGATGTTTGAACCCAGCAAGGCAGGCCAGATTGCAAAAGAGATGAGGAGGTATCGCATTGAAGTACTTGGGATTTGCTAAAGCAGATGGAATGGGAGTGGACTCTCCAAACTGTCAACTGGAGAGGAGAGTCAATAATCTACTCCGATACTGTCACCCAGATGACAACCACGAACACACTGAGTTTTCCAGTGGCTATCATGATGTCCCCAAGAGCATCGAAGGTCCTCATGCAGTGGGAACCAATCTCCTCCTGCAGGATAATGACAGCAAGATTCAACTCAAAAGGAAGGAAGGTCACAATCATACAATGCTACCCTATGCACCTACAAATAATGCAGAGCAAGAGAAAAAGGAGGAATTCTACAGACAACTTCAATCAACACTGGACAAGACGTCAGTTGGCGATATCAAAACTCATTCTAATGGGCAGGGTGACATGAATGCCAAACTGGGAGGGGACAACACAGGAAGAGAACTAACCATGAGTCGAGAAGCGCTCGGTGAGGTGATGAACGAGAATGGAGAATTGTTTGCAGAATTCTGTGCATTCAACGATTTGGTGATTGCAGTCAGGCACTGTGTTCAAGCACAAGGGTATCCACAAAGCAACATGGATTTCACCAGACACCAGGACACACTAAAATCAGATCGACTTTATCTCAATCTCAAGAAAGTGGAGACGCAGTCTACTTGACACAAGGTCAAGAAGAGGAGCAGATGTAGGTTCATACCACTATCTAGTGCAAGGAACCTTCCAAATCAAGTTAAAAGCCTTCAAGGAAGCTGGTGACGACAGATCACAGTTCAAGTACAACACTCGGAAACTGAAGGATGAAACTACAAAGGAGATCTTCACGGCAGCCATCAAGACAAAATGGGAGATATCGAGGAACATCCCTGAAGAAACCTGTGTGGAAGAACACTGGAAGTCTTTGGAAGAGATGTGGAAAGAAATCTGCACAGCCGTATTAGGAAGGAAGAAGAAAGAAGACAAGGAGTGGGTCTCGATGGACACATGGAAGCTGATAGAGCAGGGAGAGGAAGATGGTGAAGCAGAAGACAAACCAGTGCAAGGGTGCTCAACGACAAGAGGAACTGAGTACAATGTATAAAACACTACACTGGACAAAGAAGTGAAGAAGAATGCACGAAAAGACAAAAGACACTTCTGCGACACGCTGGCAAATGAAGCAGAACAGGCTGCAGGTAGGAGAGACAGAGACGTGACAATATTGTATCAAATAACCAGGTTACTATCTGGGAAGAGATCAACACAGATGAAACCAATAAAAGATGATGACGGAAATTTAATTACGAAAGAAGAGAAACAGAGGAAACAATGGGCTGACCACTTCAAGAAGCTGTTGAATCGACCACCACCTGCACTTCGTCCAGAAATACCGCCTGCAGCCGCCGAACTACAAGTGAACATAAATCATCCAACAAAAATGGAAGTCCTGAACGCCATAAAGCTACTGAAATGTGGGAAAGCAGCAGGACCAGAAGGGATCCCGCCAGAAGCACTGAGAACAGACGCAGAGACAACAGCCGACATGCTCACACCACTATTGCAGAAGGTGTGGAAGGAAGGGAAGGTACCTGGCTAGTGATTGGAAGAAGGGTTACCTTGTCAAACTCCCGAAGAAGGGAGACCTCAGTGTTTGCAACGAGTGGCGCGGAATCACACTCCTGTCCACCCAAAGCAAGCAAAATATTAAGCCGCATCATCCTGGAGAGGCTTAAAGATGCACTGGACTCAAAACTACGACCCGAACAGGCTGGGTTCATGAAGTACAAATCATGTGCAGACCAAATTGCAACGCTACACTACGCATCATCATAGAACAGAGCATAGAATGGCAATCAGCTCTCTACCTCAACTTTATCGACTTCGAGAAGGCCTTTGACAGCGTCGACCGAGAAGTAATTTGGAAACTGCTTCAATACTACGGAATACCACAAACCTTTATCCGCCTCATTCAACAACTATATGAAGACGCCACATGCCAGCCAAGTAATTCACAATGGGAAGCTTAGTGATGCTTTTGAAGTGAAGACAGGAGTGAAACAAGGCTGCCACTTACTATCACCCATGATCTTCCTGACTGTGGTGGACTGGATCATGCAGCAAACAGTGGGGAGCGAGAAGAGGGGCCGCGGGAAAGAACCTAGATTTCGCCGATGACTTGTGCCTGATGTCGCACAAACTTGAAGATCTACAGGCGATTACTAACAAGTTGACAGAAGAGGTGAGGCAGGGCATCGAAGACGGGACTTCAAGTGAATATAGGGAAGACAGAGGTGATGAAGATACCGTACCAACAACTTCAACAACAACAACAAACTCCAGTCACCATCAACGGGAGAAACTTAAAGGAAGTAACCTCCTTCACTTATCTAGGAAGCACTGTTTCAACTACAGGCAGCACAGACGAGGATGTCAAAGTCAGAATCGGAAAAGCAAGACAGGCCTTCATTAGCCTGAAACCAGTGTGGAGATCTTCTGCACTCAGCGTGTGGAACAAGATCCGGATTTTCAACACCAACGTCAAGTCAGTGCTCCTGTATGGTTCAGAGACTCGGCGCGTTACGAAAGGGATTTCCAATAAACTGCAGACATTCACCAACAACTGCCTACGCTGGCTCGTTACTGAAGATCAGATGGCCAGAAAGAATAAGCAACAAGGAGCTCTGGGAACGAGCCAACTACGAACCTATCACGCAACAAATATGCAGGAGGAAGTGGAGATGGATTGGGCATGCACTGAGAAGGCCTACTGGGGACATCACGAGTCAGGCCCTCGAGTGGAACCCAGATGGGAAGCGACGAGTTGGACGTTGGAGGGTGACATGGAGGAGATCGTGTGAGGAGGAAATGCGAGCTTGTGGGCTGTCGTGGAGCCAGGTTCAAAAGATTTCAGAGAAAAGGGTAGAATGGAGACGTGCTACTGAAGCCCTATTTTCCATTAGGAACCCAAGGGACTAATAATAATAATAATAATACAGACAAAAATAAGAAATTTCGCTGTCATCGGCGGCTGCTCCGAAAATGGTGTCCGTCTTGAAGTCTGTGACAGTCACCCTCAAAATCCATTCTTCAGTACGCAGGCGGCCGGCTGCAGCTATAGCTTCGGTGAATGTTTGTCTCAACCCAGCCGTACGTAAAATCATCCACCGAATTTTCTTTTTAGTTGATATTTCAATTACCATTGGCGTGGACATGCAGAACGATTACAACCTGTGGATGCCCTTTGACGCCGACCGCAGTTAACGACGAGTTGCTCATTGATGGAATCACTTACGTAGGCTAGACTTGGGCTGCATCTCCGTGGAAACATTCAGTGATGGACAGATGTCTGACGGCAAAACATATCGTGCATACCCTGCCGTGTATAACAAACTGGTGGTGATATGACGAAACCAGCCTCATTAAAATATCCCAACTGATATAATCAGCCCAAGATAGGCCTTATTAGACGAATCAGAACATAAAAAGCTTCCTAATATTCTCTTGATTAACGAAATAAGTTGAACTAAAGCAAGCACCTAGAATCCGTGGCGGGAATAACTTCCAAGCCTCATGCATCCATATCGGCCCTTCACCCTAGCTTCCGAAATTGACAAACCTGCAACGACTTTCCTAATGAGTTACCTGCTGGCCACATCTCTCATATTATCAGGGAACGGCCACAAAATGACGTCAAGCACTGAAACCTTCAAATATAAACAAATATTCAGAATCGTTGGCAAGATGAATCTCACGCAGTCAGTATGCAGTGCAGAATGACAGTCAATGTGGTCGTCCCCACCCAAGTTTGCAGACGATCGCCTCGTGGATTGCAGTTGCCTACAACACTTGCCAGAAACCAACACCTAAGTTTTCGAAGGCGAAATACTCGGACCTATCGGCATGATAAACTGGACCGGACATTCGTCAACGTGCACGTCGACGCGGCTTAGATACAAATAGCAGCTAGCATTAGGAGCGGATATGATATAGATTTCGAGTGTCCGGGTGTGCTACTGCACCCTAACACATGACCGGCCCTGCGTGAATCAGGATGCTACAGTGCCAAAATAGTCAGTACCGTAACTGCATGTGGGTACTGATTACAAGAGATAAACTATAAAATAAGTTGTGCGGTAAGGTGTGCTCAGGCTAGGAGCTTATTTGTAAGTCGGATGCAAAAAGGCTATGTTAAGGGTTGTGCTTTAATTGTTGGCGATCAGCACGAGGAAGATACAAAAATGGTGATTGTCGACTGCAAGACATGCTACGACGAACTTACTGGACAAAAGCCATCTGTCGGCGCCTTAGAAGATTATTTAGCTATCGTTGGGTGTGTTAGATGCCTGGTTGTCCATTTTAGACCCAGAATTATTTCAGCACCAAGAAGGTGTGATGTATGTTATCTCTGTCATCCAGGGTTGTTGGGAAGCCAGGTGTAACTGGGACGTGACTATCCAACAGCCTTTCATACCGGGGTTGGGGCAGGTGACGCGTGGGTCTCTTAAGATGGTAGAACTAAGCTCACCTGCGAGACAAAAGCTTTGCGTCCAAGCTCAGCCCCCTTGGGAGTGACGGTAGGTGACCGGAATCCTCCATCCACATTTCCTCAGAGAACCTTTAGCTGCAGAGAGACGTGCATAAAGGGGAATCGGTACACGAAACAGAGAAACGATCCAGTTGATACCGCCTACATCCAATTTGTATCGGGCAGTGCGCGTTCTTATTGGTTTGAGATGAGGAAAACAGTGTTAGTACAGGATGAAGGATAAGCTGCAAGACACGCAGAAGTATGGACTGATATGCAAAGGATCATAATGACAGACATCAAGGTGCCTCTTTTGTACATTTTCACCGTCTCCATAACTTCGCTGAAACATTCTGACTTGTAAACAAACCCAAGCTGACACCAGCCACACATGCCCACGCCCCAGGGCATTAAACGGCTAAGAGAAGAAGTGTGTTGTGCGTTCAGGCCAGTGGACGCGTCGATCAACCCGTGCAGACGGCGTCGCGTTGTTGCTACCGGTGACTTCCCTGCTGGCACAGTCTGTATTTTTTTGACAGAAGGGTCTTTCCTCGTTTTCTCAGGTAATGGTTGCTTTTATGGTGCCAATACAGGGAGGGTTGGATGGTCACCCACATAGACTGCCTTTAGGCGGCGTGCACCTTCAGCATCTTGCCATCATAATCTTTTGAAGAAGTTTTCTTTTTGAATTACAACGTCGGAAGGTCTGTTGTAGGGTGATTGTAAGGGTTTCCGGACAGCATCGCAACGCACAAAGAAGTCTGTGCAATATTTACTACTTTTATCCAGCCGCACCCATCTACACTTGTGTATACTTATTCTACTGGGACGTTTCATTTTACAGACAAGCAGGACTTATTTCTCCTATTGGCAGGATCGGTGGAAATTGAGATTGGCTGCCATAAAGACACACGTAACTTTCATAGAAGTTTACTAATGCCCGTGAAAACGTTGCATGCCTGTACACTCGTGAATAAATATTTGTACTGCACTGAATTCGTTTTGATGGTGTTGGAGACGACGCACGTGACGTCTGTGGGGTTGACATTACCAGGGATGTCGGACGGAGTTGGCACGCCACGATATGAAACAACCAGTTCCCCGGGAAAACGCAGATTACTTCCGTAGACTAGCCCGAAAACAGTGCACCGTATATCTGTCCTGGGTGTGCAGTGGACACTGAGGATAACCAGCAGCAGAGATGCAGTCCACTTCCTTCAGCGGTAATACCTGATAGTGAGATAACCTCCGGCCAGCAAGTGAACCTATCAACACGCATTGGTAGGTAGGACTGACCACCAGGTGGAAGTGGGTCATAATGCCTAAATGCACACGGCAGAGTCGTGAATCTACTTTGGCGAAGGTTTCAAATGTAGTTACATTACGCAGATTCTGCTTGGATCGTTGGAGTTGAATGCATGGCCATACCCACTTCGAACATCACGGTTAGTGCCTGACGGGTATCAGTTTGTAAGTAGAGCGCACACCGGGATAGGAAAACTCGTGTGGGCCATCAACAAGGAGCACACACAAAGGGAAAGGAACAGTAGGTCTTGGGGTCCCTATGGACATTTCACGCAGGACTGTTCTTCACCATTTAGGAGTGGTACACTCTGCATCTTCAGGAATGTTGGGTGTTGAAGTTCTTCCGCCGCTTTGTCTGAACCTTGAAGTTCAGCATTTTACCGTAGATCAGTACTCTGAGGTAAAGTGGTGGAGCATAAGCGAGACAGTGCGTCTGCCACACAAAAGCGTGATGGCTACCTGAAGCGAATTTTGGAATGTAGTCTAGGTAATGTGATTAACGCAATGAGTACCTATCCATGTTATTTCACAAGATGTAAGTCAGTGTAGCGACCAAAATCCAAGTTTTTCGGTCTGAACGCAAGATTGTGTTTCCACAGTATCAAACATGATTTCACTTGATAAATCTGTGGCAGGTTTGTGGTAAATCTGTGGTACTCAACAATACCACTGGGCAACTACATAGTTCAAAACTTTCTCCGGCAAGGAATACGTAGTGCCAGTCAATAAGAATGCCCCTAGAAAGTGGGATCAAAGTCCTGTCTACAAGAGTCAATCAATCGATAAACGTTTCCAGAAGACAGTCAAAAGACCAGCAGTCACTTCACAGCGTAACCTCAAGTCGGGGGAGCATAAAAATGTCAGGAACTGTAAAACGACTGTCAACATTCCAGCATCATGAAATGGCGAAGTGAATCATTAATGATAAGTCTCGATCAAAACGATGACAAATAATGAGCGTAAAATCAAAGGAGGCGAGCAAATGAAAAAGTAACATTACATCGGTTAGGGTCAGAGGATAATATCCATAATGGGGATGAAGACACTCAAGTAAACGTCAATGCTCAGGAGGGATTTTCAAACCATTTTTTCTGTTACAGTTGGCAAATGTAATGAGATTGTTATCTTTCATAAAATGACGAAAATGGTTGACTGGGGCATATGTAGAAGAAGTTCGTGACCAAAGGTGTTATACCGTGGACAGCTTCCGGGGGAAAAAAGCAAGCAGAACACAAGAGCGGTCCAAAAGATATCCTAACTCAGCTCCACTAGCGGCGTACAGGCATACACGCATATGCTAAGAGGAAGGTCTACATCCCGGTGAATCAATATCGTGGCTTTTGTTATCTCATTTTTAATGCTTCTAGTGACTTGGGAGTCATGTTGAAGAATTGCACCTACCTTCTAGCAGGCTGGGTAGCGCAGGTAAAATGTGCGCACACTAGGGAAAAAGGCGATAGTGGCTCGTCATCTCAAGGGATGTACACAGCACCTTAGCGATGTCGAAACCGGAAAATCTTCAGTTGCCTGTATCTCTCCAGGTGGAGGGGGAATTTTATGCTCACCGAAAACGTGGCCGGGTAAGGTCGATGAACGGAAATCGATCAGGCACTTGACCAAATCGACTGTAATTGAGCGTTCGTCAAGCCCGGTATCAACTTGCTGCAAGTGAACGCGATGGCCATCCCAGCCCGCACTCACAATGAGGATACTGACTTGGTCGGCGTAGGCAAGATGTAAACCATGCGAAATGTCGTGGACGAAACGCTGTGAGGTTTGCGAAATAACTAGTCTTTATCCTTGCATACACTGACTATATCCTATATATTGTTGGAACATATCCTGAACAAAAACGAACTGGGTGGTTTGGAAAAACTTGGGCACCGAGTTACTGTGATCCATTGCATTTCAACTGTGTAATCCCCGGCGTAGTATGTTAGAATAAATAAAAAAGTGAACACTTGCTTTGTATGATTCCGCAATGTTCTTACTGTGAATATTCTTTTCAAGAGCGTGCATCAAGCATCGCGTTTTCAGGTTAGTATTTAAGTTCGGTACGCAAATCAGTGATGATCAAACCAATCTCTGCGGTTACAGTAGATTCTGCAAGAATAGAAAGGCAGGATGTGGGTGTGGTGTCATGCCTTGTTCACGTCAGAACATAAGAATTCACGAGATGAAATAAGGTCATAGGAAACAAGGGAGAAGTAGTGTGCATATCACACCTATGCCCCACAATAAGTCTCGGGTAATTGTGGTGCGTTCATTGAACTAGCGAAACGATATGAGCTCTGTAAGCAGGCGGGAGAATCTGGCTCACGAGGAGCGAATGGACAAGCATCCAGCTAAGGTCTGCTTCTCACTATAAAGGACCAGCTGTTACAAAAATTACAATTTACATAGGCGTCAAAAATAGTTGGTAATACTTATGGCCAAAATGCAACACCCGTGAATGCACTCATACCTAGCTTGTGGTCTGGGGCAATTGGTACATCATAAGTAGTCCAGCTGATCGGGACGATGGTAAGGTGATACTCAATCACTGGTTGAAAATAGCTGGATGACTTGACCTATCAGTGGAACTAGCTGATGGAATAAAAGATAAGTTGATAGCTTTGTGCGGCAAATTAAACTTCACTTGTCCTCAACTCCAAATACAAGACCACTGAAATCTAGTTAGTAAAGGATCAGGTAGAGAGTTTGACTAAATAGTGACAATATAAGAGTTAGAGGTGGACGAGCGAAGACAAGGCTTCTGCTCCTGAAACCTTCGAATGTTGGTTTGAACCTTTAGGGAGGGAACTGGGCTGCCTGATCGTGATCTGCTGTCAGGAATCAGTGGCTGGAGGCCCTTGCTGCTATGGCTGGGATTAGGTTACCGTGGGGCTGGTGTTTAGTTTGTTCGCCATCTCTAAATCTTTGAGCACCTTTGCTAGTGTTCAAACATAAATCCGCTGCGATGTAGTTCAGTCCTACCTACTTTTATCCGATACATTTTTCATTTACCTTCTCTTTATATACCGGGATGAAGAGTGTAACCTGGAGCGACGAACTTTTGATTCCCATTTCCCATCATCAGAAAAACATCCCTTTTACTGAGAAGGCAACCAGGTAATAACAGTAGCAGTAGCTAGATTTATCACTAAAGAAATCCAGCCTAGGTGTTCAGCGTCTGATAATGCTTAATATTATGCTTCAGTTACGTGCTAATATCAGCCCAGTATTTTACGCGACGAGACCAAGTCATGAGTAGATCAACCTGTTTAACAGCACGGTGTTTTGACTTAGGTCTGCTCCAGAAAAACTCACCTACGATATCATTTCAGAATAATACACGCAGCAATAGGGAAAATAATGTCTGACCAATTAATTCAACGATTGTGCGACCACATTTCATGAGTTTAACATAACGTGTCGATTTCGTGGATTTCAAAGCGGAGACGATTAATTAGGTCCTGAAGTCTTATGAAGAAAATTTTGGAGAATGTACAGGAGCCATCCATAATCATTTAATCCGAAAATAATAATTGTGCATAATATGCGTAGGTAATCCTCAGGAAGTTCTAACCGCGACAGTTATGCAGGAATGATGTTTCCGCTGTTGCTTTTAGAACATTTATGTGAAGCATGCGATTGAGAAATCCTATATTTCATAGTTGATTTGGATACCATAGTATCAAATCTCAAGGAACCTTCATTTCGCAACTGCTGCAACGCAAGTATTTTACTGTCTTGAAAACTCTTGACAATGACCACTCGTTTCATCCCGGAGTTTTTGAACCAGCCAATGAGGATGAGACGTAGGTTTTCACACTGGTGATTTTATATTACTAAAGCCCTTTCGGATGATGATGAATTCCCTTCGAAAGAGGAAGATGAAGTTTCCATTCCACGTGCTGCACTGAATAAATTTGTAAAGGAATAGTCCCAGATGCGAGGTTGACCACCGAAACTCGAGATCTACTTCTCAATTGTTGTCACTGTTTCATTCACAAATTGGCTACAGAAGCAAATTTAGCCTGTTATAAGGCTAACAAAAAAACTATCAGCCCGCAGCACATACTCGAAGGCATGTAGTTTACGTGAACTTACTGTACGTTTTAGGCTTGGATTCAATGAACCTATCATCTTATAAAGAGCATGTTGAACTCGCATGTCAAGAGGCGAAGGAAGAGATTAAAGGTCGAAAAATGCTTAGCGCAAGTTATCGGTTTAAACATCAAGATAGTGAAGAACTAGAGAGACTAGCCAAGGAACAGCAGGAAATATTTGAGCAAGTATGTTATTCTAGCATTTCTTTACTGCTTTTCATTCATATGATTCATTAAAGAAATTCCTATTTGGAAACCTCAAACTATTCACTCCCAGTGTATCTATCTGCACTTTTGTGGCATTTTACACTACTGTGACACTAATTTTCAAAGCCATAAACTCTCCTGATAATCTATAGTTTTTTGAGGGTTATAATTCTCAGAAACAATGTGTTATTAATAATATTGTATGCATATGTATATATTTATATATACAGATAGTATCACTGGGTATGAACCAAACCTGCTCAGTATCTAGGTGTTACTGTACCAAGTGGCAAAATTTTACGTGAAAGTTCTGATACAAGATTAAGAAATGCTTTGTGATGATAGTGTAGGTGAAGGACTATGCGAACGCGAACATGGAGTTGTGTTGTTGGGATATGTTTCCCTGACCGAGAACCGCATCATTCACATTTATATAAAATATGGTTATTCTTGTTTTGTTTACATCATGCTGCGAAAATCTGTGACATGATGAAGAACACTTGTATGGAATTGGAGAACTTTGGCGTGCTCACAGCTGCATGTTTTAGTTAAGCCAAAAATATACCTACTTTCTACAATCATTTACTTTTACAAACGAGGTTATTATGTATGTGAAAAATTAATCAGACGGATATAATGAAAACACCGACCAACCAATCTACGTACTCTTGTCAATTAGAAAACTGAACATAGACTCACGAACACAGCATACTCATTCATCTGTTTGTGGAAACAAAACTGAGAACCTCTACATTTTCACAAGGTTATTCTGAACAATTCTGTATTTCGCAGCTTATCCATATGATAAAATTTATCTTTTGTATGTTCTTGAGTTTAAAATTCGTGACTAAACCTGGTAATGATGTCTGTTTACTAGGCTATGATCCAAATTCGCGTGAACTCTGATGTTAATACTTAGTTACCCAATCCGAAGAAAGTTGAATTTCAGATCCCATTGCTTGGAAATCGACTACGTAAGATGATAAGTTGTGCCCCTTGACAAAAGTGTATTCTAGGTAGATAGATGGAAAACAATTTCATGTTTATTATTTACAGGTCATGCGTTGTAACAAGGATTCGTTACGTTTATATAAAACCAAACTGATGTAAATGAAGAGACTGTAGGAGAGTTGGTTACTTGTCCGGTACACGTTTGTGTCGAAAACTAGGATAAAACTCCTCGATTGAGTAATACTTAGAAAAGAAACATTCAGTTTGTGAGCGTGTCATAAATTCAAATCCATTAAGCCTTCTTTGATTTAGGCTGAGGATTTGTACAAGTTCGGTGATGACTGTCACACAGCATTATATTCATTCACTTCTTCATATAACACGTGAGATAAAAACAGCAGAACACTGGCATAAGAACCATTTTGAGGCAAATAGTGGGTGGATATAGAGAACACATATTTCTATTTATAGCACAGTCGTGATGTTATACATGATTTTGTTTTTGTTCACAAAGCCCGTATTCATTTACTTGGGTTTCGAATAGGAGGTTGATGCATAGAAACCTGAAGACAAGATTGTTTAGGTCAAGAAGAATGTGTGCGGCAAATGAGGGTCAAAATGGTAACTTGAAAACACTATTTTTTGGTTTCGGTAAACACTTCAGCGGCGATCGTCTATTTCCATTGGAGAAAGATTCAGAGTAAACATCTCTGAGTGAAGTGATAAATGTGATTTTAACTCCGTTCAGAAATTAGCTGCTCAGGGCAGAGAAATATCAGTAGAACCTGGCGTAAACGTGCATTTGCTCAAGTTGCCCATTTTTCACCCTAACTTAGAACCTCGCACACAAGTTGCCACATTTCAAAGTAGTATAAAAAAGGCTGATAGGGACTGATATCAAAGAAGATAGAGATGTTTGAGAGGAGGGGGAATTTAAAAATAAGGGTTGGTGAATGCGTTTGTACCATTGTAAACCATTTTCAGCTATGTCACCAAGAGTCCTCAACCACTGATTCCTGTCGTCTGAGGGACCCCAGCCAGATAGTCTACATCTCCTTATACGTCTCAGACCAACAGTTAGAGACTCCATGGACTAGTGCCACGTCTTCATCTAACCATCCTGAACCCTTCTTCAGCCTAGTCCAACATTTCCCATGATTGCATGCCGAGGTAGGTGGCGGATTATCATACCCGACACATGTCCGAGCCACCTCAGCCGGTAAAGGTTGGCAGCCTCATCAATCTACTTGCTTAGTACCCTTCGCCTGACCACACTGCTCGCGCGACGATCCCGCCAAACGCTAGCAACATTATAAAAACGTCTATGATGAAAATCCTGTAACCGCTTCATGTCTTCTACTTGCAACAGCCATGTCTCACCGACGTACAACGGGATAGAACGAACTACAGCTCAGTGTACTCATTCTTTGAAAGATGATGGGATACCTCGCCAGTTGGCCCCAAACATGACACTACTCGACAAATTCCAAATACATCTTGTGTGTCCGAGCCGGGATTTCGTCAGCAACCAGCCAGTTCGAGTTGACGCAACTCACCAAGCAAGTGAAGTGCTACATAAATTTCACCACCTTACTCCCTACCATTAAACTGGGAGTGGTTGCAGACTACTCTTAGAGCATCATATTACGTTTCGCAGGTGTGAAATACGTAGCGCAGCCAAACATACTTAGACTTCTGCTCAACGTGTTCACAAGATATTCACAATCTCTTCACCTGGCGGACGATATCGTCTGCACACTCTAGGTCAACCAGATGACCTTCGGGGAGTAAGTCAGTCCCTACGAAGTCACAGGTACCTAAGTTGATGTCCATCAGTACATCTAAGAGAAAGTCAAGTAGAAAGAATGACAGTGGGAATCCCTGGCGGACACCACTACTTGTCGTCAGTTCTGACAAAAACTCTGCATAACCCCTTACACGGCTGCGTTAGTTCCAGTAGAGAGCTTTGATTATCGTTATGTACTTGATCGATACTCTCTTCACAATCAGATACTGCCACAACACCTCACAACAGACAGAGTCTAATGTCGCCTTCAGGACAACAAATGAAGCAAGTGTCGACCAGTGGCCAGTAGGTATGTTCGTGTTCCAGAACCTGTCTAAGGATAGAAATCTGATTGGTGCGCCGTCACTCCGTCCAGGTCTGAAATGTGCCTGGTTTTCTTGTGCTCCAGTTAAGCATCAGATAACTATAAAGTCTAGGGTCAAACTAGTTCTCCCATGTTTGTCACAAGACTTTTCTCCCTTCTTATTGATTGGGATGATCAGATAAGTGGACCAGTCTGATGGCATTACCTTTGATTCCCACGAGGTAGCTAGTACCTTTGACACTTTAATCAGCAATTTCCTACCTCTGTCCTTGTAAACTTCGGGTGGTAAAATGTCAGGTCCTGCTGCTTTGTATCGTTTCGGGTTCGATACAGCTTTCTCAACTTCGAGGAGAGTTGGAAGACCGACATCTGCGTCCCCTCCAGGTTGAGGCTGGATGTTGGGCAACTGAAACGTTTCTGTGGTCCAGTTGGACCTTGCTTCAAAGTGTTCTGCCCAACATTCTAGCCGTCTATCCTGAAAGGTTACCAGAGTACCATTGTTTTCAGTGATGGCACCACTGACCATCGTTACCAACTGTCTTTACCACTGTTTTGAAAGTGGACATAATACACCACCAGGTTTCCTCAGGATGAGCATTGGTATCACGTCCAGATAAATGCTTATCTAACTTCCCCCTAAAAACGTATTTCGCATCCTCATCTTCTAATCGACCACAGACAGACTTTGTCATCGCCTGTTTTCTACGATCAGTAGGGCACAGACCTATACGAGCCCTTACTAATGCGTGGTCGGAGTACAAACTGGCACTGAGGAAACAGCGACAATCCTTCACCGATCCTCTCCAACGATGGTTCATAGCAGTGTGATCTGTTGTGTCCATCATTGGTTTGATGTTGGTGGACGCCATGTGAGACTGTCTCCCGTTGTGCTTAAGGTTAGTACTGGCTGGAAAAAGTGGTTGTCGGACCAAAACTGTAACAAACGATCACCGTTGTCAGTTCGTTGTAATAGGATACTGTAAGTACCTTCCAGAAGCCTCTTCGATAAGGCTTAGGTTCCCTATTTGATTGTTAAATTCACCTGGACGTTTTGCTTTTTGTAGTGAAATTGAAAGCTTCTCATAAAATTCATACTTTGCATCATCCGGTCTACTGTTGGTGTGTGTAGACGAAGATTTTGACTAGGTATCGGTTGGTCTCACGATCCTTCCTAGTTTGTACAGATCCTTTCAGTCGAAGAGCATTTAAATGGCTGTTGACTGGTATCTAGTCAAGAAGTCTACTTTCTGCGCTACAACTCAATTCTATGTCTACACATGCGACTCCACGGGAGCACGTCATTTGATCTCTGGACCACTCGTAAGGTGAATTTTGAAGACTCACTACAACGGCCAGGTGAAGCCAACTTAATGACCAAACTCGGGTCCTGCATACATATCTCAGAAACACAGGTTACCTAGACAGAAAAAAAGTGGTACTGAGATAGAAAGTGTATGGAAGGAAGTAGAATAAATAAACTAGGGTTAGTGAACTTGTTAAGACTTTTGAAGATTACAGAAAGTACATACGTTTGCGCCATTATGGTCTTTTTTTAGCCATGCCACTGAGATTATCTAGCCATTGATTCCTATCGTTCCCAGGGCCGCAACCAGGTTGTCTACATCTCCCAACACGGCTAAGACTCCAGGGTGCCATATCTTCGGTTAACTATCCTTAGCTTTATTTCAATTTCAGTCCTTATTTCTAAATAGCTGGTGACTTGATATGTGCAACATTTGTTCAAGCCATCTTAGTCGAAGAAAGTCGATAACTTCATTCACTGACCTGTCATCTTTATTGAGTATCTTTCACCTAACCTCAACATTTCTCATACATTCAATTTTGAAAAAATGAATATAAAATGTAGAATCACGAGTAATTGTGCTGTTTTAATATCTGACAAAGCATTTGCGTTTCGTTGATACACAGTTGATCAACCTTCAGTTTTGTCTCCTTCTATCCAGTCTAATACTATGAAGCATTGATTTGTTAACTAATGTTCAACAGTCCTATGAATCTGGAAATAGCATTAGTTTTGCTATTTGTGTTACGCTATCGTCAGAGTTTTCAACGATCACGTTAGTTAGTGTCGAGGTCAGGCCTGGAGTGATAGTGTAACAGATGATTTAAGAAATCCAATGTGATTCAGTTTTAATTTCAAGCTGGCATTTTTACTTCCACCTTCACTGTCACACTACTAGGACTCCTCTATAATTCTGTTGTCAGGGGTTTCATAAATATACACCTCAATGACATACATATAAAAACATAAGGTAAAAAGTTTGAATAAGCTTTGGTGCAGGTAAATCTACTGATGACATTGCGAACCTCCGTCGACTTAGGTGGTTATGACGTGCAGTACACATACCGAGCCACCACCTTCCTCGGTGAAAAATTTCAGCTGAAGTAGAGTTAGGTTAGAAAAAGGTTGAAGATGCTCAGACTAAAGCGTGTCATTAATCCATGAAGTCTCTTTGTACTAATCTGAGCCATGTGAAGGTATTTAGATTCCTACTTTGTGGTTGGCGTGGCAACTGAAGCCTATAGTTAAGGACTTCATTTCAGTCAATATCAATGTGGGACCGGCATTACTGCGCAAGGGTTTAAGTTGCCTCATTAGCACATCAAGTTAAGGGGTAAAAAGATATGGCTCAGAAGCGACAGCAGCGTATCCGTACGTTGTCTTCATCATAACCATATCGCATTGCCTTATTTACACTACGACTCCTGATTCTCATCTCATAGTTATTCACAACTTGATTATTTCATCTCTAATACTTGTCTTTCGCCTTGTTTCTTGACACGCTGATGGAAAATATGGTAACTTGAGTGGTTACACAGCTATGCCAGATTCAGTTTTGCTTTTTGACTAACTGAGTTTTCAACCTTCTCTATACATAATCAATCGGACCATGATCACGCATTTATATATCACACTGTTGGTGGGAATTTTAAATAAACCTGTAGTCAAATATTTAGTAACTAGTTGCTAGGATTTGTGCTGACCAAAAAGGCTAGGTATATCGACTTATTACACCACCATTTTAAACTTGTCTACAAAAACATCGAAGTGGTTGCAGAATGCAACTTACTGTCACTGACACCTCTAATCAGTCTGCCTAAACTCCTCACCGCTTTGTAGCTAGCGATATAGCGTGGAGAAATGAATAAATACATCCAGAAAATGAGTTCCTAATTCGCTTACTAGTCTGTAAAATGCATCATTGATATTCTCTGGCTGTCCAAATTTTGGCAAATGGATAGGGTTTCTCATCCTTTGGTTGTAAATTGAGTGCCTAAACCAACAACCTCCAGTGGTCAATATTCGCATCAGTAAGCGTAATAACTCATTTCACTTCAGGGATGACAATCACTAAATCCTCTGCTGACTTACACAAAGGCGAGATAGCCGACCACTAACCGATTGCTATAATAGCGTAGTAAAAGTATGGGTTGCTTATGAACGGTCAGTCTGCATCACGATGTAATCAGTTGACAATTAACCATTCGATCACAAGTTGGGACTTATTTCGTCTTCTTCGATTTTGGAATCCCAGTAAGTGTAGATTTTAGCATAATATAGAAAACTGTACCCACTTGTTCTAGGCAAGAACGTCTAATAAATCCTCTACCCTGGATGGTGAGCTAGATTTCTAACAAGCGTGGGAAGGAGTTTAGAAAGTTAAGTATATTACACTATGGAACACTTGTGCCAAACGTTTTGTTTATTTTAACCATTTCGATCGCCGAAAACAATGTGGTTTAATCTCTCATTATTTACTTCCAACCACAAAATACAGCAGCATAAAATCGGTATTTTAATAAGTTCTGGATGACTTCATATCATTTTTACTATTTTTATCGAAATAACTACAGAATAATGTGTCGCTTGATAACAGACATTTCAGTTATTCTAGATAATCCAATGCTTTCTATTTTGTAAACATCAGTTTTCAAAATTTTGATGAATAGCCTCCTTCACACATATTTATTATCTTTAAGAAGTTTCGAAGACCCTATAGCTAACGTCTTACCATTTTAATGAGTAGTGAAATGGCAAGACGATGCTGACCATTCTGCTGAAAAAAGTTTTAGTGTAAAAAAATATTCTAACCATTAGTGTAACATACAGCAGTAATCATTGATGTCTCAGGTGTGTTTCTTTACTGCCATCCAAATACAGATGCGCAACTAGAATATTTGTACTTATGCGTTTCGCTGGCACGTGTAACCTGATTTGATGTAGCAAGAAAGTTCAAACCCTGTGTGCAACTAAAAATGTTTCATTGAAGAATGTGAAAAGTTAGTCAATAGGTTGGTACGGTATTCCAAATCGAACCGAAATGCACTCAGTGACCACGTGGAGAGTAGGCTAAGGATACTACCTTGGTGTACAGACTTTAGTATGTAGAATGGAGTTCGAATCCATAAACCGTTGGTATGAAATGGTATGTTGAGACCAATAAGTCACGCGTGTAAATGTATATACGTTCGACAGATCAGTGCATGGCGAGAAAACAACTGAATTAGATAAGGTGAACGATCACAAAGTAGAAGAAAAAGGGATTCCAATACTTCTCAGTGTATATGCTTTCAAGTGTATGCTTACTATCTAGGGCCAATATCCATTGTGATCATTCGGCTTGCCCAAATGCTGTCTACTTGACAGTTTTACACTTCACAACGATGACAAAGTAACTTTATCTTTAGCAGCAAGACATTTTCACTGTGGTAATGTAATTCTACGCCGGGAGTTATTTATTTGGTACGCGATATGGTGGTATTTGTCGAGTACATAGTACCCAATCACTGTGGTATTATAAGTAGACAAAGTAACATGTAAGTATCCGTAGCTTTCTCATAGTTACTGACTTACTGGTTCGTTGTACATTCGACAGGGAACATCTCCGCATAGCAATACAGATGGCAATTTGAACTCATGTACTGTGGTGCCTTGTTCACTTGTAAAAGTAACTTAGTTGGAAAAAGATAGAACAAACCTTTTTTGAAAACTGTGTTACGATTATGTAAGCGATGATAGAAGTAGTTATTATGCTTAAGATTATCCTATCCGTACTGATTTTTCCAAAAGCCAATGGCTAAGTGACATAAGTAGTAGTATTCAAAAGCTTGAGTTCACCACATTCCAGGTAACAAGTACATTCGTACTATGTGATTTTACCATCTGTTTATATCGTCAGTTGCTTTATACTGTATTTGGATAGATTAGTTTCATAGAACTGACTCTCCACAAAGAAAGGACGCGGTATTCCATACAGTGAAAAAATGAAAGCTTGTGGGCAGTCGTGGAGCCAGGTTAAAAAGACTGCAGAGAACAGAGTGGAATTGTGACGTGCTACTAAAGCCCTACGTTCTACTAGAAACCCAAGGGACAAATGATAATTCTATACACTGGTGATACAGTTGCCAACGTTGTCCTAGTTTAAGTGACAAAGAAAAAATATCTATCTTTTTAAGATAATCTCTGACCAGTTCTTTGTATTTTCACGTGTATAGGTCGTCCATTTCTGTGTTTCTAATATTTACTAAGTGTGAGGATTAATTATTACTCATATTAATTCAATCATATGTTTAATTTCTTCATTATAAATTCTTTTAAAGGCTAGGGCTGATTTTATCAGTGAACGATTAGACAGAAGAGACTTACTGGTAGCGTCAAATTATGCTGCCTCAGATTTGGGTAACTGTATGATGGAACGAGGATCATTGCAACCTGCCAATTGTTCGGATGTTAATTCTGGCGATGTGGTGACATCAACAAATAAATCGTCTGTTTTACCAACGGCTACTGGATCTGGACGCATTTTAGGCTCTTCAGTTATAGAAGACGATGACAACTATGATGAATAATGATTTGCCCAGTGTTTCCGTATTATTGTATGAATAAGTGTAAACAAACTTATCACACTTACACTTAATGTACAAATCACTACTTAGTACTGCTTGGTTTTTTGTTTTGCATCAAGTTAGTTTCATATATGACGGTTCAGTAGGCTGATTGATATGTGTATATGATGCAATCCAACCCAATGTGAAGTAGGATTATGTAAGAGGATTTGAGCCACAATTATTGATTGCTCAGGTGAATTAGTCGAATCGACTCGTTAACCATAGATAATGGGTGGCAGTGGAATCCAAAACGCGGGTTTCGTTTTATTGGGAACTCGTCCTCTGGATGTACCTGCTTTCCAGTGAGCGGTGTAGTTCCCACTAAGACTCTAATTCGGGACCGATCGCTTCAAACACCTGAGCGTTATTTATTGGGCCAACGAGTCGTTAAAGCTGCTTCTTGTGTAACGGGTATAGGTTATGTGGTGTTGATTGCATTATCTCGTCGTTGATTGAACCGAATTGATCGTTTTCTATTGGTATATGAACTCCTGTACAGATGCCTCAATATCGCCTGCATTTTCAATTTTGATATTAATGATGGATAAGGGCCTAGTAGATTACGCTCTGGCGTTTGAAGCGATCGATTTCGGGTTCCAGTCTTAGTGGGAACAGCATCGGTCGCTGGGAGGCAGATACATCCGGTTGACGAGTCTCAAGTAGGACGAAACGCGCGTCCTGAACCCTACTGCTAGCCACTGTCATTGATATCAAAGTTGCAAATGCAGGCAATATCGAGGCATCAGTACAGGAACCCATGTGTCAATAGAGACCGATCGATTCAGGATAATACGAGCAAATCCATAGAAAATACTAAAAGTCCAATGCCTACGTTAATGAATCCTATTTCAACTGGATGATACATACTCAGATAAAATTAGGTCAGGACGCAATTTCGTAGTGGATGTGAGTAGTCTTCCTCTCTTCTGCCCTTTAACAATTTATTCCTCATTTACAGAGCTGTTCTTCAGCATAAGTTTTTACGTCCAAATAAGAATATGGGTGTGTGTATGTATCCAACGTTTCAGAATTCTTTTTAGAAAGTCAAGTAACTGATCATCTCTAACCATAAATATATTGAATGTAAAAAAATCGACATCCCAGTGCACTGTACTTTGGTGTTAGACGTTGGAAGTCAACCAACAGAAAGCCCTAAATGTACATGCTAACACTCGTCAGCAAGGTGCGCCTGCATTCATAAGAAAACAGCGATTCAAACCTGTCACTTAGTTCTCAAATCGGAGGAGCCACCGTTGACTGGGCGAAATACATGACTTGGTGGTTACAAGTGGGTAGCTATGCAGGCCTAAAGAACCAACATTGACAGACAGCAACGTTAACGCTAGCACAAAAGCATGAATTCTACGAGCTGTCAGCTTTGCTATAGAAAGCAAAACGTCCAGATGTAGTCATAATGGCAAGTGACTTGAACGCTCAAGTAGGGTAGCTGAGCCAATCGGAAAGTCATCCCATGAGGCATCTACAGAAACATATGCCAATGAACCGACGACGGTTATCGTCTGTTACAATTTTGTTCTGACAATCACTTGTTTCTGGCCAACACTAACTTTAAGCATAAAGAGAGGCACTATCACATGGCGTCTGCCGACATCAAATCAACGATAGGCACAGATAGATCATATCGCTGTAAGCAATCGTTGGAGAGGATCATTGCTATTTCTTGAGTACCTGTTTGGACTCCGATTATGCGCTAGTACGGGCCCGTGTATGTCTGCGCCTTACTAGCCGCAGTGAGGTCAATCTGTGCTCAATAAGAACGTCAAATACGAATTTAGGGAGGAGTTAGCTAAGGATCTACCTAAGCGTGACATCAATGCTGCATCTGGTGAAAGCCAGAAAGATGGAGAAAGCATCACCGTTGAGTAACTAAGCTTATTTAAGATCCTGGCAAGAAGACAGCGATGGTGAGTTAAACCAGAACGCTTTGAAGCACAGTTCAACTGGACCACAACAATGCTTCAGCTGCCCAACATCCTGCCTGAACCTGAAGGTGATGCAAATGTCGGTCTCCCAACTCTCCTTGAAGTTGAGAAAGCTGTATCGAACCTGAAACGATGCGAAGCAGCAGGATCTGACATTTTGCCACCTAGAGTTCTGAAGGATGGAGTAAGGAAATTGCCAATAAGAATAGCGCCCCTCATTGGGGTGCTAGTGCACCCAACTGACGAGTCCCAAATAGGACGAAACGTGCGTCTTAGATTCCACTGAATTGTGATAATGTTTGGGCTTTAGTTCAGGTGACTGAATAACTGCCGTTACGAAACAAAAAAATAAAATCAATTCACCAGATACACGTCCATGCAATGAGCCACATCGATTGTGTGATAACCAATGTTATTACTTGATTGTTCAGATCACTGTAAGCGGAGTGTTATTCAAACCAGTGATCCAAGGCTGGTTAAAAGTCGAGTAGGTAGACAAATAAGCCAAAGCTGCCGTTACACTGTTTGTTTTGGGTTATTTCAACTGATATTTAGGATCTTAAGATTCAACCGGACAACGTGTACACAACTGAAAACATACTACTTTACCTCACATTGTGCATCAGAGAAAAAAGTAGTTAGACATGGCGTAACATACCTTTCCAGTTATATTATTCGGTGTAAACTCAACAACTGATCTGTTTATCACATGTCACCCAGTGGAACAGTTTTACTTACTGGATAACTTTTCGGGACAATTTATTGTCCATATATTTATGTGGTAGAAGGGCAGTCAACCTTCTACCTTAACTTCATCGATTTTGAGAAGGCCTTTGACAGCGTCGACCGAGAAGTAATTCGGCAGCTGCTTCAATACTACGGAATACCGCAAGATTTAGATTTCGCCGATGACTTATGTCTAATGTCACACAAACTTGCAGATCTACAGACGATTACTAACAAGTCGACAGAAGAGGCAGAGCAGCGAAGACGGGACTTCAAGTGAATATAGAGAAGACAGAGGTGATGAAGATACCGCACCAACAACTCCAACAACAAACTCCAATCACCATGAACGAAAGAAACTTAAAGGAAGTAGACTCCTTCACCTATCTAGGCAGGGCAGCATGGTTTCAACTACAGGCGGCACAGACGAGGATGTCAAAGTCAGAATCGGAAAGGCAAGAAGGGCGTTGATTAGCCTGAAACTAGTATGGAGATCTTCTGCACTCAGCGTGTGGAACAAGATCCGGATTTTCAACACCAACGTCAAGTCAGTGCTTCTGTATGGTTCAGAGACTTGGCGCGTTACGAAAGGGATTTCCAATAAACTACAGACATTCACCAACAACTGCCTACGCTGGCTCGTTACTGAAGATCAGATGGCCAGAATAATGAGAATAAGCAACAAGGAGCTCTGGGAACGAATCAACCAAGAACCCATCGCTCAACAAATATGCAGTGGAAGGAGGTGGGGATGGATTGGGCATACACTGAGAAGGCCTACTGGAGACATCACGCATCAGACCCTGGAGTGGAACCAAGAGGGGAAACGACGAGTTGGACGTCCCAGCTGAGGGTGACATGGAGATCATACGAGAAGGAAATGAAAGCTTCTGGGCTGTCGTGGAGTCAGGTTCAAAAGATTTCAGAGAACAGAGTGCACTGGAGAGGTACTACTGAAGCCCTATGTTCGTTCCATTAGGAACCCAAGGCACAAATAATAATAATAATAATAATATTTATGTGGTATGAATAATAAAGGGTAAACTTTGTCCAAAAAGTTATCCAGTTTCACTATGTAACGCATTTAATATATACACTAAAATGAAACTAACCCTGACATTACATATTGGATAACAGCCTGGATGGTATACTTGCACAATCCTAGTGATCATTTCTGACCACCGTACAGTAAATAGAGCGGATCGTTATCCTTCGGTAAGTAGCCGGGAATTTTATTGAAAAAAAAACCAATGCACAACGATTGAAAGAATTATAAATTTTTATTTATAATACTAGAAACTTCGGTTTTAAAGAAGTATTAACTGCTTAAATAACTCGATTATCAGTGTACACATATCTACTCATGCTCCACGATTTCATAAATTACACTTAATGTGGGGAAATAGCGAATTGTATTGATCTTAAACAATTAGTTTAACTTAACCGACTTATAATTCATCAATGTTCATTGGAGCTGTGACCCAGTGGCTTGGGGAGATGATCATCATCGGTTCGAGCCTCACCCCATCTACCGAGGTTTGGGCGGCCAAGTAGTATCACTAGCCCTCACATATTAGGTATGGCTTACTGCACAAACAAGCACAAGGCTGTTGAGTGTACTTCGATTTTTTCGAATGCTGACTGGGGATATGAATATGTATAGCCTTTTGGGTAATTCATGACATGATACATCGGCATTTCCACAATTTTCATTCAGTTATAAACACAAGTAATTCAACACTAACAAAACTGATCATTCCCACCAACACGATTTGCATTCAACTAATTTACTACTACTGGTATACATAACATGCACAATCGATAAAATTATACAATGGTAGTGGTATCGCCAAAAAAGCGAAGAAATATATGTGGATAATAAACCAATAATAACTAATCGAACAGTTGACAAAAGGATAAGTGGTTAATCTGTGAAGTGTTAACCTGGCAACTGATCATGCGGTGGTGATGAAAATCCATCAGCACACTGTAGCAAACGATTCAGTCTATATGGGATTGCTGAATAGTGGAAGGCATTCTCATCTGATAGTTTGTAATCTTGTTGTATTGATGATAATGACTAACTGTTGTTATTGTTGTTGCTTTTATCACTATTATCAATAGGATTTGAGAAATTCACCTGTTGTTCAATAATACAAGTTGCAGGAGGCGGAGGAGGAGAGGTGAATCCCGTCAAATTTAAGGGATGATAAGGAATATTGAGATTTGTAAATTGATGATGTGAAGAATTTACATGATTATTATTCATTGGCAGGAATGGTAAATGTTGAGATGTCACAGTTGGATTATAAAAGTGATTGATATGTGACTGAGGAGGAATATACGCGTCTGTAGTGGATGTAGGCCAATTACTTTGAAAAGAAGTCTGATTCAGTGATGATGCAATCGGATGGATAGGCGGCAGTGATGATGACTGGAAATCTGTTGGGAAATACGACTTCATACTCATTGATGATGACAGGTTAGCTAATGCCGCAGCACTAGCCGTAATAGGTGGCCTAAAGAAAAAGTCTGGACTAGGGAACGGTATGCCAGAAGATTCTATATTTGCAGGTACTAATGACTGAGGTATTGAGGATGGATAGTTTGGCTGGTCATAGAAAAGAAATGAACAAAATCAAATTATTGAAATAGAGATAAGGTAAAAGCTGTAATTATGAGTTGTGCAATATACTAGATGTTTTCAGGTGCTTTGACATAACCTTTTAGACGAAAAAGTATCCTCTGTGTCATCTTATTGTTAAGCGGTTTTGATTCCGAAAACACCAAGATTATAATCTTCAACTACATATCACTTATACAGCCACTGTACACAGATGACATCCTTGTCACAACCACTGCAGAAGGTATGCATACACACTCTGGTGATGTAACATATCTGTTTCAACTATGCAGTTGAAATCTACTTTATCTACTATCCTTATCAAAATAGCTGAGTAGTACCTGTTAAGCTCAACGCGATGGGTACAGGCCACAACAACAAACAATTAGTTGTATTAAAATCCCCATTCATCTCAAAACACATTACTGTATAGTGTTCATAGTGACATACTTCCAGATGGATATCTCGAAGCTCTAATGAGAAGTTGTGACCTGCGCGGTCAACCAGTCAGAAGGGAAGCGGATGGCATTTAAAGACCTTGGGTGATAGTCGCGCTATATCAAGACTTGACAGAAGTTGGAAAGTGAAACACTGAACTCCAACGCAGTGGCTGGATAGTTAACGCATTCACCGAGAAACCTGAAGGTCATGGATTTAATCCCTAGTCAGGTCGTGGGTGTATACCGTTGAGGAGTCCCATAGTAGGACGAAACAGCTATTTAATGCTCCCAGGTTTTCAATAGTTCCCCAACTGTTGTCAGTCCATGATGAATACTACCTTGAAATTAGTTGTAATCACCAACTGAAGGAAGAAAAACAATTGATTCCCAGAAATCTCTTCACTTGCTTACAACCTGAAATAAACATAATCAATGTGTATTGCAGAACATATTTTTGTATATACCTTCATGTGATTGATCAGTGACGATTGATTAAAGCAGCCAACCTCAATTAAAGTTAACTTTGTTAAGTGCGCAGATGACCTAACAGTATCTATGCCAAGCATTTCCTCTTCAGAATTGTTCTCAGTTTAATAAAACTTCTTAACCGAAACTGGTCATCCTTAAATGGCTTCACACACAATCCCTTCAAATGTCAGATGGTTAATTTTAGCTTTAGATGTGAAAAAGACATTTTAAAATTACTTTAGTCCCATGATTCTTGTCTTATAGATGGCTCTGTTGTATAGAGCTTATGCTTCTCTTCTAATTCTTCTTGGTCACGTCATATATTATTAAATTCAAGGGAAATCTTTCGCTTGACCTTCTAATATAAGGAAACTCAAATTGTTTGGCATAACTCAGTCTCTAATCATACCTTTCATTAATTCCTATGTTTTGCATATACATTACTTATTGTTCCGCGTTATTATTTCCCCGGAAAAAAGACTACAGTGTGTTGCGTAGGATTTTGAAGGCTGTTAGCAGAGCAAGTGGTACACCACTAACCGTGCTGAAGAATGCAGTCGTAGATAGGCATCTGAACTCTTGGAGACAGCTAGCTAAAACTATTTTATCTGATGATAAGCATCCTCTGCATCAGCATCTCTCTCCATGTCTGTCCTCAGGTAAGACAATAAGCAGATATATTAAAGTGTATACCCTCACAACTAAATACAAAAATCCAATCATATAACTTTATTTGGCTTGTGTATTGTGTAAAGAAAATAATGTTAGACATAGTTTTATCAGTCAAATTTGCAATAGCGAACAATTATCATGTCCTATGAAGTCACTAGACGGTGCAACAATCCTGTTATTCTTTATCATAAATCGTTAAACAGCACCATTTTTAATATGTATTTGAAAAATGCTGTTCAACGGCTAAACTAGTGCAATATCACTTGCTGAGAATTGTGTACTACAAACATAATGATGGTTCGGAATAAAGCAAATATATTGTTATTATTATATATTAAAGTGGTTTTTAAGATGATCTTATGGTCTCCATCACAAGAAAACGTGCATAATCTTATATCAAATAATTAAATGATGTTTCCATTGAAAACGGTGATCTCGAAGAAGTGGTGTTGCCCAGGTATAGAACACAGCCACTCATGCCGACGCGTTGTACACCCGAACTTTTAAAGGGATTGATCTCGTCACAGAAGAATCCTTAGCATACCTATTAGTTGAACATGCACAGTCTTCTAGATACCTTAAGCGGTAATTTAAGAATACTTAGGGTACGTTTCGCGCCACCCAATTCCTTACTTCAGGATGTATCCAGTGGCTTTTGTCTAAAAATAGGGAGTGAAGAGGTTCACTGCGTTGGCCACTTCACTTATTTCGAAAGTCAGATCAACCCTGGTGTGTCAGTGACCGATAAAGTCTATCCACCAGTGCGAAAAGTTGGGTTAACCGTCGCCAACTTACGCCATTTCTGCTGCCAACGTGATATTCGATTGCCCACTAACGGCACTGTATTTCACCCCCTGCTACTATATGTCAGTGAAGTATGGCTATTGAAGGTAGTAGACGTAAAAAGGCTTCAGTCGTTTGACCAGCGTTGCCTTCGTCGCACAGACCAAGTGCAGCAGAACTACTATGTGAGTAAAGTAGAAGTCAGGTGTAGAGTTTTACCTTAAAGCAGAAAGTCAGTTGATGAGGATGTGAAAATTTATCGACTGAGGTGGTTTGGACATGTGTTACACAGGCCTGGTTACCATCTGCCGTGACGCACAATGTTGGCTGAGGTAGGTTCAGAATGGACAAATAATAGGAGTTGACCAGACCAGTTCATAAAGTCCTTGAGTGTTGGTCTGGGTCATATGGGAAACGTAGACTTCTCATTTGGGGTCCATGCGATAACAGAAAGCAGTGGTTAGAGACTAGGTAGCATAACTGAGAATCTATCTCAATGGGGCAGACATATTATCTGCATCTTAATTGTCGTACTGGGTGTCAAAAGCCTCATTTCTCTTTTTGTCTAACTTTCTACCGCTTGTGACTAGTTTCTTCCGTATTTATTTGTCTTTCAACTTTATGCATTGTCGTAATTCGGTTGGTTGCGGCTAGCAGAAGAATCCAGGACACACATTTCGTCCTATTCGGGACTCATCAGCTGGATGTACCTGCACCTCAGTGAAGCTGTTCCCCCTGGGACTCGAACGCCAAGGCGTTATCCACTATGCCACAGAGGAACGATAGCCACTTCTTGTACAACATACTTGTTATTCTCCGTTGTTTTGTTGGATCAAATTGTTCGACATCTATTAGCATACAGGCTCCTATGAGGATACCTCGATATTGCCTGAATGTTAAATCATGATAATTGGGTTGATTGTGGCTAGCAGAAGAACCCAAACAGGATGAAACGCACGTACCGGATTCTTCCGCTAGCCACGACCAATCAAATTATCACAATCAACATTCAGGCAATATCGAGGCATCCGCATAGGAACCCATATGCCAATAGAGGTTGAACAATCGATCCAACAAAAAAACAAACAACGGAGAATAACAAGTATGTCAATAAATAGTAATTTATACATTGTCGTTTGATATGGTAACCTGAACTGTTACGCAGTAATGCCAGGTTCTATATTGACTTTGTCGGGATATTTGCTGGCTGAAGATTTCCTGCTGTACAACGGGTAAAAAGATGCAATATCACATGCTGAGAATTCTGTGCCGTAAACATAATTATGGTTCGGAATAAAGCAAATATATTATTATTATTACGTATTAAAAGGAAATAAATATGGGTACCGCGTATATTATATTCATCATTTAACGCTAATAGCTTTATCAGAGAGTTATAATAAACCACAAGTTACAATAATCCAAGTTTATATATGACAACTTGATTTGAGTTCTTCAGCATGATTCTGAGCTGGGCAATTGGTGAGCAAATGTGTACACGCAAACTTTACTCTGAAATTCACACACTCAACAGACTACTACTTATAACCATCATAGGTCCAAAAGACTGCAGAGAAGAAAGTGCGATGGGGTGTGCTGCTGAAGCCCTATGTCCCACTAAAAACCCAAGCGAAAAATAAAATATGATCGCCATCTGGAGCGGAATCAAGTTTCTGTCCACCCCAAGCAAAATATTAGGCCGCATCCTCCTGGAGAGAATAAAAAAATTGAGCTTGGTTTAAAATTATGACCGAAACAGTTTGCTGGCAGGCTGGTTTCAGGAAAAACAAATCATGTGTGGATCAAACTGCAACACTACGCATCATCATAGGACAGAGCACAGAATGGCAGTTAACTGGATCTTTACCTCAACTTAATCGACCATTAAAAGGTCTTCGATAGCGTCGACCGAGAAGCAATTTGGCAGTCAACAGCTTCAACACTAAGGTTTTAGTGCCGAAAAACCTTTATCAACCTCATTCAACAGCAGCTACATGCCGTATGATGCTACATGACAAATGATTCACAAGGGAAAGCTCAGTGATGCCTTCGAAATGAAGACAGGGACAGGAGTAAGGCAAGCCTGCCAACTACTATCACCAGTCATATTCCTGATTCTGGTAGACTGGACTCGATTCGACTGGATCATGCAACAGACAACTGTGAGGAGCGACAAGATGGGCATACGCCCTTTCTCACCAATGCAAAGACACCAGAAGAAGATTTGGACCTCACCGGTGATGATTTATGTCTAACGTCTTCTAGCACAAACTCGAAGATCTACAGACGAAAACTAACAAGTTAGCACAAGAGGCAGGGCAGCGAAGACGGGACTTCACTTCACTTCACGTAGACGTAGACAAGACACAGGTGATGAAGATACCCAACCGACAACAACAACAACAACAACAACAACAACAACAACAACAACGAACATCAACCACCATCAAAGAGACAAATTTAAAGGAAGTTGTCTCCTTCACCTACCACCTAGGCAGTGTCGTTTCACTACAGGCGACGACGACGGTACAGATGAGCATGTCAAAGTCAGGATCGTAAAGACAGCAAGACAGACCTTCATCAATCTGAAATCAGTGTGGTGATCTACTCCACTCCACTCCGCTCAGCATAAAGCGTCAACAAGGTCCGGATTCTCAACACTAATTCAGTCAAGTCAGTCAGTGAGTGCTTCTATGTGATGGTTGAGAGACTTGGCGCGATACAAAAAGCATTTCCACTACAGACATACATCACGGCTGCCACCTACGCTCACTCGACACTGAAGATGGAGATCTGGCGAGGAACCAACCAACAACCCATCGTCCAACAAACATGTAGAAGAAACTGGAGATGGATTAGGTTGGGCATAACACTGAGAAGACCATTCGGGGACATCACACATCAGGTCAAGCCCTCGAGTGGAATGCGCATGGGGACGACGAGTTGGGCATCCTAGCTGAGGGTGACATGGAGGAGATGGTGTGAGGAAGAAATGAAGGCCTCTGGACAGTCATGGAGGCGGGTTGAAAAGACTGCAGAGAAGAGAGTGAAATGGCGACGTGCTACTGAAGTCTTATTTTCCACTAGGAACCCAAGGGACGAATAATAACAGTATTATCGTCATCTTTCTCTATAATTTGACAACATAAAATTAATTATTCATATTGAATAACTCAAATCAAGTTGAATATTGTGACTTCTGATTTACTGTAAGTATGATAAAGCTATTGACACCAAATGCCGATTTTCATTTTTATAACCTCAGAAAATACTAGGTGGCATCATACCTACCCATTTTGTTCCATTTCCTCTTACTATCCATTTAAAGTCTACTTCCACTATCTGAGTTGACTGCATTGTATTGCCCTAGCTTGTATGGATCTACCATTCCTTTTCTACCAAGTTTACAAAATCTAAGATGTTAGTGTTTGGTAATGCTAGATAATCGTTGTTCCAACTCTCATTTAAACTCTCTCTCTCTCTCTCTAAGATATTACGTACTTACTCAACCTGTAAATTACTAGATCGATGAACTATCCTCAACAAAGTTGTCTTTTTACCCTCTAGATATATATAATCGTAATCTAATCTAATCAATACTCACTTGACAATCTGATTAAATTGTGTAAAGAATTTTCAACAGATATATTATGATACTGGATGATGATTGAAGGTGAAATGACAATTTGAACCACGGCCGGATTCTAACTAGCGACCATAGCGGTTACCGGCTCGATGCTCTACCAACTGAACTACGAGATTTTCACTTCACTTCAATCACCAAAAGTTTTGCCTGACTACCATGTGAATTAGTGACGCGTTACTATCGCTTGATCGTAATCACACTGGCTGCCTGATCAGAACTTCTTATCCCAAACCAAATCTAATTGAATCAGAGAGGGAGAGCATCATATCGCTGCTTTGAATCCTGTCACAGTTCAAATTTCCATTTCACTTTCAATCATTACCCAATATCAATACAAGTCTGCCAAACCACGGCTATCTCAGATAGTCAAAAAAGACATGTAGTGCTTAGAACTATGGGTAATTGAAATGAAATACCGTATGCTACTGCACAAGTTACCATATAGTCAACATAAGGTGTTAAGTTGAATGCGAAGATGGATCTTACCGAAGGATTGTGCATACTCGAATCTATACTGTTTGGTAGGTGAAACATTTGCTTCGAGGAGAGATTCAATTCAAGAGATTCTACATTCTGTTCATGATGTATAGGCGCTTTTACATCGGATGATGATAATAACGAGATTAAATCTGTAGGTGCCTCAGACTCTTTACGTGCCAATGGAGCAGGTTGATCAATTAGCAGTAGTGATGAGTTCAACTAGAAAGACATGAAAAGAAAGTTGTGTGTCAGTACACACATTTTATGAAATGACCAAGAAAAAAACGCGATTAAATTATCAATTCAGTGGCTAAACTCTGCAATTGAACATTTTACAGCAATCGGTTATTCAGCAAGCAATAAATAATCTTTCTCATCAACACTATGAGGTTTCAGCCTACAATACTGCTGATATTATCCTATTCAACTGAGATAAAGTTAGACAAAGTTGATCCTGACACATTATCTAGCAGATATGAAGATAACTGCATACAGTAAGGAAGACAAAGTCACCACTAAGATGAACAGGCCAACATCAGAACACACTGAGCTTAATTTATTTGTGATGATCAAAAGCAGTCACTAGGAGATTCTGAGCCTAGAGTGTTAAACTTCATCAATATAAATAATGCGTATTACTCCAGGCATTGTTACGAGCTCTGTGTAAAATTTACGATGTGCCCTTCCTCATACGGCAACACTGGGATTCAAACCCACAAACTCGGACAGAGAGAAACTTCGTAGGCTGAAAGGTCCAGTGGAGCCAATTAGGAAAAATAACTTAGTCTATCAAATACCATGTAATGATTGTGAAGTAGAGTATATAAGTCAAAGCACCCAATCTCGGTCAGTTAGAATAGCAGAGCACACAATGGTACACCCTACTAAGATAAGCAATTTAGAGAAAAACTCGGCTATTGCTTTGCAAACACTGTGCTCGAAACGTCATCCAGTAAGTTATACTTTATCATCATTCGACTATCTGAGATAGCCGTAGTTTGACAGACTAGTATTTTATACTGGGCGATAATTGAAGTGAAATAAAAATCTGGTTAGCAGTCGAACCTTGTAGCTCAGTTGGTAGGGCATCAAGCTAGTAACCCGGTGGTCGCTGGTTTGAATCCGGTAGTGGTCCAAATTTTCATCTCACCTTCAATCATCACCCAGTATAAAATACTTTATCACTTACTGTGTGCCACATCGAATAAACCATCTAATATGGAATTATACTCTATCACAGTGCCCAAGTTTCACTCATATTAAAGGTTAATATACATACATAAGTATGAAACGATGCCGTTAAACATCGTAAATTCTTAAGACAGAAATGACGCACTAAATTAGTTAGCATTCATCACGAAGCGATATTAATTGAGGAACAATTGAAAGTCCGGGAGCAATGGACAGGTGTTTCGTTCTACTTTGGGACTTAATAATAGTGTACACCTATAATAGCACAATAGATTGACACCAAAACTGTCACACCACTGGGGTAATCCACTTTCTACTACTTTCATCAGTTCACAAAACAGCATGATCATCACCTACCGTTTTCACGCCCAACTTGATTGACACAACAACAGGTCACAATTTCTTATTAGAACTTCAAGAAATCGATTTTAAAGCGAGGTACTAGGAAAGTACTATGTTTGGGGATTGATTGAAATGGAAATTTATATAAATGCATCTCACTAAAAACATGACATTATTGGTGACAATTTTTACTACTTTGAGAAGTGTGTATTCTCCGTCAACGTCACAACGTATAATTACAACAGAATGAGGTGGCGTAGCCGAAGATATTGGTGTAATTCAATGACAGTGACTTTACATACAGATGAAAAAAGGTTTACAAACACACGATTGACTGATGTTACATTCAAAATGGTGTTTTTGTTTCATGTCAAAAGGAGAATAGGTATAGACTACTCTCGAAGCAGTGATTTATGCATTTGGTGTATGTGTGGAAAAAAGCATCTCAAACACTCTCACTCGTTTGAATTCGGAAAACTTTAGTTTTTCAGCATTTCTACTTAACAAAATTGTATGGTCTGTATATGCTTAGAGTCTATTCAAAAGGCCAAAAGGAATAAGTTCACAATAGCCAGCTGAATTGATAGAACAAAAGCATATCGGTAGCAAAGTTAGATTTCTAAAAATGGAAGGAATCAACAACCATGGGTAAACCACCATCACTCAGTATACTCATACCTCACCACAATAAACACAAATAAAATATAAACGAATATTTGGTTGACATCACTGTTGAAGGAGATAGGTGAGTCAGTTTATGAATAAATAAAATTCCTTAAATCCGAGTGCAACAAGAAATGAAAACAACACTAATATATCAGTAAAACTTGAGCACTATTGTACAATGTAATTCCATATTACTGGATAACCTTTTGAGCACAAAATATTGCTCATAAACATATCAAAGCAATCAAAATTTGATTCTTATAGTTATATCAACTCATGATGTTTGTTTTCAGTGGTAGTATAATTTTGTACATCTCCGGAATAGGTGCTGTATCATTTTTTATTACATGTATTGCACAGCACTTTGAAAAAGAGGTTTAAAAAAGTTTAATCCATCTCCTAAGATATAGTGGAGACATTTGGATGACATGAATACTCTGCTGGAGTCGAAACATATCGATAATTTCTTCACACACACACTGAATAGTAGATAAGATCCAATTCACTAGTGAGTTGGAAAATCAACAAAAAGAATAACCCATTTTGGATTGTAAGTAAAACGAATGACAGATGGTGGCTGAGACACTAATGTCTACATAAAACCAATACACTCTAAACGGTATCCAGACTTCACGCCATCGTACTCAATATCAGTGACAGCGGGTCTAGTGAAAGATCAATGGTGGATCAAATAATCTAAATAAGAAATTAAAACCTATACACTGAAATCTAGTGTCCAATAATCATCCACTAGAGTTTATTAGAAAATTCATACGAAACGAAGTGGTCACAGTAATGTGAATATTGACGGTAATACAAGTAGAAAGCAGTTCAGTTCAAAGTTTTTATTGTTTTACTATATACACAAGCACGAAGTGCCACAAACCTTTATCAACCTCATTCAACAGCAGCTACATGTCGTATGATGCTACATGACAAGTGATTCACAAGGGAAAGCTCAGTGATGCCTTCGAAATGAAGACAGGGACAGGAGTAAGGCAAGCCTGCCAACTACTATCACCAGTCATATTCCTGATTCTGGTAGACTGGACTCGATTCGACTGGATCATGCAACAGACAACTGTGAGGAGCGACAAGATGGGCATACGCCCTTTCTCACCAATGCAAAGACACCAGAAGAAGATTTGGACCTCACCGGTGATGATTTATGTCTAACGTCTTCTAGCACAAACTCGAAGATCTACAGACGAAAACTAACAAGTTAGCACAAGAGGCAGGGCAGCGAAGACGGGACTTCACTTCACTTCACGTAGACGTAGACAAGACACAGGTGATGAAGATACCCAACCGACAACAACAACAACAACAACAACAACAACAACAACAACAACAACGAACATCAACCACCATCAAAGAGACAAATTTAAAGGAAGTTGTCTCCTTCACCTACCACCTAGGCAGTGTCGTTTCAACTACAGGCGACGACGACGGTACAGATGAGCATGTCAAAGTCAGGATCGTAAAGACAGCAAGACAGACCTTCATCAATCTGAAATCAGTGTGGTGATCTACTCCACTCCACTCCGCTCAGCATAAAGCGTCAACAAGGTCCGGATTCTCAACACTAATTCAGTCAAGTCAGTCAGTGAGTGCTTCTATGTGATGGTTGAGAGACTTGGCGCGATACAAAAAGCATTTCCACTACAGACATACATCAACGGCTGCCACCTACGCTCACTCGACACTGAAGATGGAGATCTGGCGAGGAACCAACCAACAACCCATCGTCCAACAAACATGTAGAAGAAACTGGAGATGGATTAGGTTGGGCATAACACTGAGAAGACCATTCGGGGACATCACACATCAGGTCAAGCCCTCGAGTGGAATGCGCATGGGGGACGACGAGTTGGGCATCCTAGCTGAGGGTGACATGGAGGAGATGGTGTGAGGAAGAAATGAAGGCCTCTGGACAGTAATGGAGGCGGGTTGAAAAGACTGCAGAGAAGAGAGTGAAATGGCGACGTACTACTGAAGTCTTATTTTGCACTAGGAACCCATGGACAAATAATAATAATAATGATAATAGTATACAGAAGGAAGATGAGGGCTTGATGTGAAATTCCCAACAAGGCTACTATTACACGGGTGGCACTCAAACAGATAAACTTTGTCAGCTCTAGGATCCTAATGACCCAATTAAATAAAATAAATTGATCTACCAAATACTACGCAACAACTGTGATGTCAAATATAAAGTCAAACTAACTAGTCGGGGTTAGACTGATTAGAGGGGTATGTGGAAGTAGCCAAATTGAGATAGATAAGGCTAACTAACATCAACAATCTAGAAAAAACATACGATTGCAACGAATAAATTCTTTTTCCCTTCGACGAAATCATTCTCGAAGCTGTACATTCATGAATATGTTGGCAAGACGATAGAACATTTCCGAGTAATTCATGATCCATAGTGAATATAACTTGCATCGCAAAGGTATGTTACGCAATGGGGGAATTAACAAAATGATTACAAAATAAAATTAGTTACGTCATATGTGGGTTTCTTACAATGATCCATAGTCTACGATGGCCATGACGAAGAACGAGGTTGTACATACTTATTTTGAACGTATAATAGTGATAGTAATTTAAATTTTTGATTCGCTAATACTTCCATCTATGCCTAGATGTCTTAGCCTCACTCCTTTCGAGTGGTTTGGTCGAACTTTGTACAGAATTTTGTAGAACTTAACAAAAGAAGTCAAGTGTCCTGTTACAGGTCTGAGGGTGCATCTCTGTGGAGTGGGGTTTAAACCCGAGAGACTAGATGAGTCACAACTCTGTTTAAAAAAAAGACTGTACTATGTAAAAGCAACAAAATGAACCAATTATCATAAGGAAGGTGATTGTATGCAAAAAATTATACCTCTTTTTGTTTCTGATTACGTCGATTTTCCAGTGCTTCTTTTTCGTATAATTCGGTTTGTAATAGTTTAGCGTACCTCGGTGGCAGATCTCGTTTAAACGCTCCACTTAAGCTTAATCTTGTTAAAGTGGTGGTCAAAGATGTTTTGCCTGTGGATAAACTTTTTATAGAAGCTTCGGAAACTAGATTTCCTGTAGTGCCATCTCCACCACCAGTGGAAGTAAGTTGTTGACTATTACTATTGACCATAGTAGTGGTAGTGGTGGTAGTTGTAGTAGTAGACATGTTGAATCTCTGTTGTCTAGCTGCAACCTGAAAATAAATTTAAAAAAGTGGTTGTGTAATCACATCGTAAAACCTAAATGTAATCAGTTCGAAACTATCCTCACAAATGAGTAGAATTATGAATACCGTAAGACCTTATTCAGACAGGTAAACAGAAAAATATAGAAATTTCCGCAAAAGTGTACTGCTAGTTGTAACAAAACTAGAAATGTATCTAGGTAAACAGCAGATAAACTGAGTAAAGGAAAAGAATAAATAAACAAAGACCCTATGAGTGAATACATCTACCACCCTTACAGTGATGAAATTCAAGTCCTGTAACCTAAGAACCTACATCGACTGAGGCGATTGGTACATGTGCTCCATATACGTAGTCATCATTATTTACTCTAATGCATGATGTCAGCTAATTAACGGTTAGGTTGAAATAAAGTTGAAAATGATTAAACCAAGGATACAATACTGACTCATGAATTCTCTGACGATTGGTCTAAGTACTGTAGGATGTTCAGTTTAAGTTCTTGTAATGTTTGTTTTGAGTCTATGGGAGGAGACTCTCATTGATTTGGCTCAAAATTAATCACAATGATCCAGATGTATTGACTCTTTTATTTTCAAAATAATCAACGTTTTGCTTACATTGATATAATATTATTTTTACTTGCTTCTTCTATGCAAAGTTTGGTAACATGAACTAGTGCAATTCCGTTAAGTATGATTTTGTATCTTGGTTTGACCACTCTCATCTTTTGCCCATCTTTAATTCTAAGCCACTAAGGATGAGAGTAGATAATGGTTCGCTGTGCTTAATATATAGTTCAGTTAACCTAGTCAGTGTACGGTTACAACAACAGTGGCTGATTAACCTTTCTCATTTGAAACTCTTTATATACAAATTACTGGCTTTTTGAAAGCAGTCCTCCTAAGATATAAACAAAGATTTCGTACCTGTAGAAAACGTCTTCAAAATATTTATTTATTTTGAAAATTTAAATCATTTCTTTAAAATGCAGAATATTGGCGACTATCAAAAGTATTTCATCGAATATCTTTTTAGAAAATTACTCCATTTTTTATGTTTTAGCTATTCGAAGGTCAACTAATTGTAAGACATACTCTCAACGCACTCTTAAAATGTTTTCAGTCTATTGTTAGACGGGTTAACAACAAGACTAAGAGAAAATATCATAGTAGACAGTAGTTGACCCGTGAACGCCCAACAGTTATTATAGGAACATATAGCTAGGCTAGGGCAGGAAATTTTCATACTGGATGAATGAATCTCCATCACGTAACTTGTATTTTTCTATCCGACCTATGTACAACAACATACAAACTTGATGATGACCTAAAAACTACTGATTATTATGCATTGCTGCCTATCATAACTGCTATCATTAATATTATTTCACTGCCATGGTTGTTGAAATAGCCCACTGAGAGTTTTGAACTGTAGTAAAAGTTATTATCTGGAATAAAGTGATTGCTGTTATTGTTTCTTCGAATTGGAGAAAAGGGAGGTGGTCAGTGTATGAGCTAGCGCTGTAGGAAGAAGGATAGTCGTATTGAGTTTGTGTTTAAAGATGTATCATAACCCCCCATCCCCATGATAGGATACGGACTGAGCATGAGACTTCATGTGGGTTGAAATGTTATCAGATAGAGAGGTCAAAGACGAAACTAATAGTCATTACTTTTTTGTTTTTATTCAATAATAAAACAAAAGCAATTAACACTTTATCAAATAAATTTTTGACATTGATTCTTTGATATTCTGTTGACTAGTTTGCTTTTGATTTCTCCTATTCCTCTACTATATCAACCTTCATGTCTTCCTAATGCCAGATTATTTCTTGTACAATTCAACCACAATTAAAATGAACTAATAAGCAAGTCAAACTGGTTGAAGTTTATGTACTAGGCTATGAGCCACAATTACTGTGTGACAACTTATGATAATACCTGGTTGTTCAGGTTCAAGTAGATGCAGGCGGATTCGAACTTGGAACACATTACTTGAAAGTTGAATTCCTCAGTGAATGAATCACATCTCCGTTAAAAGATCTATAGAAATAAGCTAGTGATGATGAATAATGTAGGCAAGTTTACCATCTTCGTTACGGGTGTCGTCTATCTCATACACATGACATCATCATCATCATTATCAACATAGGACCAGGCATTACTGCGTAACGGTCCGAGTTGCCACACCTCATATCAGCACATCAAGTAAAAAGGTAGTGAGGTGAAGGATGAAGATAAGTGAATGCAGTCAAAAGAAATATAAAGTACGAGAAGAAAGGAAAGAGGAGTGACAAAATAGTGAGATTCGGTATAGCGTTGTTAAGATGAGGATAATGTGTGTATACATCTGCGCCACTGACTTCGGTTCTGAGCCATATCACCTAGGGTCTCCAACCACTGGTTCCTCTTGTCCCGTGGACCCCAACCACCTAGTCTGCATCGTCCTACATGGCTTAAACCAACAGTCAGAGACTTCATACATTGGTGCCATGTTTTAGTCTGGCCACCTCGGGCCTTTTTCCAGCCTGAACCCACCTCAGCCAACATTGTGTGACGAGGCAATCGGTGACTAGGCATACGTAGTACGTGTCCCAACCATCTCAGTCGATGAAGGTTCACAACCTCGTCGACTGACTTACCTCTTCTCCCTAAAACTCTACACCTAACTTCTGCATTACTCACATGGTGACACCACGGAATACGTCCTATACTACGAAGGCAACGGTGGTCAAATACCTGTAACCTTCTCATGTCTTCCACTTTCAATGGCCATGTTTCACAGCCATACAGTAGAACAGAGCGGACTGCTGTGCAGTACACGCGACCCTTAATAGACAAACGAATATCACGGCGGCGCCATAGGTGGCGCAAATTGGCAAAAGCCAATCGAGCCTTTTGTATCCGTGCAGAAATCTCATCGGCAACTAACCCACCGGGTTGATCCTACTTCCCAGGTAAGTGAAGTGGTCAACACACTCAACCACTTCACTCTCTATTGTTAACCGCGGTACCGCTGAAGACCAGTCCTGGAGCAAAAATTTGCATTTGGGTGGTGAAAATCGCATCCCAAACATTCTCAAATTCCCACTCAAAGTGTTCAGAAGACTCTGCATCTTGTCAGCGTCTTCACCTAACAGGACTATGTCATCTGCATATTCTAGATCTAAGGAAAATTCACCTGTGATCCGGTCAACGTCTTTGTAATTAGGTGACGAGAGGGAAACCTCCATAAGAATATCTATGATAAAATTAAATAAGAATGGGGATAGTGGGCATCCTTGACGGACACCACTTGATGAGTATAGCTCCCTGGAC
Organism: Heterobilharzia americana; assembly: GCA_944470555.2. Taxonomy (NCBI): domain Eukaryota; kingdom Metazoa; phylum Platyhelminthes; class Trematoda; order Strigeidida; family Schistosomatidae; genus Heterobilharzia; species Heterobilharzia americana. Next base: position 100,993,073 of record OX104134.1, read on the forward strand.
AACTCACCATAGGCTCTAACATGCCCACAAGTGTTCGAGTAGAGAGCTTTCAATAAGGTGATGTACTTACTAGGCACGCCTTTCAGTGACAGACACTGCCATAAGACTTCTCGATCAACGGAGTCAAATGCCGCCTTCAGGTCGAGAAATACAGCTATTGTCGGGCGTCTGTAAGCATGCCTATGTTCCAGGACCTGGCGCAGTGTGAATATTTGGTCGATACATCCACGGCCAGGTCTAAAGCCTGCCTGGTTTTCTCGGGCTTGCTGTTCCCGAGCTCCACTCAGGCGTCGGAGAATTATAGAACTTAGGATCTTAGACACTATGTTTGTCAGGCTGATTCCTCTGTGGTTATCACAAGAGGACTTCTCGCCTTTCTTGAAGACTGGGATGATCAGTGACTTAGACCAGTCGGAGGGGATCGTATTTGATTCCCATATACTGGCTAACACTTCCGTTAGCCTGACTAAGAGAACTCTACCACCATTCTTGTATACCTCAGCAGGTAGTCCGTCTGGTCCTGCTGCCCTTCCCCGTTTCAGGCTACCTACCGCTTTCTCAACTTCTTCTAGTGTTGGGGGACCTGTCTCTATGTCCCATTCAGGGTCCGACTGGATAGCGGGCAGCGCAATGGTGGCTGGAGGCCAGTTAAACTGTTCCTCAAAGTGTTCTGCCCATCGTCCCAGTCGCCTTCCCTGCGAGTGAATCGCCGATCCGTCCTTCTCCGCTATAACCTCACTAACTGTTGTTGACCATTTCCCCCCAGTCTCCTTAATAAGTCTAAATAACTGTCTACTGTTACCGATCGCCGCTGCCTTTTCCATCTCTTTAGCCTTTGCTGCCCACCACTGTTCACGATCGTTGCGCAGACTTTTCGTCAGTTTATTTTTAAGTTGCGCTCGCTCTTCATTGTACTCAGAGCCTGCAGGGATGCATTCACGTGCATCCATTAGTTTGGAAGAAGCTGCTGATATCCACTGGCTCTTTTTAGCCATTATCTTGGAGTCGGCTACAGTCTCCAGTGCTGCTTTTACAGTAGACTGAAGATGGCACCAAGCTTCTTCTGGATGAGTGACAGTCTTTTGTTCCGATAACTGCCTAGCCAACTTCTCACTGAACACGGCTTTGGTGTTTTCGTTGTCCAGCAGAACTCGTAGTGGTTTTGTTGCCAAATTTTTTCTACGTCCATTGAGACGCAGGCATATACGTGCTCGGACCAACGCATGATCGCTGTCCAAACACGTACTCCAGAAGGAGCGGCAGTCTTCCACCGATCCTCTCCAGCGATGACTAATAGCAATGTGGTCTATCTGTGTCCATCGCTGAGTCGAGCTCGGTGGACGCCAGGTCAGACAGTGCCTTTCTTTATGTCTGAAATTTGTGCTGGCTAAAAATAGGCGGTTATCTGAGCATAGTTGTAATAGGCGATCACCGTTATCTGTACGTTCAGCTGGGATTCCGAAAGTGCCACCTAAGTGCCTTTCTGCCTCACTCAGTCTACCCACCTGTGCGTTGAGGTCACCTGCAACAACCACTACGTCCGAACGTTTGGCTTTCGAGAGGAGGTTAGACAGTTTATGGTAGAACTCGTCCTTCACTTCATCCGAACTACAGTCAGTGGGTGCGTAAGCAGAGATTACAAAGAGACAACGGCGAGTCTCACTATTCCTTTTAGTTCTCACTGTGCCGTTCAGCCTCATAGCGCAGAGGCGACTATCAACTGGGATCCAGTCTAGTAGTGAGTTTTCTGCCCTGGTGCTTAATGCTATACCTACACCTGCAAGACCACGAGAGCTAGCTATCGAATCTCCAGAAACTCGAAGGGTGAATTTTGCAGATTCACCAGATTGGTCAGGAGAGGTCAGGTGAATAACCACACTTGGGTCCTGTATGCGTGTCTCACAAACACAGCACACATCCATGCCTCGAGTTGCTAGAGTCTTTGCCAACGAAGCCTGTTGGCCAATTTGACGGAGGGTGCGGACATTGAAGGCTCCAATATGTAATTTGGAGCGTGGTTTAAGGAGACCAGGGACGCTGTTCTGTGGACTCAGATCGTTGTCGAAGGCTGCAGAGGTAGGAGAAATTGAAGATGATGCAGCATCATTAATTAAGAGACGTGAAGGAAGATTAGAAGGTAATGATGGAGGAGGAGGATAGCAGTCAGAAGAAACTTGGGTGCTGACAGAGTTGTGAGGGCGGTTGACACTTCCCGGCTGCCCACACCGTGGAAGGCTATTTCTTCTTAAGGTACCTGAAAGAGATTTGTGTGACCGCAGAGCCCATCGGACATCTGCTTGAGGCCTGTCACACCCAGCCTTTTGAGTATGATTATTTTGAATTTTTGTATTTTTGGGGCCGGATGAGCGAAAGGAAACGACAAGTGAACCAACACCGCCGGCCCGGCAGACCGTGGGGCGTGGTGGAGTGTGTTATTTTTGGGGCCGACCTTTTCTAACCCCCCCTTCCACTGAGAAGGCAGCATCAGCTTGGCACTGCTGGTCATCCAAGGGAAACACCTTACTGCTGTCACACCCCATCCAGCTAGCAGCAGTACGACTTCGCCCTCAGACCCCCATCATAGTGTAGCAATTTACACTATGACGGTAACTGCTTTTCGTCTAACCACTACCCAACAGACCTTTCTGGTATGGTAGGACCTCGAGGGAACAAGCGTTCCACCAGCATAGCTCGTTGGGTCATTGTGATATGCAAGCCCGACCACCACGTCAAGGTATCAGAATGTAGTAAATCTCGACAAGTGTAACCCCATAGAAAATGTCTCAAAGGTTTCACAATTACCTCCTAAGTAAAAAACATCATTCAATATTTTATTAGATGAAAAAAAATTAAGCGTTTATAAAAGATCAGTGTAAAAGGCAACAAAATTAGGCAATTATACCTGACTAGCTTGCTCTTGAATAAATTTAGCCAGTTCTGCATTCATGATAAGTCCACCAGGTGTGCCAATGTGTGATAGTAATGAAGATGGTAAAGATGATGGTGATGATTTCACAGAATCATTTGAAATAGACATTTCTGTAGATGATGACAATTTTGTGCTCGTTGCATTGATTAAGTTCACTTTTGCTACATCTTCCTGTTGAGTTACAGGAATTATTGACAGTTCATTGGCATTAAAAGGAACTAACTCAGATGAATGATTGGACTGAGATATACAAAAAAAAGCAAACAATGATTCACTCTTCTTTTTAACGCTCGATCGTTAAACTGGAATGGTTATGCAAATTATATATAGGAGAATAAAGTGTATACATTTAGCCACTTTAGGAATTGACATTGCCCAAACAGACTTTCTAAAGACAAATTTCAAACGGCAAATGGGTAATGGTAACCATTCAGTGTTGAACTGATGTTGTGAAGCAGTTATTCTCGAATGAGAAGATTGACAAGTATCAAACATAAACATCTTGAACAGTACACCGCTTACTGACTGGTATGAGTAGCTGGATAACAGTAAGTACTAACCGCTAGCTAGACTGAAATAGTCAAGAATGTCATACAGTTATCCCAATTCTTTTATATCAAGTTTATCAGACATATACCCAAAACTTTCATACAATAGCTTTCAAGTGATCAGTTAACTTAACGAACATCCTTCATTGTTGGAAGAGGGTTTAGAGTGACCAGACGAAGACGAGATACCAGTGGACGAAGGCAGTGACTTTTCGTCTGAGTCGCGTAGAGGGGGATGTAGATTGTCTGGTTTCGGTCCTCGACATGGTAAGAATCAATGGTTGCAGACCATGGGTGATATGATTGGAAATCAGTCACAACGGTGCAGATAAGTTCACTCTTTGACGTTTTCTAAAGCCTGAATACTTTCACTAACCTTCATTTCTACATTTCTATTCCTTTCATACACCTTTGTCTATTATGATATCAGTCTTTTTCTATTCACTTGTTCTCTGCATACTGTTATATGACAAGTTGAACCGATGCACTTATGTTCGAGGTTCTACGTTGGTTTTGTTTGCCTGGTATTTAAAGCTTAACAAAAGCTTGCACCAATTTAACCGAATCGAGAACAGATAACTTAGCTTCCTTTGATGAATTTGTATTATGGAATAAGAAGATGGAGTCTGTCTGAAATGCATTGCGTAAATACATCACATTTCTTGCATAAAGTCCTTCTTATTACATTATACAACATCAGTCCCCATTTGAAAGCTACCTCGGAAGACAAAAGCGGTAGCGGTTTATCTTGAAAGGACAAATGAATTGATGGTATTTGTATGGTCACTAAGGAGAGACTAAAGCCTAAAACTGATTGTGTATGTCGCTCAGCACTGACGTAATTAGTTGCGCATTATACGCTTTAATATAGAAAAGAGAAAAGAACAGGCTTATCCGCCAAAAAAGAGAATGCATCACATTCTTATTTAACATCAGCACAACATAACTAAGATGTACTGACTACTGAAATACTCGGATATCATGATGACAGTTAACTGAGATTTTATTGTTAGCAAGAGTTTCTCATAATACCACTGACTGACACTGACAACATCAACGTAGAACCTTGCACATAGGCACATCGGCTCAAGTTGCCACACTTCGCAGCAGTACAAAAGAACAGCCGGATAGAAAAAGGAGTGAGATCAATATAATAATAATGATAATAAAGATAATAATAATAATGGCTCTATTGTGAAAGGTATTTCGGGAATACTCTACACACCATGTCATATAGAATCAATTGGACAGAAGCAGTTTATGCGTATACATAATAAAATGAAGTAAGTAGAAATAACATGTAGAAGAATATTTACTCCATCTACAAATTTCTCGAAAATCCAGAGTTAACTTAGGTAAACAGTCACATTAGCAATTGGTTCATAATAAATAAATAATAGCAACCTGTTTAATGTTTAATTAGTTTACTTTTAAAGATAAAGGTTGATTAGTTAGTTCATTTCTAACCTTTCTTCATCGCACAGAAGACAAGCTAAATACGGTATTGTAGAGTTTGTATATTTAGTTGTGGGTGCATAAAGTCTTATATACTTGCTTCTGGTCTTTCCTGATGACCGACACACAGAAAGCTTTGAGTGAAGAGGATACTGGTCATCTGATAAAATAACTCCTGCCAAATGTTTACATGAATTAATATGTTTGTCCACAACTGTTTCAACTAGAAGGTTCTGCTGACGATGTTCAAAGTCCTACGTAATATAGCATAGTCTTTCTTCAACAGCTCGGGAAAGAATGAAGAAGAACAATAGAGGAGGACAGGCAAGATGTAGAAGTTTATAAAACACAAGAGGAAAGGCTGTTACAGCAGATATTCTCAGATTCCTAATATAGAAAGTTAGGTGGAAAATTCTTTTGGAAATCACTAACATATGCAAGGACAAAGAAAGGTCCGGAGAAGAAAACACACCGAGATAAATCACACTTGTAACATTCTGTAATGCACAAACATCAATAGGACAGAATCATGAGAACTAAGCAGTTTACATAGGTTATGTTCACACCTGAAACTAAAGTTTATAGTCAGACATTTTTAGGAATTAAGCATAAGACGATTCTCGGAGACCATAGTCTAATAGTAGATAGGAAATCACTCAATTGGGAACAATCTGCTGAAGAGGAAATAGGTATGGAAACTGTCAGGTCGTTAGTATATTTGATAAGATTGATGTTAGCTGAAGTCACATAGAACGAAAGAGAAAAGACTGGAGGAAGGGTAGCTCCTTGGGGAACACAAGTCACAGAAAACAGTGATGAGGAGCTCTTCCTTCTGTTTCCCTTCAGAGAAATAGGAATACAATCAGCTGATTATCCAGGACTCAGTATGAGTCCCGTCTAACCTGTCCAGCAAAAGAGGTCTTGCGATAGAGTCAAATGCCTAAGTATAATTTAAAAAAGAGACACCTGACATACTTGGAATTTCTATCGAGATTATAAACAATATTGTAATATAAGACAGTGGTGGTATCTAGAGTTCTCCTTCTGCTTTTATATGCAGTTTGACTAAGGTTTCCAAAAGCCTTCAATGAGAGTTCAAGCATAGGTTTATGATTAGTTTCCCCATTATTTTCACGTAGATAAAGTAGTATGAAAGAATAAGCAGTGTGAAGATTGATGCAAATATGCAAGGCTGTAGAAGATGTCAAGTAGTGATTACATCTGCGCCATGTCAACCACAAAAAAAAATCAACTAGGAGTGCATGAATATAACAGAATTCGATAAAGTGGTAGAGATTGAGTCAAATTGTCATCATATAAAGCAAAGACATTTTATCTTGATTACAGTAGAACTCAGAATGATTTGATTTAAAATGGAGCGAAATAAGAAATTGATAATGTTGGATATAAACAAAAGATGTTTATTTATTCGTATCTGACAGATGTCCACTATATAAACAATGTAAATGACATCGTTACTAATCATCCTTAAGATCGAAATTTATGATGAATGATATCTTCATAATTTGGAATTTCTTTTAGTTGAACGTTTCATACGCAGAATTCTCGATATCATTCTACATATAGTCATTGGGTAACCTTCATAAGAAAGTTGGGTTGGCTTTTTTCGTTTAAGTATTTATTGAAGTAATTACTTAAACATTGGATGTTGAATTAGCAATTCCGATGCTGATCATTTTATCTACAGAAAACTGGTTTGTATGATGCTTATTTAGTACACTCGTGAGTGTTATGGTAGCTCGTAGAATGGCCCAGATCCTTAAAAGAAGCAGCTCTAATTCGTTAAGATCCTTCACAGTCAAGTCAACATACTTCAAGGTTTTCAGAATAAATGCATAACCATATGTGTAGATGCCAGATTGATTGAAGAGATAGAATTAATACACACCATAATCATGGATAGTGGCTAGCAGTGGAATCCAAGATGCACATTTTGTCCTATTTGAGACTCATCAGCCGGATATGTCTGCTTTCCAGTGAGTGATGTTGTTCCCACCGGGATTCGGACCCGTGACCTATCGCTTCAACCGCCAAAGCGTTATCCACTAGATCACCACCCAGCAACGATAGGCACTTCTGGTGTTGTATTTTTCACATACATTTGACGTTGTAACATATCTTCTGTTGCCTTACCGCCTTTTCTATTTTCCGAAGAATTGAGAGACAAACAAGAGAGGAGTCTGAAGGTTTTTAGTTCAAGCTTCCATGGATGTAACCACTATCTTGCACAACCACATGAGCAAGCTTAAATATATCATTTTCAGAAGACTGCCTAACCTGTTTTATACTAAATTACACGGTGAATAGTATCATCTCGCAAATAGCCATTAGGATACTATGTATTATAAGTGCACTTTAGGTAATAAAAAAAATTTATCTGCAGAGCTATTCACAAGTTTAATCCACGCAATGTCGCCTTTTTAGCATAACCCGTGCGTTGTTGGACCACTACGTTTGTAACGCAGAACTTTAAACAAAATAGGTTTTACACCATCATCGACTCAGATGGTTGAGAAAAGTGTTACGCGTGCCTAGTCACCATCTATTCCGTCGCGCAATGTTATTCATAGTAGGTTTAGGCTGAAAAAAGGTTAGAAGTGGATAGTACATCAAGATGCTGACTAATGATCGCAATAGGGTAAGGAAATGTAGACTTCGTGGTTGGGTTCTGTGCGATAACTGGAATCGATGTTTGGCGATTCTAGGTCATATAGCTCTAAACCGGCTGCAGTGGTGCAGATGCGTCTACATATTACCTTCATCCTAATCATTATTATGTGACACCGGTCTTTTTCTCTTCTTTCTTTTCTTCCTATGATTTTCTATAACTTTTGATTGTCTTGGGTTTTCCAATTTCTTCATCTTCCAGTGTACTGCTTTGTATCTTGACGTACTGACATAGGGGAAGGTAAATCGGACCTTTAGGCAATAATAATGCCACGTTTTACGTAGATACTAACTAAGTAACAGAATTTACTATGGGTGCCAGCAAAAACAATAGCATAGTAATATTTTACTTACTTGTACAATATTAGTACAACTTCCTGATATATTATCTGTTGACCGTTGTAGAACAGAATTTTCAAGAGGAAGCTGATAATTACCACTACTATCAGAAGTGGGATAAGATTCTGGTAGAGGAGACACCTTTATAACAGATTCCTCAAGACTGTTAAGAACCATTCGATAAGATTGCCCAGTTTCGTTGTTGCGTCTACCATTCTTTTTATCATGTGTATCAAACATATCCTTCAGGTTAGGTGGAGTACGATTGTTAACACAGAAGGAACCATAACAGTTAGACGCTTCCGTAGAATCACAACTGTCGCCTTTTGAATACGGAATCCAACCAAGTAAGGAAGGGAAGAATTGGGCTATATATCTGTGTTTACCAAAAAGAATTAGGAAGAATATACACCTTGTACAATAACTATAATGCGTAACAGCAGTAGAAGTAAACATGTAGTGAGTTGATATTTCCAACTAACTGGTAAGTACACATAAATATTCGTTATCTTCATACAGCAAAGGATGATCCCTTTTCAGAAGTATTTCATTATTCTCCCGTTCAGTTAAGATTAGATCTTCAGTTTTGGTTGCTTTAAACAGCTCTATGTAATAAGTGGTCTTTTATGTCTAGATGTTCCCAGACCGGAGGTTTATGCTTAAATGTGTATTACATTCTTAATATTATTGACTATATTACTTATGAGTAACCGATGTTTTCAAGTTCAATGCCTTAATTTAATCTTATCGCCCACCTTGTTTGACCTTGCCATATCACATTGGTTGGAGCTGTGAGTTGGCATTCAATTTGTCATTTTCACACCTTGTTGACTAAAGTTGGGATGTTGTTTAGTGTTATATGAACCTGAATGTAAGAGCATAAAATTTATACTAATCATTTATTAAAGATGGGACTATTTAGAATAAAACAAGACAGTGTAGAGCAAGGTCATTTACTAGTTTACAACTCCCACTCTCATTCATCACAATTCACATACTGTGGGGGTATAGAATGTGCCAAGCCAGCTGAAAATGACAAAATCGTTTCATATGGTCCGTTGAATAGTAGGTAAAACCCGCTAAAAATTGTTTATCAAGGTAAAAGTCATGGATAACACCATCCATAGGGCAGTAGAGAAAAATATTACAAAAATGTTAAAAAGTATGCTGATACTGGGTGACTGAAGGTGAAATAAGAATTCAGACCGCGGCCGGATTTGACCCAGGAACCACCGAGTTCCCCGCCTAGTGCTCTATAAACTGAGTTACGAGGTCTGACTACTGACTAGATTTTTATTTTCCTTCAATCAGCAAAGGTTTTTGCCCGACTACCGTGTGAATTCGTGAAGCATTACTACCGCTTGATCGTACACACACTGGTTGACCAGTCAGGACTTCTTCATCCCAATCCAAAAATAAAAGAACCAGGAAGTTATTCATCGAACACAAACACGGTACAACAAGGACACCAACAAATGCACCACACAAAATAGTATGGTAACAATATGAAGACATAAACGATGGGAGGTGGATAAGTACGAAAGACGATAAGAACAACATGATTAGGAGGGCAGTCTAGTACAATACATTCAAAGCAAAACATTCGTTACTTTTCAGCAGCAGAAGATAGAAGGAAGCTACAGCATGACCGCCACCCGTTTAGATTCTGGGCCATATCTGATAATGTCTCAAGTCACTGAGTTGTGTGATCTCTCGGACCTTATTCAAAGAACCGTGGCGCACCAACACACGCTAATCCGGTACAACTATCCTTAATCCCAAGGGGCTACGTCATACACTGACCACCGCTCCACTTCTCCTATCCAGTTCCAGGCCCACGGCTAAGAAACAAGGAACGATGTAGAAGCCTTTAAGATGACATGAGTAAAACATGTCCAAGCCACCGAAGCCGGTGTTTTCTAGATGAATTCACTTATCAAATGATGATCTCCATCATACATAAACATACGCTGTCGTACTCACAATTACTTACATGGTATTCCCACCAATACAAGTAATCCTAAGAAGACAACGATGATCGAACATACAAAGTCGTCGCATATCCTCAGATCGAAGAGGCCAGGTTTCATAGGCGTAGAGAAGCGTTGTAAACCGACCTTCTACGGTCAGACTAACATAGCAACGCGCCAAATGTAGCCCAGACTGACGTATGCCACTCTAGCTTTCGATATGCGGCTGGAAATTTCACCACTCATACAACTACCAAGATACACAAACTTTTCGACTACTTCTAACGCCTCGTCACCAAGGGTGAGCGCAGGCACGGGCTTCTGCCAATGGACACTTTGGTGGTGCAAAGCACATGCCATACTTATGGACACTAATGAATCAGAGATGGAGAGCATCATATCGCTACTTCAAACCCGTCGCGGTTCGAATTTTCATCTCACCTTCAATCACTACCCAGTACCAATACAAGTCTGCCAAACAACGGCTATCTCAGATAGTCAAAATGATAAAAGTGTATATGAATAGTATAATCAGATGAAGATATGTAAGTGAAAGGCGGTATTTTTAATTAGATCATCGTTAGGCTTCACGCTTACACGATTCCCCCCTCTCTCTTTTGCTATATATACAGACTACGTCATCATGAATATTTGTGGCTCAATTGATGAATGTATTAAATATACAGTTGATAGCCATAAAAATAATAAAAATTTTGAACAAATAAATTAGCTGTGTAAAAGAGGTGAAGAATGGGAAGGGAGGAAAGATTGTACGCAAATTATCTGTACATAAATCCACGGATACTAACTTGAATTGGCATGCTTTTAGACCTGTACAAAAAACGATTTCCAACTGCGTTTCGGAGGTTGGCTGTATGGGATAAATAATATTAGGTACATTGGTCCTTTCTAGTGTTTGACTACAATGGACGATATGTAAGTGTAGATTTTCCTTTCTTACCAACTCCTTTCGTTTGATTTTTTCAAACCACAAAAGTAGATGCTCATCATGATGTCTCTTTACTTGTCTAGAAGTATCTCCTGCATAAAGTTTTGCACCCGACATAGGTAACTTAGCTTGTGAACACACGTAGACAAAGCAGGACTAGGTAACAACGATCAGTTGACTGGAAGATGGAATATGTAGTTTAGCAACACACACAGTTTTCTCAACAGATACAGACAGTTTTACCCTAGTTACAACTCCATTACACAGGACTATATCATTTGTATACAACCGAATGACCGACAATTGATCGTAAGGGAGCTCAACCTTGGCTTTACCAGAGATCTTTCTTTCTTTGTTAAGTAAAACGTTTTCATTTTTGTCACCGGATTAGTTATTACTTTACTTTCTCACTATTCTTTCGTTTCTCTTGTAGACTAAAAATACAAAAACACTGAAAACCGTTGTAGAAGTCAGTTAGCACCGAACCAACTCTGTACACGGTTCCTAAGAAAGGCGACTACATTACCATACCATACAGAGGGGAGTTGAGTAGTACAATTCTGAGCTGTGGGCTAATATCAGCCATTAAAAAAATACTATTATTGTGGAAAAAATAAAACACATGCTTTACCACAAACCTAAACACTGCATCACTGATTACGTCACGCCCCATTAATGTTTACCAATTTATATGTGTGTGTGGTCACACATACAAAGGGGGAGTAACAGGCCATGGAGTTGAGGGTGGAAGAACGTGTACTTAAGTGGCTTTAAAAATAAACAGAGTGTGAAACCGTGATAAACGCTGGTGGGAGACGACCTTCTTTATCTATAGCCAAGGATATTATAAAAAACATTCACAAAATAATTGTTCAAACAGCTTTCAAAGTTTTAAACAGAAATAGTCAGGGACGTATACTGAGATTTGTGCAAGCCATAGCCATAAACAATTTAAAACTACCTTTATGTTTAAAAAAAAGTTTGTTCTAATACACTATACCTACCTTGATAAACTTTGTTTTCTTACCAAGATTAGGGTCAACTATGTCACTCCTGTTCGTTCTCATCTTTTTTTAATTCATAAAAGAGACTAATTGTTACAAATTTAAAATACTTTTGTTTGGATGACAACAATTGTTTTCTATGATGTAATAACACTATCCAACCGATTTTTATCAACTTTTAGCCAGTATAAACACAACCTTCGGAAATGACATCATCGAAAAGTTAACTTTCTTGTCTATCAACGCCTTACGCTTTACACAACAGCTTCTATTTTTGTCTATCTGACTTAATCACTGAACAACTCTATGTGGCGACGTAGTGTCCATCATTTGAATTGAAATTTTCAATGGCACGATACTTTCTTCTTAAACATCTTTCAATTAACACTGTCAGTTTGAAGTTGAGTAGCAAAAACACAGAAAACAATCGTTTCCATAATACCTCTCTGTTACACATACACGAACTAGTAAGAGAACAGGATAACTTGAAATAAAAGCTAGACCATCATTCAGATGAATTATGATCCCCTTTCTATTAACATTTATTAAGTGAAATTCCTAACAACAACAGAAAAATGCAACTAAGCAATGCTTGAAGATGAAACGGAAATATACCTTCATCGTGATAAGATTTAAATTATACAGCGAACCAGCTTTAATCAACGGTCAATTATATTAACATCATTTTGTTAAACTAAGGCCATTTCAGACAGTTTCACCGAAAAAAATCAAAGAGTAAACTAACCGAGCAGATGTTAGCAAACATAGAACACGCTCTGTTTCACTGATACACTTTGTATTATCTCCAAATACTGGAGTTGATGATTTCCTCATATATACATTATCCATTTTTACAGCTGATGACTGAGTCAGTTCATTATCGCAGAAATCGATAAAAAAGAAAGGATGCATAGGATTGTATGCCGTTGATGAACAGCATAAAGAACGTTGTGTTGGTACACGGAGAGGCGTAAAACCCTGCGAAAGTTTAAAATAATAATAATATTATAATAATAATAATACTATTATTATTATTGTTATTAGTGTTATTGCTTGTAGTAACCTCGCCTGGTTAACTAGTTCACTAGTTACTAGCTGGTCCTAAGCCCGGATAGAGAGGGAAGGTTGGACATAGGGCTAGCAATCCTACCCCGTAAAACCAATCCGATCGCTAAAGAAACTTCAAAGCACAAAAGAGATTATCAAAAATAAACAAAATTATTCCTCGCTGGAATAGGAGAGGCGAAATGACGCCTGTTGGTGAAAGCCTTCGGGAAGCCAGTCGGCCGATGTGTCTTCTCTCAGTGAAAGCGAAAGTAAGCATAGAGACATAGAATATCCGCACAATATTTGAAGCTGGTTGGTTGCTGCCCAGATTGCCAAAGAGATGAGAAGGTATAACATAGAAGTGCTTGGAATCTGCGAAACCAGATGAAATGGAAGTGGACTCTCCAAACTCTTAACTGGAGAGTCAATAATCTACTCCAATATTACCTCCCAGATGACAACCACGAGCACGCTGAGTTAGAGTGGCTATCGTGATGTCTCCAAGAGCATCGAAAGTTCTCTTTCATGCAGTGGGAACCAATCTCCTCCTGCAGGATCATGACAGCAAAATTCAACTCAAAAGGAAAGAAAGTCACAACCATTCAATGCTACGCTATGCACCTATAAACAATGCAGATGAAGAGAAGAAGGTGGAATTCTATAGACAACTGCAACCAGTACTAGACAATACCTCATCCCAGTTGGCGACATCAAAATTCTAATGGGTGGGGTGACATAAATGCAAGACAAACTGGGAGTGGACAACACAGGAAGAGAACTGGACATGAGTCGAGAAGAACTCGGTGAAATGATGAAGAAGAATGGATAACTGTTTACAGACTTCTGCGCATTCAACGATTTGGTGATTGAAGGCAGTGTGTAGAAACACAAGGATATTCACAAGGAAGTGAAATGGATTTCACCAGACACCAGGACACACTAAAAACCAGATCAATTTCATCTCAATCTGAAGAAAGTGGAGATGCAGCCTACTGGACGCTAGATTAGATCAAGAAGGGGAGCAGATGCAGGCTCAAACCATTATCTTGTGCAAGGAACCTTCCAAATCAAGTTGAAAGCCTTCAAAGAATTTGGTGATAGACCACAGTTCAAGTTGAACACCCAGAACAGAAACTGAAGGATAAAACTACAAACGACAAGGGAGAGGAAGCAGAAGATAATCCGGTGCAGTGCAGGGATGGACAACGAAAAGAGGGAGCGAAGACAGCCTATAAAACACTAGACTGGACAAAGAAGTGAAGAAGAGTGAGCGGAAAGACGAAATACTGCGAATATTTTCCAACGGGAAAGCTTGTGATATGAGAGTTATGCATTGATGGAAACGTTGTTCTGTTTTTCCTTACACACTACAACAGCAATGGAGCCCTTGTCAGGTTGAAAAATTACGATTTGTTCGTCTTTTACCAATTCCTTCAAAGCCGAACGGTGTCCTTTGGTGAGGAGTTTCAACTGGGGTAATGCGGACGTATGGTACTGATTTGCAATATCGTCAAGTCCAGAATTGAACTACCTTGGTCATCTGACTGTAGATCAACCAGTTGATTAAATACTTGCTCAAAATATCTTTCGGTATACGTTCTGTTGAAGACCTTCTTTGGGATGTGAAACCGAAACTTAGGGTAAACAGCTTCATTTTGGGGCTGGTTTAACTCAACATTCGATAGGCAGTTTACCTAAGTTTTTTGGAAATTCACTACTGAGTTGGTTTTTGACTTGCTTCTGATTAAACACATCTGGGATAAAATAGATGATCTTCACTCGACAGATAATGCTTAATTCATTTAGATATTTGGCAAAATGATTCATCTTTGACCATACATTGCCCTGGTTTATCAGTGACATTACACCGTCTCATCTTTCCCAAAAAATATTTCGAACACATTGATTTTATGCTTATTCATACTGATTAGCGTTTCGTTATTATCATTTCCTGATTTTTAAAACACTAACGGGTATCTTAAAACGTTCCATATAAGGTAAGATCAATCACTGAAAAGAAACCGAAATCTTATTATACAGTTCAAGCAAGACTACACGATAGACCACTTGTTGTTGACCAACGGTAGATAGATGTACGTGATCAACTCTTACATAAGTTCAGTTGTGAACTTACAGCTAAATGATAGCTTCCATAACTGTTATTGCTAGATGATGATGCAAGTCTTTAGTTCTTCAAGTCAGTACGTAGTATAAACATCTATGAAAAGTATTCGTTAAGATCAATGATTACAAAGAATTTCTCAAAAGCTTAAACCTAAATAAACAGCGGTAGTAAAGACTTTACAGAGAAAAAAGAGTAGATAACATGCACAGACGAGATAGGAAATTGTATTACTATTGAAACAAAGGAGTGACAAATGACAAAACTGAATGTAGAAGCTATGTGATTATCCTCGTATGATTGAGTAATAAGTTGTGGTAAAAACGTCATCAAATAAATTTATTACTACGGTTCAAACAGCTACATCGGTTACTCATAGAGGCTAGTCTTGAACTAAATAGCTAAACAGTAAAGTCTCTGAGTGAAACACTCGGTGATACAAGTTCAAATCACCGAGGGAACACCAGTTTCCTCAAAGTTGCTATCTTGATTCACCGAAATGATAGAAATTGAAGTAAGCTGAAATATGCTCATCAACCGTGTGCACATTGGTGAAGTAGGAAAATGAGCTACACTTATTGTGTGAGGATTAATGATACTACTTGGCTGGTAGATGGAGCGGGGTTCGAACCCATGGCCTTTCAAAATGATGGTAGACAACTTGGACAGACTAGCCAACACAAAGGCAAGTCCTATGCAGTAAATGCCTAAACTTGTCAACTTACTGATCACTAGACGTTGGTTAGCTCGAAAGGTAAAACTAGTTAGCATACGGGGAACAATTCATACACTTTTAACATTTATCAATCATAAATATCAATTACTATTCATACTATATAAAGTAAAAAAGTCAGATAAAAATGGTAGGAAGTTGATGCAATGATGCATAAAGGTAGGTGGTAAACATACTTGTAGGACAACAATCTCAGGAATTTTCATTAAACGCGACCAGTCTATAGAAGTGGGATGAACTTCGACATTAAGCCTCTTCTCGTCCGGTGTATCAACAATATTCACATGGTCATCATCAACTCTAGAAGAACCCGAATTTCCACTTTTATCACCACCAGCATCATCACTGTTGCTATCATTGTGACTAGAAGTTTTTTCTTCAACAATACTTAAATCATGATTGGCCAGCTGCACATCATTATGATAACTACTAACAGAAATATCAGTAGTTTGTTTATCCTCATAGCAATTCTTCTCAGCATCACAGAGTAATAGCCATTGATACTGATGAATTAAAGTGTTCAAACAATTAACTGTCTCCTCAGTGAATGCAGGAGTTATTAGTTTAAAGAGTGAATCTGTTAACTGATAGGATGACTTCATCCCTTGAGAAAGAAAAGACAGTACAAAAGAAGACATGCTCAGAACATAAGTAAAGAATATAATTAATTGGTTTACAAAGATTGCTCTATTTCTGGCACTTTCATCACATCTTATCATATCTACTTCAAAAACAGAAAGAGTGTAAAACGTTAGTATAAAAGGTTGAACAAAATAACTGATGACACGCTATGTGTACATGCGGTGTCCCCGTGTCAATGATCGCACTTTTAGTTGTCCAGCGTTAGCATAATGAAACTTGAAGCTAAAAATTCTAAAAAGGCCATATGTGACAGACCTAGAGAATATATCCCAAGGGCTATACAGTCACATACAACTATTCCGTTTTCGCTTTCAGGTACGCTGCAGAAACAACTTCCTAGGTGATGGCAGCCACGCAGGACCAACCGCCTATACGCCTCGAGCAGTTTACAAAACCCAATCAATCGAAACCTGCCCTCCTTACCTTTGTTTCCACCCATGTCTTCTATACCTGATATCACTGTGAAACGTAAAACTTCCTTAACCTTTCACCCAACAAATATTCCCAACTACAAAAGTCGGTGAAACAGCAACCTAAAATGCCACTACCTAATTCCAGCTACGCTTTCAATCTCCGAACCCTATAGCAAATCTGACAACAAGTGTCACTTGGGAAAACTCAAGAATCTTGAGTCATGGATGTATACTGTATCTGTGAGGTACATATATAGGACGTGAGTGTGGTTATTCACTTGACCTGACCGATCCAAGGTGGAGATTCTGAAATATTCAGCCCATAACTGTTCTGAGATTAAAGTCCAGTTCACGAGGACTGGCTGTTGTAGGCACGAAATTGAGTTGTTGAGGAGAAAAAGTACTTTCCGACTGGATACCAGTCAACAGCCATTTAAATACTCTGTACAAACTAGAAAGGATCGTGAGACCAACCGATACCTAGTCAAAATCTTCGTCTACACACACCAACAGTAGACCGGATGATGCAAAGTATGAATTCTATGAGAAGCTTTCAATTTCACTACAAAAAGCAAAACGTCCAGGTGAATTTAACAATCAAATAGGGAACCTAAGCCTTATCGAAGAGGCTTCTGGAAGGTACTTACAGTATCCTATTACAACGAACTGACAACGGTGATCGTTTGTTACAGTATTGGTCCGACAACCACTTTTTTCCAGCCAGTACTAACCTTAAGCACAACGGGAGACAGTCTCACATGGCGTCCACCAACATCAAACCAATGATGGACACAGACAGATCACACTGCTATGAACCATCGTTGGAGAGGATCGGTGAAGGATTGTCGCTGTTTCCTCAGTGCCAGTTTGTACTCCGACCACGCATTAGTAAGGGCTCGTATAGGTCTGTGCCCTACTGATCGTAGAAACCAGGCGATGACAAAGTCTGTCTGTGGTCGATTAGAAGATGAGGATGCGAAATACGTTTTTAGGGGGAAGTTAGATAAGCATTTATCTGGACGTGATACCAATGCTCATCCTGAGGAAACCTGGTGGTGTATTATGTCCACTTTCAAAACAGTGGTAAAGACAGTTGGTAACGATGGTCAGTGGTGCCATCACTGAAAACAATGGTACTCTGGTAACCTTTCAGGATAGACGGCTAGAATGTTGGGCAGAACACTTTGAAGCAAGGTCCAACTGGACCACAGAAACGTTTCAGTTGCCCAACATCCAGCCTCAACCTGGAGGGGACGCAGATGTCGGTCTTCCAACTCTCCTCGAAGTTGAGAAAGCTGTATCGAACCCGAAACGATACAAAGCAGCAGGACCTGACATTTTACCACCCGAAGTTTACAAGGACAGAGGTAGGAAATTGCTGATTAAAGTGTCAAAGGTACTAGCTACCTCGTGGGAATCAAAGGTAATGCCATCAGACTGGTCCATTTATCTGATCATCCCAATCAATAAGAAGGGAGAAAAGTCTTGTGACAAACATGGGAGAACTAGTTTGACCCTAGACTTTATAGTTATCTGATGCTTAGCTGGAGCACAAGAAAACCAGGCACGTTTTCAGACCTGGACGGAGTGACGGCGCACCAATCAGATTTCTATCCTTAGACAGGTTCTGGAACACGAACATACCTACTGGCCACTGGTCGACACTTGCTTCATTTGTTGTCCTGAAGGCGACATTAGACTCTGTCTGTTGTGAGGTGTTGTGGCAGTATCTGATTGTGGAGAGAGTATCGATCAAGTACATAACGCTAATCAAAGCTCTCTACTGGAACTAACGCAGCCGTGTAAGGGGTTATGCAGAGTTTTTGTCAGAACTGACGACAAGTAGTGGTGTCCGCCAGGGATGCCCACTGTCATTCTTTCTACTTGACTTTCTCTTAGATGTACTGATGGACATCAACTTAGGTACCTGTGACTTCGTAGGGACTGACTTACTCCCCGAAGGTCATCTGGTTGACTTAAAGTATGCAGACGATATTGTCCTGATGGGTGAAGACGCTGAAATAGTATCTTGCGTGTGGTATTCAGGTGGGTTACTCCTACAGCTTGTCACAGCCACTGCTTTACTCAACTTACAAAGACAGATCTCATTGTGGTCATAGCTAAGGAGGAATCAGCAAAAACAAGTATCAAACATCTCACCTTCGACAACAAATAGGCATCGAAACAAAACTTCACAATATCAAGCACAAGAAACCAGGCATATTTCAAACCTGGTCATCATTACACCTATAGTAATTTAAGTCCTCGCCAGCTTGTGTAACACAGGTTCACTTACTACCACCTAAAACTAAATGTATTTCTTGACCTGAAGATGGTACTCGACTCCGTTGAATCAGAAGTTTCATCAAAGCTTCTCTCACTGAAAGCGATAACAAATAGATACATCACACTTGACAGTGCTGCTTCTGAATAACTGCGGATGCGTAAAAGCCTACAGTGAGATATCAATTGGAACAACTACATGGAGTGATATCCTTCAAATATATCAACTATCAGCATTCTCATTTCATATCATCACAGAAATACTTGCGAATACACCCTTCTTCGTTTCACTTCACAGCCATTGAGCATATTGCAGAAGATCACCAAGTAAGCCTACAAAACACAGATAACAGTTCTGTGTCACGTGAAAATCTTGACAAGATATAGTTTTCGGGATACTTTATGTATTACGGATGCCCACCGTCACTCCTCCTATTCAATTTCGTTATAGACTTACTGATGGACATAAGCTGTGGTAACTGTGACTAGGCAGAGATTGATCTATTCCCCGGAGGTCATCTGATTGACTTGAAGTTTGGAGATGATATTGTCCTGGTGGGTGAATACACTGACAAAACTCAGGATCTGGTGAACAGGTTGAGCAGAAATCTGAGTATGTTTAGCTGATCTATGTGTTTCACACATGTGAAATGTAAGATGATGGTTTGAGAGTTGGTCTGTTGCAAATACTCCCAGTTTAGTGGTAGAGAGTGAAGTGGTGGAATGTGTGGCGGACTTCACTAACTTGGGGAGTTGGATCAGCTCGAACGGGCTAGTTGCTGAAGAAATCTCAGCTCGTATGCAGAAGATCTGTTTGGCATTGGCTAAGTGTGTATGAAGCTAACTGGCGAGATATCCGACCATCTATCAAAGGACGAGTAAACTGAGCTGTAATCCGTACTGTCCTGTTGTATGACGTTGAGACATGGAGATTACAAGTAGATATTAAGCTATTGCAAGTTTTTGATGTTAGATGTCTTCGTAGCATTGCTCACGTTCGGTGGAGTCATCACGCGAGGAATGCCATCAGGCGAAGGGTACTTATCAAGACAGGAAAGTCAACTGATGGGTTTGTGAACCTTATTTAACTGAGGTGGTTTGAACACGTAGTGTGCATACCAAGTCATCGCCTACCTCGACGTGCCATGCTAGCTAGAGGAAGTTGGTTTAGGCAGGGTGATCGAAAGAAGACGTGATATGTGGGAGATGTAGAATGCCTGAAAGAGTGCACGAGTTGAAAGAAATCAGTGGTTGAGGAGTCTTGGTAACATGGGTGAAAAATCGGTCACAATGGTGCAGGGGTATGTACTCCTCGACATCTTCTAAAGCTTGAGTATTTGCGCTAACCTTTACCTTCAGATTGTTTAGTCTTTCACTACTTTATCTACTTTGATATAACTTCTTTTCTATTCACCTGTTCCCTTTGTACTACTGAGGTGTGGCAACTTGAGCCCATGCACATGTGTGCGAGGTTCTACGTTGATTTTGTCGGTCAATCAGTAAAGACAGTTGGTAACTTACATCCAACGGTTAACAAAAGCGAGTAGACTCCCACAGATTCATCCTCACTTATTGATGCGAGAAGATTGATTCCAGCTGGTTGTGATCCCAGTGATGAGAGAAAACAGCTCAATCGTAAATCGATTAGGTCTTCGGAATAATCGCAAGCAGTGATGAGTGGAAGAAGCGACAACCGTGGAGAAGGCATCAATGAGGAGTAAGTAATATTCAGCAAGTAATTAGGATAATGATGTATATTTCGTTTTTAAACGGAAAACACTTCATGAAGCCAGAGGCTCTGCCGGTCAATATTTCAAAATTTGTTTTAAAAACTAGCGATGAGCACCAATAATATTTGACTTTCGTTCAAAAACATCTCATAGCATCAAATTAATAAAGTAGCAATAGAAATTACGCTGGATCACGTATTTACAGTTACCTTTACGATCAACAATGAGGGAAAAAAAGCCTAAATGCAAAAGCAAGAAACAATATTAGTTGCAAGGTTTATCAACGGACACATTCATCATGTGTAATGAAGTTTTCTGAGTACACGTTTCATATGTTACGACGTTTAAGACAAAAAATGACGGTAGCATCAGCTTTCTTAACAAAACGGTGAAGCGAAGTAGAGAAGTAGGGATACCCTAAAAGTCTATTATGAACTGAAAAAGTATGCTATAAACTGTACCTAAACACTTCAACTTATGTCAGATAATCAATATGATGCTCCCACTCTATAATTCAGTTACATCTGGATTAAGATGAGAAGTCGTGACTCAGCAGCCAGTGTGAATATGATCAAGCGGTAGTAACGCATCACGAATTCACATGGTAGTTGGATAAAACCTTTGGTGATTGCAGCAAAATAGAAATCTGGTCAGCAGTCACACCTCGTAGCTCAGTTGGTAGAGCATCGAGCCAGTAACCCGGTGTTCGCTGCTTCGAATCCGTTCATGGTCCAAATTTTTATTCCACGTTCAATCATCACTTAGTATCAATGCTAGTCTGTCAAAACCTCGGCTATTTCAGATAGTCAAAATGATAAATAATAATCGGGATCTACATTTTATCTTGGAGTACTGCATACATTTGATATATTACGGAGACAATTAATGTATCTTAATGTCTATGAATTACATTTGGATTTTATTTTACAGTGATATACATAACTCGTATTCACCACAAGTTGACATTATTTGGACAATCATTTGAGAATATGAGAGGCACTACATAGCCGTTTCATACTACATTGCGACTCAGCAACACGCATTCAAGAACCCACAAGGGTTTACACTTAGGACTGGCAGGTGTTACGACGAGCACTTTACCATTCAGTCACTAGTTTTGAGTCCGATAGTACACTTTTACTACTTCGGTCGATTTACAACATGCCACAGCCATTATTTAATACCATCGGGGTGTATTCGCTTTCCATCCCGAATTGGTTGGATGCAGAGATTACAGCTTTGTGACTTGTGTAGACAGGGATTTCCGAAATTCTACTGGTCAACCAAGTCGGGAGTGAGGATGGATGCCCACCGATGACACCGGATAATGATCGTGTTATAGTAGTCCAAACTGACAATTAGGAAAAAGGGGACCGTTGAACTTGGAATATATATAATTCAGATGCCCAAAATTCCACCCTCATATAACTTAATTCTCTATTTAAGATTACTTCGTAAATTTTCATTTCTTAAGCCTAATTAACTAAGTCAATGATTGCAAGATTAATTACCTGTTAATTAAAGATTACCTGCATTAACACCATCGGTAGTTATTGATCGAAACCAGAGAAATAATAAATTCAATGCAATTACTAATTCTGATCGGTAAGACTTAAGCTTTAACTGTGCATTAGTTTTCTGATCAGGATGTAAAGGTAAGGGCACAGTTTGTATTCTTTTCATCAATTAAATTATCATCAACTGTTTTTGTATCTAATATATTTGAAATGTGTTCATTCGATAGTGATGATGATGATGATGCTATTAGGGCTTTCGACGTGAAAACTATTTCTGATGTAATCCAGTTGATTAGACGAATTGTTAAACATAATAGAAGAGCACTACTATTTGATGTTCATTCAATGTACATAATGCTTTATTCGTTGTTTTTTGAAATGTTAATAGATTAGATTTGGAATCCTAAAAACGAGAGAAAACAAATAACTATGAAAAAACTGTCAGTTAACAACAATGATAATTAAGTTGGAAAAGGAATATAGATATAGGTATGATTTCAATCACATCTTGGTACTGACAATTCGACAGTGGACTATATAATGTAATTCGATGATGATAAGCAGATTTGTGTACCTGACTGTTACTCACACCTTGATTATCGCTACTTGATTGTTCAAGCCTTATTATAAATGGAACAGAGCTTATAGCTGCAAACCACTAATCGAAATTTGAATGGGTTACAACTTTTTCATGACAGTGTGTTAAACTAATTAACAGATTCGATGTATGAATCAAATTGAATTTCACCACATTACAACGATTGCTTTGACAGAACTATCCCATTTTAAATCTGATACAAATATACACGTATGCGCCATAAATAAATACAGCCAAAAATTCTCATCATCTTATGTAGTCCCTCGATAGGTTTTTTGGTAATCAACATTGGCAGCGCTTCGCAGAACCAGCACGTGTAGAGGTTAGGCGTAGGGGTTTCAGGTAAAGGACAACACTGTTAGCTTTCAAAAACTGAGGTGGTTAGAATATGCGCTACGCATAACTACTAACTGTCTACTCTGAAGCGCAACATCGGTCGAATTGGGGTTATGTTAGTAAAAAATCATGACTGGCGACACCAACGTAACACCAGTTCATGCAGTCTCTGACTGTTGGTTTGATGAGTGTGGGGAAATGTAGACTATTAGGTTGACGTCCACATGAAGACTGAAATGGATGGTCCAAGACTCAAGGTGATATGGCTCGCAATGAAGCATATACATACGCACCTAATTTTCATATTGGTTCTTTATCACATTTCTTTAATCGCTAGAATGCCCTCTTCTTTTTCTCTAAATGACTTTTCACAACCATGGACTTGATCTAGTTTGTATGCGCTGAGGTGAGATGTGACAAATTGCACTGTTTATGCAGTAATACGACGCTCCATGTTTACTACTGCCTAGCTGGTTGACTAACCGAGTTTCAGCAGGAGTAGCATTGGTCATTGAAAGATTTATTTTAAGAAGAAATCGAGCCCAGATAGCGCATAAAGCACTAATTATGTGAACTTGACCTTCAGTTTCAACACTTCACATTTATGATCTTGTAGGGGAGATAACACATATGTAATGTGATACGATTTCATCGAGAGGCGAAGATAAGGCTAGACTGAACCACAGAAAAAGCTGAAGATAACACCACAGACCCTCGCCAACAAAATGAGTAAGATACGTCAATATGTCTACAAAATCGAAGTAATGACGGTCGGCACTTGCAAGATCCTAGGAATCTATATGTACATTTACTTTTAAAATTCAAAACTTTCTGAAAAACAC
The DNA here is from genome assembly GCA_944470555.2 of Heterobilharzia americana. NCBI lineage: Eukaryota > Metazoa > Platyhelminthes > Trematoda > Strigeidida > Schistosomatidae > Heterobilharzia > Heterobilharzia americana. The sequence continues at coordinate 101,017,218 of OX104134.1, forward strand.
TGCCGGGAACAAACGACAGCTCCCAGTGCTGCATGTCGGATGAAGGGAAAATGAAACTGTCTGGTTACCAATGCTACTCAGGTTCGTACTTCAATGATGAGTTTGTAGATGAGTAGTGCCAATATTCTGGATGTAAAATAGCTAATCAGGCCTTAAACCTTCAAAAAAAACCCACTGATGGTACACATTTATGAGCAGTTGTATCGTGAACACAACACTCAGATAGGCTACCAAACTCTTGCACAAGTTGGGAAGGCTGTAAGCTACCTGAAACAAGGAAGAGTAGAAAGCTCCCATGGGCAATACTGAAAGTTTTTAAGGATGGTAGTTAAGGATTACTGGTCAAGTTAACTTAATTGTTAGCTAGCGTATTAGAATGAGATATCATTACTTTTGACTTGTCTGAATCTATTATTGTTCCAGTATTCAGGAGAAGAGAGAATTCATGCCGTGACAACCAGAGAGGAACGAATCTAACATTGTGTCCAAGGTCCTATGTTCATGATACATGTGAGTGAAGATCAAAGAAGCGTATACAAGAAAGCCAGGCAGTTTTAAGACCTGGTCGTCTTGTATTCAATCGATAATCATCCCCGGTTAGGTTTTGGAAAATCCTCATACTTACCACCGACCAACATTAACTGTATCGTCTACCTGAAGGTAGCATTCGACTCCATCGACCGACAAGTGTTATGGCAGTATTACAATGAAAAAGGGGTACCGAGCAAGTAGGTCATTCTATTGGAGATGCCATATTTAAACAACCATGGACGTCGTACAGGGAATGGTATGACGTCATATTGATGCGAAATCTTCTGGACACCTTGAGTGTCAATTTGATAATGTTCGACATGAGTTTCCCATCATCTAAATGAGAATTGTTGCTCCACTTACAACCACTACACCACACCGATAGCTGCTCCCGACCGATAGCTGCTACCTTGACGTGGTGGTCGGGCTTGCATATCACAATGACCCAACGAGCTATGCTGGTGGAACGCTTGTTCCCTCGAGGTCCTACCATACCAGAAAGGTCTGTTGGGTAGTGGTTAGACGAAAAGCAGTTACCGTCATAGTGTAAATTGCTATACTATGATGGGGGTCTGAGGGCGAAGTCGTACTGCTGCTAGCTGGATGGGGTGTGACAGCAGTAAGGTGTTTCCCTTGGATGACCAGCAGTGCCAAGCTGATGCTGCCTTCTCAGTGGAAGGGGGGGTTAGAAAAGGTCGGCCCCAAAAATAACACACTCCACCACGCCCCACGGTCTGCCGGGCCGGCGGTGTTGGTTCACTTGTCGTTTCCTTTCGCTCATCCGGCCCCAAAAATACAAAAATTCAAAATAATCATACTCAAAAGGCTGGGTGTGACAGGCCTCAAGCAGATGTCCGATGGGCTCTGCGGTCACACAAATCTCTTTCAGGTACCTTAAGAAGAAATAGCCTTCCACGGTGTGGGCAGCCGGGAAGTGTCAACCGCCCTCACAACTCTGTCAGCACCCAAGTTTCTTCTGACTGCTATCCTCCTCCTCCATCATTACCTTCTAATCTTCCTTCACGTCTCTTAATTAATGATGCTGCATCATCTTCAATTTCTCCTACCTCTGCAGCCTTCGACAACGATCTGAGTCCACAGAACAGTGTCCCTGGTCTCCTTAAACCACGCTCCAAATTACATATTGGAGCCTTCAATGTCCGCACCCTCCGTCAAATTGGCCAACAGGCTTCGTTGGCAAAGACTCTAGCAACTCGGGCATGGATGTGTGCTGTGTTTGTGAGACACGCATACAGGACCCAAGTGTGGTTATTCACCTGACCTCTCCTGACCAATCTGGTGAATCTGCAAAATTCACCCTTCGAGTTTCTGGAGATTCGATAGCTAGCTCTCGTGGTCTTGCAGGTGTAGGTATAGCATTAAGCACCAGGGCAGAAAACTCACTACTAGACTGGATCCCAGTTGATAGTCGCCTCTGCGCTATGAGGCTGAACGGCACAGTGAGAACTAAAAGGAATAGTGAGACTCGCCGTTGTCTCTTTGTAATCTCTGCTTACGCACCCACTGACTGTAGTTCGGATGAAGTGAAGGACGAGTTCTACCATAAACTGTCTAACCTCCTCTCGAAAGCCAAACGTTCGGACGTAGTGGTTGTTGCAGGTGACCTCAACGCACAGGTGGGTAGACTGAGTGAGGCAGAAAGGCACTTAGGTGGCACTTTCGGAATCCCAGCTGAACGTACAGATAACGGTGATCGCCTATTACAACTATGCTCAGATAACCGCCTATTTTTAGCCAGCACAAATTTCAGACATAAAGAAAGGCACTGTCTGACCTGGCGTCCACCGAGCTCGACTCAGCGATGGACACAGATAGACCACATTGCTATTAGTCATCGCTGGAGAGGATCGGTGGAAGACTGCCGCTCCTTCTGGAGTACGTGTTTGGACAGCGATCATGCGTTGGTCCGAGCACGTATATGCCTGCGTCTCAATGGACGTAGAAAAAATTTGGCAACAAAACCACTACGAGTTCTGCTGGACAACGAAAACACCAAAGCCGTGTTCAGTGAGAAGTTGGCTAGGCAGTTATCGGAACAAAAGACTGTCACTCATCCAGAAGAAGCTTGGTGCCATCTTCAGTCTACTGTAAAAGCAGCACTGGAGACTGTAGCCGACTCCAAGATAATGGCTAAAAAGAGCCAGTGGATATCAGCAGCTTCTTCCAAACTAATGGATGCACGTGAATGCATCCCTGCAGGCTCTGAGTACAATGAAGAGCGAGCGCAACTTAAAAATAAACTGACGAAAAGTCTGCGCAACGATCGTGAACAGTGGTGGGCAGCAAAGGCTAAAGAGATGGAAAAGGCAGCGGCGATCGGTAACAGTAGACAGTTATTTAGACTTATTAAGGAGACTGGGGGGAAATGGTCAACAACAGTTAGTGAGGTTATAGCGGAGAAGGACGGATCGGCGATTCACTCGCAGGGAAGGCGACTGGGACGATGGGCAGAACACTTTGAGGAACAGTTTAACTGGCCTCCAGCCACCATTGCGCTGCCCGCTATCCAGTCGGACCCTGAATGGGACATAGAGACAGGTCCCCCAACACTAGAAGAAGTTGAGAAAGCGGTAGGTAGCCTGAAACGGGGAAGGGCAGCAGGACCAGACGGACTACCTGCTGAGGTATACAAGAATGGTGGTAGAGTTCTCTTAGTCAGGCTAACGGAAGTGTTAGCCAGTATATGGGAATCAAATACGATCCCCTCCGACTGGTCTAAGTCACTGATCATCCCAGTCTTCAAGAAAGGCGAGAAGTCCTCTTGTGATAACCACAGAGGAATCAGCCTGACAAACATAGTGTCTAAGATCCTAAGTTCTATAATTCTCCGACGCCTGAGTGGAGCTCGGGAACAGCAAGCCCGAGAAAACCAGGCAGGCTTTAGACCTGGCCGTGGATGTATCGACCAAATATTCACACTGCGCCAGGTCCTGGAACATAGGCATGCTTACAGACGCCCGACAATAGCTGTATTTCTCGACCTGAAGGCGGCATTTGACTCCGTTGATCGAGAAGTCTTATGGCAGTGTCTGTCACTGAAAGGCGTGCCTAGTAAGTACATCACCTTATTGAAAGCTCTCTACTCGAACACTTGTGGGCATGTTAGAGCCTATGGTGAGTTGTCCAGGGAGCTATACTCATCAAGTGGTGTCCGTCAAGGATGCCCACTATCCCCATTCTTATTTAATTTTATCATAGATATTCTTATGGAGGTTTCCCTCTCGTCACCTAATTACAAAGACGTTGACCGGATCACAGGTGAATTTTCCTTAGATCTAGAATATGCAGATGACATAGTCCTGTTAGGTGAAGACGCTGACAAGATGCAGAGTCTTCTGAACACTTTGAGTGGGAATTTGAGAATGTTTGGGATGCGATTTTCACCACCCAAATGCAAATTTTTGCTCCAGGACTGGTCTTCAGCGGTACCGCGGTTAACAATAGAGAGTGAAGTGGTTGAGTGTGTTGACCACTTCACTTACCTGGGAAGTAGGATCAACTCCGGTGGGTTAGTTGCCGATGAGATTTCTGCACGGATACAAAAGGCTCGATTGGCTTTTGCCAATTTGCGCCACCTATGGCGCCGCCGTGATATTCGTTTGTCTATTAAGGGTCGCGTGTACTGCACAGCAGTCCGCTCTGTTCTACTGTATGGCTGTGAAACATGGCCATTGAAAGTGGAAGACATGAGAAGGTTACAGGTATTTGACCACCGTTGCCTTCGTAGTATAGGACGTATTCCGTGGTGTCACCATGTGAGTAATGCAGAAGTTAGGTGTAGAGTTTTAGGGAGAAGAGGTAAGTCAGTCGACGAGGTTGTGAACCTTCATCGACTGAGATGGTTGGGACACGTACTACGTATGCCTAGTCACCGATTGCCTCGTCACACAATGTTGGCTGAGGTGGGTTCAGGCTGGAAAAAGGCCCGAGGTGGCCAGACTAAAACATGGCACCAATGTATGAAGTCTCTGACTGTTGGTTTAAGCCATGTAGGACGATGCAGACTAGGTGGTTGGGGTCCACGGGACAAGAGGAACCAGTGGTTGGAGACCCTAGGTGATATGGCTCAGAACCGAAGTCAGTGGCGCAGATGTATACACACATTATCCTCATCTTAACAACGCTATACCGAATCTCACTATTTTGTCACTCCTCTTTCCTTTCTTCTCATACTTTATATTTCTTTTGACTGCATTCACTTATCTTCATCCTTCACCTCACTACCTTTTTACTTGATGTGCTGATATGAGGTGTGGCAACTCGGACCGTTACGCAGTAATGCCTGGTCCTATGTTGATAATGATGATGATCAGCAAGGTGATCACTGCTCTCAACTGGCAATTCGCATCATTCACAATCGATCAGTGACCGACAAAATCACTACACACATTCAAACGCCTAGGCTGGCGAAGGCCAGCCTACGCCACTTATGGCATCCTCATGATATTTGACTGCATATTATCAAAAAGGCCGAGTGTACTGAAATGATGTTTGCTCTGTTTTACTGTATTATTGTGTAACATGGTCATTAACCGAAGTATATTCAGTATGGAAAAAGATTAGAGGCGGTTAGATTTTAAAATGACATCAGTTCATTGAGTCTGTATGACAGCCAAAGCTGGCGATATGGCTCAGCATCGATGTGTGATGTAGATGCATTCACAGTAACATTATCTTCACTCTATTTTATCAACTTCTACAAGTTTCGACTACTTTTTCTTGATTTCTTTGTCCTTTACGTTCGTCTCTTTTATTTTCACGTGGCAACTTGGACGGTTACACAGCTATGCTAGACAGGGCTTATTGGAAGACTCAATAAAAAAACCTGATTTACAGTCAAATTGAAACGCATGAGCATTCAAATTACTTGTTTGGAGTTAAACCAGCTAGTCAAAGAAGCCAAGTCAAAGTAGTCAACTCTCGAATCTGACCACAACTCCAGCCTTTTACAAATTATTATTATCATCATTCACAAAAGTGTGGAAAATCAGTGTCTGTCAATCATATTTGTCCTAGATAGTTCAATTGTCAGTGAATTATTTGTTGTCTTTATGTAACACTGAAGCAAGATGATAAGAACCCGCTGATAAGCCAGTGTGGTGAATGAAATATGAAAAGTTATTTATCATTGAATCAAATGACAACTGTATTACACCTACTTGATGCATACAAAGACTGAAGATGCAGTCCAGTTAGTATCAGAATATCAAACAGTTCAGTCGACATATCCGTTGAAGCTAAGGTTACCGATCTGAACTCATTATAAACCAGGTGGTATCGAACTGTAATCAGGACCTTTTTCACATAAAACTCGAAAGAAATGAAATATGATGAAAACAAACAACCACAGACATATATATATATATATATATATATATATATATATATATATATATATATATATATGAAATAAGCACAGGGTCGTACCAGTTGCGTGAAGACTGAGGATATCATCAAGTGGCTGATCTAACGTCGTTAGGCAGAGACAAAGTTCAGACCCATGACCCAGTTTTACAATTAATCCAATTATAAGAGAAGATTAAGCGAGAAAATTATTATGAAAAGTATAACCTAGGGTGAAATTACTACTTACTGATAAGTATTGATCAATTAGATAGAAATGAATACACAATATATGGACCAACTGATTTCTCTTCAACTCTATTTTAGTCCATATGTTCATATTCTCGAAAAGAGTACTTGCCATTTGAATCAATTTGTCAGGAGCAGCTTATATATGAAAGAGGTAAAGAAACATGTGTGTAAATGTAAGAAAACTACAAAAGTTTTCGAAAAAAAAAACAAACTTTATTTCAGTTTTTGAAAACAAACTAATTAATGAGTATACAGCTTGTGATTACTTACTGTACATTTTCAAGAAAGTTGTAGATGGTGTAAATATTCTACTTATTTCATTTTGTTATGTGTACATATCCAATTGATGCTATATGATATGCTGAAAATTCTGTAGAGTATTCCTAAAATACCTTTTAGAATTAAGTCATTATTACTATTATCATTATTATGCTGATCTAGAATTTCAATTATCTTGGTGATATTATTCCCAGTTCGTTGTTCACTTTCAGATCAGTAAACAACTGAAATGTGTAAAGTTAAAGAAGTAGATTAGCTTTTTTCTTTTTTTATTGTGTTAGTTGTTGTTATTAGGATCTAATAAAATGTTGATAACAATAACTAACTAATTCATCTTTGTAGCATTGTTCGTGCATAAATGGATCACGATATAGGCAATATCGAGGTTAGGCACAGGATAATAGGCAAGGACAAAGTTAAGAAACACATGTATGCATTCTTCATCACCTTTGAAACCTTCAATATTCTTGTTTACCTTCATATTTTTATTCTTTCCACTCTCATACACCTTTTTTTCATTTTCTTTACAGCTTCGGTTGAAACCTGGTTCTACCTAATTTAGCCTCAACAATTACTTAATATCATAAGCCGTGACAAACGAACCTACGCTAGTATGAGTCACATTATTTTTAAGTTCCCCTTGAAAACATAAACAGGTTTGATACTGAGAGTGTGAAACTCATACGATATAAACTATTAAATAAAATGGATAGTTATAAGTCCCTTACATCAATCAGCAATATTCGTTAGCAGTAAATTTGCATGGATCTAATGTATTGCTAGTCCACTTAAGCAGTTGGCCAGAACTAGAACGATTTAAACAATTCACCCAGTTAATGCTTGATCATTTCGGGTTAGAATAGTGATAATCTGTAGTTCTCTAGTCTGGACAGCCACGTCTTTTAACCAATAGGAGGGAAGGGGTTGTGGGTTCCTTCAGCCCCACTTCAACTGCAGTATTGTAAAAAAAATAATGACAAAAACTAAGAAGTTACGTACCTGTGTGCAGATGAAGTACAGCATAAAATTGTATAAATGCTTTGACTTGCAGATTATCAAATCTTGGCCAGAGTTTTTTACTTAAAACTTCATTTTTAACTACATCTCCTGATATATCCTCACTGGTATTGCACGCAGAATACGGTTGACATGGCTTTAAGCAGTCTAACAATATATTAGATAAGTTATTCATAGCAGCAGGAAATTGATGTAAACACCCAATTGCACGTATATAATAATAGAATAAGGCATCTATGCATCGTTTAGGCAAAGGCTACAATTTTTAAAAAAGAATTAGAAAAACACGCTCATTGATAACATAGTGATTATTTATCCTTCAAAGTTTGTAATAATAATTATCAAATAATAGTAGTCATTTGTATTGGGTAATAATTGGTATGCTCGATTAGTCTGTCTGTGTATTCGTATCCAATTTTATCATAGATATTCTTATGCAGGTCTCTCTTTCGTCACCAGGTTACACAGATGCTGACCTAATCACGGGGGAATTTTCGTTAGACCTAGAATATGCAGATGACATAGTCCTGTTAGGTGAAGACACTGACAAGATGCAGAGTCTTCTGAACACTTTGAGTGGGAATTTGAGAATGTTTGGGATGCGGTTCTCACCACTCAAATGCAAATTGTTGCTCCAGGATCGGTCTTCAATGGTCTCGCGGCAAACAATAGAGAATGTAGAGGTTGAGTGTGTTGACCACTTCACTTACCTGGGAAGTAGGATCAGCCCTGGTGGCTGGCTCAGTTGCCGATGAAATCTCTGCATGGATGCAAAAGGCTCGATTGGCTTTTGCCAATTTACACCACCTATGGCGCCGCCGTGATATACGATTGTCTATTAAGGGTCGCGCGTACTGCATCATTAACCCGTTTGTTTTCAGCGATTTTCATCTTTTCGAAACAGCCCACCATGAAACGTCAAACAACATGACCACTGCTAAACATCGCTGTTTAAAATCTTAGCTGATACAATACCGCAGAGTTAGTTTCTTAGAAAAGTGGAAATTTTCTGATCGTTAAGTCATGACGAAATTTCAAGTCTCAATCAGATAGTATATCGCTGTCCATTTTTGTAATCTCTTGATACAAACACCCAGTGACAGCAATTTGATGAAAAGTAAGTTTTTTCAAAATCCGTCTAGACTCTTGCTGAAACCAAAATATTTAGATGTAGATTTTGGAGTGAGTGACTTCAATGCAAAGGTAGGAAAGCTAAGTCAAGCAGAAAGGAGGTCAAGTAGTATTTTTGGAAGCGATACTAGTGATTGCCTATTACAGCACACTCAGACAACCACCTACTTCTGACCAGCACGGACTAACACACAAGAGAAGACATTGTTTAGAGAGGTGTATACCCAAATCAACTCAACGGTGGACGTAAATAGACCACAATGCTTCCAGTTACCGCTGAAGAGAGTCGGTACAAAATTCCGGCACCTTGCGGAACACGTGCTTGAATAGTAACCAGGCGCTGGTTCGAAGATACTTACGTCTAAATGGGTTTAAGAAAACTAAGACCAGAAGATTGTTCCGAGAGTACCTCAATGATGAGAATGTTGAGGCTGCTATGAACGACGAACTGGCACGACAGTTATGGGAAGAAGTCTGAAGCAACTCCTGGTTTGCTGTAAAAACGGCGGTAAAGACCGTAACTGACTCTCAGAAGGTTAAAGACAGCCAGTGAATCTTAGCAGCGCCATATGAGTTGACGGATGAATGTAGATGCCTTCCAACAGGCTCTGAGCCTAATGAGCAGCGAAAGAAACTGAAAAAGAGTCCACCGAATGACAATGAGAGTCACGAGTAGTGAACGTAAGAGATGGAAAAAGCAGCAACGACAGGCAGTGACATGGAGTTATTCACTCACCGAAAGGTATGGAGTGAAAAAAAATTGATGGTTAGTGAGACTAGAGGAGTGAAAGATGGGTATGGAATCCACCTACAAAGGAGGCGACTTAAATAATGGATAAAGCACTTCGAGGATAAGATCAACGGGCCACCAACTACCCTTCGTATGTCAGCTATTCCGTCAAATTCTCAATATGACATTGGCATACAGGCCTCCAATTCTGCATGAAAGTAAAGTGAAGTGAGGAAGCGTAACAGGTCCTGGTGGATTAGAGACAGAGGTACTACAGGATTCCTCCCCAGGGTTCACCTGTTTATACTAAATGAAATGCAATTTAGCGTGTGGGGGTCAACTGTGATTCTTCCCGCCTGTTTCAATCACTTATCGTCTCATTTCTCAAGGAAGAGGAATAATTATCTTGTGATAATCATAGAGAAACCAGTTTGACCAACATAGTGCCTAAAATTCAAGTCGCTATAAATACCCGTTAGTTAACTGAAGCAAGAGAACCGAACAGGCTTTAGACCTGATTGTCGGTGGATATCTACCGGATATCAACCCACTTTGAGATCCTGAAACACCACCAGCGATCACTGGTGGTCGCTGGTTCGAATCCGGCCACGGTCCAAATTTTTATTCCATATTCAATCATCATCCAGTATAAATATTAGTCTGCCAAACCACGGCTGTCTTAGATAGACAAAATTATATATACATATATATGGCACTTCCGGAGTCGCGGCTGAACGAACAGATAACGGTGATCGCCTACTACAACTGTGCTCAGATAACCGTCTATTCCTAGATAGCACAAATTTCAGACATAAAAAAAGACACTGTCTGATGGGCAGACAGAGATGGACACGGATACACCACACTGCTATCACTCATCGCTGGAGAGGATCGGTAGAAGACTGTCACTTCTTCTGGAGTACGTATTTAAATGGCGACCGCGCGGTGGTCCGAGAGCGTATGTGCCTACGTCTCAATGGACATAGGAAACATTTTGCCACAAAACCATTAGGAATGCAACTCGAGAACGAAAACACCAAAGCCACTTTCAGTGAGAAATTGGCTAGGCAGTTATCGGAACACAACACTATCACTCATCCGGAAGAAGCTTGGTGCCATCTCCAATCTGCTGTAGAAGCGGGGTTGAAGACCGTAGCCAACTCCGAAAGAATGGCTTAGAAGAGTCAGTGGATATCAGCGGTTTTTTCCAAACTAATGAATGCACATGAACGCATCCCTGGAGGCTCTGAGTACAATGAAGAGCGAGCGCAACTTAAAAGTAGGTAGAGAGAAAGTCGCCGTCTGCCTCGTCACACAATGTTGGTTGAGGTAGGTTCAGGCTGCGAAAAGACTCAAGGTGGCCGAAGTAAAATATGACATCAATGTATGAAGTGTTTGACTATTGGTTTGAGCCATGTGGAGCGATGCAGACTAGCCGGTTGGGGTCCACGGAACAAGAGAAGCCAGTGGCTGCAGACTGTAGGTGATATGGCTCAGAACCGATGTCAGTGGCGCAGGTGTATGCACATATTATTCTCATCTTAACACTATACCGAATCTCACCATTTTCTTATTCTTCCTTTCTCGCTTTTAGTACTTTGTATTTCTTTTGACTGAATTTTCTCTTTTTCAGCTTCATTTCCCTGCCTTTTTACTTGATGTACTGATATGAGCCGTGAGAAATCCGACTGCTACGCAATAATGCCTGGTCCTAAGTTGATTTGGATGGATGGCTTTACGTGTCATGTAATTCAGTGAGCTCATGATATAAACTGAATGTTTTAATCTCGCTAAGTCGATCAGGATTCCTTAAAACTAAATTCCACAACGTCGACTTTAACAATAGGTAATACAAGGTCGTCTATATTTTCTTTGCAGATTTGATATAATCAAGTCTCTATTTTATACTTCATACAGAAATTAAGAAAATAATAATAAACGTGATGGCTACCAACCTTAGTCGCTTCTAAAATAGCCAACTGATTAAATGAATGCCCAGAGTCTGGATGTACAGCCCAAGCCCAAAGATAATAACCAGCTGCAACGTTTGCTTGTTGACGGTACCTACAAACAAAATGCACACATTTGAAGTTTGATTTTGATACATCAAATAAGCAAGATAGTAATACCTAACCCAGACTACTCTTATTAAGAAATATATACATTAGACACTGAAAAATGAGCTTAGTTGAAAATACGTGCATGAAGTAACCATTCTTCGATAAATGTTAGTTACCCTACAATGTAGACGTCACAATCTTATTGCTGTGGCAGGACGACGACGTAGAATAATCTGAACAGGTTTAGTCAAAATTCAACTACATAGAGCAATCCCCTGTAAGTGAAATCATTCAGTCTGGTGATCAGCTACAGATCAACAAAAATCTCATACAGCATCCAAAACAATTAACATTTTTGATAACAAATTTTAAAACGACAAAAGTCTGGAAAAATTCACGTAAACAAAACGAGAATCATTACTTCAATGAGCATAAAACGGTAAATCAAACAGTGACTGGCACATACGGCACTAACACAAGTGACCAAAAACAACAAGCCATAAAAGGAGAAGCATACAAGCCAGTTCAAAATAAAACGACAATGTTGAAGAAGGTTCATTTTTAAAAAACAATGAGCAAGATAAAAAGATAACATCAACGCAAAACCCTAGTACAAAAATGCATCGGCTAAAGTTACCACGCTTCAAAGTACTACAATAAGAACATGGGGATAGAAAAGAAGTCATTTCAATGTTGACAAAGTTGTGTGAGAGAATGAACAATCTGAAAATGAAGGTTAGTGCGAATATTCAAGCTTCAGAAGATATCAAGGAGTGGATACATCTCCAACATTGTGACCAATTTTCAACAATGTTACCAAGAGTCCTCAACCACTAATTCCTTTCGTCTCGTCAACTCCAACCAGACAGTCTACATCACCCAACACGGCTCAGGTCAACAAACAGGGACTTCATTGATTACTGACACGTCTTTGTCCGGCCACTCTCAACTCTCTTTCAACCTAATCCAACTTCCTCTAGTTAGCATAGTATGTCGAGGTAGGCGGTGGCTCGGGGTGCACAACGTATCTCCAAGCTATCTCAGTTGAATAAGATTAACATCATCAATCGACTTTCATGTATTGACTAAAATCCTTCACCTGATCTCAACATTCCTCGCAACATGATTCCACCAAACGCAAGCAATACTACGAAGACACCTATGATGAAAACCCTGTAACCGCTTCATGTCTTCCACTTCCAACGCCCATGTCTCACTGAAAGGACTGCAGTGCAGCATACTTGTCCCTTCATAGATAGTTGGATATCTCACTAGTTGACTCCACACATGACGCTACGTAGCAAATACCGAACAGACCTTCTGCATACGAGCTGAGATTTCTTCAGAAACTAGCCCGTTCGAACTGATCCAACTCCCCAAGTTAGTGAAGTCCGCCACACATTCCACCACTTCACTCTCTACCACTAAACTGGGAGTATTTGCAACAGACCTACCCTCAAACCATCATCGCAGACATACACGAACCCTTACTAACGCGTGATCCCAGTCCAAACTACTACACAAGAAACATCGACAATCATCCACCGATGTCTTATAGCAACATAATCTATTTGTCTCCATCGTTGGTTTGATGTTGGGGGCGCCATGTCAGATAGTGATAGTGCCTCTTGTTATCCTTAGAGTTAATACTGGTCAGAAACAAGTGGTTGTCGGATCAGAATTGTAACAGATGATCACTGTTTTCAGTTCTTTGGCATGGAATTCCGTAAATACCACAAAGATGTCTCTTCCATTGGCTCAGCTCACCTTCCCTGCTTGAGCGTTAAAGTCACCTGCCATCATGACCATATCTGAACGTTTAGCTTTCTGTAGCAAATTAAACAGCTTCTCATGCAATTCATACTTGTATTATACGAACTGCAGCAGGTGGGTACGTAGTCGGCGATTACGAATATGACTGACAATTTATGATTGTGGTGAACACAGTGTTTTACAGATTAATCACCATTCAAACCAAGCAAATGAAGCAAAACAGAAAATACCCGTTAAATAGAACAGCATACCATGTTTTAAATTAACTAACCGAGCAATATCGCCAAGGTGAACTAAGCAGTGATGTATTAGATAGATTGCAGCTGCTTCATAATCCAAATAAAAAGCTACAGATTCTTGGTTAGTGGTAGCTTTATCTTTTTCTTCATCACTATCATCGAGTGTTTTCACATCCTGATCATTTAGTTTACAGCCTTCCAAATTTGAAGTAACTGTCATAACTTCTGACGGAAGTCGATCACCTCGAGAAAGTATGCGCGGAGTGATAGTATTCGTATCTGTTTCTGCTGCACACGAAGAAAATTTATTTAAGTCAGAATGTTTAATCTTCTTATTGCATACTTTATTAACACAGAAAGTTGCCATATCCAAATCAAGGCAGTCAGATACATGTTTCACCTTATTCCTACTGGTTACCTCAAAATATCCATTGAAATCCGTAAGAAAACGTGAAATCTATACAGAAGAAAACAGAACATTGTGTTGATACTTAGATAAATATAAATATCCATAACCATGACCGTGACTAATAGAATATGCACAAGTCAAAAAGATAAATAAGACTGTACTTGTAAATGAATCGAAGATATAAAAATTGATATTTCGAACATCACCTCTCAAGAAGGATTGGAAGTAGATATTTTATAGGGAAATACTTGTCTACTTTCATAAATCAAAGGTTAGAACTGTAAAACACATTAGCGTTTATCATTATCAATGAACCTGGAAACCTTATCTCCCATCTTCAAAAGAATACACGAATACACTTGAGAAGTGTTCTTTAACATTTTCTCAAATTACATCATATGTGATGTATACGACGGGTCAGCGTGCGTACCAAGCGTTAAGTTTACTGCACAAGAACAAACTACGGATTATCACACTATAGGATATACAAAAGAAATAAAACACAAGTACTGATTCTTTTGAAGAATCGTTCACGTACTTTCGAACAATCGGTTGTACAATAGGGAGATCGGCTGATGAGGTTGTGAATTTTTATTAGTAGAGTTTGCTTAAATATATGGGAGATATGCAGAGCTGCCACTTACTTTAGTGTTACACTGACTAAAACAGAAGCATAGTAGTAAAGAATATTTAAATAAAAGCATGGTTCTCTGATCTGTGTAAATCACTACATATTATGTCGTACAAATAGCTTATGTCCATGAAATCATAAACAACCCTCAAATACAGAGGTGCTAAGAATACCGTCTATTCAGGGAAATAGTCAATACACTTACCACTGTGTGCTCAAACCTATGAGATCAAAATACGAACCATTATACACTTACCACTTTAGGCCATGTCAATTCTGAAACTGGTTGAAGTAATTGGTAGATAAGATTGACATAAACACCTGAAGCTCGATCGAGTAATAAAACCAGTCGAAGTTTAATTTCCATTGTTGAACACTTGAGAGGTCCACCATTACCAATACCAGATAAACGCTGATGCAACTAAAACAAGAATTGGTTGAATTAATCTTGGTTACAAAAGCCTCAGTCGGAACTTAAGTCATAGTGCCTGATCACCAGCCTTAGTGAGAGCAAATAAAGAAAACCCTTGCTAAGGTGTCTCCAATTCACTGCCTCAACGCTATGTTTATGCATTACAAGTATCGCCAGCCTACGCCACTTATGGCATCCTCATGATATTCGACTGCATATTATCAAAGGCCGAGTGTACTGAAATGATGTTTGCTCTGTTTTACTGTATTATTGTGTAACATGGCCATTAAAATTGTAGGACATAAGAACACTTCAGATGTCCTAACACCATTTTTCTTCGTAGCATAAGGCTGTCTGTTGTGAAATGACTACGTCAGTAAAACAGAAGTCGGGGGCGGAGTTTTCAGTAAAAGAGAAAAGTAAGTCGATAAGGTTGTCAACCTTCATCGACTCAGATAACTGGGATATGTGTTACGCATGTCTAGTCACCCTCTTCTTCGTGACACATTATTTAGCCGAAGTATGTTCAGTAAGGAAAAAGATTAGAGGCGGTTAGATTTTAAAATGGCATTAGTTCATGAAGGTCTTTGACTGCTGATATGCGCTGTGTAGGAAAATGCAGACCGCTAGGTTGGCGTCCGCATGACGACCGAAGTCTGCGATGGGTTACAGTTGGCGACGGAGGTGTCAAAATGGATGCACAGCGACTAGAAAAATTGGTGGAGCAGCAACTGAAGGTGATGGAACTGCTTGCTGGTATACACGTTATAACATCTACATCCACTCCATCTTTTTTGAATGATATAATTGGTTCCAGTATTTCGGAGTTTATATACAATTTAGATGCAAACATGAGTTTTGATACATGGTTTCGACGATATGAAGACCTCTTGAGAGTTGATTTCGCCAATCAAGACGATTTATGGAAAGTTAGACTTCTAATCTGAAAGCTCGATTCAGATGAAATGGATAAATATTGTAATCTTATCCTTCCACAGAACCCATGTGATAGAACATTTGATGAAACAGTAGAAACACTACGGCAGCAGTTTAGAGAATATCGTTCACTATTCAATGCCCGCTGGCATTGCATGAAGCTGGTACTCAACGAAGCTGATGACATCCATACGCAACTTGGGATTGTGAATAGAGGATGAGAACGATTCGAGTTGAGGTCGCTAACAGACGAACCATTCAAAGTGCTCATATTTATTTGTGCGCTTCAGTCACGGAAATTCGCAGATATACGCACCCACCTGCTGAATCGTCTAGAACAAGACCCAAAGCTGACATCGAAAGATATTGGTGAGGAATATCAGCGATTAACTAATGTACGTCAAGATACCACCCTTATACAGACTGGCAGCCAGAACACGACAGAAGTGCATTGTATAAAACACCCAGTATCAACACCCGAATCAACATCAGGCAGTGCAACATAGCGCCCTACAAACAGTACTCAGAGTAAGCCACCATCCGGATGTTGGCATTGTGGAGCTTGGCACTATGTAAAATCGTGCCTCTTCAAACAACATAAGTGTCGCTATTGTCATACGGTGGGGAATAAAAACGGGTTTTGTCGTCGTCGTCGATGTACACCAAGACCCCTCAGCATCACGACAACTTTTCATATCAGTAGCCCAGTACAGCGGAAGTATATGACGCTCAACATAAGTGGTCAGCCTGCATATCTCCAAATAGCTACAGCGTCCGATATCACAGTGATTTCCCGGGAATTATGATCCAGTCTTGGTCAGCCAAAACTGTTGGCAACGAGACAAGCAGCTACCAGCGCATGTGGCGGTAAGCTTCAACTAGTTGGTCAATTATACTGCTGCGCTTCACTTAGCAGTACTACTTTTGGAGTTTACTACATTACTGATGCCAATCTCAACCTGTTGGGTCTCGACTGGTTCGAGAGTTTGAGACTCGCCGACTTTCCATTGAATATGGTCTGCAACAAAGTGGAAGCAGAGTCAGATGTTCCTACACCTAAGGAAGGCACAGCGACTCCATTTGTATCCACAAGAGATTATGCAGTCAACCTAATGGATTGCGCTGTCCGCGCACTTCCTGTCACGACGGCTCAAGTGGAAAATGAATCTTGTAAGAACCATATCACACAGAAAGTCATGCATTGTGTCCAGACGAAATGGCCACAAAATTCGTTTACCGGTGATCTGAAATAACTGTTCTGCAGAAGAGAATCCCTTTGTGTTGTAAGCAACTGCCTCATGTTCGGAGAACGCGTAGTGACCTCCCAGTCTCTTCGTGCAAAAGTCTTAAAAAAGTTTCACACTCGTCATCCAGGAATATAACGTATGAAAGCCATCGCCAGCAGCTATGCTTATTGGCCTAATATGGATTCTGATATAGCTGAATTTGTCAGTCGCTGAGCGTCATGTCAGAACACAGCTAAGAATCCCCCACGTTTTCCACCAAAGAGTTGGTCATTGCTAGATAGACCTTGGTCTAGAATCCATAATGGTTTCGCGGGTCCATTGCATGGAACCTACTATCTGATTGTTGTTGATGCTTATTCCACGTGGCCGATCGTCGCAATATCGCCCTCATCATCACGCCGAACAATCGCTGCTCTTAAAAATATTTTATCTGCCATAGGCTGCTCGAGACCATTGTTTCAGATGGTGGGTCACAATTCACTTACCGCGAATTTGCAGTTTTGCAGTGTGAATGCAATCCATCATATTCGTACACCACCGTACCATCCATAATCCAATGGTCAGGCAGAAAGATTTGTTGAAACCTTTAAGCGAGCTCTCCTTAAAACAGAAGGAGGATGAGGAGACACGGATGTCATACAACAGTATCTATTCATCCACCGCTCAACACCAAATGACGCCCTAACATATCGTAAATCTCCTCCAGAAGTCCTAATGAGGAGAAAGCTATGTACGCCACATCATGCAATGCTGTCACCATGTCATGCACAAACAACTCAAACAGTTGGATCACACTTCAACAAAAGAGACTCCGTCTACGTACGAGATTACAGGACAGAACATGGCATGTGGACGGAAGGTGTTGTCTTGGGAAGACGTGGGAGCGTGATGTACGGGTCAGGAGAAATGGGAGAGACACAAGAATCAGATGCGTCACAGAAAGGCCAACCAACCAGAGAATCCAACTATACCACTCGGTATTCCGCTGGATACGTTTAATTTACCAACGGTGATGAAAAAGCCTTAACTCAAACTCAAAAAGGAGCTCCTACCCAGATGTACGGATTGGAAGTGGTCTCAAACAATTCGTTCCCAACTGGACCCCAAAAAGCGAAAGTATTAAGTTTTTTTCTGATTTTTTTTCAAAAAAAGGTGTTGTGATGCCCCAGTTTTGTATCAAACACTGTTATTGATCTGAACATTTTAACGTGTCGTTCCTGCATCATTTTTTACGGTATGGCTAGTAGTTTATTTTCTGCCTCCATTATAATGTAATTCGCTGATTGGTTAACCTTTATTCTTACTATGTCAATGTCTTCAATTGCGGACAAGGTCATATTTCAGGTGTACACATATTCACATGTTTTTGGATTGATTATTATATTCTCGAAGGAATAAACACTCTCATCATACAGCTTCGGTCTTCTCTCTATTCGTCCCGAGGTTGCAGTCGGTGGCTTTTACGTACGAAGTTAGCTGTCAGTTAAGCATGCGTACTATATCCGTTCGGAATACATAACAGTTGGCGACGGAAGATATAACAGTTACTCTGGCGATATGGCTCAAAATCCATCTCAGTTGCACAGATACATCTTCATGTTTTCTCCACCGGTATCGTCGTATAGAATTTTGTTGTTGTCTTACCCACTATATTCTCAAGACTTTCTACTTTCTACCTTATTTCCCCACCTTTTATCTTAGTGACATATCTTAGTGTGATGATATAAAGTGTAGATAATTGGACAGTTAAGAAGTATTGTTGGGTCCCATTTTGGCGCTGACCAACCGATTCAAGGTGATGCAACTAGAGTGGAATTTTAATCAATGACGAGCAGTTGAGTGTAACGAAAAGTTGCAAAATGGTGACTAAAAACAATACAGTTTGTTGGTATAAGTGTAATTCCATATTACATTTGTTTACTTATATATATATATATATATATATATATATATATATATATATATATATATATATATATATATATATATATATCACAATCATATCAATGATATGATTACGAGCAATAATTTATGCAGGAAACATCATCAAGTAGATAATACTGTGCTACTATGCTATATATATCAAATAAACATCTAATATGGAAATACAGTTTATATGTAGAAATGAAAACAACGATGAAGTGAAAACCAACTTAGTGACTAAGCATAGTTTGTTGACCGATGAGTTAGACTACTTGTGATGAGACTCTATAGCCTACTTTGATCCGTGATTTGTGTGCAGTAGGACTGCTCTGACGACCAGATAGAGGCAGATGTTAGTCTTAGGAGGCTATACTCAAAGTTTGGATTGAAATTTGGTCGATAAGGCAGTGTAGGAGCGTAAGGTGCTTCATCCTCGTGGTTGCCGGTGTCAAAGAAAAGTTTTCACATTATTTATTCATTCTGTATCCTGGGATCCATCTGCACCACTGGTTTGGAATCAAGACTTGCCAGCCTTCCCAAGATGACACTAAGTCCACCTATTCGGTGATAAGCGCAAGGAATTTCCTTTTATCCCCTCAGTTTGTGCAAATACCCCCGCTACCTGAGGTGGGTAAAGGTTTCTTAGCAGAGGTTATAAATGCACAACTGCATGGGAGTATTTCGAGACGATGACACCTTATCCCACTCTCGGTCAAACTAGTGTCGTAAAATCCAATCAGGCTTTTACTGTCCTTGCCTAGATTTCATCGGTCACTGATTCACTAGAGATGATTCGAATTGATCAGCACGTTCAACTACTTCACTCCATGTTTTCAGGCGAGGTATCAATACAGACCAGTCCTGAAGTGACAATTCGCATTTGGGTGATGAGAAAGGCATACCAACCATTCCCAAACCATCACTCAAAGCATCCAGAAGACTTCATAGTGGAGGTGTGTTCAGCTGAGGGGACTATATTGTCGGCGTACTCTAGGTTGACTGAGTTCTCTGTGATGAGAACGGTCTGTTACATTTGACAAAGTGACAATTTTGAGAAGTGATACAAAGCTGATACTGCAATAGGTGTTGAGGTGTTATCCAGTAAAATTAAGTAGTCGAATCTCACATGCAGACAAATTCGCAAGAAATGTGGGATACAGAGTAGCAGAAAACGAATATACAGGGGAAAGATGTGGTGAAAACACTGCAACTCAGTTACTAAATGAATAATGATGAAATATGTTGTGAAATACGCCTATAATGCGAAGATTAATCGAAATACCTATCTATCTGTATGATTTTCACAGAAATAACAGGTTCTAACACATGATTCATTGATTAGGATTAAATTTTTAGGTTAATGACTCACAGATGAGTCCAACACCTATGAGATGGACCTACTTCAAAGTTTAACAACATACAAGACAAAAATTTGGAGTATATGGACACACTGAAACCAGAATATTAGCAGGTTATTCGTCGTAGTGTCGGACACCACTGAGCATGTATATGATGAAAGTTCGAAAACAGAGGGTATATAACACCCGTGTAATCAAGTATCTGACTGATCACCCTACGGTTATTGCTGCCGAGTAGCTGACGGGTGACTAACAGATGATGGAGATGTCGTTCATTCATCTAGGTTTCAGAATTCCTATTGATGGGTGGCTGGTTCGAACTCCGCTTCACCTATCGAGTTGTAGACAACTAGAAAGTATCATTAACTTTCACTCTGCTTAGTGCGCAAGCGTTTATGTGGTACCTAATTTTGTTTTTTTTCTTCAAGCAGATGACGGTCTCAAAACAATAACTATATATTAATTCTAGAGTTTGCTACAATTACAGGAGATTTCGCGTTTTTACAAAAGGAAACAGCGACACTTACAAAGAAGCTGGACACCACTTGATACTTACACTTTCATTAGCATTACAATATTCAACTAGTGTATTAAGACCAACCTCAAAACGGAATTGGCTAAGTGGAAATATACCACCTCGTACAGCTGCACACAAAAAATCAGTAAACAGCTTTATAACTTTGTTTGCTTGTTACCTTTGCAAAAATAAGCTATGTATAAACTCCCTCCAACAAATTCTAAGCACAACGAACAGCAAAGGTTTTCTGAAACGTCAGCTGCTGAGTATAGCCAAGGGTCAACAGTAGTAGTTAAACGTGACAGAGACTTGAGAGTCAGTGATGGAGAACAATGACTATATATAGGAACTTACTAGGGGAACAAACTTAAAATATGTAAAAGTATCCATGGAGAAAAAGCAAAAGCATGAATATAACACCAGAGTTAGGCTACCTTCAAAACCATGTCCGTAAATATATGCTGCATGACTACGATTTTCAGTATGCTAAAAATGAACAATTAAGAAGACAGACGCGCAAAAATAATCAACGCAAAACCCTAGTACAAAAATGCATCGGCTAAAGTTACCACGCTTCAAAGTACTACAATAAGAACATGGGGATAGAAAAGAAGTCATTTCAATGTTGACAAAGTTGTGTGAGAGAATGAACAATCTGAAAATAAAGGTTAGTGCGAATATTCAAGCTTCAGAAGATGTCAAGGAGTGGATACATCTCCAACATTGTGACCAATTTTCAACAATGTTACCAAGAGTCCTCAACCACTAATTCCTTTCGTCTCGTCAACTCCAACCAGACAGTCTACATCACCAACACGGCTCAGGTCAACAAACAGGGACTTCATTGATTACTGACACGTCTTTGTCCGGCCACTCTCAACTCTCTTTCAACCTAATCCAACTTCCTCTAGTTAGCATAGTATGTCGAGGTAGGCGGTGGCTCGGGGTGCACAACGTATCTCCAAGCTATCTCAGTTGAATAAGATTAACATCATCAATCGACTTTCATGTATTGACTAAAATCCTTCACCTGATCTCAACATTCCTCGCAACATGATTCCACCAAACGCAAGCAATACTACGAAGACACCTATGATGAAAACCCTGTAACCGCTTCATGTCTTCCACTTCCAACGCCCATGTCTCACTGAAAGGACTGCAGTGCAGCATACTTGTCCCTTCATAGATAGTTGGATATCTCACTAGTTGACTCCACACATGACGCTACGTAGCAAATACCGAACAGACCTTCTGCATACGAGCTGAGATTTCTTCAGAAACTAGCCCGTTCGAGCTGATCCAACTCCCCAAGTTAGTGAAGTCCGCCACACATTCCACCACTTCACTCTCTACTACTAAACTGGGAGTATTTGCAACAGACCAACTCTCAAACCATCATCTTACATTTCACATGTGTGAAACACATAGATCAGCTAAACATACTCAGATTTCTGCTCAACCTGTTCACCAGATCCTGAGTTTTGTCAGTGTATTCACCCACCAGGACAATATCATCTCCAAACTTCAAGTCAATCAGATGACCTCCGGGGAATAGATCAATCTCTGCTAGTCACAGTTACCACAGCTTATGTACATCAGTAAGTCTATAACGAAATTGAATAGGAGGAGTGACAGTGGACATCCCTGCCCAACACCACTACTTGTCGTCAATTCACATGACAACTCTCTATAAGCCTTTATTCCACTGCGAGTTCCAGTAGAGAGCTTCAATGAACGTTTTGTAATTGCTTGATGCTCCCTTCGCAGTCGGACACTGCCACAACACCTTACACAGACAGAGTCGAGTGTTGCCTTCAGGTCAACAAATGTTTTAAATGTAACCCACTGATGAGTAGGTATGCCAGTGTTTCACAACCTGTCACAGGGTTAAAATATGACCGATACACCTTCGTCACGTCCAGGTCTGAAAACCGCTTGGTCTCATCCAGTTGGCTAGTCTCCCGATGCAGTACGTGTCGGATAACTATGGATCCTAGGATCTCGCACACAATATTGGTCAAACTAGTTACCCTGTGATTATCACAGGAAGATTTCTCTCCCTTCTTATACACTGGAATGATCAGTGAAGTAGATCAGCCTACATCCATATTCCATTCAGGTTCAGGCTATATCTTGGACAACTTAAGTGTTCCTGTGGTCCAGATGAACTATGCTTCAATGTGTTCCACCCAACCTTCTAACCGCCTATCCTGAGTGGTTATCAGGGTACCAAACATTTCGGTGGTAATGTCACTAACTATCGTTTTCTTCTCCTCGGTATCCTAAATACACCCAAACAGTTGGGTGTTACTCAACACTGATGCCTTCTCCCTTCCGCCATCCACCACAATTCCAAATCCACTTAAAGACTCCTGGGCAGTTTACGCAAGCTTCCCTCAAGATCAGCACTGCTGTTCCATTCAGATAAATGCTTGGGTAACTCCTCCCTATATATATATATATATATATATATATATATATATATATTATATATATATATATCGTATCATCTTCTAATCGACCATAGAGAGGCTGTACCATCACCTGTTTCCTATGAGCAGTATGGCGCAGACATACACGAACCCTTACTAACGCGTGATCCCAGTCCAAACTACTACACAAGAAACATCGACAATCATCCACCGATGTCTTATAGCAACATAATCTATTTGTCTCCATCGTTGGTTTGATGTTGGGGGCGCCATGTCAGATAGTGATAGTGCCTCTTGTTATCCTTAGAGTTAATACTGGTCAGAAACAAGTGGTTGTCGGATCAGAATTGTAACAGATGATCACTGTTTTCAGTTCTTTGGCATGGAATTCCGTAAATACCACAAAGATGTCTCTTCCATTGGCTCAGCTCACCTTCCCTGCTTGAGCGTTAAAGTCACCTGCCATCATGACCATATCTGAACGTTTAGCTTTCTGTAGCAAATTAAACAGCTTCTCATGCAATTCATACTTGTATTATACGAACTGCAGCCGGTGGGTACGTAGTCGGTGATTACGAAAATGCATCATCTAGTCTTATGATCTTTCCTACATGTTACGCATTTATCCAGTCGGAGGACAGAGACAACTGTTGGCTGGTATGCAGTCAAGAAGTGCACTCAAGCGCACAGCTCAATGCTGTGTTTACAACAGCGAGTCCATCACAGCTAGGAAACGGGTCTCCGGATACGAGTAACGTGAATTTTGAAGATTCGTCACTGTGGTTAGGTAAGATCAAGTTAGTAGCTACACTCGGGTTTTGTCTGCTTGTCTTACAGGCACAGCATACAATCATGGCTTCGGCTTACAGAGTTCTAGTGACGGATGCTCGCTGTCCGATTGGGTGTAGAGCTCGGACGATAAGAGTTACTTCATGAAATCGAAGGTGGAGTCTCAGTAAACTAGGGATGAGGTTTCGATGGCTTGGATCGTGGCAATGGTTGCATAGCGAGAGGTGTAAGGGGATCAATATTAATGTTAGAAAGTGAAGGTAAAGGAGGAGATAAGGTTGAGAAGGATAAGCTATATTTTATTGGGTCCTGAATACCACTGAAAGCATGTGGGCAGATGACACTTCCCCGCAGCCTACATCGTGAAAGGCTATTTCTCCCTTAGATACCTGAAAGACAAAAGGATTTGTGTGACCACAGAGTCACATGAAACATCTCCTTGAGGTCTGTCACACATAGGCCTTTGCGGGTTGTTGCACTGAGGTTTGGTTTTTCTAATACCGGATAGAGAAAACGAATAGAGCAGGCACTGGAAGACATGGGACAGGGAGGAATATACTATTTGGGGACCCAACCGTTTCTACCTCCCCACTTCTTCACATAAGGAGGTTACCGCAAGCATAGCACTGCTGATAATCCGAAGGAAACACCTTACTGCCGTCACACCCCATCCAGCCAGCCACAGCACAACCTTGCCCTTGGACATCCATCATAGTGTAGCAATTTACATTACACCCGCAACTGCCTTTTATCTTACGGCTACCCAGCAGACTTTTCTGGTATGGTAGGACCTCAAGGAAACAAGCGTTTCAGCCACTGTATGGCATTGAGTCATTGTGATATGCAAGTCGAACCACCACGTTAAGTTAAAAGCTATCGGCCATGGAATAATAAAGAAACGTTAACATAACTTATGTCCCTAAGGCTAGATGAAAAATAGATTCAGAGTTCTTATACACGATCCATCACCTTTTGCCTATCTATCCAGTTCTTCCTGAAGAGACTTACGGAATCTGTTCCAGTCCAGTGGGTGTGATAGAGAATATATACTGTGATATCACATCAAAACACATCATTCTTAGTGAAGAGATCTGAAGATAGGACAATTAATACAAGTTCATGCTGGGGAAAACAAAGCTAAGTTAGGAAGTACTTCAGGTTTAAGTTCAACTAGTACTAGAAATTATTTCGAAATTCCGGTTCACATAATTTGATAGTGAATTTTTTATGCCGTTCATTGTTCTTCAACCTTACAACTTTCGTGGAATAAGAACATATTTCTTAGCGCACAAACTGTCCGTTTGCAAACTGCATTTGAAACTGGTGTAAGAAGTGATAACAAATTTGCATAAGGACATGTGATCAGAACGACCGATATAACATTATATTTCCTCCACGATAAAAGCATCATACTTCGGTAACAACCCCATCGGCCAGCAAGAGGAATCCAGTATCTACGCAGAGCTGAACACATAAAATTTGGCGACAGTAAGACTAGCACTAGACTACACTACAAACAGGGTCAACGTGGAGACAGCTGTTAAATGTCAGGCTAAGTATGGGTTAATATAGCTTCAGGACAAACCGATGGTAGAAATAACCATGGGTCATATAATCCAAAAAAAAGTCGACCCCATGCTAACTCTATATTCTTAACTACCACTATGTTCAGTATGTAGACCAGAATAATGGTTGACTGCGTAATTCACTATCCCTTCCCTACACCTTGAAGTATAATGGATAATGAATTAACCAGCATGGATTAAAACGCTCACCATAGTCTGCAATGTATTGATCTGTGTTTTGTACAAGACATTCCACATTTCCAACTCTAATTTATGTACTACAGAGTAAACGGGATATCTTGTGATCAGTTCGACGAATTTCTTCTGTATCTTGATAAGATACTCATCTTGCGTAGCTGCAGGACAGCTTTCAGAAGGCTTCTTAGCCAGGTGACCATTGAGGTCACACCACAATCGTTCAGCATCACTCTCATTACTCATTACGGTTTATGACTGTAACGCACAATTCCAAATATTGCATACTGAAGACCTTTCAATCCTCGTGTTGCGGAAATAGCCAACTGTAATTCTTTGGGCTAAAATTCTGCTCTGTTGGAATGCTTTCTATGTTTGAAATGGATGTCGCTTTTTCATGGTTCTGAAGATCCAACACACTTTTACTAATTGGTGTAAGTCAACTGGTATCTTCCCATCGTTTCTGGGTCTTGCGGTCTTGGTGAATTCCGACACAGTGTGTCTGCTCAACCTCCTGCTGTGGTTCTGGTTAGTCCGACGAGAGGTCATATGTTGATTAAACGCTTGGGGATTCTACGACTTTTCCAAGGACTGTTGTGCAGATGGGTTCCTGAAGTGTCGTTCGGGTTGATTATAAAAAAGATAGAAAGGGTAAACACAGGTCAGGCGAAGACAAATGAGAATAATTGCGAAGAAATAACGCGAACTGAAAACGATTCATGAGATACCAGTAATAGGAGAACCTTAATAAACAGGATGTGATCATGGGGTCTGAAGGGAGAAAGGGGGCAATTAAGATTATGTGACGGATTTAGACAGTAAAAATAGTGGTGTTATTGTTGTGGGTATGGCGACTAGAAGGGACGTTTAACAGGGAAGTATAAGGTCAATTCAAGTCCACGGTGATCTTGGTGGTACAAGAGACTCGGTATACGGTTGACTGTTCTGGATTGTGCAGAACTAATTAGTTGTGTCAATCTAGTCACTATCTCAGCTGGATGAGCGCAGGTCGTGGACTCCTGTGTAGCTTTACAACCTCTCCTTGAAGCTGCCGTCAGACGGAGCGGTCTCAATCTAGGGATGCGGTGCACTCCAGTAGCCACAAACAAACCTACTAAATTTTGGTGCCGTATTTGGGACATGCAGATATTTGGCTCATAGCCGCAATATTCTGCAAGATTATCATTCCTTGATATGAACTGGAGGTACCAGAAAATATGAAACCAATAGTTCTGCACTCGCTAAAGAACAGTTTGAATATTTAGTATCTGTCTAACGAGCTTGAGTACACCAGTCGATTTTCTCTTGCTCACCTCCACGTCTTGCGGAACGGTTCCAGTTCTTTGGCAGATTCCGATGCAGTAGATCCAGCAGCTCGTCTGCTACAGCTCTGGCAAACCCAGCAGGTGCTTGGATGTTGGCTAGCTTGCCTAGGACTCTGATGCCGTTGGGTTATCCAAATGTTTAGTTACCAGAAAGTTGTTGGCAGTTTTCTCAATGGAGAGTTAGGGACAATGAAGGGATAACCTAGGAAGACAAATGTATGTGAGTAAAGGAACAATAAAAGTGGAATGATGGAGCAATCTGTGCACACTCAAATAAAATGAGGGGGGAGCAAAGATACCTAGAACTAGGGTGAGCGAGGTTCATTAGTGGGGATTGAGTAGGAAAGAGGGGACTAAAGTGTTTAGGGTAGGAAGAGAATTAGTGTGGAGGTAACAGTGTTGGGATGGTATGGCTGGGGTTGATTTCCCCGGTCTAGTTCGTATTCCAACCGGAGAAGCGTGAACCGTGGGTTACTGAGTGACTGTTTAGTCTTTTTTTGAAGCTGTCGACATATAGGGTAGAGACTACCGCTGTCGGTAATGCATTCCATCGCCCAGAGACTGGAAGGGAGAAGAATTGTGAACGCGCAAGGGTTCTCACCCTTTGATGGACAATCCTTTCTGTGTTATCACGAGGGCTGCCGTAGTGGCCGCTCGGCAAGGTTCCATTGTTCAGGTGGCTTAGATTACTCAGCGTTTTGTAAGTCATAATTTGACGGCCATATAAACTACGGTCTCTAAGACAGCAAACCCCTAGGTCTTCCAACTTAGCCTCATAAGGTATTCGCAGCATTGTCCCAACAGCCCTTCGTAGCTTGCTTCTGGACTTTCTCCGGGGGGTTCACAATTTTTCAGGTGTGTTGGTGCACTGGCATTGTGAACCTATTAGCGAGGTCGTAAATATGTCCTGCACAGTTTCAGGAAGAGTTTCAGAATACGGACACTTGGTTGTCGGGGCATGAAGCGCTCTTCTGCGTGGGCTTTGTGGGCATCCCCTGGTTAATTGACGTAGATACCTGGCTTGTAAGTCAGTATCAGTCCCGGGCCTTTCCCGGCAGTGGTGCAAGAACGGTGTGTGTCAAAGAGAGCAGGATCCTTTTCGCAAGTCCGCCCTTTCGGAGAGTGTGCTGGGCATCACTCGCTGCCCTCTTCTTGTTCAAGTACTCCCTGGCATGGCCGTCTACCAAGCTCTACATCTCTTTCGACAGAGCCGTCAAAAGTGCTGTAGGTCGACAGCATTTCGGATCCCGTCCGCCTCCTTCTTTGAAGATAGGAGACAGAATAATATGTTTCTGCTGTCGAGAAAGCGAGCGCCTGTTTTGCGAGGCTACAGCCATTGCCTGCGCTCCATGGAACTGACGTTACATGCATCCTGTTGTGGCGCAGTTCATCGCTCTTGTGCAGTGTTCGATAATTTGGCACTCTAACAAGCCGATTTTTCTACGGCTTCGCCATCCGTCCTTAGTGTTAAACGAGACTGTCTCTCTACTGATCTCACCAGCGCATGACTGATAACCCACCCTTGGCTTTCGTTATCAGTTCATACCTGGGACTGATCGTATATATATATAGCAAGAAGCCTTTGCATAGTTGCAAGAGTTTTAGAAACTTCTTAGTTAAAGGGCTTCTGTTGAGCCTAAAGAATACAAAGATAGGTCCAAAAAACCTCATTAGATCCATGTCGTACCGATTAAATTTGTTGACTTCTGTATACTTCAGCTCCATTCACCCGCGACCATTCAAAACGGAACAGAGTTTATCTTCCCATTATCATTCCAGAATGCTTACTTCGAATAACTACCGCGATGGTTAAGCCTAGTAAACGTATATGCACAGTTAGGAGACTTATACCGAACACCTGTCAACCAGTCGAGAGACGTAAGCCGTTGGCTGATTCTAAAACACTTGAGAAAGGTATGACGGAGACGGTTGTGCCGAATTTAATGTCCGACTGTCTTTTTGACTTAGTTGGTATCAAAAATGAGATCCCCCACTGAAGAGTACGTGACAGGCATCAACGTCATTCTAGCCAAACACGCCCCATTTGGGTGTGTAAGTATGGAATAGAAAACTGGTGGCATCTCTGAGGACCCACATAAACGTGAACGTGCAATCTGGTTAGTAGCATAAGAAGTCAACAAAGGAATTACTTCGTCTTAAAATGCTTTGGTGTATGATCTTCCTGACCATATCCCAGTACATCTTTCGGAGGACTTATGTCTATGGATATGCGGGATTTTATTGGCTGAATCTTGTGTTGTTAGATTAAGGAAGATGTCGAATGATATCAGTCGCCCACTTCTTTTCATGTTTAATTGCACCAGGCATGCTAAGCCCTTCCTAAAATCTGGCAAGTCTATTACAGCTTATACTTCATATGGAAGTGCTAGGGTTACTGAGGATTTAACGCCGTGCCAATGTCGCACATGTCCAGTTGATTTATCCTTGACCCCAACTATTCAGCATCCCATACAGACAAACAGTCAGGCAACAGAAGGCTCAGCTTATCTTGATTTTTCGGGAACAAATGTCATTCTCCCGACAAAACGTCCCAGTTGCTGACTTAAATAAGACCACTATGAATTAAAAGTTCAACAATCCAGCTGCACCCAGTGAAAGCCCTACCCACAACTGTCTCTTCGCTGAGATCCATTCACCTGAATTTACTTTTCTTTCGGAAACCAATTACTTGCTTTCCATGCAGCCCATTCTAAAAATAGGAGATCAACTGAAAGCTTCTCCATACCATGTTATTTCTAAGTCTAAAACGACCTATATTCCAAGTGCATGAACTTCAAGAAGCCCAAATTATTTGGCAAACATAAACCACCGTTACTATTAATTATCCGTATTTCCCACAACTCTGGCCAAGCTGCTCCCCAGCTGCAGATGGACAGTTAAGTCACTCTGCTGAGT
The DNA here is from genome assembly GCA_944470555.2 of Heterobilharzia americana. NCBI lineage: Eukaryota > Metazoa > Platyhelminthes > Trematoda > Strigeidida > Schistosomatidae > Heterobilharzia > Heterobilharzia americana. The sequence continues at coordinate 101,047,249 of OX104134.1, forward strand.
AACAAACCAACTCGTCCTGAGGATTATAGGCAATTTCAAGCCAAAAATCGCCAGACCGAGCCATTTCACTCAGTTTCTTATACCAAGCACAACAACGGTCGCTCAGCCGTTGACGGACTCGCGTCTTAACCTACCCTAATGGTCATTATGATGATTCTAGAGTGTTTTCCAAAGCAGCACCACCGCGCACGACAACACGGAATCGGAAATGGTTCACATGGAAAACCCACTGTTCAACTGATGACTCGAGTTATCGCCAAGTGCCCGCTCTGAAATCCCCGCAGCAGGTAAAAGCGACCACCACATTTGGTCCACCACTGGATTTAACCACCATGACAGTGCAACACGTATTCTTGAGCCCATTAGGAGCCTACTAACCCTGCAACAAGATTTTTGGCGACCCCAGGAGCTAACAGCACCCTTTGCAAATCAGATGGTTCAGTTGGTCTCCAGCCACGGGCTGAATGTGACTAGAAGGGTCACCTGGAACCGAGCGGCACCACGCCCGCTTTGCACTCGTTAGGCTAGCGCTACAACACACCCTGGTAGTAAAAATAAGGTCACCTTAAACCACGACCGTAGTGGATGTGTGTTAACATAGTGCTATATGACCATTAATCACCTGAGTAAATCAGTCTCCTTTTCACACCCACCGAAATACTTAAGGTCGATGCTGAATCGGCCTAACCCCACCGTTTCCTCATCTGCCTACCCCATAGCACCTACTTCTAATGTAAGCACAAATCATTTACCCGACTCCACAAAACTCACGTGTGGCCAGCACTCTGTACATCCAAATAACACTAGCAATTCGACCTTTCACTATGTCTTCAGTAGCTTTCAGCTGTTAGGGAGGCCACTTTACTTGTGTCGAATAAATGCCCGCCCAACCTGCAGCAACATACCCGGTTTAGCCTCAACCGGGTTGTTATGCCCTCCTTCAATCATTATGATAAGTGAAGCATGCAGCACCTCAGATGTTTCCGGCATGAGAATTTAGCCAGACATCTACAAACATTTTGCTCCTGATAGGACACACGGCACCGGGGATGGTATTCTATACATTCAACTCTGTGGAATACATCATAGCTAAGAATTCGAAAACATTGCGCCTGAAACATTTTGAAGCCTGTAAGATGTCTGTTAACCCCATGCAGATGTATGTGCAGTCTCCTAAAAAGCACATCTGTGTTTGACAATTAGTTGTCAGACGCCTCTGGGTCTATAGCCTCTACATCATCTTCCGGTAAGGTTACATGCGTGGACTCCAATAGGCCAAGATTCTCTTGATGCCCGACAAAAGCTGACAGGCAATACGAATCCGTCACCCACTGCTTTGAGTCTGCTGGGTGGTTTCAGTACCTTAGAAGTCCAACCAGATTCCATATTGCTTTGGACTTAGATTTCCATAAAAGTCCCATGCGCCCAACGGTGCATGTCGGCCATCAATCCCCAGGCAGTTACACAAAATAATGCAGTTTTCGACTAAATTTTGAATCTACCGTTAACCCGAGACGAAGGCTAGTAAAGTACAGAAACTATCATGACATCAATCGGAAGGACTCAGTTTTGACGCCGTTGGGAGATTATTTTACCGATGCTTCTACTAGAGCATCGATCTTCGGTAACCCTTTTCTGCCTCGGTGATGGGTGGGGGTAATGCATTTGGGATTCAGTGGCCAACAGCACCTTCCCCGGGATCGAAAATGTGAGAGTTGCGGTACGAAATATTTCCGAGGCGATTAACATTTTAAAACTTCGTTTTGAAGATGGTCCAGGTAGGATGCCCGTTGTTACCCCCCACCAGAAACGGAGGTGAAGTTGTGGTCATTACCGGTCATTAGTTCATGCCACCCATCCATCCGGAAAACCACCTGTGTCCCCTCACGCTCACAAACCCGGACCAGCTGCACACTAAGCCAATTACCACCCGAATAATCTGGCGTCGGCAGTTGCCAGAGTGATGCCGAAAATCATAAAGAATAGTGTTGAAGATTACCTATGCGGTAACCAGTTATTATCGACTTCGCAGCATGGGTTCCTGAAAACCAGATCCCGCGATCCCTGCCTGCTAGTCTATCTTGAATGTGTCACCCAAAAGCGTGGCCAATGGCTTTCTGTTGTCGTACTGTTTTTAGACTTCGAGAAGGCATTCAGCAACGTGCCCTATCAGGGACTGCTCCTGAAGCGTAGATCATTTGGCGTGGCGAGCCAGTTATATGACCGGTTCAAATCATTTCTTTGTGAACGTTCTCAGGTGGTTAAAGTATTAGATTGCTTTTCAGACCCTCGCATATTGCAAGTGGTGTGGTACAAGGAAACGTACTCTGTCCACTTCTCTTTCTCATGTACATTGATCACATGCGTGAAGTGATCAGACATGTGGAACCATATCTCCATGCAGACAACCCTAAGATTGTCCACAGCTTCCAGTGCGATGCAATTACTGAAGGTCTGTCAGCGGCTCAGGTTGATCTCAATGATCTACTTGACTGGAGTCAGAGACGGCAGCTTGCGTTCAATCATGAAAACCGTGGGATCCTATGCCTTGGGTAAAATTATCTCAGCACCGCGCTGAGCCTAAGAGACCATAAACTTCATGTACTCAATAGGGCATGCGGTCTAGGCGTCCAATATTCTGGTGATCTCGACTTCACTGAGCATGTCCCAGCTATCGTCCCTAGGGCCAGAAGATCATCAGGTTTCCTTTTTAAGCGCTTCTATACAAAGGAAGCCAAAGTCGCCCTTTCTAAGGTTTGCGTTGGAATACGGCTCACTCGCGTTTTCTAGCACAAACAATACTAACAGATCATGACTTGAATGTGCCCAAAGAAGCCACATAGATAGATGCGCTATGCTGTCTATCGAGCCGCTATGGAAGCGGCTTCTAAGAAACAGCCTGGTCCTCCAGTGCAAAACTTTGCATGGTCTGTCATACGGTCCCTTCCTACCCACTTAGAGATGTGCACCTCCATATGACCTCAGAAACCATGCATCCGCTCTGGCGATAGACAAATACAATAAACGGGTCGAAAGCAAGTTCTTCATCACATATTATAGCTTCATCTGGAATGGACTTCTCGTAATCGTGAGAAGCAGTACTACTGTGTTGCACTTCAAGCGCCTTGTCGAATTTCCTTTGGATTCAGATGATGCCCACAGTCTGTTTGCAGATAGATGCCTCAAGACAGACGCACTCAGAGATGGCTACATGTGTCCTCAAAACCTCAAGGTAGTGAAAGTGATTGCAAGTTAGGAATAAATATGGGTGGAATCTTTTTCTAAGTATTACTTTGTGAATTAAACAGTCCTTTATTTGAGACAGTGAAAAGTCGGTGTACCTGGCAGTTTCGCTCCATGAATGACCTGCATTATTGTGGTAGTATGGCTATTACCTGGTGAGTAGCAGGCTAACCTGACTTAGAAGTGCGCTTGAGTTTACTACCGGAAACTGTCTCAGCTTGGCATTTCGCGCCGATTTTTGTACATCAGTGCGATACAAAGACCGAAGTTCAACTGCAGTATCGTTTGAGTCTCATGAAATTCTGTGAGACTACATGAACTGGAATGGATAAGGGCCCCAGATGGGTCACTGATCTCAGGAACATTGATTTTCCCAGTGTCGCCACGTTATGAATTTGGATTTCTCGAGGGTTGAGCACGAATAAGATTCAACGGCAACGGATGAGTTCTTCTAGCAACATATTCCTATCCCTTCTTGAGGCAGTTTTGAAGCTGACGACAAATACCGGACCAAACGTAGATAGCAGAACCTTTGGATTTCTGTAAAGGCCTACCTGGGGTCCCCAGCACTGTTCTTGGATCTGGTGGGGGTTCAGTGCAAGGTGGCTCGGGCCCTTCATGTTAATTACGTGCATCGGCTTTGTTCATCTTCTTTTTATTGACGATTTTCTGGATAGCACGTGGGGATGTATGGTGTTTTTTCGCACAGAAGGCGTCAGATCCACCAGCGCTCGCAACGTTATTGGAGACAGACCCATAGGGCTCTACCAAAAATTTCTGTAGTTTGCCCTGCAGTCGGTTATTCATCTCCTCATCATGGAGTGGTTTGAATGCCTGATTGAGATGAATAATTAGCTTAAACTTACTAGAAATACTTGAAGCAACCAGTGGTGGTCAGTGGTGAAGAACGTGCAGGCATGGTGGTGCTACTTAGACATGATTGACCGAGAAGGATTATAGCGTGTTGGTCCCCCAAGACTTAAAATCCTATGCCGACTGTAACAGAAACGCACTTCGTGAGGACTTGGCGTTGGTAACTCTCAGGCAAAATTTCGGGCAATTCGATCGCAGATGCTCCCACCAAATTTTCAACAGCCTCATACGGCCTCACCTGGAGTTCGGAACCATCGTCTTCGCCCCCTCTCTCCAGCAGGACAAACCATCCGAAGGCGTTCAACAAAATCTGTCCAGGGACTAAGGTCCAAAACACACGATGAACTGCTGGTTGCGCTGCATCTGTATCCTCTGGAATACAGAGGGCTAAGGGGTGACTTGATAATGACTTACACCATTCTGAGCACGCCTGGCCACCTACTCCGTCACTTATCAAATCTTAGCTGCAAGGCTAATCTTAGAGGACGTGCACACAAACTAAGCCTGGAACATAGCAGGCTGGATGTAGGGCATAAATTCTACTCCCTAGGAGTCGTTAAACCCTGGAACGCTCTCCCTGAAGATGTGATCAGGGCTACTTCGTTTGAATCTTTTAAACGCTGACTGGATACCCACTTGATGTGTATCTGGGATCTGCCCAGAACCAAGTGAATTTTCACATTTTAATCGCCACTTTTCACCTTACTTTACTTGTACAACAGGTTAACAACCACAAGGAGTTGTGATCCACGGATTGTAGACGCGGAAGCCGGTTGAGCAAAAGCCTCTTTTATTCCATCAACAACCATTTGAACTATTTAAATCAGATAAATCTGACGCACAACTACCTGTTATGTGTTCTGGGCTCACTTTTTAGTATAGGTTAGACATGTGCTGGTGCGGCTTAAAACTCAGTATAGCTTAGCAAGACACTCAGCAAAGAATGGTATGTCTCGTGTAAACTCCAGCCTGTCTGCCTCTTCTGCGACTTATTTTTACCAGGCTTTTAGTGGGGTTGCTTTCATCAACTTTAATTGCCACGGGTGCTTAGGTAGTGCCACAAGGGTTTAAGAGTGTCATTTAATGCGAAACTGGAAAACACTGAGAAATCCAATAAACGACATCAGTGCATTCTATTAGCAACCGAAAGAAAGGAACGATAGCGCGTAATGAAATACGAAGAATGTAGTAATTCGTGGAAGGAAAGTAAATTGCAAATTCCCCCCTGAGTGAAAAACTCCAAAGTACGGAACATGGCAAGCAAAACGTGTGGTCGCTATCTCGTTACCTACCTTATGGACAGAAACTTCAGCTCAACAGCCAGCAGCTTCGGTGAGCCAGAAAAGGGTTCACTGGTTTTAGTGACCGTATCTAATATTCACGGCCCACACTACTGCTCAGCACATAAAAACATATGGGAGGTGAGAAGTGTGTATAGAAGGAAATACGAGCCCATGAAAGGCGTTGCTAAATGCTAACCTCATAACATCACGAAGTTTCATGTAAATTTTGAGCACCACTGGGAATTTACAAATTTTCTTGGATGTGCCCGAATTATCCAAAGCGCGTGCATCGTAACCGAAGTTCACATAGTGTCAGCAGTGTACCTTAAGACCTCTCATACGCAAGATCCGCATACTCATGAAGCCTCGTTTTATAATATGATGATGTGATAGTGGTTGCTATTCTTGAATATACATGCAGACACCAATTTTAGGGTCATGAATAAATTTCTACATAAGCTGCATGCTTCTTTGTGCCAGGTGATCGCAATCCTAGTCCATTCTTTCATTATAAAACATAAGTGCTGCCTGTTTATAGGATGGAAATTCCTAGCAGAATTAGTGTACAGGTAGATGTACCATCTTTACATTAACAGAATTGATAAGATTCATATTTGAACGTCACATGTATTTCATAGAGAAAGATCGAGCTCGAAACTAATACCTCCGTTGTTACACGTCAAAAATTTTGCTTACAAATAAGAACTAAAAGTTCACACAGAAGCGTACGCCAGTTATTCATCCCTTATACTTTACTGATTTCAGACTTTGGATTTCATATATGCTAGCGCCAGTTCACATCAAAGATTCTTAATCTTGCCGAATATTGCAGATGGTAGCCAGATATCTGCATTTTTTAACTCCGGCGTTGGAAAGTATTGTTTTTGTTTTGAGGCCTCAAGAGGATGTCCAGAACATCTTGTCCGCCATTCTCATGAGTCGTGGCGGGTTGGTGTTAGGCTGCTTCTGTCACATTCATAACGGACAGGTCTCACGTTCTGGTAGATTTGAAGTTGTATCCCGATTGACATTCCTTATTTCTATCTGTTGCAGTTAGCTACTGCGATGGTAGTGGGGCTTTGAACGGCAGTGGGTAGTTTCGCCTACCGTTTGTTCCTTTGATAATTTGTTTTCGATTAAAACTAAGCCAACGATTAGAACTGGAGTGTCTTTCTATAACGAGAAAAAACAAAGCAGTGGACAGGGGAAGAAGCGACAGTTCTAGCAGGACTTTTGTTTACTAAGTACATATTTTCCCTACTCACCTTTCTTTGCTGTGACGTCAGTTATACATACCTTCTCAGCTACACGTAAGAACAGAAATTCCGTGCCGATATATGGCCAAGGACTTACCTGTGTTTACTGTATTGGGTATGGCGGAGTGCGCCATCGGTATAAAAAGAGAATTTATACCAAAGTCTCCTCAACTTTACCTATGAAAAGTGGGATAGATGTATCAGAGGGTCAGATCACTTGGTGTCATAGGGGATAACGATGATACACTCACAAATCCTGAGAAACTTCAAGGAGATGGGTATTTACCTAATCATCGGCTGAATTCGGGGATTGAGTTGGAAGCCGTGACATCATTTTGAAGTGTTTTAACTCAGTGAGAACTTAACGGTGAGGAACTTCTCATGAGGGAGGGAATCAAAATTTTTTGGTGTGACGCTGTAGGCTTGGTTGCACAGAGGATAGCAACCTCCGTGTATTAACGGAGACTCACCACTGCCTGTAGAGGTTGATCTGTTCAACGATTTGAAAAAAAGTTTAAGGTTGCTGTTGAGTCTTCTCATCCATAGTGGTTCTAGATTCACAACCACGAGTCTAGGCTTGTAGCCCCGCTGGCGCCAGTATCCTGACAATCCAGATTTAAAATATTTTTGGGCACTATTTTAGCGCTTTCGCCGCCCACAGTGCGTCGGCAGCATTCCAGTGGAGGCCGTTTCACGGGGTAGGAGTCGCCGGTCATGCATCCTGATAGGGTTCTAGATTTGTGTGTCTGTGATTTAGCCCGTTCAGAAAATGTAAGGGCACCTGAGTGCCCTGGCCCAGGATCACAGAAGCCTCGGAGGAAAGGTATTTCTTTAGATTGGAGATGCATCTGGAAGCCTGTTGGGGAGGCTTCGAGACACGTCCAGACACATAGTAATGATAATTTATTTCGGATAATGGCTTGTGTGAACACATGCCATTTTTACAGGTAACATCTGAAAGTTATCGTCCTTAGTGAGGCTGAAGAAATTTGAAACGAATAGATCGTCACACCAAATGTAGCCACCTAGAGTCTGCGGCTGTTTGGATATTGCTAGTCACAAGGATTAGGTAAAAACTCTTCCGCTACATAATAGCAGTGAGGAGTAACACAGGTATTGTTACTCAGAAGGAGTGGTAACCTGGCAAGTGGCTGAACCTTGACACTCCAGCTAACTGACCACATAATCAATAAGAGGACGTAGTAGGCCGGATGCATAGCAGAAATGAGGTCGAAAACATACAGATATCCAACGAATTTGTGCCGCCTACAGAGGACACAAGAAACTAGATTTAAGCTCCAAACTGGATAGGTGGTAAAACTTGGAACCAGCGCTGAACTGCGTCATGTAGCATGTAGAGATGGTTCACGCCTATGCTATCGAAACCGGACTCATTTGGATAAATTAAGGCGAAGATATATTCAGTCCAGGAATTGCTGTCGTATGATGGCCAGTGGCGTATAAGGTCTAGTCATTACACCGTTCAATGTGCCTCCAAGGTTGGCGCTTCAAATGAGGCTAGTTTCGGCTTTCCGCACCACGAAGTGAGAGGTTGTCAGGAGACGAAGAACCTGCGTGTTTGGATACAAGCAGCCTTATTACTAAAATTTCTAGATGAAATTACATTCGGTATTTTGTAGCTGCAAGTGGTTAAATTGATGGCTGGCACATGTTGAATAGAACCTTAATGCTGTGTGCGCCTGCATCATCCGCCTTCACAGTCTGCATATCAGATGAGGAAGAGAAACAGGGGTATGAGAGGTGGAGTTAGTTATCCTAGAATGTAGGGGACAATATTGAGGACCTGAGTATCTAAAGATGATACCAGGACGAAGGGGCTACATAGTTCAGTACCTCGCATTCATGATGCCTTCGGTGTTTAACATGGTGCCTGTCTCTTGTGAGAGTTTAAGATGTATCACTAGCGACTGAAAATGGTAACCCTGTTTCTCATTTGAGAACCACTAGGAGCTTTGATAGGCACACGGGCGGCTGGGAGAGTGTAGTGTCCGTGGTCCAATAAGAAAGAAGGATGCAGAGTGCAGGGGTATGTTGGGCCTGGTGACCTCGTGTAAGTGATAATTTAACGCCGATTTCAGCCACGTCAGAATGCTACTCACCAGGTTATAGCCATACTACCACAATAATACGGGTCATTCGTGGAGGGGATGGGGAAACTGCCAGATAAACAGAGACTTCACTGTCTCAAAATAATAATTATTATACTATTGGCCCCCTGAGTTCCTACTGGAAAATACGGCCTCGGTAGCACCGATCAAGTACAACGTTATCTGAAGCCTTTTAAACCCGGCGCTACGATAAGACTCCTCGCAAGATCTCGACATGTCAAACACAGCTGGGAGGCCAAACACGTCGTGTCTCATGCGGGCTCCACTCGAGGGCCGCCACTTGATGTTCCCGCCAGCATAATCAGCGTATGCCAAATACACCCCAATTCCTCCTGCATATTTGTTGAGCAATAGGTTATTGGTTGGTTTGTTCCCAGAGCTCCTTGTTGCTTATTCTCTCCGGCAATTCATCTGATCTTCAGTAGCGTGCGCAAGCAGCTGTTGATGAATGTCTGTAGTTTATTGGAAATCCCTATCGTAACGCGCCAAGTCTCCGAACCATGAAGAAGCACTGACTTGACGTTGGTGTTGAAAATCCGGATCTTGTTCCACACGCTGAGTGCAGAAGATCTCCACATTGGTTTCGGGCTAATCAATGCCCTTATTGCCTTTCCGATCCTGGCTGATTTGACGTCCCGGTCTGCGCTGCCTGTGGGTGAAACAGTGCTGCCTAGATAGGTGAAGGAGTCTACTTCCTTTACGTTTCTCCCGCTGATGGTGATTGGGGTTTGTTGTTGTTGTTGGAGTTGTTGGTGCGGTATCTTCATCGCCCATGTCTTCTCTATATTCACCTGAAGTCCCGTCTTTGCTGCCTCTTCTGCCAACTTGTTAGTTTTTGCCTGTAGATCTTCACGTTTGTGTGACATCAGGCACAAATCATCGGTGGCGAAATCCAGATCTTCTAGGTTCTTTTCCGCAGTCCAGCGTATCCCCCTCTTCTCGCTCCCCACTGTTTGCTGCATGATCCAGTCCAGTCGACTACAATCAGGAATATCATGGAGGATAGTAGGCGACCTTGTTTCACTCCTGTCTTCACTTCAAAAGCATCACTGAGCTTCCCATTGTGAATTACTTGGCATGTGGCGTCTTCATATAGTTGTTGGATGAGGTTGATAAGGGTTCGCGGTACTCCGTAGCAGTGAAGCATTTTTCAAATCACCTCTCGGTCGACGCTGTCAAAGGCCCTCTCAAAGTCGATAAAGTTGAGGTGTAGAGTTGACTGCCATTCTATACTCTGTTCTATGATGATGCGAAGCGTTGCAATTTGGTCCGCACATGAGTTGTACTTCCTGAAGCCTGTCCGTCCCGGTCATAGTTTTGAATCCAGTGCATCCTTTAGCCTCTCCAAGATGATGTGGATTAATATTTTGCTTAAGGTGGGCAGGAGAGCGATTCCGCGCCAGTTCTTGCAGACACTGAGGTCTCCCTTCTTTGGGAGTTTGACAAAGTAACCCTTCTTCCAATCACTAGCCAGGTACCTTCCCTTCCTTCCACACCTTCTGCAATAGTGGTGTGATGTGAGCATGTCCGCTGTCGTCTCTGCGTCTGCTCTCAGTGCTTCTGGCGGGATCCCATCTGGTCCTGCTGCTTTCCCGCATTTCAGTAGCCTTATGGAGCTCAGGACTTCCATTTTTATTGGAGGATTTACGTTCACTTGTAGTTCTGTGGCTGTAGGTGGTATTTCTGGACGAAGTGCAGGTTGTGGTCGATTCGAGAGCTTTTTGAAGTGGTCGGCCCATTGTTTCCTCTGTTTCTCCTCTTTCGCAATTAAATTCCCGTCATCCTCTTTTATTGGTTTCATCTGCGTAGATCTTCTCCCGGATAGCAACCTAGTTATTTGATACAATATTGTCAGGTCTCTGTCTCTCCTACCCACAGCCTGTTCTGCTTCAATTGCCAGTGTTTCGTAGAAGTGTCTTTTGTCCTTCCGTGCACTCTTCTTCACTTCTTTGTCCGGTATGGTGTTTTGTACAATGTACTCAGTTCCTCTTGTCGCTGGGCATCCATGCACTGGTTTATCTTCTGCTTCACCATCCTCCTCTCCTCTATCAGCTCCCATGTGTCCATCGAGACCCATTCCTTGTCTTCTTTCTTCTTCCCTCCTAATACGGCTGTGCACGTTCCTTTCTACCTCTCTTTCAAAGACTTCCAGCGTTCTTCCACACAGGTTTCTTCAGGAATGTTCCTCGATATCTCCAATTTTGTCTTGATGGCTGCCGTGGAGATGTCCTTTGTAGTTTCATCCTTCAGTTTCCGAGTGCTGTACTTGAACTGCGCTCTATCGCCAGCTCCCTTGAAGGCTTTTGACTCGATTTGGAAGGTTCCTTCCACCAGATAGTAGTCTGAGCAGACATCTGCTCCTCTTCTTGACCTTGTGTCGAGTAGACTGCGTCTCCATTTTCTTGAGATTGAGATAAAGTCGATCTGATTTTTAGTGTGTCCGGTGAAATCCATGTCGCTGTGTGGATATCCTTGTGCTTAAGCACACTGCCCCCAATCACCAAATCGCTGAATGCACAGAATTCTACGAACAATTCTCCATTCTCGTTCATTTCACCTGGCGCTTCTCGACCCATAGTTAGTTCTCTTCCTGTGTTGTGCCCTCCCGGTTTGGCATTCATGTCACCCATTAGAATTTTGATATCACCAACTGACGTCCTGTCCAGTGTTGATTGGAGTTGTCTGTAGAATTCCTCCTTTTTCTCTTGCTCTGCATTATTTGTAGGTGCATAGCATTGTACGATTGTGACCTTCCTTCCTTTTGAGTTGGACCTTGCTGTCATGATCCTGCAGGAGGAGGTTGGTTCCCACCACTTGAGAGCCTGTGATGCTCTTGGGGACATCATGATGGCCACTCCCTCATTGTGCTCGTGGTTGTCGTCTGGGTGACCGGAGTAGATTACTGATTCTCCAGTTGACAGTTTGGAGAGTTCACTCCCATTCCATCTGCTTTCGCAAATTCCAAGCACTTCAGTGTGATGCCTCTTCATCTCGTTTTCAATCTGGGCTGCCTTGCTGGGTTCAAACATGGTGCGGACATTCCATGTCCCCACGTTTACTTTCGCTTTCATCGAGAGAAGACACATCGGCCAATTGGCTTCGCCGAAGCTATCATCAACTGGCATCATTTCGCCTCTCCGATTCCAGCAGGGAATAATTTTGTCATTGCTCTCTATATTTCGTTTGTGCTTTGAAGTTTCTTAGGCGGTGTTACGGTTAAATGATCTGAAAATCCCTCCCGATCACCCTTATTTGATTGTATTGACATTTATTTCAACATTTTTACCCTCGTTATGGATGGTGTACCTTTGACCCTCGCCGGTGTAATGTTACTTGCTTGTTCAACTGTCTTATTTGACTTTACACTCGGTATTTGCCTTTGTATGTTTGAGACTTATTATGAGTGTTTCACTTTCCTATTATGTGACGCTGGACTGTTGATAAGGTGATGTTGTTTTACTGCGCACGACATTTTGTTTTGGTTCAACTTACGGTTGCGCAGTGTTTTGACTGTTTGTCTTTTGACTGTCTACTGAGAACGTTTGTTTGTTGATTTGATTCCTGTAGGCAGAGTTTTGATCCCTTTTGCGGGAATATTCCTATTGACCGACAGGTATATAACAGTTGTATTTTTTAACCAGTTTTTACCGTGTGGTACGTATTTGTACCGGAGAACGTTTTGGACTGTATAGTTACCCAACGGCACTGTTGAGGTATTTTTGTAATTTGACATAACTTATTGTTGCTTTGATAGTACTACAGATTTTGTTACGAATCTACTATTGAATTACTACAAACCGTGTTCCGATATTTCGATCCAACCTTTGACTGTGCGTCACTCGTGGAAGTTAGGAAGCTATACAGTAGAACGCAGGAACTAGTCAGATACATGTCAGTTGGCATCGCCTAGTTATTTCCGGCGTTCAGGCCAAGATTATTGGATTCTGGCCGCTACAGACGGTTAGATTCGTTTTCCGGGGTAATGTTGCTAGCCTTATGCCCAACCTTACCTCTGTACCCGATATTGGGACCGGCTAGTGACTAGTGAACTAGTTAACCAGGCGAGGTTTTCCATATACGATAAGGAGTTATTATCGACTTCGCAGCATGGGTTCCTGAAAACCAGATCCCGCGATCCCTGCCTGCTAGTCTATCTTGAATGTGTCACCCAAAAGCGTGGCCAATGGCTTTCTGTTGTCGTACTGTTTTTAGACTTCGAGAAGGCATTCAGCAACGTGCCCTATCAGGGACTGCTCCTGAAGCGTAGATCATTTGGCGTGGCGAGCCAGTTATATGACCGGTTCAAATCATTTCTTTGTGAACGTTCTCAGGTGGTTAAAGTATTAGATTGCTTTTCAGACCCTCGCATATTGCAAGTGGTGTGGTACAAGGAAACGTACTCTGTCCACTTCTCTTTCTCATGTACATTGATCACATGCGTGAAGTGATCAGACATGTGGAACCATATCTCCATGCAGACAACCCTAAGATTGTCCACAGCTTCCAGTGCGATGCAATTACTGAAGGTCTGTCAGCGGCTCAGGTTGATCTCAATGATCTACTTGACTGGAGTCAGAGACGGCAGCTTGCGTTCAATCATGAAAACCGTGGGATCCTATGCCTTGGGTAAAATTATCTCAGCACCGCGCTGAGCCTAAGAGACCATAAACTTCATGTACTCAATAGGGCATGCGGTCTAGGCGTCCAATATTCTGGTGATCTCGACTTCACTGAGCATGTCCCAGCTATCGTCCCTAGGGCCAGAAGATCATCAGGTTTCCTTTTTAAGCGCTTCTATACAAAGGAAGCCAAAGTCGCCCTTTCTAAGGTTTGCGTTGGAATACGGCTCACTCGCGTTTTCTAGCACAAACAATACTAACAGATCATGACTTGAATGTGCCCAAAGAAGCCACATAGATAGATGCGCTATGCTGTCTATCGAGCCGCTATGGAAGCGGCTTCTAAGAAACAGCCTGGTCCTCCAGTGCAAAACTTTGCATGGTCTGTCATACGGTCCCTTCCTACCCACTTAGAGATGTGCACCTCCATATGACCTCAGAAACCATGCATCCGCTCTGGCGATAGACAAATACAATAAACGGGTCGAAAGCAAGTTCTTCATCACATATTATAGCTTCATCTGGAATGGACTTCTCGTAATCGTGAGAAGCAGTACTACTGTGTTGCACTTCAAGCGCCTTGTCGAATTTCCTTTGGATTCAGATGATGCCCACAGTCTGTTTGCAGATAGATGCCTCAAGACAGACGCACTCAGAGATGGCTACATGTGTCCTCAAAACCTCAAGGTAGTGAAAGTGATTGCAAGTTAGGAATAAATATGGGTGGAATCTTTTTCTAAGTATTACTTTGTGAATTAAATAGTACTTCATTCGAAACAACCTCGCCTGGTTAACTAGTTCACCAGTCACTAGCCGGTCCCAAGACCGGGTAAAGAGGGAAGGTTGGGCATAAGGCTAGCAACATTACCCCGAAAATGAATCTAACCGCCTAAGTAGCTTCAAAGCACAAACGAAATATAGAGAGCAATGACAAAATTATTCCCTGCTGGAATCGGAGAGGCGAAATGATGCCAGTTGATGATAGCTTCGGCGAAGCCAATTGGCCGATGTGTCTTCTCTCGATGAAAGCGAAAGTAAACGTGGGGACATGGAATGTCCGCACCATGTTTGAACCCAGCAAGGCAGCCCAGATTGAAAACGAGATGAAGAGGCATCACACTGAAGTGCTTGGAATTTGCGAAAGCAGATGGAATGGGAGTGAACTCTCCAAACTGTCAACTGGAGAATCAGTAATCTACTCCGGTCACCCAGACGACAACCACGAGCACAATGAGGGAGTGGCCATCATGATGTCCCCAAGAGCATCACAGGCTCTCAAGTGGTGGAACCAACCTCCTCCTGCAGGATCATGACAGCAAGGTCCAACTCAAAAGGAAGGAAGGTCACAATCGTACAATGCTATGCACCTACAAATAATGCAGAGCAAGAGAAAAAGGAGGAATTCTACAGACAACTCCAATCAACACTGGACAGGACGTCAGTTGGTGATATCAAAATTCTAATGGGTGACATGAATGCCAAACCGGGAGGGCACAACACAGGAAGAGAACTAACTATGGGTCGAGAAGCGCCAGGTGAAATGAACGAGAATGGAGAATTGTTCGTAGAATTCTGTGCATTCAGCGATTTGGTGATTGGGGGCAGTGTGCTTAAGCACAAGGATATCCACACAGCGACATGGATTTCACCGGACACACTAAAAATCAGATCGACTTTATCTCAATCTCAAGAAAATGGAGACGCAGTCTACTCGACACAAGGTCAAGAAGAGGAGCAGATGTCTGCTCAGACTACTATCTGGTGGAAGGAACCTTCCAAATCGAGTCAAAAGCCTTCAAGGGAGCTGGCGATAGAGCGCAGTTCAAGTACAGCACTCGGAAACTGAAGGATGAAACTACAAAGGACATCTCCACGGCAGCCATCAAGACAAAATTGGAGATATCGAGGAACATTCCTGAAGAAACCTGTGTGGAAGAACGCTGGAAGTCTTTGAAAGAGAGGTAGAAAGGAACGTGCACAGCCGTATTAGGAGGGAAGAAGAAAGAAGACAAGGAATGGGTCTCGATGGACACATGGGAGCTGATAGAGGAGAGGAGGATGGTGAAGCAGAAGATAAACCAGTGCATGGATGCCCAGCGACAAGAGGAACTGAGTACATTGTACAAAACACCATACCGGACAAAGAAGTGAAGAAGAGTGCACGGAAGGACAAAAGACACTTCTACGAAACACTGGCAATTGAAGCAGAACAGGCTGTGGGTAGGAGAGACAGAGACCTGACAATATTGTATCAAATAACTAGGTTGCTATCCGGGAGAAGATCTACGCAGATGAAACCAATAAAAGAGGATGACGGGAATTTAATTGCGAAAGAGGAGAAACAGAGGAAACAATGGGCCGACCACTTCAAAAAGCTCTCGAATCGACCACAACCTGCACTTCGTCCAGAAATACCACCTACAGCCACAGAACTACAAGTGAACGTAAATCCTCCAATAAAAATGGAAGTCCTGAGCTCCATAAGGCTACTGAAATGCGGGAAAGCAGCAGGACCAGATGGGATCCCGCCAGAAGCACTGAGAGCAGACGCAGAGACGACAGCGGACATGCTCACATCACACCACTATTGCAGAAGGTGTGGAAGGAAGGGAAGGTACCTGGCTAGTGATTGGAAGAAGGGTTACTTTGTCAAACTCCCAAAGAAGGGAGACCTCAGTGTCTGCAAGAACTGGCGCGGAATCGCTCTCCTGCCCACCTTAAGCAAAATATTAATCCACATCATCTTGGAGAGGCTAAAGGATGCACTGGATTCAAAACTATGACCGGGACGGACAGGCTTCAGGAAGTACAACTCATGTGCGGACCAAATTGCAACGCTTCGCATCATCATAGAACAGAGTATAGAATGGCAGTCAACTCTACACCTCAACTTTATCGACTTTGAGAGGGCCTTTGACAGCGTCGACCGAGAGGTGATTTGAAAAATGCTTCACTGCTACGGAGTACCGCGAACCCTTATCAACCTCATCCAACAACTATATGAAGACGCCACATGCCAAGTAATTCACAATGGGAAGCTCAGTGATGCTTTTGAAGTGAAGACAGGAGTGAAACAAGGTCGCCTACTATCCTCCATGATATTCCTGATTGTAGTCGACTGGACTGGATCATGCAGCAAACAGTGGGGAGCGAGAAGAGGGGGATACGCTGGACTGCGGAAAGAACCTAGAAGATCTGGATTTCGCCACCGATGATTTGTGCCTGATGTCACACAAACGTGAAGATCTACAGGCAAAAACTAACAAGTTGGCAGAAGAGGCAGCAAAGACGGGACTTCAGGTGAATATAGAGAAGACATGGGCGATGAAGATACCGCACCAACAACTCCAACAACAACAACAAACCCCAATCACCATCAGCGGGAGAAACGTAAAGGAAGTAGACTCCTTCACCTATCTAGGCAGCACTGTTTCACCCACAGGCAGCGCAGACCGGGACGTCAAATCAGCCAGGATCGGAAAGGCAATAAGGGCATTGATTAGCCCGAAACCAATGTGGAGATCTTCTGCACTCAGCGTGTGGAACAAGATCCGGATTTTCAACACCAACGTCAAGTCAGTGCTTCTTCATGGTTCGGAGACTTGGCGCGTTACGATAGGGATTTCCAATAAACTACAGACATTCATCAACAGCTGCTTGCGCACGCTACTGAAGATCAGATGAATTGCCGGAGAGAATAAGCAACAAGGAGCTCTGGGAACAAACCAACCAATAATCTATTGCTCAACAAATATTCAGGAGGAAATGAAGTTAGATTGGGCATTCACTAGATCGGCCGAGTGTGTATATCAGCCGTTCGCCAGTCGCTTGGATTTTCTATGGGGAGCGACAAGTTTGACGTCTGAGTGTGGCATGCGTTTGATCGTGGAATGAGGAAATGAGAGCTTCTTTGCTCTTGTGGTGCCAGTTTGAAAAGTTTTCTAGAACAGTGTTCATTGGAGACCTGTTACTGAAGCCGTATTTTCCATTATGAACTCTAGGGTCCAATAATAATGTTAATAATCGAATGGGTAATCTGCAACAGTATTCTTTATGATTAATCGGCATCACTCTGGCAACTGCCGACGCCAGATTATTCGGGTGGTAATTGGCTTAGTGTGCAGCTGGTCCGGGTTTGTGAGCGTGAGGGGACACAGGTGGTTTTCCGGATGGATGGGTGGCATGAACTAATGACCGGTAATGACCACAACTTCACCTCCGTTTCTGGTGGGGGGTAACAACGGGCATCCTACCTGGACCATCTTCAAAACGAAGTTTTAAAATGTTAATCGCCTCGGAAATATTTCGTACCGCAACTCTCACATTTTCGATCCCGGGGAAGGTGCTGTTGGCCACTGAATCCCAAATGCATTACCCCCACCCATCACCGAGGCAGAAAAGGGTTACCGAAGATCGATGCTCTAGTAGAAGCATCGGTAAAATAATCTTCCCAACGGCGTCAAAACTGAGTCCTTCCGATTGATGTCATGATAGTTTCTGTACTTTACTAGCCTTCGTCTCGGGTTAACGGTAGATTCAAAATTTAGTCGAAAACTGCATTATTTTGTGTAACTGCCTGGGGATTGATGGCCGACATGCACCGTTGGGCGCATGGGACTTTTATGGAAATCTAAGTCCAAAGCAATATGGAATCTGGTTGGACTTCTAAGGTACTGAAACCACCCAGCAGACTCAAAGCAGTGGGTGACGGATTCGTATTGCCTGTCAGCTTTTGTCGGGCATCAAGAGAATCTTGGCCTATTGGAGTCCACGCATGTAACCTTACCGGAAGATGATGTAGAGGCTATAGATTCAGAGGCGTCTGATAACTAATTATCAAACACGGATGTGGAATTGAGAAGACTACGAATGCACCGGGATGGTCCGTTTAGTTCTATCAGTGTTTTCATATCTTTGAAATGACCGATGAACTGTGTGTCCCTAACACCCTTTGTTGCTAATTTTGCATGTCTTCATATCTTTTTGCTACTCATCCACTTTAGAAAATGTAAACCTTTTGCTATTATGCGGACTAATATTAATTATTATATCCACATCAGCATCTGGTTCAAACCTCTTGAAACTGTGCTTGCGCATCGCTTGGCGGTCACATATTATGCAGAAGCCGAAAGATTCAATTCAGACCTAGGATGACTTCGCGAGAATAATTTCTCTCGGTGTGTATAATATTATACATGTTTAGGTCATTAAACTTTTAAGTTTTTCCCACTGTTGGCCACTCGAATGTGTCTTTTAGTCAGAATTTCACAAATTTCAATGAGGTTACCTGTAGAATCTCCTGATAAAGCTTGCAGACGTGGGTTCCTTCCATTAGGCGTTTGGATCGTCAGTTGACACTTATTGGAACGGTGGTGTGTGGCACCTGTAAGTTTCCAAACAAACAACCAATTAGTAAATGGTAGCGTAACAACTAGTTGAGTGGGAACTCCACTGTCGTGGCACGGTTGTATATTTATTACGGTAAACACATCGGGTAGGTTCAAATTTTTTACGAAGTTGTAAGTAAAAAATAAACAAGCACTTGTGCTGCATAAATAACATGCTGAATGTCCTGCTAGAAAGAAATGTCAGTTTAAAAAGGCGTAAATAAAAATGTGATTACTTTCTGCACAACCATGGCACATGCAGCTCTTTCTCTGTAGCCTCTTTGGAGGTTAAGTGAAGCAAACGTTTTGGCTACATGGGATTGTGGCAAACGTGAGGACATTCATTTACCAGCACGTGGCCACTTCGCTGAATCGAAAACCCCAGGCACTTGTCATTCATTTCACCGCATGTAAACGTGTCCACGTAAAGGGGAAAACTCACTACATTTGCCTCACCTTTACCCTTTGATGAGAATTATGCATACTTCTAAAATTATACATTCATCTACCAGCGCATCTTCAAGCCCACCACTGCTTACACACCATAACCTTGTTTTGCATCCACAAACGGCTTCCAAATTGTAATAAAGTCGATGTACTTTCCGCTTCGTGCGCAAAAGGCGTCTAGTATAAAAGTTTGGCATTAATCGCTATAAAACCCTGCGTTTTATCCCTTCGTTAACAGAACTGATAGTGTTTTCCTTACCCCAAAACAAGAAACACGTGTGATCATATTGTCATATATAAGCTGAAAATAGTCATAAAAGCGTCTTCTAGGCAAATAAATCTCGCTTGGTGAACCAGCATTTGATGGAGTTTCGATGACACAACAAAAAATGAAACAGGAGAAAGCATTATTTTTGCCGGTCGATGTTCATTCCCGATGTTCACTACTTTCCACAGTTCCACCCATTTTCCGTCAGCCGGAAATACAAGAAAACGATATTGGCGTTATCCCATCTTGTAATGCTTAGGGCAGTCGTTGGGTGGACACTACGAATTTATCCAGTCTAATCTTCTTTCCGTTTCACGTTTCGCTATTATGAATATTGATAAATATTAGTGAGACACTTGGGTGACCGAACAAACCCATGTATGCAAGATTGTTGAGAAATCGTGTTGAGAAGTCTTTTAGCTAAATGTCCAGCGAGCACGGTCTTCATTGCTAGCTGATGCTACTTCCATACCATTTTTCATACATTGTATTTTCGAACCGGGGCGTCGCTGCCATGTTTCTGAGGCTCAATTTTCCCTGATACTGTTGGCGCGTGGATGGTTGCATTGCGGTCAGTGTACCTGTCTTCGGATGTGGGAGGCTCAGGCTGGCTTTTGTGTTAATGCATCAGTGCTGCTGGGATATTCGCACTCTGGTAGAAGGGGCGAACGCACTCCTAAATACGATAATTAAGAAAATGTCGTCGAAAGCTGATAACCGCGACAGTGATAACGATACAGCATCCATTGACACACAGACCTCTGTGCAAAATTTTGGGAACGACCCACGACAAGCTGTAAGTTGGGCGCGTAGACCAACTACTAGGTTTGCTGACAGCTACTTCGAAAAAATTGCACAAAGCGGGGTGAAGTTAATATCTTCTGGGTCTCGCATCCCCAGAGCTGGCAGACCCAGTCTGAGAAATGCTGACCATAAGGCCAGGTCCACTTCAGGTGAAAGAAACAGGAGTGAAGCACCCTCGGTGCCAAAGACGGAACCGTGCAGACCGCAGGTCATACCCATTTCAGCCACCCGATTGTTGACAAGAACTAAGCAGAATGGGATACAAGCCCGCTCCGAGGCTCTCAGCGCCAAGACCACTGGACCGGGGTTCAGTAGGCCCTGCATACTCGACCGTGAAAAGTGGCAAGTGACCAAGTTAAACGGCATGCTAAGAGGCCAATAATGGTCATCAAACCAGCTGTCATCACTTCACAGAGCGAAGACAAGGTAGAGATCCTTGACAGGTCCATAATCTTCCACAGAGTGGAGGGAAGTAGTGGCCCAGGACCATGATCTAGACAAGGTACGGAGTTTGACAAACCAGCTTATATCAGGAAACATGCTAGAAGTGGGCAAACAGGAGACAGTCACTGCTGAAAATAAGTTTCAACTACCCAAAGTCATGTTCAAGTAAGCGGATGAGAGGGATCAGATCCTGCAAAATGCTGTCAGACTTCAAGAATCTAGAGTGTTCGTGCGAAAGGGTCTGACTCTTGCTGGTCGAATCAAAAAATGGGAAGCAGGCACAGAACCGAAATCCGGATTAGCAGCAGGAGAGCGAGATCCAAACGTAGTGGGTTTTCGTGTAGTGAGGTTTCGGCCACAAATGACGCCAAAGCCTCTGTGGATAGGACGGAAACTCATTTAAGTAGCTTCGTTGTCTTGCACACAAATGTACGTAGTCTTTTAAACAAGTGGACTGAGCTTAGTAATGTGACAGGCAACAAAAGCTCTGACATCATTGCTATCTCACAAACTTGGATCTCTTCTTGAGTCAGTGACTGGGAAACACATGAGGACTCGTCGTTTTTAGAAGTGACAGGTTAGCATGCAAAGTTAGTGGTGTCATCCTTTACGTTAAGAATAACTTAACCGTAAAAGCCATAGAGATGGTTGTACATGAAAGTGGGACACGTGAAATGTTGCGCTGCCGACTCAGGTGCAAGGGACAAGATGCTAACGTAATCGCAATATATCAAAGCCCTGAATGTGAGGCAGCAGACTTCCCACTGAATAAGCAGACCTTCTGAACGGATAAATGCCGATGTCTAGTTGTAGAGGACTTCAACTCACCATCAGTTGACTGTGATAAACTAACAGCGAAAGCAACATTTGATTCATTTGACCACAGGCTAGTGGAAACATCAATTTTCCTAGCCGTCGTACAGTACAGTACATACAGTACATTAGGACACCAACCGGATATCCTCAGCATGCTCCACCAGTTCTGGACTTAATATTCTCATATACAGATGACGTGCGTTTCATCCTGCATCTAGCACTCCTTGGTAAAGGTGGTCACGCTGTGATCATCTTCAGATTCACAGTAGACGTCTTGTACCAGGCCGCTACCTCAGCTGCACACAGCATACGGAAAACGAATATGGAAGCTATTAACTTAGCAGCCTCTTTGGAGGACTGGATAGTCAATCCAGAAGCCTCAGTTGAGGGAGCGCGGTGCTCTTTCAAACAGTTATACGCACGAGTGACCCAACCGTTCATTTAGTGGACCGTCTCAAGAGGACGGAAAATCCGTCCTCCGTGGATAAAACATGAAATTCGAATCTTGCTACTGCGTAAGAAAAAGTGCTAGAGTCTCGCCACTCACCTCAGTACACGCGAAATGGTGAAGCATTATGAAGAGGCCCGCAATGAATGTGTCTCTGCCATCCGTTGGTCTCAAACATAACGTGAAACACGTCTTGCCCAGGCTGCATTGCAACATCCAAAGAGGTTATTTTCCTATACGAAATATAGAAATAAGATGTATCGAGGCATACCCGCCCTAATGAAAAGGACCTAAACTGACTGTCTCATTAAAGACGATAGGGAAAAAGAAGCCATGGCTGGATATTTTGCTGAAATCTTCTTACAGGAATCTTCTGTGGACACTTATCCAACAGGAGAAGCATCGACATCCAACAGAATAAACTCTGTGGGCGTCGGTCACAGTGATGTATTTCGGACAGCGAGTAATCTCGACAAGGAAAAATCAACGGGACCGGATGAGCTGCACCCAAGGTTGCTCAGACAGCCGGCCCATTGGCCTGTCCCTCAGTGAAGGCACACTCTCCTATAGGGCTCAATTCAGGTGCATCAAACTTCTCACAAACAGAGTCAAATAACCTTTTACGACGTCGATAAAACGTTGAACGATGACCGTTTACTGATACAGATATTCTACCAGAAGACACCCTTCTTTTACTAACCATTGTAGATATTTTAAATGAAACATTGTTATTAGTAGCATTAGATTGCTTAAGGATGCATAACCGTCATCAGGGAACAAAACAGCAACCTACCTGCATGGTGTACGCGCTAGAGTAGTGGTAACCACTTTTCTCGCCACAGTTAAACAGTGGAGTAATTGTAGTGTGTCGACACTAGTTTATTTCTACTTATTTTGGAGTCGTAAAGGTGAAATTAATAAAAAATTTAAAGAATTAGGTATTTTGCATTACTTACGTAATTCATTGAACTGCGCTACACATATCAGTTAGCTTATCTGCACTATTTCAGCACTAACTGCAATATTCCAGCACTCTCAGCATTATTTCAGTGGTGAAGGGAAACTTTTGGTAAAGAATTTCTGCCTCTTACTTATCGATCGCAATATTCGGGCTATTCAGCCCATTATTTAGGCATTCGCCGACATTAGTTAAGCATTATGGTGTGACGGAGTATGACTGGAAGGATGCCGTAGTAACACCTATCCACAAGGAAGGTTCTAGGCAGCTCCCATGAAATTACAGACCGATAAGTTTGACTGTTACTGTAATGAAAATCCTAGTAAGAGTAATCAAGAAAGCCATCACAGTCAACTTAGAGAGCAACACTCCACTGTCTCGTTCACAGCACGGTTTTCGTAGAAATTTCTCTTGCTTGATGAACCTTCTTACAGCCAGAGAAAGTTGGGTAAAGTCTAAAGATGATAAGATAACTGTAGATGCTATTTTCATTGACTTTAGTAAGGCGTTCGACAAAGCGTGTCATTCCAGGTTGTTCGGAAAACTGGGAAGTTTTGGAATCATTGGCAGTCTGCTCGCATGGATAAGAGACTTTCTTGATGGTGGAAGACAAAGAGTTAGGATCAATCTTCAGCCCTACTCTTGGAAGTCGGTAGAGAGTGGAGTGCCACAAGTCGCAGTCCTTGGCCCCTTACTGTTTCTCCTATGCGGAAATGAGCTGCCAAATATCATGAAACCCTCCATGGTTCTCTACGCTGATGATGTAAAAATCTGCAGGAAATTGGGAGCAATGAAGATATACGTGGGCTTCAGGCAGACCTGAACAGCTTGGTTACCTGGTCAGAGAATTGTTTGATGCCTATCAATGCATGCAAATGTATGGGCATGCACTTGCGGCATACACACGGCAACACCTGTGATATCGATGGGACCCCTTTATCATCAGTACTGACCCACATTGACCTATGAGTCACGGTTAGTTATAACTTGAAAACCAAGGCACACTGTCGAATGGTAGCAGATCGGAGTTTTAGGACTCGCTGAGCATTAATTAGAACGTTTACGAAACTAAGTGGTGACATGTTAACCGTTTTATACACATCCTTAGTGGGGTATAAATTATGAAAAATGTACACAGGTGGCCAATCTTTGTATGAGAGGTGACGCAGACCTTCTAGAAAGAGTTCAGAGGGCAGCCACTGGTATGACCTCTGAGATGGCTGGTCTGACCTATGAAGACCGACTAAAGGAGCTGAACCTCTCCACTGTGTCCTATCGCAGACAGAGGGGAGACCTAATCATACCATACAGGATTCTAAGAAATGACCGCGGACCTGATCTGTCTTCTCTTTTTCTTCCCACTAGATCGGAACACCACAGAGGACATAGTAGGAGGCTACGAAAGCAAAGAACGAGCATAGTCTCCGCATAGTACTGGTTCTCGCGTTGAGTAATCAGTGCCTGGATCCGACTTCCAGAAGAAGTGGTGTCCACATCATCAATTGACTCGTTCAAAAAGGAATTGGACAAGTACGGAAATCGACTGGAAAGGATTAATACAGGTTCTCGGCGTCCTATCCTCAGACAACAAATCTGAGTGACGATGAATCCCTACTGTCTTCTGGCAATAGGTTATATATATATATATATATATATATATATATATATATATATATATATATATATATATAACCTTCGCTCCAAGTGCATGATCACCGTTGCCCTGCTAGCACAGGCTGTGTTGTGGTGCTACCATATAGGTAATTCAGAACTCAGGTGGAGTCTTAGACAGAAGAAAAGCCATATGCAAAAAATGAGATTATTTTCAATTGCATTTCAAAATGCCTCATGAACTAACCCCATGATGCCTCCTAGCAAACGTTCACATGAGATCCTACAAAGCTGACGATCTGCCTAACCGATGGGCTGCCAAGCATCCTTTAGGGAACGTATTCTATCGACTTCTTCCTTTTCAGTTTTCTTTCTTTCTTAATCGTTTAGTTGTCTTTTAAACTTGTCATTTACCCTCACACGTTTTCAAAATGTTTTCAAACTGTAGTTTTTGAAGGCAGCAAAAAAGCAAAGGGAAAACGTTACTCTGTAAGAAGTGGACTTTTAAAATTAGTCCTGGTGCGAACTTGACAGACGCAAAGACCAATCACTAATTATTCGAACTTGTTATATACCCACGAATACGAGACCAAGGAAGAACACGATAGCGTAGTCGGATGGAATAGTATATTTGGATGGTTATGCCAAAATACCGATGCGTTCCAACTAACTGGCTAGAGAGTCGAATACGAGCAATGCAACGTAACACGACAGCGTGCCAAATGGCGAGGATGCTTGACCGGGTGCCTTCAGCTTAGCGAGTCCAGTTAAACTATCAAGGTCAGCATCAATGTCGAAGTCGTCAAACCCTAGGCTATTGATTTTGGGGAAGTGTATGACGCTACAGATCACTCCCCCCCTAGTGGGTTCGTGAGGACCCTAAGACGATACCAGCCGGAAGTAAAAACCCAGTGGTTTCTCCACTGGTAAAACTCTTCCGATGGGCTCACTGCGTGAGGTGGCCCCTGGTTGTCTGAACCTTATTCTAGGGTGTCGTGGCGATTAAATAAATAAAATACAATAAATGAAATTGTACGTCGGTCGCGGTCATCTGTTCCTTTCGACGTTCCGTCCAGTGCTCGTTGCACCTGGAATATAAATAAAAGTCTTTAATACCACGAAAACGTTGCGTAAAAATGGGAATTATTTATATATAAACGTGTCGAAAAATAAAAATTTACGCTTATCTTCGCCGTTTTTTTAGTTTTTATTACATGGTAATAAAAATTGATATAAAAAGGCAAAGTGTACGAGGGTTTGTGCATTGCCGGTAAATAAGAAAAATAGTGCCTCGAAAAAAAGAAAAAAATGGTTGGCACACACACAGCTAAGTTGAATATGACTTCAGGTACTCTGGGAACCTGACGGTTCGACCTGATCGTGTTTTTTGTTGCGCCGATGGTTGTTGCAGCTGTGCATTACCAGGCACATCGTCGAGAATTTCGATAATTGAGTCATCCGTCGGTCGGATGTAGCGAGCTGAAACGTCACTTACAATGGGGTTGCCTTCGAAATAAGCTGGTTTCAAACGGTCGATACTGACAGTATCTTCACGTCCATCTCGCTCAATTACATAGAATTTCTCATGTCGCTTAATCACTTTGAACGGCCCGTCGTAGGGTGGTTCAAGTGGTCGACGAACAGCGTCGTGGCGAACAAACACGTGTGATGTCTTCTGTAAACTGGGGTGGACGAAAACATCAGTCGTTTGCGGTCTAATCGGAGAAGGCCTAACTGAACGCATTGCGTTTGTAAGCCTAGTCACGTAAGATGCCCTGTCGGAAACATGTTTGAAAGTTGAAGGGGAAACAAACTCACCTGGTAGGCGAAGAGTGGTCCCATAGACGAGTTCTGCAGGAGTGCATCCAGCATCAACTTTCAACGCGTTACGAATACCTAGTAGGACTAGAGGCAGAGCCTCGGTCCACTGAGGTATGTTTGTAGCTGAAAGGGAAGCTTTCAGCTGTCGATGGAAACGCTCTACCATGCCATTTGCTTGTGGATGGTAGGCTGTCGTTCGGAACCGAGTGCAACCTAAAAGTGCCGTTAGAGCGTGAAATAGTCCGCACTCAAATTGGCGCCCACGGTCGGTTGTGACGTAGGATGGACATCCGAAGTTCGCGATCCATCTTTCGACGAAAACACGAGCAACTGTTTCGGCAGTAATATCTTTAATGGGTACTGCTTCCGGCCATCGTGTGAAACGATCAACACAGGTGAAAAGGTAGGTACATCCATTAGATTCTGGTAGGGGTCCTACAATATCTATATGGACGTGGTCGAAACGCATGTCTGGGGCTAGAAATGAGCCTAAAGGGCTTTTCGTGTGTCGCGTGACTTTACACTTTTGACAAGCTAAGCACGACTGGGCCCACTCCTTAACGTCTTTGTTCATCCCAGGCCAGCAGAAACGTTGTGCGATAAGCCTAATGGTGGCTCGTACACCTGGATGAGAGAGTTTGTGCAACGTATTGAAGACGTTGCGTCGACAACTCTTCGGAACTATTGGGCGTGGTTGACTAGCAGAGACATCGCACAAAATTGCATCCTTGTCTGATCCAACAGGACAAAGTCGCAGTTTGAGAGTTGTGGACGACAACTCATGATGCAGCTCAAGGTCTTCCTTTTGACGCCGAGCTAGTTCAACGAGATCAATACCCTCGATATAGTTTATCGAAGCTATTCGAGATAGTGCGTCGGCTGCGGAGTTGTTTGCTCCAGAAATGTGGCGGATGTCTGACGTGAACTGGGAAATGTAATCCAGCTGTCGCGACTCACGAGGGGAGTATTTGTCAGACGCCGAGCTGAGGGAAAACGTTAACGGTTTGTGGTCTGTGAAAATAATGAAATCACGACCTTCCACAGAATGTCGAAAATGGCGTACAGAACAGTACATGGCTAGGAGTTCCCTACCAAATGTACTGTATCTTGTTTCCGCGTCTTGCAGCCGCCTCGAGAAAAAGGCTAACGGTTGCCACTGGTTGTCAGTCAACTGTTGCAAAACTGCTCCAATTGCTGAATCAGATGCATCAACAGCAATACTCAGAGGAGCATTGGGGTCATGATGCATAAGCATGGTTGCGTTCGAAATGGCTTCCTTGACTTTGGAGAAAGCAAGTCTAGCCGCGTTGTCCAGAGACACGAACTTCGCAGTTCCTCGAAGTAGATCTGTGAGTGGTCTCATGACAGAGGCACAGTTAGGGATAAACCTTCGGTAATAACTTACCAGGCCATTGAAAGTGCGGAGATGTTTCACAGTGGTCGGCTCTGGATAGTTTGTGATAGCCGCCACTTTATCTCTCAATGGGCGTATACCTTTGTTGTCAATGGTATGCCCAAGGAAGCTGAGTGATTCAACTCCTATTTCACACTTCTGTAAGTTAACTGTGATGCCATGTTTTTTGAGTCTTTCGAATGCGAGGTCCAAATGTTTAAGGTGTGTTTCCTTATCTGGACTCGCAATTAGACAGTCATCGATGTAGACATGAACAAAATTCAGACCACGGAAGACGTCGTCCATAAAGCGTTGGAATGTTTGTGCTGCATTCCGAAGACCAAAAGGCATGCGCAGGAATTCAAACAGGCCAAAAGGAGTAATAATGGCTGTTTTCGCGATATCTTCTGCTGCCATAGGTATCTGGTTGTACGCTTTGACCAAGTCGATTTTGGAGAAAATGTTCATTCCGCATAAGGTTGCGGTCAAGTCGTAAACGTGGGGTATAGGGTAGCAGTCCGGAGTTGTTTTGGCGTTAAGCCTTCGGTAATCACCGGTCGGACGCCAGTCGTTGCTATCCTTTTTGGGAACCATGTGCAATGGCGATGCCCAAGGACTGTTTGACGGTCTGATAATGCCCAGTTCGAGCATGTGGTCGAATTCATTTTTCGCCGTTTGAGCTTATCGGGGGCTAAACGGCGCGCTTTGGATGCCACAGGTGGACCTGTGGTTGTGACGTGATGCATAACATTGCTGAAAAAAAAAAAAAGTGTGCTTCGGTTGTTGTAACTCTGGATATTTCTCCAGAACTGCCTGGTAGGACGCGTCGCCTGATTGTTTAGTCCTAACGATGGCTAAACTCGGACCTACATAGGTGGTGCCGCCAATAGATAACTTTGTGTTGTTATCTATCAGTCGTCGACGGCGAGCATCTACGAGTAGATCGTAATGGTTTAGCAAATCTATGCCAATGATGGGCATAGAGACGTCAGCAAGGAGGAAGATCCAGTGAATAGGTTTGCGTAAACCTAAGTTGAGGTAGGCATACCGTCTCCCGAATGTCGCGATTGCCTTGCCGTTGGCTGCTTGAAGATTGAAGGATGGGTCGAGATGACGCTCCTTTGTCGTTGCTGGAAGAACGCTAACTTCTGCGCCGGTGTCGACGAGGTAGCGGACTTTCGTTTTAATGTCGGTGACGTAGAGCAAACGGCTTTTTCCGCCGGCTACGGTTGCCGTGAGCACGTGCCGGCGTGACCGTTTCCCGAGTTTGTGTCCTTCTTAAAACGGCATGGTTTACGACATTTTCTGGCTTCATCCCCGTAAGTGTTATGAAACCAGCACCATTCAGGGTTTTCCACCCTGTTGGGTTTCGTTTTAGGGCTACCACGCGACTTGCTGCGATGCGCCAAGGTGCGTTTCTGTGAAGTGCTACGTGATCTAGGACTTCGAGATCGTAGCAACCGTTTCACAGAGTTGCACAACTTGGTCACCTCTGAATCCTGGCGCTCTGGTTTGTCTCAGGCAGAATATACGTTGGAGACGGGTCTGCTGGATATCTCCAGTATTTTATCTGCTGAGGCTGCCAGGTCGTCGAGTGGGACTGACTGCAGTGTCACCAACACGGTTTGCACCGGTTGTGGTAGTTTCGAGAGAAATAGTTCTCGGAAGAAACCATCGTCAAATGTTCGTGCACCGATTACTTCTCGCATGCGTGCGAGGACTTCAGTAGCTGAGTGGCTGCCTAGCTCGATGTTACGAAGCAATTCGTCTAGACGTTGGCGATCTGTGAGATCGCTTTTCTTCAAGAGTGCGGCCTTTAGAAGTGCATAAGGGTCACTTACTTCAGGATTAAACATGTTTGCTGTAACACACCTGTTTAATTCTCGCGGTAGTGACCGTATGACAGCAAGAAATCGAGATTGAGGATCTGAGACGCCCTGTTCTCGAAAATCGGCCTCGGCATACAGAAACCATGTTTCTGCATTGTCTGGCCAATATGGCACGAGTTGGATCGTGTTCGAGGTCGGCTTAATACGAATAAGCTTGGGAGTGTGGTCGGACATGAGAAAGTGTAGTAAATGGATATATAAATGTTATCGAAATGAAAACAATAAACAAATATAAAATGGAACAGGCTCACCAATTCAATACTTGTTATTGGTCGGGATATGTGATCACGTCGGGCTCACCAATTTAGGATTTGTCCTGGTGCGAACTTGACAGACGCAAAGACCAATCACTAATTATTCGAACTTGTTATATACCCACGAATACGAGACCAAGGAAGAACACGATAGCGTAGTCGGATGGAATAGTATATTTGGATGGTTATGCCAAAATACCGATGCGTTCCAACTAACTGGCTAGAGAGTCGAATACGAGCAATGCAACGTAACACGACAGCGTGCCAAATGCGAGGATGCTTGACCGGGTGCCTTCAGCTTAGCGAGTCCAGTTAAACTATCAAGGTCAGCATCAATGTCGAAAGTCGTCAAACCCTAGGCTATTGATTTTGGGGAAGTGTATGACGCTACAGACTTATAAATACAAGAAAATCTGGCACATTGCCATTTCTAGGACACCTATGTCGAATTGAAGATTTTTGGACTGATTGACTGAACTTCTGTCATCGAAATTTTTCTTTATATTCTGTTCACTTATCAGTCCGTACCAAGAGCCAATGTGCGATAGTTATTTCGTTTAAAAATATTGTACAAGGAATGAGTTTGTTGAAATATCAAATTCCGAACCATATCATACGTTATCTGGAATGAAGGGATAATTATTATTGTTACTACTATTATCATTGCCATTATTATTATTTTTATTATTTCTCATAACTTTTCAATTGGACATGGAGGAAGCACTGAAATTTCCTAATATCCACCTGTTATTTTGTGTTCAGGAACACGTTTTGAAGCTTCTCTTTGGTGTCACTGCCACAAAGAGTTGATCGTTCACCATTTCTCTACTATTTAACCATGATTCATTCGATAATCTCTTGGTTACCTTCAAATTTTAAATTCGTATTTCATGCTCTTTTCCTCGTATCACTGACTGTGTTTAGAATCTTTTCAAGAAATTACTGGCAAATGTTTTTTATCTTTTTAAATACCTGAAAGTAAATGCATATTCTTGAGAAAGGAGTTTGTGGAAGGGAAGACTTTCTTCTTTTCTACAATCTCTCTACAGAAAAATTTATTATTATTGTTATTATTACTTATTAAAACACAAATGGCACATCATATGCAGCATTAGATATGCCATACGGAATAACAAAGCAACATTATGAGACAGAAATGGAAGAGACAGTAGGAACGAAAACAGAAGTCAATTATTAGGGGCTCAATCTCAAGGATACCTTCAGGGAATCATCCGCTACTTTCCTTTTCCTTTTCAGCAATAAGGGAAAATAAGAAAGCTGCAGCATAATCACCATTGGTCTCGATTCTGAGCCATATCTTCCATGGTCTCAGGTCACTGAACTGCATGATCTTTCTCACCCCATCCAGGAGAGAGTTGTGGGGCACAAATGTTTACTCAGAACAACTGACTTTCATCCCATAGCGCCACTTCATTCGCTCACCACCTCTCCGTTTGTTACTAACAGTTTCAAGACAAAAAAAACAGTGGGGAGTGTGGGAGCTGCTGGGACATGTTCCAGGCACTGAAGCCAATAATTAAAGATGATCACGTTTAATGGATGACGACCTCCATCACGCACAAAACATGTCACCTCAACTCAAAAATACTTACATGCTGTTCCCATCAGATGCGAGCAATCGTTCCAAGACAACAGCGACGAACACACACAGTCGTCGGAAATCTTTGACTCGGAGAGTGCAGGTTTCATAGGTATACAGCAGAACTGGCAGCACCAACGCCTTGTATACCCGACCACTTGCAGCAAGCTTAACACCACGGTGGTGCCAAAGATGGCGTAGTTTGGTGTATGCTGGTCCAGCGTTCGATATACCGTTAGGCATCTCATCACTGATATCTCCACCAGCACTTATATGAGGATCCAGGTATACAAACTTTCTGACAACTAACAGTTTATCACCATGGTTGACTGCAGGTACACGCTCCCGTCAATCTTGTGAAACACCTCGAACCTTGACAACGCGAAGCATATATAATAATTAGGGACGCTGATCTCCAATTAATTGAGTGAAATTTGAGTAGTTTGTATTCCGTAGCACAGTAAAACGATATCGTTCACATACTCGAGGTTAAAACGTTTTTACCGGGCAGCAGGCCTCAACCACTTCCATACACTTCCATCAGGACTGTCTTTAAAATGTAATAAATGGCAAGGCTGAAGAGGGGTGGCGAAATTGGCTAGCCGTGACAAGTCCTACTATTGGTTTAGAGAAAGGGAGATAGGTAGCTCAATGTATTCACTGTACCTAAAATATTAAAGTATAAGGATTTCAAGATGTTAACTAACTTCTCAAATATACCCATCTCTAACAGACTATTCCAAAGTAAATTTCAGTCCAGCGGATCCAAAGGCTGCTCTAGCGTCGAGGAATGCTATGATCTGCAGTGGATGTGACGGTATTCGAGCATCTAGCAGATGGTGAAGTGGTGAAACTTGTCAGCGAGATGTACCTGCGTTTCATTTAGCGAGATTGTTCCCACTGATACTCAAACCCATTATGCATCGCTTCAGACACTGAAGCGTTTTACACTAGGCAACTGGGATACGAGAGCCAGTAACATAATTAATGTATCACTTTCCTGAGCACTTTTAATCGGCTAAATAAATCTTTACATTCGCCTTTTGTTACCAGATTAGGTTGAAAATCTCATAAGAATAAACAAACAAATCTTTACAAAGCTAGAATTTCTTTTATATACGTAATAACACAATCAACTACTCACTGAAATAAAGTGAAAACCAAAAACTCAGCTTCAGATCAACATATTCTGGAAACTAAAATCCTGACTGAAGGTACAGTTGCCTAAATGTGTGAGGAAACGTCGACACTTGCTCAGGAGTTTGACTTTAACTTACGAAGTTTATCATAAGGTACTAGTTTTGACGCTGTATGGATTTTTCTACGGAAAAAAACTACAGCTGTACATCACCTGGCAACATTTTGTTGTCTACCCGCTAACCTTCACATTACCTATAATAATAATTATTTCATTTTGATCATCTGTTTGTAGACGTAAACGATTGTTTCATGTTACTAATGTTTCACAATCCTGGAATTTTTAGAATGTTAGTGTGCCACACTTCGATCTTTTGATATTCTTTCAGTAGGACCATGAGGTAGTTATCATTTTAGAACAGTGGGTTGATCGGATCTAGTGGAGAGCTAAAGTGTCCAGCTCATTCATCAACTTCAGCGTACTGTTAAAAAGACATCATAATAGTTGTGTACACCCAAACACACACCAAATTACAGTTACAACACTTAAGTTGAAGGTATACCTTATTTTTGGGTGGGTGGATGGACGGACTGATCCGTTTTTTTGCTGTACAAGTTGAAAGACTGAACATATCGAAATCAGTATCGCTTGAATAGATGCTGGGTGCAGAAATAATTTGTCAGTAATTAACCACTCTGATTGAGTTCCAGCAAGCCGCCATACTGCAGGCAGTATTCCTTCTAATTGCTCATAATTTTGAATAGATGATAGACAAAGAACAAATTCGTTATAGAAGATATCATTCTTAGAAGCTGTTCAGTCACTGCTTCGAAAAAGCCCACAGATTAACTGTTGTGTTGCACATTTGGCCTCTTCCCAATGGACATTATATAACATATTTTAAAGCATTTTCAGGTGTTTAGAAATTATCCCATTCAGCAGTCCTACTTTCTCCTAGTTGATTTTGGAATGATCTAGGCAGGTAGTTTTTGCGTATTTGGTGTATTTTTGGTAATTCTGTCGTATTCAACTACCTTACCGAGAATCCGACGTTGTAAAATTTTAAAAATATCATACTTTTTCAACTGAAAGTAATCAAAACGTTAATTTAATTAACTAGCTTAAATACTTTTATCGCGCTGTTCTCAAATTGAGGCCTAAACGAGATTTTGATTCAGGTCAGAGAGTTCCATGTAAGATAAGTGACAGTAATTTCTTTACAACGATGAAGACTATACCAGGGCAGAATATGAAGTTATACACTATACTGTTTTCGGGAATGAACTAGAATTTGAATAAAAAATGAACTGGATTTAACTCATGGATATATTCACGAATTTCATCTTTTCCTGTTTGACCCAAAGTATCCTAATAGTCCTTTTTCAATTCATTATAGGATCTGGAACCAATATGTTTTACTATGTGATAAGTTGCTAAAAATGGAATAACAATATAAATCCATAAAGGTCACAAGAAATGAGAATTTTGACATACGACAATTTGAAGAGTACCAGAAACTATTCCATTTATCTAAAAATATTTTGAATTTCTATTTTCTTGACTCAAGTTTTTTTTTTAAGTCCCCTGCCTAATCTTCATCACAATGCCAGATATGCAGTTTTTTGCAGTTGAATCATCAAGTTTTTATCTACCTTTACTATTCAATGGAGCTATTTTTTCAAAATGATTCAGGTAGAACAAAAGTAATAATTGTACTGAGTCCACTTTGGGTAGTACCAAGAGAGCGGTTTCACCAAATAGTTCAGTCAAGCTCAGTCACACAGTATAAAATGCCTGTATTTACTGTAGCATGGTGATATTGGCCTGGACCCAGTGGGATTTATAAGATGACCAATAAGATTATAACATTAGTCATAGCATCAATGTTATTACTTGCATTGTACAGTCGTTGATTTGACCGAATTGATCGGTCTGTATTGGCATATGGGATCCTGTGCGGATGCCTCGATATACCTGTGTTCTAGTTATGGCAAAGATGGGACAAGAAGTGCCTATCGTGGCTCGGTGGTGTAGTGGATAGCTCTCTGGCGTTTGAAGCGACCGCCCCTGGGTCCAAATCCTGGTAGGAACAATATCACTCACTAGGAGGCAGGTACATCCAGCTGACGAGTCCCAAATAGGACGAATGAGCATCCTGGATTGCACTGCTAGCCACTATCCATCTTTACTTTAATTAGTCATAGCAGCCTAGAAACAGGAATAAGCAATGAGAATGCATTTTCACATGCAAGTACCTTTCATGACTTAGTCCAACAAAAACTCGTTTATTATGCTTCGCATGCTTGCCTGAATTACTACAAAGGATTGTAGAAACGCTTTTTTCATGCATTCAATCTTGCCCTACGATTGTAATTGTTGCTATATGTTTTTCTTTGTCAGCTTTAGACTAGATTTTCTTCGTGTGTCCCCAGAAACTTTCAGAATACAGCATATTTCGAGAAGTATTCAGTTTTCCAGGTTCAGATACATTCAGTGACAATCAAGTCACAAGATAGATACCCCTACTACAACCACCAGTTTAGAACTAGGAGCTACAGCTCAGCAGTATGATTCATGCCGTTTTCCAGCTTTGAAAAGAAGTAGGGTTGAGATTGAAGTTCTAGTGGTGGTATTAACGCTTCTAAAGCTGACAGGAACGAAGATGGATAGAATAAATATGGGTTTCAGGTTAGCATTCATCGTGAACTGACATCATTTGGAGAAACACTAGAAACCTGGAAGCACCAGACATCTGTTTCGTATTAGTATGTGACTCTTCAGTAGTGCTCAACCATGGCCTTGCCGGAATCGAAGCCAGAACCTTCAGGTTCCACGGCAAGGGCGCTACTTTCTAGCATCTGGGTGAGGACCCAGTAGTCCTTAAGGAAAGGTACCCAGAGATGGCGTTGGATGGAGGTCGCGGAAGATCTTGTGCTGATAGAAATAGGAAATATAGGTGATTGGATCTCGACCCAGTGACCCAATAGCAAAGTGGTGGCCATGGAATCTGAAGTTCCTGAGTTTGATACTTGGTGGGAGGAGTCCCATACTAGGACAAAACAACTGTCTGGTGCTCCCAGGTTTCCAATGTTTCTCCAGCTGATGTCAGTCCATGATGAATATCAATGAGAAATCAATAAATAAGTCGTCAGAAACCTCAAAATTGAGAACGGATATTGTAGACTTCATTGAGAACAATCACCATCAAAATAATGCCAAAAACTTTCAGTGTAATTCAATATAACAAAATACTTCAAAAATCACCAGCATTGTTTTCGCATGAATTACAATGAAGTGAAAAGAGGTCAGACAAACGAATATGGCCTTTTAGCCTAATCAAACTAAGGAAAGAAAAATGAGATGAAATACCTGACAAATAAAAAAGGTGTCTATTATGAGAATAAATGATTCGAATTTCTTGTAACGCACATCGATCGAACAAAATTGAGGCTAAATAGTCCTAACTTTAAAACTACACTTCATCCGTGATCAATGTGTTCAGTTGAAAAAGTGTCAGTGATCGAGTACACACAACTACGAACATGCACACACGCACATTATATACACGTGATCCATACTAACAGTATCACTATACGGGTATCAATTGTATTAAGTCAATCATAAAAAAGTGTGTACAGTGTGTATTCATTTATTTATACACAGATCAAATTCTTGAGATCTGTGATCATATATGCTTTGAAGAATTAATGTTTGCAATACTTTCAG
>OX104134.1:101084155-101137365 GCA_944470555.2 Heterobilharzia americana
TAGTAGTAGTAGTGTGAGTAGTAGTAGTAGTGTGAGTAGTAGTAGTAGTAGTAGTAGTAGTAGTAGTAGTAGTAGTAGTAGTAGTAGTAGTAGTAGTAGTAGTAGTAGAGTAGTAACACAGGTGTTATCACTAATAGTTTTACCAATAATAACAATAATGGAAGTGTTGAAGGTGACAGGGTGGAGAGAAAATTCAAAGCCTCCACTCTGTCACCATACAAAGAAGGCATCTGACAAGCATTTCGAATAGTTCTCAATAAGACTGGGTGTAAGGTGACATTTGAAACAAGCAAATTCGCCCAGAAACAAGCTTTGTGGGTTGGAAGATCCTATTAATCCAGTTAGGCAGAATAATTTGACTTACCAAATCCCTTGCAATGATTGCGAGGTTGAATGCATAGGTCAAAGTAGTC
Organism: Heterobilharzia americana; assembly: GCA_944470555.2. Lineage (NCBI taxonomy): Eukaryota > Metazoa > Platyhelminthes > Trematoda > Strigeidida > Schistosomatidae > Heterobilharzia > Heterobilharzia americana. The sequence continues at coordinate 101,084,569 of OX104134.1, forward strand.
GACCATGTTCATTCAACTAGGCCATCCGAGCATAAAATCTAAATCAAGCTAAATCAAGATTAGCAGATCCTCATAAGATAAGAAGTCTAGAGAAAAGCTCTGCCATGGCTGTGCACGCAATTACACAGTTATACAATAGGGTATGGTAGAGCGACCGTAGTGAAAACTAAGTTGGGTATAGAGAGGTTGATAACGGAATTTTTGTTTATTTGAACGAAACGAAATGCATGTAATGGGAATGATTCTGCACTTGTCTCATGTGTATATATGTATATGGAAGATTCTACTATCGTTGTTACAAAGAAGTAGAGGAAATTAGAACTACATAAACTGTGTCAAAGTTGTGGATAATAGATTGTGTCCTAAACTTTTTTTGTTCAGTGAACAGTACTGTTCCACTTTGTGACTGAGTAAAATCTCATTATATTTATGCGATAGAAAGACGATTGAATTGTAACACTCGCCTTACTGGATTTCTCACTGCATATTTTTAGAATGAACAAGTTGACTGACTTTGAACTTGTTATCTAGGCTGTTTTTTCCTTTAGAAAATATTTTAACGAACTGAAAATTTTTCAGTCTTGACAGCGTGCAAGCATAGTTGGCCACTAGCTTCTGAGATTGCTTGGCAATAGATATGTGCGTAGATGTGTGGAAATGTTAATTTAATCTCATAATAAAAGGATGTGAAAATGAGCCAATTATTTAGGGTTTCAACTAATTGGTTATTTAGTTAGATTCTCTTGGGTTTCCTCACCGTTTTTCATCAAACAGCTGGTGTGCAAATGAATATTTTATTCTCACTGGCATAATAAGTTAGTCAACTGTTCGTTTTATTCTCCATAATGGATTTATTCATTCAGAATCCTGAGATGAGCGCTACCGTCACCTGAGTGGATGATGTTTATCATCAGATGAACATATCTAAATCTTAGGGTAAATACATGAATATCAATTCCCTGTCAGTGAAGTTTTCCACACTATTTAGTATTGGCTTGTAGGTAAATCCTATTATGCAGACTGAAAAATAGCAATAAAAATGAAAATCATAGCAAAAAACATCAAGAAACTTAGCGATAAGAACTTCATGAACATTCATCTATTTATTCTTTTCTATTTTACATGCAACACCCTAAGCATACAAACCTTGCAAGTGAAGTACTCAGAACTCTCAGTACTTGCTCTGAAGACAAGATAGTTGCTGTATGGATTAGAATTTTAAGAGTGAGTTGAAAGAAACTTCTGTTTCATTTACAATTCACCATTGTCGGTGCTCATCGCAATAAGTGTATTCTCAAACCTGAGAAAAAATGCATTTCTTCTTGAAGGTATGAACTGACAACAACTAGTTTCAAGGAAGAGATTACACGGTTAGATTAACCAGTACATGATTATGTTCCTTGTTTCACTATATCAAGCACATGAATTCACCGTTGGAGGCTAACGGATGTAGTTTTGGAGTCTTTAATACTGGCCAGGATTGTAGGATGTCATGTGAATTAAGTGACACGATTCTTCTACGGAGAGCTTTGGTTGGTAGGTGCTGAGAATCAGTCAACTGGTTTGTATGTTCAGGTCTTTCAAAAAAATCTATTCTTTTAGCATTTTGGATACACACTGATGGTAGATGTTAGCAGAATTTGTACCTAGAATATACCTAGGACCGATTTCCACAGAAAGGCTGAAGAAATGTTTTCTCTGTCTTGAAACGGCAAGCTATGATTTCTCCTGTATCACGAACACTTGTAAATTATGGTCACACATAAAAATACAACAAATCGGGCTGTACATGTTGGGTTCATTTGACTCTGGAGTTGAATTTCAGATGGATTGAGCCGACAGTCAAATAAAAGTATCAACAGGACAGAGAGACATCCGGTCGGTCAACATCTCCTGGGTGAGACGTAGTCCGTATACTCGTTCTTAACGCATTCCAAGCTCTGTGTACTTGGCGCTTAATTGTGTCAGTAAGTCATATCAATATAACACCTGATACTTCTGTGTAACGGTTAAATTTGCTATATTTACACCAGCACATCAATAGACAAGGCAGCGAAATGCAAGATAGATATACGACAGGAAAAATCTAATTCGTGCACCACTCAGATTGGTTTCTAAGCCTTACTACAGAAATTGAACTGAAAGACATTACAACTGACCCACTGTTGACTGACGTTGAGACCTGATCACATTTTACTAAATAACCAGGTTGCTATCTGGGAAGAGATCAACGTAGACGAAGCCAATAAAAGATGAAGAAGGAAATTTAATTACGAAAGAAGAGAAACAAAGAAACAATGGGCCGACCACTTCAAAAAGCTCTCGAATAGACCACCACCTGCACTTCGTCCAGAAATACCACCTACAGCCACTGAATTACAAGTGAACATAAATCCTCCACAAAAGTGGAAGTCCTCAGCTCCATAAAGCTACTGAAATGAGGGAAAGCAGCAGGACCAGATGGAATCCCGCCAGAAGCACTGAGAGCAGACGCAGAGACAACAGCGAACATGCTCACACCACACCACTATTGCAGAAGGTGTGGAAGGAATGGAAGGTACCTGTCGATTGGAAGAAGGGTTACCTTGTCAAACTGCTGAAGAAGGGAGACCTCAGTGTTTGCAAGAACTGGCGCGGAATCACTCTCCTGTCCACCCAAAGCAAGTAAAATACTAAGCCGCATCATCCTGGAGAGGCTTAAAGATGCGATGGATTCAAAACTACGACTGGAACAGGCAGGCTTCAGGAAGTACAAATCATGTGGGACCAAATTGCAACGCTTCGTATCATCATAGAACAGAGTATAGAATGGCAGTCAACTCTACGCCTCAACTTTATCGACTTTGAGAAGGCCTTTGACAGCGTCGACCGAGAGGTAATTTGGAAAATGCTACTGAAGCCGTATGTTCCATTAGGAACCCATGGGATTAATAATATATAATAATAATAACATGAGCTGTCATTATAGGTCGAAAACTGCGATGAATAGTGTGAAGATTAGTCAGCATATGACTGGAATCGCATAAAGAATAACTTTAAATAAATAATAGGTTTTGTAACAGGACGAAGTACTTGGAAGTTAAACTTTGATCAGAAAGAGAATATAAACAAGAACGAATAATAAAGTATGTAAGAAGGGAAGAGTGTAAGCAGAAAGAGGGGATTTCAGAGACTTAAAATTAAGACAGAGAAGAAGAAGAGGTTGAACAACTTTCTTTTGCATACATATCTGAGGTTTTACCATATGGATGACAACAGCTTCGGTGATGCAGAGAATACGAAAGCGCACAGTCTTTGGAAGGTGTCTTTTCCCTTTATGAATGACCTTAAATGATGTTAGAGTATGTTACTTCTTCATACAAGCTATGACCGTAATATAGTGGTCACGTAAAATGACAACGTAGATAGCTTTTTTAATCAAATTTGACCTTTACCTGAGAAGTTAATCTTCCTTTGTCATTACTGGGGTCTCATGTGAACCTCTGATTTGTTGATGCAACCTTTTCGTTGTATATTGAATCATTAGCCTTTAGAAAACAGCAGTTCCTGTCATTTCTGAACTCTTCAGGTTCATAGTAAGTGACAGGATCGTATACTGTTATACCAAGACCATAAAGAAGAGCACCTTCTCAAATGAGAGAAACTGCCATACAGTGTTTCGAAAGCCGCGATCTGTTTTGTCCCTATCTACGAAACCCCAACAGTGAGTATGAACTTCTGTCGATGACATTGTGTGATAATCGTGAAATATTCCACAAAATGACGGGTTTCGGAACAAGTGGATGGTTAGATTTCAATCCAGAGACTGGAAGATAATGACCTACCTGAGACATCCAACAATCCATCCATCCATCATTCAAAAAAATAACAGTTATGCACTTCTGAGAAGTTCCCAACTGACACAAAAAACTGTTCAGTACTGCCAGAGTTTCCATTATCCCAGTAAATGATGTCAATCTGTGATATGCATCATTGGGAAATCTGATTGCTTTTCAACTTGTACACATCTCAAACATTTCTCATGAATGAGTGATTTCATCTAGAGAACTACAGCAAACCTGTGAGTGCTGAGTTGATGTTTCCTTCTGTTCAGAACTCCTCTGTTGTTTGGACCAGTAGGGAGTCTAACTCATTTTCATCATGTCTCTTGGTGAGGAGTTTAGCAAGTTGTGATTGAGATGAATCTAATGCACATGACTTCCCAACTTCTGTTGATTCGTTGTATAATGCGGCTGTCTACCGTGAAGCAGGATTTGTCTGACCAGATGGATTAGAATTCTTCATGAGATTGTTGAGAAATTCATTCAACAGGTATTCACTCCTAAGTAGTGATATGTTTTTCAATCCGTAGGTTTGCATAGTATCGACTGGTTTAGCATCGATCACTGGTATGCAATAAGTTGCCCGCTGCCAACTAATTAGTTCTCCTGGGAGTATTTATGCAACCTTATAAGTCTTCCTTTTTGTCGTTGGCCTAAATTCTGATGACACTATAAGCTCTAATAGTAGCTTATACTCGTTGTGTAGATGTCACTACGTGTTTGCAATTAGAGGTTTTAGTATCAACGAGATCGATAACTCTCACTGATAGGAAACTATCTTCAGCTAATGGGTACAAAAGGAAACAGAACAAAACACCTTGGTTGTATTGTGTTCTCTGAGCTGGGTTGTTTAGTCTTGAAGCTTTCATCGTCTTTCTTAACGACATCATCAGCATAAACTTCAGTATGAAGTGAGCTGTCAGTATCTCTCCGTAAGTGATTTAGCAGCTTGCACCGACGAAGTAGTTTGTGATTGGTTGTTTCCTTTGATTGTTGTGTCAACGACTGTACAAACTTTCCTGTTAGCTGTTCCTCTCCTTGACTTCTAACCTTTCTGACGTTCATCATTTCGCTAATTGGTTGGTAGACTGGGTCTGTGTCTAAACATCTGTTGATTGCTGGCTAACTGACTTGAATGCCAGGCTTCTAGGAATTCTCTGATATTCTTTGTCTTGCCTCTCTCCATCCAAGATTTCTACATTGTCGAAATTGAATTCATCTCCATAGTTGTTATCCACGTGCATTGAAATGGGTGATGAAATGTCGTGACGTTTAATAGCCAATTGTTGTTCATGTAGACGAAGGCGATGGCGACCACTTTGTCCAGTTTAATATTGACTACAGTTATTGCAGTTGATTTTGTAAATAATATTCAGTTTTTCTTCTTTGGTTGTTGCATCCTTTGGCCTGGATGATAATGTTTTGGAGGAATTTGTTGGTTTATGAACCAACTAGCCACCAATTCCACCAAGTAGTTTCAATAATCTTGTCGTGATTTCTGATAAATTCATTCTTTATATGTGGTATAATGATGCGTTTATTGATTTCTGTCAGTGACTTTGTAGTTGATGATGTAAGGGATAGGCATCTTCTGACAAGTTTCGTCAGTAATTTTCTTCGTTTCTCTTTGGGGCTCTTGCACTGCAATGTGTTCTCACCCTTTGGTTTTGAGTCTGTGCGCAACTAATTTTGTACTTTTTTGGGTTGTTGCTACTCTAGTTGAGGATCTGATCAGTGGTTTTCTAGCTTCCTGTACATTTGGGTTTCCAGTTTTCCGGCATTTTTCCTACTGGCTAAAACATCCAGGAATAGTAGTTGGTTTTTGACTCCTTCTCCATTGTGAATTCGATGTCACTGAAAACATTGTTGATCAAACTGTCAGTATTTTCTGCATCATCTTTTTCAATGATGACAAAACTGTCGTCCATATAGCGAATCCAGAATTTTGATTTGATCACAGGTAGAATGATGGTTTCCAGTCCCTGCATCACTGCTTCTCCAATTAGTCCGAATATCGGTGACACCATTCAACTTCCTTTCATCTGTTTGTATATCTTGCCATTGAATTGGAAGTATGTTGTCAGACAAAGGTGTATGAGTTGCATCAGATTTGAACATTTAAGGTATGTGTGTTCATTGAGTAGGAGGCATATAGTTTCCTTGATCAATTGTGGTTCGATGGATGTGTATAGTGAGTGGTGTGACATCGAATAATACCATTAACTCGTCGTTTTGTATGTTGGTGCTTTCGATCGTTCCTAAGAATTCAGTTGATGATTTGATGCAATGTCCGCATGGTTGAACGAGGTGTTTCAGATTTCTCGAAAGTTCTCTTGATATGTTGTATGTTGGAGTTTGTGGGAGAGAGACTATTGGTTGTAGAGTGATGTCTGATTTGTGCAGTTTTGGTCTGCCATAGAACTGAGGAAGGATGGTTCCATTTGTTTTCCTTCTAAATTTGTCTTGCTTTGTTATTTCTTCTGTTTTGAAGGTTTTGTTCAAGGTTTTACTGATCTTGTTGTCGAACTTTTGAATGTGGTTTTCTTCAAGTGGTTGATATACATTTTCGTCTTTAAGTAATTCCTCAGCTTTCTAAATGTAGTCTTCTGTGTCCGTGACTACCGTAGTTTGTCCTTTATCTGCTGGAAGTATAACGATGTTATTCGTATTTTTCAGTCTTTTTAATGTTTTCTGTTCTTGGATGTTCATTTGATGGTGATATCTCTTCTGTCTGGTTAGTGGTACGATTGTTTGCCATATTTCTTGTTGAGTGACCTCATATAATCCTGATGTTTATTATTATTAGTCCCTTGGGTTCCTAATGGAACATACGGCTTCAGTAGCACGTCTCCAGTGACCTCTGTTCTCTGAAATCTTTTGAACCTGGTTCCACGATAGCCCACAACCTCTCATTTCCTCCTCGCACAATCTCCTCCATGTCACCCTCAGCTGAGACGTCCAACTCATCGCTTCCCATGGGGATTCCACTCGAGCAACTGGCCTGATGCATGATGTCCCCAGTCGGCCTTCTCAGTGTATGCACAATCCATCTCCACTTCCTTCTGCATATTTGTTGGGTGATAGGTTCTTGATTGGTTCGTTCCCAGAGTTCCTTGTTGCTTATTCTTGTTATTCTGGCAATCCATCTGATCTTCAGTAACGAGCCAGCGTAAGCAGTTGTTGATGAATGTCTGTAGTTTATTGGAAATGCCTTTCGTAACGCTCCAAGTCTCTGAACCATACAGAAGCACTGACTTGACGTTGGTGTTGAAAATCCGTATCTTGTTCCACATGCTGAGAGGAGTGCAGAAGATCTCCACACTGGTTTCAGGCTAATCAACGTCTGTTTTGCTTTTTCGATCCCGGCTGCTTTGACATCCTCGTCTGTGCTGCCTGTAGTTGAAACCATGCTGTCCTGCCTAGATAGGTGAAGGAGTCTGCTTCCTTTATGTTTCTCTCGTTGATGGTGACTGGAGTTTGTTGTTGTTGGTGTGGTGCGGTATCTTCATCACCTCTGTCTTCTCTATATTCACTTGAAATCCCGTCTTCACTGCCTCTTCTATCAACTTGTTTGTTTTCGCCTGTAGATCTTCAAGTTTATGTGACATCAGGCACAAGTCATCGGCGAAATCCAAGTCCTGATGTTTAAAGTGACGATTCTAATACCCCAAAGAATTCTGTTTTTGAGGCATCTCCTGTGTTGTAATTCAATTCTTTTTGAAGAAGACCTTCCATTTTCGTTAGTGGTTGTTTTGATAAGTTGGCAACACAGTTGTTTGTTTCCTCGGTTGTAGGTTCTTCTGAGATTTTAAGCAGCTTTTTCTTTAGCACTTTTCTTTATTGTTCTTTGTAGCATCTGCTCGATTTTTTAATTACAGTTGTCAACCTTGTCATGTGCTGCTTCGTGCGTATGCTTCATAGTTTTCTATTTTGATTGTTAACCACTAATTAGTATTTTTGGATCCGAGTGTGTGTATCTGTGATCATCAGTTGTACCACTTGTCTTCCACTTTGTTAAGCTTTTTTCTGTCCCATTGGACAGTTAATCGGTGGTCTATATCTGACACTCTTCAGCAGAGCATGCTGACTTAAGCACTCATGGAGAAAGAATAATTGTTATTTTGTGTGTGCTTGTCTTTTGGAGAATTCCTACCATCTTCTAACAACATGAAGCGTGTTACGCTTGTATAATTTTGAAATGGTAGAGAATGCTTCATGATCAAACATCCTAGCTCAGAAAACACAATACAACCAAGACCATCCACCTAAGCTACAAATATTCTCCACTATTTCAAAACAAAATTCCCCTTTTTAATTCGAACACTAGTCATCAGGAAACATATGAAATCAGGATGTAAATTAAAACAGTATCGAGACAGGCGTGTAAAAAAAGTTGTATACTAATATAAGCTGATTGATTCGATGGTGAAAGTCCACAATGAGAAACTTTAAGCCTCTAACATGACTTCAAGTACACTTACCTAACGTTTGTAGCAGAGTTTCTTTGGGACTGTGTTCACTTGTTACTGTTCCTCACCAACCTATTGTACCCGACCGACTGAAATTGAATACACTTGTTACTTCGCTAATGTAAATCAGCTCATGACTTCGTTTGTTCCCAATAACTACGCGTTTCAGAAGTCATTATCGACTTCGACTTTAATGCCACTATGGAACAAACTTTTATGTAATTAGAAATACAGGAATTTGGGTCATTGGATTAAAAACTGGACTGTAAACCAGTGGTTCCAGGGTTTGGAACTCCCCCTCCCCTCCAATCTAGCTACTTCGACCTGAGCAACCGGCTAGTATCTGAAAGCCTTATACAATAAGTGTACCTAACATCCTTAGTGGATAAACATGTATCGGTTTGAGTTACACTAAATTTCACTTCAAACATCACAAGTGGTTGAGAAAAACAACCAGTTTAGTTTATATATGTACAAAATACAAAGATAGTGGTACATTTTGTTTTAAGTAACAATCATAAGTCGAAAGGTCTCATTTATTATAATATAATAAAATATTGTCATCATCAGATGCAGAAAACTCATTTCAATGTACTCATTTATATAATATTTTCTAAAACTAAATGATGTGATGAACAAAGTACCTGAACAAATATTAATCATAATTTAGTACATTTAATACTGCAAGTTATATTTAAGGTATTCATGGTTAAAAATCTATACAAACGCTGATTATACAAAGTTGCCTACTAAGAGTTCAGTGGACTTTACAACAGTATACACTGTTTTACCCTCCAGCTGTATAGCATGATGGTTAGATGTGAAGAGTATGAAGAAACGCCAGGCTAATGTCACCTTCGAAGCATTGTCTGTGTGTTGTAGAAGCACGAAGTAAGCAAAAGCAGAGGTTGGTACGTAGAGTTTTAGGTAAAAAGACGCCTTAAATCGTCATTTACCCAGACTACTGAGGCATGTGTTACACATCTTCAGTCATTCTCTACATCATTACACAATGTTAACTGGAAAACGATGGTCAAACTGAAACATGGCATCAGTCCATGAAGTCTCTGACTATCGGTCTGATTCGCGTAGGGAAATATAGACTCCCGTGTTAAAGTCAACGTGATATGCGAAATCGATGGTTACAGACTGTAGATGGGATGACTTGTAACCCATCTCACTTAACTAAATCCATCCATACATCACTTTCGTTTTTTATTTTACCCACTTCTCCCTCTTTTTTTGTGACTTGCTACGACTTTTGATCATATTTTTCACCCAATTCACACATCTTTCATTTTACTGTTTTGTTTCCTGATTAGTTGACATAAGGTGTAGCACCTTGCAGCCTTACACAGGAATTTCAGGCGGCATATTTGTACTGACTGATCGGATACAAATTTAATTCACAATGATGTGTCACTAAATTACCACCAAAGTGTTTAGCCCCTAAGAGGTTTCAAGTTGTCATCAGCTGTGATATTACTTGAAGTCATGTATTATATGCATCCCAAAGGAAAGATATCGTGAAATCAAAGCACTTTTGTCATGTGTGTATCCTGCGAAACATGTGCAATTGGCTGTACCCAGTCAGTGAGTCAGTCCGTCAGTCAGTCAGTCATTAACAACATGGAACCTAATGATAAAAATAACAAACACTTTATTCCTAACTATATTTTCAATGAGTAATAAACCTACTTGCCACACCTCATACCAGCACACTCAGATTACAGAAAAGGGGAATAAGGTGTAATCAAAAGCCATAAAACGTTACAAGAAGGGAGGAGGATGTGGTATAACTTATAAGGAACTATGAAATAGCGATTAAGATGAAAATAATATTTGAATGCATTTGAACCGATGAAGTTGACTACAAGGCAGATCATCTACAGTCTCCAACGATCGGTCTAGAATCTCACTTGAACTTCAACGTGGGAGTCTATATTTCTCTGCACGAATCAGATCAGCAGTCAGAGATGCCATGTTCACTTCAGTAGGTGACCAATGACAACGTGACATAATCGAACAGTTGTTTTCTTAGCTCAGAATAAATATACATGTACGGCTTTATGAATGATTATTTGGTCTTGTGACTTTAGAGTTTAATTTCACTGACTAATAAAATAAGTATCGGTTACCTAGTGAAGTCCATTAAGAATGCATTTAAAGTAACTATTATAAGTCACAAAACATTTGATATGAACCTCCTGTAAATTAAGCGTTTCTTAGCTAGATTAATATACACTCACCAGTGTGGTAAACCTCGGGTTGCTTATGTTTCATAGTATATTAATTGTTAATTTAACAGTGACAGACTCCACATTGCTTAGTCTTGAGTGTCAACCAAATTCTACCACCTATTTTGTAGGATGTTTGCTAGGCTTAGAAACTTGTAGGGATGCGTGTTACAATTCCGTAACGATTGACCAACCCTACTTAATTTGATGTGCTCTAGTACCTGCTTAACCAGTACTTTACCTAACGTGTAAGTACTGGTAACAAAACACAAATCAAAAGAACTGATACGCAATGTATTTAAAGGAGCTATGTATTTAAGGTAAATGTTATAATAATGAATGAGGGAAAAGTTTAATCAACTTATCTGGCTTGTAAGGCTGAACTAGGGACTCGGAGTACGTGCGTGGTGATCAGCACAATGGAGCGCAAAAATGGCGTCCAAGCCTGCTCGGATGCATGCTCGTTAAAACAAAACTTAAAACACCCTAAGCATCCGGAGGCAAGCTAGAGATTTATTTAGTTAATTTAATTTAAACTATTTATTTTAGCCCTAGTTATATTTTGGTGCCAGGAAGGTGCACTACAGGTTATCCCCCTCCTAGAAGGTTGTTGGGATACCGGCAACCTTCGATCCTAGGAGGCGACTGCGAGGCGGACACGCAACACCTTTCCATATTGGTGATGGAGTAGGTGACGTGTGGGTCTCCGAAGCTAGTGCAACTATGCACACCTACGAGGTAAGATAACTTTGCGTCTAGACGCAACCCTTCTCGCAGTGGTGGAAGGTGACCCAAAGCCTCCGTCTACTTTTCCCTATTGCTTCTTAATCTACCGGGGAGTGTACAGGGGGAAATTGGTACAAAGAGAACCGAAGAACGATCCAAGTAGCATCGTCAGCGGCCAATTGTATCCAATTTTCAACGCATTTTCTAGGTTCTGCAAGAAGAAAGAAATGGGACATTAGAGTGCTAAGAAAAGGAAAACCAAACAATTCGAAGTGGGGGTAGTACAGAAAAAAAAATAATAACCAACCAAAAAAAGTTTTCGGAATTTAAATTGTATTTTTGGTTTTCTTTTTTTTTTTTGGAAAAAAAACTGTTTGCAAAGTAGTAAACATGACTTTTGAAAACTTTAGGTATGAAAACGCATTGAAAGTGTATGCCACGACAAAGTAGTTGAAACTCCGAATTCACCAAGTGTGAAGTTGCTCTGGGGCTAATTAACGAACTCGGCGTATCGCTTGGGCCAATGTACACGCCTCCCAGCACGTGTAGAGGTTACTGGATCAGTGTTACTAGACGTGGCTCTTTTAGAAGGTTCAGGATACGCGCGACTAAACGAGTCTGTTAGGGAGTCCGGCGGCAAGGGTTTTTCTAGTTGTGTCGGTGTAGAGGAAGGCGGGTCGTCCTCTATATAAGCTGCCTTCAAACGATCGACACTTATAGAATCCTGCCGTCCAGATCTGTCAATGACGAAAAACTTTTCTTTCCTACTGAGAACCTTGAAGGGTCCGTCGTATGGTGGCTGTAAGGGCTTACGTACACCGTCACAACGCACAAAGACGTGAGTGCAATCTTGGAGTCTTTTATCCAGCTGCACCCGTCTACACTGTATCCGTGTGGATGAGGGTTGGAGGCGACGCATGTGTAACTTAAGAGTTTGAGCATAGCCATGGATATCGGTAGGAGTTGGGTCACTGCAGTCTGAAGCGACCATCTCACCCGGCAAACGTAAGTTACCACCGTAAACTAACTCAGCAGGTGTACACTGTATATCAGTCTTGAGTGTAGAACGGATGCTGAGAAGAACCAACGGCAGAGACTCAGTCCATTTCATATTGTCGACTGCCATTAGTGCGCTCTTAAGGTGTCGGTGGAATCGCTCGACCAAACCATTGGAAGCTGGATGATATGCGGTAGTGCGGATGCGTTTGCATCCCAACAGATTCATCAGCTTCTGGAAGGTAGCGGATTCGAACTGTTGGCCTCTGTCGGTTGTCACGGTGGAAGGGCATCCAAACTGTGAAACCCATCCTTCGACGAAAACCCGACTTACTGTTTCGGCAGTAATGTTAGACAGTGGGATGGCTAACGGCCAGCGAGTAAACCTATCGACACATGTCAGTAGGTAACTATATCCATCGGAGGGTGGAAGTGGGCCGACAATGTCTAAGTGGACATGAGCGAATCGTGCGTCAGGTTTGGCGAAAGTTCCAAGTGGTGGGATGTTGTGACGATTCACCTTGGAACGTTGGCACTGAATACATGACCGTGTCCAGTTTCGAACATCACGGTTAATACCAGGCCAAACAAACCTAGCAGATATGAGCTTGTCAGTGGCGCGGATGCCAGGATGTGAAAGATTGTGCAAAGCATCAAAAACATGCTTACGCAAGGATAAAGGAACAACCGGTCTGGGTGTGCCTGTGGAGGTGTCGCACAATATTGACACTTCACTGTTCAGGAGCGGTAGACGCTGTATCTTCAGAGAGGATGAGTGTTGAAGTTTTTCAATCTCCTCGTCTGAATCCTGAAGTTCGGCAATCTTCTGTAAGTCGACTGCTCGAGGCAAAGTAGTGGTGCAAACGCGAGACAGTGCGTCCGCGACAGGGTTATTCACACCAGAAATATGACGGATGTCCGACGTGAATTGCGAAATATAATCTAGGTGACGTAATTCACGCGGTGAATATCTGTCAGTAGTGGTGTGTAAGGCATACGTCAGAGGTTTATGGTCGGTAAAGATGATGAAGTCACGACCTTCCACAAAATGACGAAAATGTTTCACTGAGGCATATATGGCGAGCAGTTCCCTGCCGAAAGTGCTGTACCGCATTTCGCAGGTGGATAACTTCCGAGAGAAGAATGCAACTGGGATCCAAGTGTGATCCGAAAGTTGTTGCAACACAGCTCCAATGGCCGTGTTAGAGGCGTCAACCGCAATGCTAAGAGGTAGGTTTACGTCTTGATGCACCAGCATCGTGGCGTCTGCTATTGCGGTTTTGATCTTACGAAATGCTTCTAGTGCCTCAAAGGTGCAAGGTCGAGTGCACTTTTTGGCATTGGCACCATAACGTTTATGGTACCAGCACAACCTGTGTTGTGATTGTCGCGATTTGGAACGTCTGCTATCTGTACGGGAGGCAGACCTGTTGCGCGAGCGAGACGTGCGACCTTTGTAAGAACTACCAGACCGCATTTCGTTCCTGATGCTGCACAACTCTTCATACAATTTTGAGATGTGAGTTATAACATCGAAACTTGTTAGCTCAACAGCCGAGGGAGGATGTGGGCTTTGGGACGAATCCGTGGCAGTAGCCAGTGCAGCTGAGATACTAGTGTTGGGTTTCGTAGCATCCACAGCTCTGTCAGCCGCTTCCGCCAACTCTATTAAGGGGCACTTATGGAAGGGTGCGAGGATACCTTGAACCGACTGTGGTAACCTCTGTAACCACAGTTGCTTGAGAAATGCTTCATCAATGTTGAAGTCAGCAATCAGCTGCTTCATCTGACGAAGCAGTTGCGTCGGCTTACGATCACCCAGATGCACATCCCTGAAAAGTTCTTGCACTTTCTGCTGGTCAGTAAGTGCAACACGTTTGATGAGGGCGGTTTTGAGGCGATCGTAAAGATTCGGTGCTGGGTCATCTAGCACATCTGACACGTCTTCGATCACATTTTCCGGTAAGCTGACGATGACTAAGTTGGACTTAGTTTCTTGTGATTGAATGTGTCTCAAGGCAAACTGAGCTTCCACATGGGAGAACCATGCAGATGGTCTGTGGGCCCAGAAGGTGGGAAGCTGGAGGGTTATGGCCATCTGCGCAGTCGAGTCGTTATCCGCCATTGATCAGGGAATTAACAAGGCACGATAGTGATAATAAAAAAAATTACAATGCAAAAATAACCAGTGAGGAGTGCAATAATATTTAAAAAAAACGCTAGACGTCCCAAAAACAAAATTAGGCCAGACAAATCAACGCAAGAGAACAAAGGTACTAGACAAAATAAGAAGTGACAACCGGGCTCACCAATTTTCTAGGGATGCGTGTTACAATTCCGTAACGATTGACCAACCCTACTTAATTTGATGTGCTCTAGTACCTGCTTAACCAGTACTTTACCTAACGTGTAAGTACTGGTAACAAAACACAAATCAAAAGAACTGATACGCAATGTATTTAAAGGAGCTATGTATTTAAGGTAAATGTTATAATAATGAATGAGGGAAAAGTTTAATCAACTTATCTGGCTTGTAAGGCTGAACTAGGGACTCGGAGTACGTGCGTGGTGATCAGCACAATGGAGCGCAAAAATGGCGTCCAAGCCTGCTCGGATGCATGCTCGTTAAAACAAAACTTAAAACACCCTAAGCATCCGGAGGCAAGCTAGAGATTTATTTAGTTAATTTAATTTAAACTATTTATTTTAGCCCTAGTTATATTTTGGTGCCAGGAAGGTGCACTACAAACTCATCAACACCAAGAACTTTGGTTGATGTTAGTTGGTTGACGACAATCAGAAGGTATCCCTGCTTGGCCCACGTCTCGTGATGTTTAGAACTCTTCAGCAAGGCTTATGTGGAACCTCAGAGGACCAAACCCGTGCCAGTCAGTGCTTCAGTCAACAGTGTTACGACTTGGCTATTCGGGCTGTGAATGACCTCCTGTAGAACTGGATTAGGTAAATAGATTGGTCACTGGATGGCAGTCATTTTCATCTTGTGAAGTTTTGAGTGCCGGCTGAATTCTACTGATCATGGTACACAAAGGTGCGTTTAAATTGATAGCCAATTTTTCAACCCTGTCTGACTCAGATAATATTGTGACACATGGACTTTTTTTAGTGTCATCTGCGCTACAATTACCGTTAGGTAATTTCTCCCTAAAATACAACAAACCAAGCATTGTATACGCTGAGCTGAGTGTGTGATCAAGCTCCATGAGATGCAGTAATAAGTTAACTAGTTCTGATGATGTCGTCTAAAAAGACGACGAAAGCTTCACCACTAAACAACCCAGCTCAGGGAACACAATACAAGCAAGACCATCCACCTGAACTACAAATATTCTCCACCATGGATTGATATACTTTAAAAAGGATGGTCACCTTGCAACTCATTTACAGCTGCACAGACCATTCTCGGATTTCTTATAGCTGAGTTGTTTTTCAACTGTCCAACTGTGGTGTCTATGATGTTTCTGTTAAAACCAACTCAGTTAATCATATTCAGTTCATGTGAACATTTCAATTCTCTAGGTAACCAACAGAGTATCCGAATGAAACAATTGTCACACAACCAGTAAAATGGTAAATTCCTTTCCAAAAGAATTCCTTTTTAGAGATGAGTGGGGATTTTTAATTTTGAGGTAGTTTTCATCGCGAAATGACATTAGTTGGAGAACCATTGAAAATCTGGGAGCACTGGATAGCTTTTTCACAGTTTCCAACTTCTGTCAATTCATAAAATACCACGACTATCACCCAAGGAATTCAGTTGGCATCCACTTTCCTTCTGACTGGTTGACCCTACAGGTCACAGCTTCTCATTAGAACTTCATGATATCCATCTGAGAACAGTAACCTGTGGGGTCAACCAGTCAGAAGGGAAGAGGATGCCAACTGTAGACCTTGAGTGATGGTCGTGGTATTTCATGAATTAGCAGAAGTTGGAAACTGTGAAAAAGCTATCCAGCACCCCCAGAGTTCAATGGCTCCCTAAATGATGTCAGTCCGTGGCGAATACTACATCGTAATTCTCTTTTATTTTATCTTCTTGATTACATTGTAGAATACATTAGAAAAACTTCATTAACTAGTCATACGGTAAGCCAGTTACTTAACAATTCTAGTAGGCTGTTATTAATATTTCTCACATACCTTCAGAATCACGTTTTACTCATTTGGTTACGTCAGTGTGACTAATTAGTTGTGATCATTATTATTATTAATATTGTCATTAAATACTCTAGTGTGTTGAATAAACCATGAGACTAAAAGAAAACGATACTTATCTGAGAAAACAACTGAGAAATTTCATTCTACTTGTGTTGGTGTTTGGTGAAATAGACTTATCATTACAGTATGCGTGATATGAGTAATAAGTGAATTCTAAAGAAGATGTTGTCAGTTTTCATCAGATAATGAATCTTTTCAAAATCGTTTTTTATTGGCACCGAATTTCTTTGTAGCAGAATTTTATATTCCGTTTACATATCGTTGTATTCCTTTGTACGGTTAGAAAACTTAAGATCTACTAATAGAAGTGAACTCAATAAGTTTGATTACCTTTGACTTATAGATTCCTTGGAAATGAAAAATAGACAGACAGACAAACTCAACATACAACTTGTCACAGAAAACCGTTGGTTCAAGTTGTCACAACTCACGTCAGCATGTGACGACGAAGTGAGTAGTAAAAGAGAAACATTAGAATGCAGAAAGGTTTGTGGGATGGAGAAGCATTTGAAAATGAATGGTTAATGATGATACATCTCGATCTTGCCACCCTGAGCCTCCTTTCAACCCAAGACAACTTCTGTTAGCATTGCATATCAAATTAGACGGTGGCTGGAGATACGCAGCACATGTCTCAGCCACCCCAGCGGGTGAAGGTTCCCAGCCTCACAAGTGACTTGTTTGGGTTGTTTGGTACCTTTGGTTCAACTCCGATATACTATACTCATATGGTGGTTCAATCATACGGTAGCAGTGCTGCGAATACACTTGTATTCAAAAACCTGTAATCTTTTCACATAGTCCACTTTGAACAGCTGTGTAATAGGAGTATAATACGACAGAGCAAACTACAGCACAGTATGTTCCTTCTTTTCCAGGATATCTGACCACTTGAAGCCAGAGATGATACAAATTGACAAATGTCAAACAGGTCTTCTGTATCTGAGCTAAGATTTCTTCAGCAACCAGGCCGTTTGGGCTGATGCAACTTCTCAAGTAAGTGAAGTGCTCAACGCATATTACAACTACACTCTCGTTTTTCAGACAAAAAGTAGCTGCAGCCCAACCCTGAAGCACTATCTTGCATATGACAGATGCGTAAAGCACACCAGTCAAATATCTTCAGATTTCTGCTCATTAAGTTCAGAATACCCTGCATTTTTCCAGCGTTTCCACCTGGCAGGACAGTGTCCCCTATGTACTCTAAACCAACCAGTTTCCTCCACTGTATAGAGTAGTCCCATTGTTGTCTGCAGTAAGCTATGAGCTGTATTCATTGTGTAAGGGTTTCTAATAATAAATGGTTGTCGAGGCTGAATAAGATGAAGCTGGACATGAACTGAGGACCCACTGGTTGAGGGTCAAATGCTTTAGTCAATTGGGACACTTCCAAGACATCTACTTTAGTGTACTTTAGTATATCTGTATTCAAGTATACGTGTAGTTATAAACTGTTTGTTGTTACTGTTGCATCAATAAGAGTTTAATTTTATACCTGTATTTTCTTTGTTGCAGTGTTTGTCTATGCGGTTTTCGAAAGCCTTGTTAATCTCCTGTTAGCTATAGAATTATCTAGTTCATCTGACAGCTGGATATTTTCCGCACAAAAATGGCACAACCACATAATCAGTGAAACAAATTGAAATGAACACATATATACATAGAATGTATCACACTGGAGTTTCCATTGACTACAAGTTCAACTCTCCTAAATGTTTCCTGGTGCGACAAGTATCTCTCCACTTTTCATTTCTTATAATTATCCAATTCTGTTATCATTATCACTGGACGGTATATCCTTGAAAGGTTTTTTGTCTTACAGCTGTGTTTTATCATAAGGTTCGATTTATCTTGGTTGGCTGTGATTGCTCATTAGTAATATTCTTTGAGATTTGTTTCCCAAAATAAAAAGTAGTGACTTGTGGAGTCAACCAAGTTGGGTGAATGGAAGAATACTCATCGTTAGGATAAGATGATGATCGCGCTGGATCGTGAATTGATGGGAGTAAGAAAATGTCCATTTCTATTTTGCCATCTAGTGGCTGGTTAGTCAGTGTGCGCGCCGCGAGATTTGACGGTCCTTAGCGGGTGGCGGTTGCGTATCTCTAACTAGTTTCCATGTTAGAACGAGACAATAGTCTAGTGTTCTTAATTTTTCAATACTTCTGCAACTAGTCTCATTTTGTGACGAACACTGCCTTGTAATCAATCAAATCTTTAAATTGAATGTGGGTATACTTTGGTTTGAGAAAACGTCTACTGATTAAATTCGACTTATTACTACAATGGTTTCATACAAACATTTAGTCTACAGACATTACTACTAAGTAGAATAGATTGGTAATTTATGTTGACTGAACTAAGGATAGAGTCAGGGTGACTTTGAAGTTAACAGTCTCAAGGTATGACGCATAACTGTGAAGTTTCTGTGAAAGAGGGCGAATGTTGATCACCCGCTCAGTTAAAACACTTCGTTGGTTATTGTCCTAAAATTTTTAAAAAGAACTCATATCAAACAGTCTATCTGCATAGCAGGTATTAGATGTTCGTTAAACATAACGTTTTACTCTTCAGATATTTAGAAAACGTTTGTTCATGTGGGGGACGACGAATATGAACTTATATGGATTTGCATTACAATCAAAGTTTTACTGAATTCTAAAGTGCTTCACTCAGTCATTTAGACAAAAAGCACATTTCTCTCCTTGAATCGGTTATCTTATGAAAACTGGTGTAGCTATCAATTTCAAAGTACTCGCAGAAATCAGTCAGTCAAACTTGAAGCATAGAAAGTAGTTGAAGTGACAGTATCCTGCGCCCGGCTTTTTTGTAGTCAGTTGTTTGAAGTCTATCGGTAACAGGTCTCATCCCTTAGCTCCAGTGATAACGTCCAAGATTTGATCATAAGTTTCTGACCAACTCTGGTTGCCATATGTCGACCAAGTCCTGTAAAATAATCCTTTGATACATAGTACTGAGTAGTTGGGCAGAAAAGTCGGTGATTTCAACCCTGAATAAAGCAGATTCGAATCTGTTAGAGTACCTGAATACTCTCAAGGCTGCGAATATGCCTTATACTTTATTAGGGAGTGCCGAAGAATAGAACATCTAGGCCAACAGCATTCTTCAAACTGATTTCTAACAGTGGTCATCAAAATAAATAATTTTCCGAAATTCTACAATTCTAATTTCAACTCATCAGTTATGTTCATCAGTTCATTCAACTTACAATTACTTGAAATGACCTCCATTGTATTGTTTAAATGAACAGTATTTACTGAAAACTAGAAAAATGAAATGCAAATTCTCAAGTTGTTTCTATCATATCACCACGTAAAACGGAAAAAAGATTTAAGATGGAAATAATAAACACAATCTCACAATTATTTAATTTATATTTAAATTTTGATACTCAGACATTTTAAAGAATAAGTTGGCAATATTTACACACTTATTCTCGTCTTCAAGTACACTTATTTTCATTGCCTGTGGATACATACAGTCAGTGTGTCTGAGTTATTCCGCTCGACTGACAGTTGTTGCTAGACCCAGTTTA
The DNA here is from genome assembly GCA_944470555.2 of Heterobilharzia americana. Classification (NCBI taxonomy): domain Eukaryota; kingdom Metazoa; phylum Platyhelminthes; class Trematoda; order Strigeidida; family Schistosomatidae; genus Heterobilharzia; species Heterobilharzia americana. Next base: position 101,104,610 of record OX104134.1, read on the forward strand.
ACTATCTGAGCACTTACTACAGAATATCCACATATAGTTATGCTCTGACGCTTTTACAGACATCAAATAATATACCAAGTTCATCATGTATTTACTCTCCATTCTTCTTGAGTTGACATTTCATGGAACACCAACTGGATGACACATTAGCACGCAAGAATAAAACTGAATGAATCATTTCCATTTAAAAACTGTATAGTTTTTTCAAATTATATTTGATGTTGATTTACTTATTCACTAAATTATGCAAACCATATCGTTATAATTAACTAGTGATTTTAAAGAAACGCTTTTATGTTACTTAATCCTTTATCAGTAGCTCATATACTTACTTGAAATTTTTCCGACTTCTATACGAAAAGGATGGGATAACTCAAAGTTAACTAATTACTGAATACAAACTGCAAACATAGGTGTTATCTCTGCAATTATATCAGTGAATATAAAGGGAACAAGTAATTCAGTATGAACTCTTAGGACAGACGCATCAAGTAGCTGAAACAGCCTACACGTAATATACTGCAAAGAAAGAAAGGAGGTAATTTTCAAATATTTTTCTTAGTATCAAGAAATTATTGATTGCACTGACTGAAGTAACTCCAGCCTAACTAAATATTCTGACTAAAAAGGTTGATGGTTGGGACTGAAAGAAACTGAAGTTGCGGAAGGTTTCAAATCATGGATGTACTTCAAATAGCACACAGTAAAGTAGTATTATTTGCTCGATAACGTTTTGTGCAGAATTTATCGCCTATAAACATATTGAGATAACCACACAACATCCTGGTTTGCTTTTTATTCTCTGATTTAATTGGTAGCAAAGGTTTCCACACATCCAGAATTGATACTGCATCAATTCAATTACATGTATTTGGCGTTGAACCGCCAACCAGTGATTCAGTGGTCCATCTCTCTCTCTTTCTCTCCACTTAGCTAAATTAGTCTTCTGGACTATGGCATACGTATTTAGGTTCCAAAGACTTTTTGTTTTCAGTTCGGTTCTGTTAATAGTTATAGGGCGTAATACTTTTAACTGGAAATCATGTGACGGAGATTACAGGTTTAATGGCATTGATTGGTTTCAGTGTAATTATTATCACAGACCGAATCTGTTACAGAACCATTGACAACCAGAAGCAGTGGACAACCACTTCAACCTGGTTAAGAGATTTGCAACAGAAGATCGAGGCCAAAGTCATCACACCTCGTGGATATCACGCTGCCGTTCAGCTACTTGGTTGGATTCCAATATTCCACATTTAGCAATTCTCAATATAACGTGGTACTCAGCCGATTTCATCGATGAATAACTATCTTCCTTGCCGACGTGGTTTACCCAACAGGTCACAGATACTCTTTAGAAATTCGGTATAGTTATCTCAGATCAACTTTTTATTGAGCACGAGGCAGTAATTCAGATGATGTTTGCTATGAGTGACTGTTTTCAAAGCGCCTTTCATCATGAATTTCAGGGATTAGCAAAACGGCTATCTAATACTCCAAGGTTTCCAATGGTTCTGTAGATAGTTTCGGCGAGCTAGGAAAACTTCTTAGACCCAGTCTATTCGTGCAAACCACAACTTGAAGCATTTTAAATTTTTTTCCGAATACTTACAGAAGGAAAATAGAATGCGGCAAAGAAATATTTGAGTAACATTGTGTGAATTATTCAATCCATCCCAGTTTCATCAGATGACCATTTGCCCCACATACCCCCGTATTGATAAATGACTAACAGCGAAAAACGATGGTTCCACGATAGATAAGCTTAGTGACCGGAGCTCAGTAAGCGTATCTAGACGCACTTGTACTCAAACTGGTGTCCTCAGGCAGACACACCCTGCGGTAGAACCCATCAGTAGAAGAAGACGAAGAAGAAGAGATACTATGACCTGATGGAAAGTTTCAGATTATCAATACTTAAACTGTGGACAAGTTTAGATAACTGGATTGACAAAGTCCTAACTGTACCAGCCAAAATTTAAATAAATGGCTTAAATATGTTTGAAGATATGCATCAAAGAGTCATCCGATGTAGGATTTGTAATTCCATCTGTATGTGTTATAAAATATTAAAAAGAATACCCAAATTTGACTTTTGATAAGGAGCTGGTCATTTCTCTTTGCACTAACGTCAATATGTTATAGTTCTCCTATTTTTAAAGTTTTTTTTCTTGCTGCGAAATATAACTTTTCATGAGTTAATACTTTAACCATTGGACAAGCTCAGAAGTCATGGATTTTTATACAAGTGTTTGTTGGCTGTTTCGTCTTTGCTCAGACATTAAAAGCTCTCACTGTTAACTTGACTACTTCTGTCCTCTTTTTGTTTCCTGTGAAGCTACCGAAGGTTAGGTATTGAGTTAGTCAGTCAGTTAGTGACGCTGAGATTATTTCTTAGCTGACCAAGTTGCTACACTTCCCATTAGAACATCCGTATACCAGGCAGTGAGACGACAGATGGAGAAATGGAAGAGAAAACAGAGTCAAAAGTCTGAGAAGGTTATAAAATCAGGGCAGAAGGTAGGGTTAAGACCCCCCAACAAACTGCTTAGCATCATGAGGCAGAAATCTGATATCTCTAGGCTACGATAGTTTTACTTTGAAAGATGTCTATGGCACAAATATGGACTATTATCTGATAAGCCAGCACCACCTATAGGCCGATGTACGTGAAGATATCATCTCTGTAAAGTTGCATTGAACAACATCTTTGGTGGTCTTTTCAGATATCTCGGGTAGCAGTTTTCTGAATTCTAACTATTTTGCTTCAGATTTATTGCTTTCGAAATTATTTTGTTCATTGACTTATGTGTCCTCTAGTTCCATTCTGCTGTCATGGGTACTTTCTATTTTTAGGAATTTCGGTTTATAATCATGCAGTTGTATGACAGAAGAAAGTGGAACAACACCACAATGAACATTGGTTTTCTTGAAAGTGGACATATATACTTGATTTGGAATAAATTTAAGGTTTTCTTTTATGTGTTCTGGTGTCTATCATAATACTATAAGTACTACCCCAACATTCCGGAGTCTTTTATGGAATTTAAACGTATTTCATCAGCATGGAGATAATTCCATTAGGAAGTTTGGCACCTTCTACATCACTGCCCAAAGATGTGCTTTGAACTGTACTCATGTATTTGCTGATCTCTTAGGACAATATTTGTTGTATTACTGTGGATTGCTATCCCAAAGACTTAGGTAAGTACAAGTTTAGTTAATGTCATGTGCATTATAAAACATCTGCTTGCAGTCCGTCTGAGTTTTATAATTATATCAATGAATTCGAAAAGTTTACTGTTCACACTTTTAGCTGTGGTTTGTCAGTGTTTTGCGAAGATTTCAACTCCACGAACCTCAGTATTTTTATCTCTTTCGGTCTCAAGATTTTTTGAATTTTTCGATTTTTTCCACACTATCCCACCGAAGTCTATGGTGAGCACCAGAGAGCTACATTCTCATATATATCAAAGAAAGTATAAATAAAGGAAGTTATTCCCAGTACGACGTCCTGACACCTACCAGTACTTCACAGGATGTAGATTGGGATGTATCTTGTTGAAGATGTGTTGCATAACACTGTGGCAATGTTACACTTTACCTAGAACTCTATCACAGGATTCGTCATACGAAAGCAGCAGTATTTCTGTGATTCCGAGCAAAATTTCCTTCTTCCGATTTTCGATGAAACGGAGAGGAAAGTTAAGCTTCAATCATTTGAGTGATAAGCGCCTATTTCGAAGCTTAGACCTCTTGCTAGCGTGGGAATAGAAGTCTGATTTAGATATAAAATACAGAGCCGTAATTACCTATAAAGTCCTCTAACACACGAAGACTATTCATTCTCAGTATATGTACTATAAACCAGATATTGAGAAATATTATTTCAGATGTTTCAAGTCATTAAAATTGAAAGCGATTTCCATTACTTCTCATATTTGATCGGTTCAATTACTGAAAGTTTAATCTGTGATGTTGTTGACCTTAGGAACTGTCGTGGTTGGTCTCCATTATAATCAAAAACAGTTGCAGGGAAGCTTTTATATAGCTTGTATTTAGATAGCAGATGGTGGATGTAATCAACGATGCGTTCTCCGCTCCATTTTCGGGTTCATCAGCTAAATGTATATGCTTCCCACTGTGTCCATATTTCCATGGCTTAAATTCTTTTCCAACCTTCGTTAATCTTTTTATTCTCTTGCAGATTTTCAGAGTAGTCTTTTCCCAAGTATGTTGTTAAGTTTCGAAGTTCTTTGGAGACTCATTGGTTCCACGGGAGTCGTGGTTATGCGTTGACAGCAGCTACAGAATCAATGAAAATCTGGAAGCTTCTAGTAGAATTGTCATCCTAGTTTACAATCTACAGTGCACAGCCATGACGCGCCTCACTGCATACGAACTCAGTGACTGAGTGTTAACGTGTTCATCATGAAACCAGAAGGTTCTGAGCTCATTCTTTAGCAGGATCGCTACCGAGCAGAGCCGAGGCGTGAAGTACATGTCCAGTTCTCCCGAGTTCTTGGTATGCCTCGAACTGATGATAAGCCTTGATGAAAAGCTGATTAATATGTTGTCTAAAAAGCTACAGCTGCTTGGGATAACGCAGCCTCAACTTACGCAGTCAGTTAGTTCTTGATTTTGTCAATACGTCTATCAAGGCCTACATAAGTTTTTTTCTGAACAGCTAAGAATACACTGAGATGTATTGTTTAGTAGTTTGAAGGCTATCGGTGGGGTAGGGAGAAATTTTGATGCTTTCAGATAACAAGTTTGTCAAAAACACATCAAGTTATGCGTGAAACCGACGTGGTCAACAGATCAGATACTAAGCATACTCTCTATTCACAGTTTTGTTGTTTTCTGTCGTCAAGCAAAGCTGGAAGGCAGTTCTTGTCCAAAAGCTGTGTAGAAAATAGTAGTAGTGTGAGTAGTAGTAGTAGTAGTAGTAGTAGTAGTAGTAGTAGTAGTAGTAATTATAATAATAATAGTGTGAGTAGTAGTAGTGTAGTGGGCAGTGCTGATAACAGCGGATATAAGAAGTATATATCGAGAGGGTGGTAGGAATCATAGGGAATTACCGGCAATGGGTAAGGTTTCTGCCAAGAGCAACGCAGGGGACAATACAGGCATATTACAGTGGATGCTGCTGATAAGAATGTATGAAGAGCCGGTCGAGAGCAAATCAAGACAGGAACAGAGAGGAAACGAAGATATTTGCAAATGGCTGCGTTAGTGCAAGGAGTACCATATGTAACCACTACCATTCCAATTCTTCCCAAGAATTTAATAATTCCCATTGTAACATCAAGAACAAGATATTCAGCGAAGAGACTCTTTTCAACGAATTTATTTTCAAGCTGTACAATCGTATATATATGGTATTTGGAAAAAATTATATCCTGTGAGGAAAACTAAACACTATATGGTGATGACAATAATAATAGAGCGGGTGATGACATAGGCATTTATGATTATAATAACAATTGAAGTGCGAATGATAACAAATAGATTATGTAATATATGGAATGGTACATAGAGAGTATATAACTCAGAAGGGGGTGAAAAAATTGTTGAAAATGGTAAATCAATTAAGTATTATGTAATGGCATTAGACAAATTGGACAAGATGAAGTCAATGTTTTCTAAAAGGATTAAGACAATTAAGTGAAATAACACCGGAAACTAGTTGAAGTGAAGGCGATTATAATAACAATAATAGTGATAAAGGAAGGATACAAAGGTTAAATTAACAAAGTGGGAGGGGGAGCTAATGGGGTGGGAAAATGTTATGGCCATGATAAAGACAGTGACTGCACATACTTCTTTTGTACACACAGATCAGGTCTTAGTTCATGAATAGCTAAAGCCTCCGCTGTTTTAAGGAGTTGAAAACGAAGAGAACGTGGGAGGTTTGGGCGAATTCGATAAATAATTTCAAAGTCATCGTCTGGATTTGTTGTGTGATGGAAGTCAATCAAATGTTCTAGAATCGAACTTCTAACAGACTTTCTTTCACCTTTATAAAACCAAGCAGGAACATGTTCTCGTATACGTGTAGAAAGCATTCTCTGGCTACGGCCGATGTACCTTGCTCCACAAGAGCAGGTGAACTGGTAGATGCACATAGAGGCGGCCAAACGAGGAAGCTTGTCTTTAACGCAGGTGGAGAATAGGTTGCGGCTGGTAAAAGTCAACTGAGTCTTGCTGCGAAGAAAGTCCTATTGATTGATCTGGTAAGACGATTCTTCAGTACATCCGATGCTAGGTCTCCTTTAAACTCTAGGCTCATAAACAATCTTTTCTTTGAGACCGAGTGGATGACTGGTTTAGTGTTTCTTTCCCGCATATTTTTATCAATAAAACGGCTAGGGTAACCGTTTTCGACAAGTATGCTTTTTAAAAAGATAGCTCTTCCTCGATACAATCGTCACTACAGATACTTCTTATTCGATAGCAAAGAGAGTGAATAAGATTTCTTTTTCTGTTGATGGGCACCCAACTATAAAAATTAGTTAGTTGTCCGTTCCACGTTGGTTTTCTGTAGATGGATCTTTTAAGGTATCCATTCTGACGTCGGGTGAGAAGCACATCAAGAAAAGGAATAGTTGATTCTGATTCCTTCTCTATAGTAAACTTGAGGGCTTGATGACATTCATTGAATGAACGAAGCACATCGTCGAGGTCTACATTTTTGTCGCAAATAACAAACGTGTCGTCCATATATCTTCTATAAAAGTCAAAGCTATCAATAGTTTGACGAAGTGTGAATTTTCCAGTTTCGACATGAAGAAATCTGCTAGCAGTGGTCCCAATGGTGACCCCATCGCAATTCCATCTTTCTGTCTATAGATTTCATTATTGAAACTGAATTGGACATTAAATGTGCACCTCAACAAAAGCTCTTTCAAGCAGCTCGTTGGTAGTCCTACGTCTAAATTATGTGCATCAATATAGTCACATACATAACAGACAGTTTCGGTGAGTGGCACACTCGTGAACAATGAAGTGACGTCTAATGAAAACATCATCTTGTTTAGAGCATTAAAATCCTTAATACCCTCAACAAACTGAAATGTATCACGGATAGAAAAACTCGATACTTGCCTTCTAACAGGTTCCAGAATTTCAGCTAACCATTGAGCAGTTCGGTGATAGGGAGAACCAGCCATATCGAGGATCGGACGAAGAGGTAATCCCGCTTTATGTATCTTCGGTAGTCCATATAGACGTGGGATTATAGAGCCAACCGGTCGGATACGTTCATATAAATCAGGATCAATTATTGATTTATCCCTCATGCTTTTTAAGACATTTGTGAGTTGTGTTTCAATTATATGTGTCTTATTGGGCTCACCTTCGGGTTTACTAAACTTAGTGGGATCAGAGAGGATTACGGAAAGTTTATCAGTATACTCCTGACGATTCATTAGGACAATGCCTCCTCCCTTATCAGGACGGCTTATGATAATATCCCTGTTATCTTTGATTAGTTTTAGCTGTTGTATATGGTCCTTGGTTAATAAAGAGCTAGAACTGATTTTGGAGTTGATAAATTGGTGACAGCAATCTAGAACAGTGGACTTGAAATGCTGGAATTCTTGCGGCGATGCAGGCGTAAGACCGACAATCTGGCTGATTAAATTTTCAAATTGTACTTGGGTATCAGTGGGGTCATGGCCATAACATTTTCCCACCCCATTAGCTCCCCCTCCCACTTCGTTAATTTAACCTTTGTATCCTTCCTTTATCACTATTATTGTTATTATAATCGCCTTCACTTCAACTAGTTTCCGGTGTTATTTCACTTGATTGTCTTAATCCTTTTAGAAAACATTGACTTCATCTTGTCCAATTTGTCTAATGCCATTACATAATACTTTATTGATTTACCACTTTCAACAATTTTTTTCACCCCCTTCTGAGTTATATACTCTCTATACACCATTTCATATATTACATAATCTATTTGTTATCATTCGCACTTCAATTGTTATTATAATCATAAATGCCTATGTCATCACCCGCTCTATTATTATTGTCATCACCATATAGTGTTTAGTTTTCCTCATAGGATATAATTTTTTCCAAATACCATATATATATGATTGTACAGTTTGAAAAATAATTCGTTGAAAAGATTCTCTTCGCTGGATATCTTCCCAAGAAGCATACTCTCGTCGGGTTGACTTCTGCTTCTTCAGCTGATGCCGCTTACTTTGGACGTGATGAAGATCCGATGGCCTGCAGAATTCGAGGATCGGGACATCAAGGTCTTCCATAAGGACTTGGAGGCGTTAGAGGAGCTGGCGGGGGTTTGTGGTCAAGAGGCGAAGGTCGTGGTGCTGGAAACGATGCTACGGGGCAGAGCGAAAACCGCATGTGACGGAGTGGAACGTGGTGACGAGAAGGGTACTTGGCGGAGAATGGTTCAATGCCTGGAGGCGGAGTTCGACAGCTCGGCGGACAGGGAGCAGGTGATGCAGCAGTTCCGCAGCCAGAAGCTGGGAATGGATGAATATCCCCTGGTGTTGGCTGAGAAGTTGACCAAACTACTTCGACAAGCGCTTCCCACGTTAGATGAGGATGCCCAGCAACAGTTGCTGACCGCACAGTTCACTGAGAGTGTCTTGAAAGCCACTGCCCACCAGTTACGACTAGTCATGCAGCCCAGCCCATTGACATTAGCGAAATGGCCAAGGTGACCGCACTGTACGGGATATGTACTGTCATGACAGTTTTCTTTTCTAAAATAAATGGAAAAGATATATTCGGATCCGTAATGTTATGTCACCACATTAGTGGACATCACTTGGCTTTTTTCGCCTAACTTATGTCCCTACTTTTAAGCTGTATTAGCAGTATGTATCGTAATCATAAATTTTAGGCAAAATTACTAAAGCCGCCATTCATGCATAATGAGGAACCGATAACATAATTCGGGATTTAAGAGTTCTTCAGAGGACGGTACTTATGATTAACAAATACGTTCTTAGGTCAAGTGTTTATCTTGTCCAAAACTCTGGAGAGATTCTCTTTCGTTATCACGCAAAAATCAAGTATTTTGTATCACTAGATTTCCTGAACTCGTAGCATAGTTTCTTTGAAGATACATGAAGTGAGAAGTCTGTTTTCCGTTATTATTCACATACCAGTAATTTGACTGTGTACTGACACGTATTTCGACCTACAAGGGAGAATAAGTTTCTTAAAAGCTGTGAATCTGTCCCGATGGTAGAGTTCAGGGACTCCTGTCGATTGATTCCTCTAATCTAACTTCTCATATGCTGTACTTCTTATTTTGAGATGATCTTGCGGTTTCTATCAACTATCTTACTTGGTGTAGTGCTGTCGCACTATTTTATTGGTTAGATGAAGTATGTATGATATACGATATATGATATGATATAGCTTAGAAATAATATCCAATTACGAAATTTAAAAAATGTCCAGAGTTTTCTGTCTATTGAGTCACACCCGACATCTAACATCAAAAAAAGGTTTACTGTATTTTAGTTTCACTTAGGTCAATGTCAGCATTGCAAAACTTGATCGAAAGAGGACTCAGTGATAGACAGCTATATCGGTTACCGAATGGTGACTAGTTCCTATCAAACTCTAAACTAACCACTTCCCATGAACCAAAAATGTTACTTCTTCATTTATATATGGAAAGAGGTGAGGAAATGGTTAACTGTGATGCAAAAGGCCTCTATAGCTTAATAAGCCATCCGGAATGAGCTTCGCACAAACTCCGAAATCAGTTGAAAAGGGTTTAGAAGTTATACTGCCAAACCAATTAATTATGGCCTCTACAACCTCCAATTTTTGAGGAAAAATATGCAGGCAAACAGACTCATGGTCCAGCTAAATATCTGGATAGTGAATCTAGGGAGCTGAATTAGGAGGTGAGAAAAAGAAAGAAACACTTGTACTCAACAAATATCCCAAAAGTCACGATCCACAAATTCATTGTAAAATATGGTGAAAGAATTAGTAAGAATATGAAAAGTAACTGTAACACAAACAAAGTGTTAAGGAAGACTTCCAACATGTTAATTTACAAGGAAGGAATTTCAGAAAATCCACATAGGATTCTTAACCAACAAGGCGGAAATTAGGGTAAAATTAAAACCAACGAATTCACTCAGGGGAAAACTTTTTCAGCCTAGTTGTTCTACAGACCTAATGGAATTAACTCATTGAGTCAAAGAAATACCATACGATGAAGTGTTCTATACATTTCATATAATTAAATTCAAGCTATTTTACTTAGTAACCTCGCCCAGTTTATTAATTCACTAGTTTACTAGCCAGTTCCAAGCACGCATAAAGAGGGAAAGTTGGACGTGAAGTTAGCGACCCCACAACGGAAAGTCAATCCAACCACCGATGAAACTTCAAAGCACACATAAAATATAAAAAATAAACTTATTCCTCGCCGGCTGGTGAAAGCCTTCACAAAGCCAATTGACCGATGTATCTTCTCTTCTCTCGATGAAAGTAGAAGTACGCATGGGGACATGGAATATCCGCACGATGTTTGAAGCCAGCTGGCATGGCTGTCTAGACTGCACAAGAAATGAGAAGATATGACATAGAAGCGCTCGGAATCTGCTAAAGTAGATGGAGTGGAAGTGGACTGTCCAAACTGTCAACTGGATAGTCAATGATCTACTCCTATATTGTCACCCAGACGACAATCACGAGCACACTGAGTTATGGCGTGGCTATCATGATGTCCTCAAGAGTATCAAAGGTTCTCTGTCATAGAGTGGGAACCAATCTCCTCCAGAGTCATGACAAGTGGATTCAAATAAAAAGGAAGGAAAGTCACAATCCTATAATGCTACGCTACGCACCTACAAATAATGCAGATCAAGAGAAGGAGGAAGAATTCTACAGACACCTGCAATCAGTACTGGACAAGACCCCACCCCAGATGGCGACATCAAAATTCATTCCAATGGGCGACATGAATGACAAACTAGGAGCAGACAACACTGGGAGAGAACTCATCATTAAGTTGAGAGGCACTTGGTGAAATGAATTGGAATGGAGAACTGTTTGCGAACTTCTACGGATTTAATGATTTGATGATTGGAGGCAGTGTGTAAAAACATAAGAATATTCACAAACCAACATGGATTTCACCAGATGGACACACTAAAAATCAGATAGGCTTCATTTCAATGTTAAGAAAGTGGGGGCGCAGCCTATTAGAAACAAGATCAAGAAGAGGAGAAGATATAAGTTCACACGAGTCACCATCTAGTGCAAGGAACCTTCAAAATCAAGTTGAAAGCCTTCAAAGAAGTTTATGATAGACTGCAGTTCAAGTTGAACATCTAGAACAGAAACTGAAGGACAAACTTTAAACGACATCTTCACGTCTGCCATCAGAACAAAATGGAAGACATTGAGCAACACCCCAGAGGAAACCTGCGTTGAAGAACGCTGGAACTGTGTGAATGCGATTTGAAAGGAAACCTGCATAACCATATTGGGAAGGAAGAAGAAGAGACAAGACAAGGAATGGATCTCGACAGACACATGAAAGCTGGTAGATGACGGATAGGAAGATAGTGAAGCAGAAGATGAACCAGTGCAGTGCAAGGATGAACAACGAAAAGAGGAACTGAACACAACCTATAAAACACTACACTGGAAAAAGAAGTGAAGAAGAGTGCGCGGAAAGACAAAAGATACTTCTATGACACACTGGCAAGTGAAGCAGAACAGGCTGCTGGTCGGAGAGACCTGACAACGCTCTATCAAATAACTAGGTTACTAACTGGGAAGACATCAACACAGATGAAACCAATGAGATAGTGAAGAAAACCTAGTTACCAAATAGGAGAATAGGAGGAAACGATGGGCTAACCACTTCAAAAAGCTCTTGAATCGACTACCACCACCACCACCTACAGGTCGTCCAAAAATATCACCAGCAGCCAAGACACAGAACTAACAGTTAAAACATGCATTCTGACAAAATCGGCAGTGCTGAACGCAGTAGGACCAGATGGAATTTTTCCAGAACCACTGAAAACAGACGCAAGGACAACAGCGGACATGCTCACACCGCTACTTCAGAAGGTTTGGAAAGAAAGAAAGAAAGAAAGGAAGGAAATTTACTTGCCTATTGTAAGAAGGGATACACTGTCAAACTCCTAAAGAAGGGCGACCCAGGTATTTGCAGGAACTGTAATGGAATTATGCTCTTATCCCTGTCCACCCCAAGAAAAATACTAAGCCACATCAACCTAGAGAGACTCAAAAATGAGCTGGATTCAAAATACGACCGGAACAGGCTGGCTGGCTGGCCGGCATCAGGAAAAACAAATCATGTCCGGATCAAATTGCAACGCCACGCTACTCATCATCATAGAACAGAGTATAGAGTGGTAGTCACCTCAACTCAACTCAACCTCAACCTCAACCTAAACTTCATGGATTTTGAAAAGGCCTTCGACAGCGTCGACCGAGACGAAATTTGGCAGGCAGCTGCCTCAACACTACGGTTCTAGTGCCTCAAACCGCTGTCAACCTCATGAACAACAGCTATATGCTATGCTATATGATGGGGCTACATGCCAAGTGATTCACAATGAAAAGCTGAGTAACGCCTGTGAAGTGAAGACAGGAGACAGGAGTGAGACAAGTTTGTCGCCAACTATCACCAGTGATCTTCCTGATAGTGATCGACTGAAGTGGAGTGGAGTAGAGTGGAGCGAGGAAATAGGCATACGCCGGCTGGACCGATATAAGGACTCCAGAAGAAGATTTGGATTTCACCGACGATGGTGATCTATGTCTAATGTCTTGTCACTCAAACTCGAAGATCTACAGGCGAAAACCAACAAGGTTGACAGAAGAGGCAGGGCAGCGAGGACGTGACATCAAGTGAATGTAGAGAAGATGGAGGTGATGAAGATGCCCAACCAACAACAAGGACAACATCAAGCAGCAATCACCATCAACGGGAAGATCTAAAGGAAGTTGTCTCCTTCACCTACAACCAAGGCAGCATCGTCTCGACTACAGGCGGCACAGGCACAGATGAGGATGTGAAATCCAAGATCAGAAAGACAGCAAGACAGGCCTTCCTGCATTAACCTGAGGTCAGTGTGGAGATCTGCTGCACTGCACTGCACTGCACTCAGCATAAAGCGTGAACAAGATGAGGATTTTCAACACCAACGTCGAGTCAGTGTTTCTATATGATGGTTGAGAGACTTGGCGCATCTCAGAAAGCATTTCCAACAAACTACAGACATAGATCACTTCAGTAGCTGCCGACTACGCTCACTCGATACTGACACTGAAGATCAGATGACCAGAATAATTAGAATAAGCAATAAGAAACTCTGGCTGGCTGGCTGGCTGGCCACAAACCAACCAACCAACCAACTGAGAACCCTTCGGCCAACAAATATGCAGAAGAAGAAAGTGGAGATAGATTGGATTGGAGATACACTGAGAATACCGTTTGGGTATATCACGAGCCAGTCCATGTCAGGCCAGGGCGTCGGGTGGAATGCGCATGAGAAACGACGAGTTGGGTGTCCAAGCTGAGGTTGACATAGAGTAGATCGTGTGAGGAAGAAATGAAAGCTTGTGGGGAGTTGTGTAGGCAGGTTAAGAAGAGTGCAGAGAAGAGAGTGAAATGGCCAGGTGCAATTGAAGTCCTATGCTCCACTAGGAACCTTTAGGGCAAATAATAAGTAACTTTTTTGGTCATTTATCTTCTTTGTTTGGATAAATGAGTCATTCTCAGCCTACTTCTGTTTTATAGCATAACTGGTTATGTTACCAATTGGTTTGTCCCAGCATGCAAATATGATAAGATAGGATTTGATTAGTTGGTATAGAGCACACAGTGATCCAGGATTATTTACTTGATGACGTTTCGAGCATAAACTATGGCACATAATAATATCAGCATATTACTACAGTGCCCTATTTTGCCCTTACATGAAGGAAATCCACCTCGTATGTCTCTTGTACTTGCTCCGTTGAAGAGACGAAGGTGCGTACAACCAAAGAGTCTTAAATTCCACTGCTATTTGCCAGCAGGTTACAGTAACATACTTTAGCCCAAATATGCAAATTTTTCGAATTACCTGAAAACTGACCCACCATTAGATGTTGTTTCACATAAATAGCCAATTCCTAATTCTTGATGTATACGCTTGTGTCATTCTGTACCATTCAATTCCCTTCAGAAGTGGTAATTTTTAATAAGAATCTCAGCCAAGACATTATTATGTTACTAAAGATGAGGAGCGCTTAAAATTGAGATTCAGGTCGCAAATTTCCTTCTATTTGAGGCTCGTCAGCTGAATGTAGATGCCTCCCCAAAGAGTGTTGCCGCTCACACTGAGATAGAACTGAGAATTAATTTCTATATATCACAATACCAATTTTCATACAAGTCTCAAGATGCTGGTTATTAACACCTTTCAATTCTACAAAAAATTTATGTCGTGGTGTTGGCTGAACTTCAGAGAAAACATAGTTGAAGTAATTATTCACAACAGTATCCAACAGATTAGACTTTAAGGTAAGAGCTATTTGAGAGAGCACCTTTTGAAGACTCATCCACTGAACTGTTCAACAACTTTTTTATTATTTCCAGAGTTTAATTATCAGTTTTGTGACAAGGAGTAAGCAATCTGAAGTTACTTTTTCAATTATCATCGATTTTTTCTAATTATAATTATAGCAAACTTGAAAACTACTGAAGCATAAATTAAGTAGTCTAGTTAACCCTAATTTACTTTTTCACTCTTGTTATCGTTTGTTATACTAGAATAATTGAAATTATTAATGAGCTTAGGATTTAAGTACAAAGTTGCTTTTATAGTTATACTGGTTGCAAAGAAAGAGAGAAAGAAATCACTTTCACCCTCTTTCACTGTGGTACGTAGGAGACGATAGCGATATTTAGTAATTTAATGATTTTTTCTGCGTGAATATTTAATGCCCTTTCCTAACTAAGAATAACAGAGCTGAGTTAATATTCCTTTAATATTTATTTCATCTATTGATTTTTTTTTACTTAGAGGTTATCTAGAGTGATTTTACATTACAAATTCATATTCGTGAAAGAATTATTGAAAACTAAGGTGTTATTGACATTCATTCCATCCTCGCCTCTAATGCCCCAACCACACCAAATTTCCACACCATTAAAGATGGAACTCAGCACTCTAAGAAATTATGATAGGTATTCTCCTTTGTAATTGGTGGGTTCCAGTCCAGTATTGTGCTATATTTTTGAATAGTAAGTTGATTCTTGGTAAATAAGTGTCTAATATTGAGCTAAATGAAGTTTGAATGATTCAGCACACTGGAATTATTGATACAAAATGGTGATTGAAGATGAGCAGTGAGCAGACTGGTGATTTACTAGTTTACCGATGAAAAAAAGGTTCGGACACATGGGTATCATGAATTCCTATGAAAGCCAGTCGAAATCCTTTGTGGTTGAAGTGAAATGAAGATCTGATCACCGGCTACGCTTCCTAGCTCAGCTGGTACGACATCGTGCCAGTAATTCACAAGCCACTAGTTAAAATCCTGTCATAATTCAAGTTTCATTTCATTTTACATCATCAATTCACACAACTGTAAGTAAGTATCCGTCATACTCATTATCTGGTCACTGAAATTCTGTTTTCTGTTATCGTAATATGATCGGATTCAAACTTACATCATTCTTCTGGATGATATATGGAAGAAATCAATATCTATGCGGCAACACTTCACGTGAATATGCCTGTAGCCGATTACTTTCAGTATGTGTTGATGTTCTTCCCTCCTTCAACAAGCAAATAAACAGTCATTTTGCGAATAAAAATCCGTAGGATATGTATTCGAGTGAAAGCCTTTTCATTTAATGGATTATTTTTAGTAGATCGGATGTATGTCATCAAATTATCCTAACAATATCAAATTCCAGTATCTTAGTGGAGCTCGAGATAATTGATTTCGATAGTCAACTTTCAACCAGTAAGTTATGGTTTTCAACACTTCTCCGCCAACTTAGGTTTGGGTAACTAGATGGTATCTATCATCAGGTCCCATAGATTAAGTATAGTTCATTGTATGCTGCACCAGCCTGTACATAGTTTCTGAGTGCGTTTCGAGTGTGAAATGCTGCGAAAATTTCAGAGACAGCTGCTAAATCTGACAGACACTGACAACACAAACACACTTGGAGGCAAAGGTACGGAGCCGAAGAGTCCGAGATAAGATGAAACCCATATTGTTGATGGCACAATTTAGTCTATCAGATGGTGACAAAGTACTTCACATCTCAAAGGTTTATGCTATGCATGATGACCTCTGTTCTGTTTGGCTAACAAAGACCGTGCACCACACCAAATAAACTAACCTAATACGGAAGACGCTTAACTGAACTTCAAAATATTCTGTAAAGTTATTATCAGCGTTTTCAACCTTCTCCAGTGTTAAACTGGCCAGACTTTACGAAGTCACAGGTAACTGACTGTATACACAAATCCGTTTTCTTGTATCATGAAATTGTTTCTATGAGAATGATATGCGATGGGAAGTCTGCACCTATCATGATATCATTAGCCTAGTGAATTTCACTATGATATTTGAAATTGTGTCTCAGTCGGAACACCATTACACTGATATCCTGATGTATCCATCTGACGAGTCTGAAATGGGATAAAACATGTCCAGTGAATTTCACTGATGGCCACAGTTAAATGTAACCTAAAAACTGGTTTCGGAAATTAATCCCTTGGAATTATGTGATCGTTGCGAAACTGAGACATAATAATTCCTTCAGCAACCGATCAGGTTCTCCTACAGCAACAGAACCACGTGCTTACAGTCTTCTAGTTTACATTGCCAATTAATATAACTTTTCTTCACGACGGGAACTAAGCATTAGATAGTTCTGTTAAACTTTCTACGAAAATGGGTGGGAAATAGCAGGTTACATCAGCAAAGCCATAGCACGTATGCGTGTGTGGTTCTTATCTAGTATATGTTTGCCAATCAATCACCGACAGACCATCGTAAGACCTTTCAATGAACAGTTTTTCATGGTCAACATTACACATAATAACCATGAGATAAGACCGCAGGGAAAAACTTTAGTCAGTAAAGATTCTCCTCACTAAGTAAATAGGATCTTTCTTCTTGTAGGTGTAGTGATATGTCATTGGTATGTACGAGTGCCTCAGGCAAAAGCTATTCTTTTTCTTCCTAAAATGAAACATCTATAAAAGTTGTAGAGTTCAAACCAAATCACATATGGAGTTGAGGAACCACCTGCATGTACAGTCTTAATGTAGGACGAAGTAGTTATCCCTTACTTTTCACTCTTGAATTATTTGCCAGTTTAAACCATTCCATAATGAAATAGTTCTGAAAGTTACTTGAATCCAACACATTACTGGACTACATTTTATCGTGAGCCACACATGGATTACACTTTAATCAGTTCTTTATAGTTCCGACCCCGGAGAAACTACTTTTGGAATCACAGCTAGTGTTTTAGATAGTGAATCAACCTGTTGGCAGTTCATATTCCACACATGGACAAGACTCATGTATGCACTCGTACTTATGTACTAACATAAACAACAAGTGCATATATAAATACACTCCTTAGTGAGGAGTACAAATAAGGTGAAACTTAAGTTCAAAGCTCTCGAAAAATCGATTCCCAACATCTAGCTGCAAATATCTTTTCTCCTTAATATACGGGCAACTTTGCGTCTACAAAGCAAATGGTATTAACCGCTGTTGTGCATGACATTTTAGATTGACTGATTTCGTTTATTAGTTGGAAATCATTCACTTCATTCAATGACACTCACCTATCAGGTTTTAGTGATTGTAACACTAAACTACACTCTCCTACATCTAGAGCTAATTTTATCCATCAAAGCATCAAAATGGTTGGATTCTAATAAGCCACTTTTATGAAAAGCATCTGGTTAAATGTACTGCCAATATATCGAATCTAAGGAGTTATTCAAAAGATTATCAGTTGTGAAATTTTCTTATAGTTGAGATTCAAAGTTATAACGCTCAAACCGCAAGAAATGATCTACAAGATATCATTATTTCCTTTGGAAATGCAGGTTGAATAGTTACATAGGGATTATTACAAACACTTATAAGCATTTGTAAACCGGATGCATATCAGGTGTAAAACATTTTCAGTTTGAACAGAAAAATCATTCAAACATGTTGGTTAATGGAGTCTCATTAGGATGACCAGAAGTCACTTGGATTGTAGTACATCCATGTGGATAAAACGTGTATCCTGCATCTAAATAGTACTCGAAGTAACATCAAAGCATCTGTTCAGGGAAAGCGTACATCAACATAGACTCATCAGTCGGATCCAATCATAGGGATAGTATATGAATAAACGAAATTTGCTTCAATCTCAGTGTTCACTTGTTCTGTTTCAAAGTAATGTTTAATAATGTGGGAAAATTAATCCATTCAACTGGTTCATATGACAATCCTCAGTATTCATCAAAGTAGAATTAGCTCATTTTAAAATTCTGTAATATGGGATGAGTGTGTAGACTTGCATTCAATGTTTGGAATCTGACGGACTCTGTTATCCAATCTTCACTTTCTTTCTTGATATATATCCATATATATGTTTAAATATCATATGACCACCACTCAGGTTCTAGTTTCTGGCAACATTCATGACTCAACTACAATCAATCAGCAGTTTCAATCTTGTAGGTGATTATCACCTCACCTTCGGTCTAAACACACACAAACGCACACATACACACAAACAATTAACATGTTCTATTTTCTGGAAATTCAATGACAACAACAACAATCAATGGAAGGAGTAAATAACCAGATAACTTTTAGTCTATCAATCAATCTGTGACAATTTTCATTCCTGTTTTGAGTGATCGCATTTACGTTCCACTTCTCCCACTTATTTCTTTAAATAGATTATTTTGTTTCAATGCAGTGTCAGGTATTCGATCACCTGCCTGTAGTGTCTTGTTATATCACAGCCTCCCCCCCATAAAGAAAATATCAGTGACAAATGAATTCATTCCAAGTTGATAAAAGTTGTTTCATTGTCTCATCAAGATTTGTGAAAGATATTCACCAGGAAATGAAGTAGGGAACAGTAGATCTATAAAAAGGGACATCATTGAACACATAAGCAATCAAAACCATTCTATCACAAGAACTGCTTCATTCAAAATCATTTGCTAAGCGAATAGAGATTTTTTTAAGACTGTTTGTACTTGTATTCTTTGCGTGGTTGAAGTTATTGGCCTACATATGATGAAACCTGAGCTGTGCATGCAAAAGAAAATTGTTCAATTTATTCCCTACTAATTGTCTTGGTTTTCACTCTATGAAATCATCTCTTTCCCTCTCTTTGTACTCTGGATACTTGTTTTGCAACTTATTATTCATTCTTCTTTCAAAGCTTTTACTAATCACACTTGAGTTCTCAAATTTTTTGACTTGCACTTTCTTATCCAAATTTGGTAATTTTAATGTGATTAGAGGCAGGTTATAATTAATCTTCACCATCCATCCCCAGTTTGATGACTGGAATTCGATGAGTCAGTTGTTATATGTTTAGAGGTAATCATAACGGTTGTAAACGATGTTGGTCTGCTATATCATGTACAACTAGCCCATACTTTCGGAGGAACTCACAGAGAGGTGTAAAATTCAATAAGTGCATTCTGAGGGCTTTCGTCTATCTGCTTTTCAATGTCAAAGGTTTTGCTTTCAAGATGGTAAAAGATAAGGAGTAAGGTGCCCAGTACTGACGGTTTGAAACATTAAGATTCATGACTGACGACAGATGTCTACGACTGCTGTACAAATTGCAGTATTCATTTTTTCTTTAAGAACTTGAAAACACGTTACTAAAAATGGGGGTTACACAGTGATATATTGCAATACTATCCATTTCTTGGGATTAAAAAATACAAAATTGTTCCATTTCTTGTCTTACTGCTAAAAATGCTCAGTCCTTTTACTAAAAAGTCACACCGTTCGAATCCTTTCGTTTTTTAGTGACAATTCAACGAATACCACTTTGTTCTCATAGGAAAAGTCTCCTTAATTGCAACCACCAGAATTAGCTAGCTTCCCTGACGTTAACGTGGGCGTAAGTAAATATTGATAAGAATAACGCAAACCAGACAAAATCTAAGAGCTCCATGTTCACCATTGAAATCCCCTATCAACAAAACCTCAGGGTTATTATGTTTTTGAGAATTCTACTTACTGCATCTTTAGTACATAAGAAAACTGGGAAGTACTGTCTGCTTTAAGGTATGCTACTCATTTGAAAAATCTGTACAATGACTGGCCAATGAAGAGGGAACAATATCATACGGTTGAATTGGAAGTACTAGTGAAAATCAGTCATTCGAGTTTGAAGAATGATGTCAAAATCATTATAAACCTCATTCAGTGTAATGTACCTTTTAGTACTCATTAACAATGGAAACCTCTAACACCGATGTAACCAACACCTGTTCATAGAACCAAAATCGATTTATTTATTTTTATTATTGAAGAACCCAACCAAATGGGTAGAGTAATGATTAGTCTGCAAACCTAATTAGTATGATTTCGTCAGGACCTAAGAACAGACAAAATGATATTGTTTACCTCACAGTAACTAATCAAAGTATCCTATCCAGTCTCACAAGTGATAAGTCATGGTAGTACTATACATCATGAATTCGAATCTCTGAAGGGATATCAGTGCCTTTAGGATTTCGCAAACGTCTTACGGATGACTATCAATAAGTCAGAAAATCTGAAGCAAGTGCAGCTCCTGCATCATTACCTAAAATAAATGAAAATTAACGTGTCCATAGCATAACATGAACATGAAATATATGATCTGCGAAAATTCCTTCATTTTCTAACATATGTAGTACCAGTAGGGTGGAAGTAAAAGTGTGTGTATAAGTAGTAGTAATATTAGTAGTAGTAGTAGTGTGAGTAGTAGTATTAGTAGTATATTTTTTGTGGTAGCCATAATTGTAACAGTAATAATTATAGCAAGCGAAATGATGTTAAATATTTAATTTTGTAAATTTTAATCTTTATTCCGTTTATTATTCGAATGTATCAACAACATCTCTAGGTTGAGCATAATAAACAACGAGTATTTTGATTTATCCTCCGATTTTTGAACAAAAATAGTTTCTAAATTAAGATTAGTTTATAATGAATTGTGAACAACTCCAGCATTTTATCAGATCCCTTGACTTAAATTTAATCAGTGAACTTGCAGCAGCCTCATTCCAATTTTTCAAGTTGACAAATGACTAAAATAATGAACAGTTAACTTGTTCGACATGTTTAGTTTATGAAAGGAGTTTGATTTTGTTGACTGTGCCGGGTGATTTCGCTTTTGATTTCCTGCCTCTTATTTATTTTTTTTATTTCAAACTAGAAGTAGTTCCAGGGAATAATTAGCTTCTCTGCTGCTGTTTGTAACTGCCCGACTACTTTACTGACGTATGGGACTTAGAAAGTCACAGGCGAATATTTTACGAAACAAGGAGGCTGTGAGAGTGTTAAAGACCAGTCAGTAAAAGGCTGTTGCCTCACTAAGCTCCGATGATTGTTAGTATTCATCAACAAGACGTGTTCAAAGTCTTTTGAACAAACTTACAGTAAAGCAAAGATGTGAAGCTGCGCTCATCATTGCTGAAACTGGTGACCTCGTCATTAAGCTTTTTACGTCACGAGTGACCTCATATAGGGCTAATGCATGGTGTATCAGAGGATGTGAACGGAGGTAGATGTCGACTACTGAGTGCTCAGGACTGATCAAAGTCTAATGACCATGTTTGCCATATGGACACTTAGCTAAGTTGGACAACTTCATTGGGAATTGTGTTTGATGTTAGACGCTATCACCGTCATTTCAGTGTCATCAGATGCAGGGTGACTATAAGTGGGTTTGCTTGTATAGTTTCTGAGAATGAACTGAGAAGAAGAAAGCAAATGTTAGTTGTTGGAGGCAGTGGTAACGCAACCTTAGATCCAAACTTGAAGGAATCGACAACTTTTCTGAGATTTGAACCTGTATCAAATAAATGTTTTCTGGAATTTTTTATTCACGATAGAACTATATGGCGTTGGTTTGTATCCCTCAGGGAACGTAAATTGTCTTGAGATTGCTAATATTGCCTTGCTGACGATTGGTAGCTGCATCGGTTGTCATCTTGTGACAGGTTCTTGAGTGACTATAGTCGTATTCGATGATCGGCAGTGGGTAACCAGTAGTACATTTCCTTTGACCTAAATTTCCTATCATTTATACTTGACAAATAAGCGTGTTTGTAGCATCAGGAAAGGTGATATCACTTTAATGATTCAGAAGGGGGGAAGAGGGTAATTTTGCCAAGTACTGATTACTGATCAAATTTTATCCATCAAAATTTACCATTCGCTCATTCTGTTAAGAAATAATCACATTTTTCATACCTGGATGGTTAGTGGCAAGCAGGGTACTGATTAGAAGTGTTTATATTATTCCTTAGTTATTATTCATTGCAAAAATATGGTGAAAAAATTTGTTATTTAGAAGCTGCTTGGCGTTTAAGCTTACCAATGGGAGCTAATTCAGCTGGAAGGTAAAGTTGTAAAAATTTCACTGACGTTCTAAATGAATTCTAAAGTACATTGATACGTCATGGAAGAGTTACAATTTTAATTTTTTTTATTTCCATGGGTTGACAGAATCCTAACGATCGTTTTGCAGTATGGTCACTAGGTTATGAGATTCAAAATCACGGTGCACTTCAATTATTGTGTAGTGGTTGGAGGCAGTCGAAAAAAATTCCAAAGTGTCTAAGCAAAGTTGATTTGGCCATCCTTGTGAAGACATAGTTAGACATTGCAATATCTGACATCGTGGAAAGTATTCACTTGAGTTTTCCATCAATTGTAACTACTTACATCTGGGTTCTAGGAAGCATATGATTTGCGGTAGATGTTTATGGTTGTAACTGTCATAACTGTTGCACAAGAGGTGGTTATTGTGACTCAGTGGCCTAGTCGATAACGCTGTGGCATTTGAAGTGTGGGGAACCGGGTTCGAGCCTCAGTGGGAACAAAATCACTTATTGGGGTGAAGATATATTCACCTGACGAGTCCCAAACAGGACGAGACCCTCGCCCTCCTCTGGTAGTCAACAAGATCAATGTTTGCATTTCAGTTGGAAAGCTGGACTTTTGCTCCCATCTCACCCCAATTCAGTTCTATTCACCAAGGTGTATTGCTATTTTCACACTCACTACAAGCATTAAATGCTATCTAGTATTGTAATCAATTTGTGAATGACAATTTAAAATAATTCATTATATTAGCTCTGAACGCTTACAAGCAATACCAATGCAGTTCTACTGACCGTTTATCTTTAACCTCCAAAAGAAAACTTGATATCCTTCTACATATAAAGTCTCTTTGTTTACGCTTTAAACTTTGAGTTGACGTAAGACTGATCGAATTTTAGTCCTGAGCGCAACCGAGCTATGAAACCCCCATTACGGTGTACTATGATAGGTGTTAGTTGTTGGAAGGAATCAGCATGAAGTACGAGACCTATGTTTCGTGCTTATTGGTACTCGTAAGCAAGAAGCATCTGGAATTGATCTGATATTTCTAAATGGCTGGAATGGTTCATAGGTAACGTCTCTGACTGCAGCACTGGGTGATGAGAGTTTGAGTTTCATAGAAGACATCATTTCTTAGAAGTTGCAGATGCAATTTGCTGACGATTAACATTAAGCATGAAAACTAATCGCAGCGTCTTCTACCAATAACCTGAAACCAAACTAACATTTACTACAGTATGTTTGCACTATTGAGACATATCAATCCATACCACAATCAGTGCTATTGGCAGTGAGTTGCTGAAGTTGTGATTGATCTTTAATCGGAGTAAAGTTTATTAAAGTATTGTATGTGTGATGGTAACAAATACACAATTCAGTTTGTCCACATAATCCAACTCAACGAGCAAAAGTTAAAGGTCAAACAGCCCAAAGAGACAATTATTGAATGAGATATTAAACTGATTAGACATTTCATGAGAGATGGCAAGTTTTTTTCTTGGTTGCGGAAGTCTTTTGCTGAAGACGGTAAAAAAATTATTATAAACCTTTACTCAAAACTTTCCTGATGCTAGGAATGCTTCGTTAATACAAACAAGGCATTTCACACCTTAATCTCTTTTTCTATTAATTTTATCACTTGGAAAAACTTCAGCATTGGCATTGGTCGGTATTAAGTTAGCGATTTGGACGTATGCATAAATCTTCAAGTAAGCTAGTAGCAATCAGAATACCTCGGTAACATCTCTAGTTTTGCCAACAGGTGACTGAAATTTAAATCTTTAACAGATGACCAGTATCCCCAAGACCATTTTAATTAACTTTCTGATAAGTATTGATAACCATGAAGCTCATACTGTCTTAAGTGGATACGTAATGACAGATAACTTTCCAAAACCAATAGTTCAAGGTTCGAAAAGAAACAGTATTAATAATGGCACTCAGTTTTAACTGACTAGTTAAGGTGAAGTTACATAGTCAAGCATTCATGCCATTTGGTACTTTGCAATGTTACGTCACAATGCTTGTACATGATAGTCTAGCCATCGATATCTTACTACAGTTGACTAAATATACTATTCTCACCTGGCTAACCTACTAAATTCTTTTTAGTGTTGTACTCGTGGCCATTCTACAAGTACGAGGATTAGTGATTAGCCTTTGCGTGCGTCAAGTTAACGCAAGGAAAATTCCCAAAGATCCATAATATTCCTTTGATAAACACTTTGGACCTGAGTATTTCACTGAGTTGACTTCGATAACTAATCGGTACATATGCTTGTTATCATTTACCAAACTCTCAATTTGTTTTAGAGCACAAAATTTGGTTCATATTATAACCAAATAGTATCATAATTCCACAATGAAATGAATGATTTCATGCAAATTTGAACAAGTAAAAATATTCAGAGAATAAGCACCATAAATAAACGTGTTGCAATTATATAGTGTCATCTGTTCAGCCAAGGATGACTTATATTTTAAATTGAGACCACTGTTTTCCCTTGGTGCAATGAATTTTTGTTTAAGTTGAACAGTTTTAAATTTCCCGTTCAAGCTTCAATTATTTTGTTTGACAAGCATGACTATAAATGCTTGATTTGGTAACTGTAGTAAATTAATGTATAAATGACAATAACTGAGAGATAGGAATGAAAGTTGAAGTTTTTATTTATTCTCCTTGACAACTGTCGGCTGGATAAAGATTGATCACAGAGTATGGTAATACGTTGGATGAAAGTAATTTCAAATCATCCGCCAAGTGTTGTTTAAATTGACTAAAAATATCTAAACTAAATGTATGCATCTTAAATGACTTAGAGAATTGGAAGATTTTGACTGGAAATTACTCTAGACAAATTGACAATAAAAGTGTTCTCATTTGGTTCTGTTGATGAACTTAGACAGCAAGAAAAATAAGATTTGTAGGACACAATTCAAAGAAGAATTTATTTAGCTTCCTATCGTCGGCTAGTTATTATAATGGGGTAACTAATAGTTCATCTAAAGTGTGAGAATTCAGTGACAACTTGGGATACATTTTCAAAAGATTGATAGTGATTTTGAGATGTCTGTAATAGAATATCTCTTGAAGGAAGATGATTGGGTAAATTGATGCTGAAGGTATTATACTGTAATTGAACTGATGGTGGCTAACAAGTGAATGCAGGATACTTGTTTCATTCCCTCGGCATTTCGTTGACCAGGTGCACATACACCCCAGTTACAGATGTTGTTCTCACTAAGAATTGAACCCAGTACACGTCGCTTCATACACCCATGAGCTACCAGTTAGTCTAATAAGGCACAGCATCGGGCTATTCTGCAACGCGTATCAGTTGTTGTTTATTGATACTTGTTTTTTTCATGGTTATACTGTGCAGAGTTTAAGGCTCACACGGAACAACCTCATCCACTGGAATCCTAGCACATTCAACTGTTTTAAATTGGATGGAATGCGTGTGCTGAATTCTACTGCTACTTACCATCGCGACATAGTAAATTTTCAGGCGATACAGTAGTATGCGCATAAGAGACTAAACAGCAACAGAGATCCTTTAATCCAGTCCAGTGTAACAATGAGAAGTTACAAATGTCAATAAGTGGCGGTAATCTGAAAGGTGTGAGTTTGCTCACCATGTTGTCTGTGAAGCTGTAGCATTTCAGCTTTCAGCACTTGGATTCACGAAAGTGAGTAATGTAAAAGTGAGTTTATTGGAATGTATTGATGACATGGTATTTCACAACCTTCTCTTCGACTACTTACAAGCTGATAATCGCAATTACCAGAATAGGCCAAATACTCGCCGTACGTTCTAATTAGTAATTTTATCTGCAGCCAAAAGAAGGGCTTTAAGTCCCCATTCAGTCACCCAACAAAAGAAACTAGGAGAAAAGTTACCCTTTTCAGTAACTCATTCTGAACTGGTACAATTGTATGTATATAAATATTAGAAGTTAATGAAAGACTAGATTAGAAGAAATGAGTACAGTTCATTAGTGTAAGTTAGAAAACACCTGTCATGAACTTTTCACGATGAAAACTTCGAAGCCTAGACTAGCCAAACTGAATATTCCTATGGTTCCTAAAAAGCTGCTTTTATTGAATTTATAGTTCAATGGAGCCTCATTAGTGGAAATATTGAAAGGCCATTTATCCCGTTCATTGAGAAAAACCTTCTCTTGCAGCTAGATTCCAACTCCCTTTTACCACACACCTCATGATTTGATTATGCGCTTAGAATAATCCGCTGCTGTTGGCCTCCTCAATGTATTTCTTTCCGTTGAACTACTCCTAAGGAACAAAGCATGTGAGCCGTACATAGCGTCTGCTTTTGAAACGAACCGTCGAACACATACCATATTGGCTTTACAAGGGAGAAAAAAGATTCTATCGCAGTACAATTTCAGAACATATGATAGTTGCTGAGATGTTAAGTTGGCCCACGGTTTAACTTTATCTATAGAGTATGTGGGAACCCATTGAAAGCTGCTCGAATAAAACGTCTTCAAACTGTGGAAGCTGTGTTGATTCATATATTAAAATATGAGCTCCGTATGCAATGAACTTAACTAAGATTGTATCTTTGGGAAGTGTTTTTTTCTTTGTTCTTACTCTCCGATTATATCTTCTCTCTTTACCTGATCAGTCTAATTTTTCATTGTTGGGTTGTGTTCAATTGTTTTAAGTGTACTATACATCATGTAACGTAGTTACTTAATCATGCATTGCCTATCAACATCACATCACACAATTCCATTTCAAATCTCCACTAAAAGAAACACATGTACATTGACAGGACAGAGAGGTAGGCTTGCAGTGGATTTCTTTAAAGCATCACAACGAATTTATGCGCCATAAAGGAAATGGCGTCCATAATTTAACCGTCGTAGATCACTTAGTGACTGCAGGAAAGTTGATCCAAGTTCAGATAGATTTAAAAACAATCAGTACATAACAGAATGAAAATTTAATTCGGTTTACTGAATACCTAGTGAATAAAATGGTTAACAAGTAATCTATTCTTTCAAAAAGAAGAATAATTTAGCCCTGTACTGCCTTAGTGGTGGATTTAATTAGCTGCCTTTGACAGTGATCTATTGTAATTGTGATCAGACTCTGCAAATCTTATCTCCATTTTTTACATCTCAAGCCTATGTTGACAATCGGATTCATTATAATCGCCATTGTATAATCATTAGCAGACATTTTTGCGAGAATCGTAGTCAACCTACTTTAATTCTAAACATAACTTATTATTTAACAGTATTTTATATTTGGATTAGGATTTCAAACTCTCTTACTCTCAGTTTCTCAATAGTAAGCACACATGATAAAGTTGTAAGGAGCTGAAGAGTTGGCTATAAGATACAATGATGTAGGCATATTTGACAAAAATTTGTTAATGGGGGTTCATTCAAAAGTGAAATATTACCTAGCAGTTGTCGGCAGTTCAGACTTTACTGACCATGCTAAACTCTGGACAGTGAAATCGTATCAAAATGCATATCTGTAACAAGTGCAAATCTCATGGCCTATTTACATATGGTTTCTTTAAGATGTATTTTTTGTAAAGCCGTGAAACCCATTTATCACAGTTCTCAGGTTACCTCAGTATTATTGTGTGATGCATCTGCTATATGAAATGGAATTTTTTAAAAAGCAGTTGCGGACTAGTCGCTTAGTACAGTTGGCGGAACAAGGATATAAAAACTGTATTTATGCATCCAAAATCAGATTGCTATTCTATTTGCTCATTCACATTTCACCCAGGTTCACAGCTTCTTACCTGTTTCCCTATTCAGTTAGCATCTATGAAAGTGAACTGCGATGAAGAGTATCCTAGCTCAACGAACACATTGCGAAACGACTGTTAGGACTAGATAATCTGAGAGAATAATCTCTAGTGATCGATAAATGTATATGATCTAGTCCTACAGTATTCTGTCACGGCCGGAATACCTAAGTGATGACTTTTGTGACTACAGCACTGTATGACATGGCTTCAAACCCCTGAGGTTGCGGATACTCCGTGTTGATGAGTGCCAAGAAGCACAAAAGCTAGGTTCAATGCTTCCTGCTGATAGTCTTGAACCACTTGAAACACTATTAATCAGCA
Source organism: Heterobilharzia americana (assembly GCA_944470555.2). NCBI lineage: Eukaryota > Metazoa > Platyhelminthes > Trematoda > Strigeidida > Schistosomatidae > Heterobilharzia > Heterobilharzia americana. The sequence continues at coordinate 101,133,382 of OX104134.1, forward strand.
GTTATATGCAAGGAGTTTTTATACAGAAGTAAGTTCATAAATGTAAACTTATCTCATGTTTTCCTTCTGCCGCAAACCGATATCGTGGAGAGCTCTGGAGCTTTGTTTCACTTTGTTTTGAGTTCCTCATAGTCACAATCCTCGTGACCACTAAATGCTGTTCAGTATGTAACCTTATAAAGTTCTCTTTTAGTAAATATTTGTTTGTATACCTGTATCATTCACTTACTTACTACATAACCATTATGATTGATGGAAATCATGAAAAGTATCACGAAGGATACATTCTGATGCAAAAGTCTCAGGCTAACAGGAAACTTCTAGTCATTAGTAATCATTTCAGAGGTTCTTCAGTTTGCATCAACTTTCAAGGAATCGATGCAATAAACTTGGTGGTACTCTGTGGAAATGTTTAATATAAGACCTACGAGAATAATTTTGTTAAAGTTATGCGTACAACTTAGCCGGCAAATGTTGTAGATATTAAAATGTTAGATCATCAGGGAATCAGCTTTAGGATAATCAAAATATGAAACAATCACTTTATGCACACTTGTGATTTCAGTAGATTGTTATGCCTGGTAAATGACTTATTCCCTGTTTAGCATAAAAGTTCCATAGGGCACTTTTTTGATCAATAAAGATAAATAAATCTAATTTCAACACTTGGATGTTACTCCTACTTATTCCTCATCAGTAATACTTCACCTACCTGAAGATTTTGTTTCAATAAATCCGATTATTAGATTTGATGAACTGAATATAATTTGTGATCGGAAAATGAAATTTTCACAATATAAATAAAAATCTGAATACTGAAGTATGTATTTAGTTATTTATATATGAATTCATTTTCGCCAATAAATATTTGTTGATCAAATCATTCGTAGAAATATACATACCTCACAATTGTCAAAGCCAATGAGCAAACTGTTACGTGCTACTTAATAATTTTATAAGTAGTTTGAAGAGTGATTTCCAAGTTTTCCCACTAATTCCAATGAGATAGACGAACCCACGCTTGAAAGCCGGCACACAGACATATATGTTGCCTATGAACACTGAATGAAGATACAAACACACGCATTCTGACGACTTCATGTTTGTGTGTCATTGACGCGATTAGTGAACTACTATCTCCATGATCTAGAAATATGCACACACAACCTCCCCCCCCACACACGCACAAACAAGGGTATGTACATTTAGATTACCTTGAAACAGTCGATCGTATCAAGAAGATATTTTCAATTATTTTTGATAATTAAAAAACCGGAAGAAAACAACGAAGAGATGAAGAAAAAGATCAAATGGTAATCTGAAAGTCTGTTTTATAGATATGATGTTTTCAAAAGTTATCAAATAGTTCCTTTGCCCTATTATTTATGAATTGTATCTTGATCTCTTTGTGTTCATACTAATTCTGTAAAGTAAGGAAAAGGATAAAGAGAAACTCAAAATTGCTTTAAAACTAATTCAGAAGTGATTTGATTGTAAACATCTACCATCTCCAAGCATAACAGATTAGCACTTGGTAATTTTTAGTGTTAGTTAAAAAATAAAGCAAAGTGATCTGTTATTCGCCATTAACTGTATTATCATTTTGAAACACTCTTAAGTGGTGACTGAAATTTGTCAATAAAGTATCAAGTGAGCTTAGTAGGCTGACATTGGATGCCTGACAATCATCTGTAAAGCTTACGCGAGACCCCAAAGAACCTTTGTTGATTAACACCACTATCGTGGATTATTGTTACAACCACGTCCTTAAAACTGTCAACAACCTCAGCATTGCTGGCTGATCGTTTTCAGACGACGTTAAACTAAGAAACTGAATGAGAGGATATACCAGAAAGTGAATAGAGTGAAGCACAACTCAAGAATGCAAGAATGCAGTTACATACTCAACATCAAAACAAATAAAAAGCGGATGCATTTATTCAGGTCAACACTTAGCCTGACTATAGAGACAGTCTTCTACGAGTCGAGATATTATTCACCTTCAATGAATCTCGCTAAACTAGTACTTGGTGAAATCTATCACTTATGATAATTAATGTGTGAATTTACCCAGATTTTTTTGAAAACACCTAAATAAAGTTTTTCTCTGTCACCTCAGCAGTGTAAGAATTTCCATATCAGCGAACTGCCTGTTTTAAGATGAATTCTCATTAAATTCAAATTTTTGATGTGTCTACGATGTTTCTTCTTTACTATGGATGAATTTCTGCTTGTCAATGAAGTGAATGGTAATGACAACGTTGTATTATCGTTTTATGTCGCTTTATTATTTACTCATGTTTCACCAGCCAAAATTGTTTGTTTCATTTGCGGCTACATTGAGTTGAAGGATGTTTATATCGGAACAGCGACAAAGTAAATCAGAAAGCTAATATAAGGATGAACATCCGATATGCAACTCAATTTCAACAAAAACATTTACCGCCAAAAGCATGGAGTCAAAAAGGCGGTCCTTATCGGGTCTGGTTTTAACAGGCATCACTATGTCCGATTTGGAAACAACTGTACTAAGTCTAGTCATCAAACAACTCGAATTCAAGATATGATAACTTGACAACATATCCTTTATCTGCGAGTAGGATTCAGATTTACAAAAAACACTATCTGCTTCTGTTTACTGTCATTCTTCCATCACTGGTATCATGGGAATGGAATCGCATGCAAAGATACTGTTTCCCGATGTATAGCTAACGGAAAAAAAGATAATCACACTTGAGATCCATTTACCGAAAATCCATATGTAATAAAAAACTGACCAGTTTTCACAGTTGGCTTTCTTTTATTTGGAAAAGAAATTTTATTCATTCTCACTCAACTGGAATCTATCAAATTTGTACTTCTGATACACTGAGAGAATAACTGGAATGTCTGAGGTCTATATTCATCAGAAACAGATATCTAGAAGAATTTTAATAAATAAAAATGTGGATTGAGAAAGCTTCCTGAAATATGCACCGGAGGAGACAAAAAGAATCTAATTTTGAACTTTGAATACAACGTTGTCATAGTGGACGACACTCTGAAACGTTTAGACATGGAAGCCACAATTCTATGAATCATTTATGTCAGCCGGTGAATAACTTTACTGTACGCTTGTACGAAAACATGAACCGATGGAAGACGTTATTAACTAACAACAAGCAAAATAAACCAATGTAGAAATAAAAACTGGGAAGTGTATGAGCAGAGTTTTAAATGCATTACCTATAAACATTTTAAAAATTCATGACAGGATGTAATACCACTTGAAAACATATCTGAATGATTGAGACAACTTCAGAAGGAGTAACTTGATGTCATATGTATGTGGTGGAAAACATTTTCCAACCCAAGCTTTAAGGAGGCTACCAAGTAGTCGATTACACTACTTACCATTCCACATTTGATCGAAAAAAAAGCTGATTAAAAGCACCACAAAGTGTTTGCGAAGTTAATTACAGGCAAAATACTGGCCTATTTGAGATAGTGGAGAATATTTGTAGCTGAATTGGCTGATCCTGGTATTGCTGCTTTCTCCTCGCAGTACAGCTTAGTCGTGAAGCTTTTATTGTGATTCTAGACAAGACAATCATCAGCAAGAACTTCGGAAAAAGGTGAACTGTGGGAAATTCTGCACAGACGACTTAGAAGCTTGTCCTGGAATCAATTTTTTCGGTGTTTGCACACGCATTGTGACTGGCTGTTGCGCTGAGCTGAACTCTGACCTTCTTGTTCCTTTTCATGCTTTTCATTGGCAGATAGGCTGTATCACTGCGGTGCATCTATTGATTGGTTGAGCAATCTGACTGAACGTAACAACGGAAAATTACAAGTATCAATCGATAATAACTGATAGTCGTTGCCCAGAGAGAGAGACGTGTGTGTGTGTGTAGCCCTCTTGGTTCAGTAGCCTAGTGGATACTGTCTCTGAGTTTAAAGCGATGGGTACTCAGTACAAGTCTCAGTGAGAACCCGATCACTCAC
>OX104134.1:101137708-101629595 GCA_944470555.2 Heterobilharzia americana
TCCAATTCGATTTATTGTATTTTATTTTTTAATTGCCACGACACCCTAGAATAAGGTTCAGACAACCAGGGGCCACCTCACGCAGTGAGCCCATCGGAAGAGTTTTACCAGTGGAGAAACCACTGGGTTTTTACTTCCGGCTGGTATCGTCTTAGGGTCCTCACGAACCCACTAGGGGGGAGTGATCTGTAGCGTCACACACTTCCCCAAAATCAATAGCCTGGGGTTTGACGACTTTCGACAATGATGCTGACCTTGATAGTTTAACTGGACTCGCTAAGCTCAAGGCACCCGGTCAAGCATCCTCGCCATTTGGCACGCTGTCGTGTTACGTTGCATTGCTCGTATTCGACTCTCTATCCAGTTAGTTGGAACGCATCGGTATTTTGACATAACCATCCAAATATACTATTCCATCCGACTACGCTATCGTGTTCTTCCTTGGCCTCGTTTTCGTGGGTATACAACAAGTCCGAATAATTAGTGATTGGTCTTTGCGTCTGTCAAGTTCGCACCAGGACAAATCCTAAAGTCTGTTCATGCCAGCATATCTGCAACAGTTGTGGTACTTCGATTTAGCAGCGTCAGGGTGTACGGTAACTAAAGTTTCCTAATAAGCCTTTATCAAGTGGTTGCTAGTTCTAAAAGTTCACCCTGGTCCCCGACAAAGAATCACCGCATTTTTGTGTGACATGATAATTATTGCAAGCATCATCGGTTACGCCACTGTCGGTTTCGAGTCATGCTTACCTATCTGCTGGAAACATCTGCTGATGTGGGTTGAAATGCCCAGTGTTGTGGATCAGAAAAGAATATGTACATGGTGAGGTGCGCAAGCATCATGTCTGACAGCAAGTTTTCCTACAGGCACTCAAGGGCCCATCATGTGTCACTTTATCAGCAGGATTCCACGACCGAGCTGTAGTTCCTTTGCCTACTTCCCCACAGAATCATTGTTGCGCTTCTTCTGCTACTAACTAGCTGCAGTTGATTCTTTACTTTCATGGAATCACGGAAAACGTACTTAGGACTCCGTGGGTGATCTTAATGGCATTGTTCCAGTTCTAATATACGGCCTGTGCCTGAAGTTGAATAACTTCGTGTTTAATATGACAACTTAATGTGCGGTAATTCACATGCACCTACCGAACCTACGTCCTATTAGGTGAAAATATTTGGGTATTATTACGACTGCGAAAAGAACTACTGACCGTGTTATGGGTTAAAAAAATTATCCACAGCGTTCTGGCTCCACATCACGGTAGGTTGATAAACGACCGTATGGTCTGTGTTTAGGTCACATACTTCCTACGGCATTCCATATATTATAATAAACGTTTAATCTCTGCAACAAGATACAACGAAACATGACATTTGAGCACAAGTTACAGCAATGGTACTAAAGTAGAGCACTAAATCTGGCGAAGACTGAGTTAGTGTGTACACAGTTACCACAACAAAGTAGACACGCAGATACTTTCTGTTTAACCAAGGGAAACCATACTTCCCATATATTCTAGACAACTTCTTTACGTGAGTACGGAGTGACTGACACTTTGCCGTAAAAAGGAAAATGCCGTGGGATGTAAAGCGCGTATAGGCCGGAAAACTTCGGAGCGTGTTAAGTTGGTCAGCGTACGGCACCCGTAGGTGTAGCGTCGTCCCAACAACCTTCTCCCATTGTTATACATTCATTTTGTCAGGGAAAAACTGGTAATTATCTCGTACAAGTAGGCATACCAGCTGTCTGATAAAACCGGGGGTTTTATCGGGAAATGTATCTTCTTATGATTCTTTTGGAAGTGGACGTAGAGCACGTACACATGCAAGCTACGAGGTCAACCTGAGAAATGGTTGTTACCCATTACGTCTTCTTCCACCTAAGCTTACCTCTAAACAGTTGGTTCTGGACACTTCCTCAAGTGAGTTTAACAGTCAGTACAAACTCACCCAGATGTATCATGGTTGATCTACTCCTGCGTATTTTTGTGCTCCTGTTACAAATTTCGCCTGCTGCTCGCTTTTGCTATTCACTTTTCAGATTTTACCTAACCAGTCCTGCATTCAAATGGCATCCTACAAATCGCATTCGTCAGTGGGAAATATTGCCACCAAAACGTTATGACGAATGCGCACACCTCAAGGTAATGACTGTGGTGCGGCCTCACCTTCAAGAATATTGGATGATTCAAACGATGACCGGATAATCTTCAAACTTGAGCTGAGCCTGCTTCAACACACCTCCTGTATGCCATAAATCACAGCATCTAATGTATAGCATAACACTGTACATAATAGTCATCTCTCATTACCAAAGTGATCAAACCTGTAAACTGGTTTGTATTCATGTAACCTTTGTTGTATGAAATATATTATTATGAATGCTCATTCCTTACCATGTAAGCCTACCAAAGGGATTTGGTGAAAACTTCAATTTTGTTTGCTCGTGCCAAACAGATTGCGTGTCCACAAAGTTTACAATAAAGCTTCTTTCCGCACTTGATTGCACAATGAGTAGCGCTCGGATCCCGTTCCCTTTTGGGGTTGATCCAAAGGTTCAGCACATGCTGGTGACGTGATTGATGTTGTTTTGCGTTTTTTGCATGTTGCGTGCAGCTACGGGTGACGAAATTGCACCAGCCAACTATTGGAGAATAAAAAATGCTGTGTGCAAGAGTTTATGCTAGACTGAACGAATGAGCCGGACCCCAGTCTTTTGCGTTTCGTTTTGTCAGTCAAGTGGCCCTATAGTTGGAGTGTCACTTGATGTAGACAGTAAAACTCAGCTGGTACATAAAGACTTTCATTATAGGTTGCATGACCGCGGAGGAGTCGTTCGAAGACCAAGGCAGTGATATTTAGGGAAGATAGTGAAGAAATATTATAATTCCAATTTGACTTCAGGTTTCCCAGACACTGGATGCTACAAAAATCTGCGTCGCTGACACTCCGGATTTGTGTGGTCTACAATAAACTTTTACTTGATATATCAAGTCACTGTGTTGCCCCAAAACCAACACAACTTCCATTTTTTACCGCTGTTCTCATGCAAAAATTACAGGCCCGTAGTGACAGAAAATGCTATTCCTCTACCAAAATTATGTGGAGGTTATCTGCAGAGTATACTTCGGTCTGTATAAAAAATACGCTTACATTCCTATATTCGTATTCTAATCCAAATCGGTACCAACTACTTTTCCTTATCGGTGGTATGGTAAAAGTGTATATTTTAGGATGAAGCAAATGAAGAGCAGTCATTCAGAATGTGGATCACGGCATCCCCATAACTTGTGGTACTTTCTAAGCTCAACGAAAATAGTTAAAGCTGATTGTATTCCTGAAACGCATAAGTCTATTCGTCATAACTTTCCATGACTCACAAGGCTTATTAGGTTACGTGCACCTCAACCAGCTAATGCTTTCTGAAATTTATCCCCCACATATTCGATTTCCCTCTCCACCTCGGCCTTATTAGAGGGTGCAGGTTCTGCTTACCCTGAATGGTCAGCCTTTGATAAGATGGGATCCTTTTTCATGAATCCGAATTCATACTTGCAGCTCTGTACTGAGTTCATTTCGCCCAATGTAACAACTGAGATATAAGTATCGCACTCGAAATAAACCATTATTATTCCTGTTATCGACAACGGAGCAGATTTGACCAGACCAGAAGGAGTGAGTGCATTCGTTCTGTATCCTGTGCTTTTCATCCTTCAGTTACCGGTAACCGAAACATGCCAGAAAGATGATAAGACGTGACTGACAGTTTTATCTACGGTGCGGTTTGGTCATTATACAATGTACAACAAAAGGTACTTCAGCGATCCCGAATTCTCGTTATACAGTCGATAAAGGCTTCTTTCATAAAAAATATTATTGTGTATGGCAAAGTCGATCTACCAGACACCAAGTTTATGCACTCACAATGAAGTGGAAATATTGCAAACAAAAGAAACACAGACATATATCTACAAGACCCGGGTCAAGGAACACAAACGCCTTAAACAGACAGCTAGATCAAAGCTGATACGACAGCTTCCCACACAAAATTCTACGGGGTAAAACAATATTCTCGTCAAGGTAAAACAAACCCCTGAACAAAATGTGAACTGCAGTGAAGCAAACCGGACTAGGAAACATAAAGTAACACTTTAACAAATGGAAGGGAAAATAAACAGTCCTATTAGACTGAGCAATAATAAGAATGAGAAAACGAAACAATAAAAGCGAGTTCAAAAACACACGCAAAAGTAGGAGAGTAAGAGGAAATATAGCGACGAAAGTCACGCAGAGGGATTTAATCTTTACACCCTGCAATAACCAGAAAACTCTACATCATTACAATGGAATTAGAAACCATATTTTCGGCCGAAAGAATTAACAGTGAATTCCTATTCTAGAAAAGTCACTGTCCCATAACGACGACATAATACCACAAACCTGGAGTACAGTGGTTCCTGTAATACTCCGTAGTTAAATAGCGCACCCACCTATACTGCAACGACATTATAAGCACCAAAACTCATTCGTACCACAACTGTTCGAACGCGTCTGCAATTTTAACCCAATTAGAGGTCCAGTGGGTGCTCTTTATACACTAAAAACATTGTTGATGTCCTGTCACTGAAACCATGGGGTCATCATCCCTCGGTCATGGACCACTGGAGAAGGAGCAGGAGAGATTCACACAGTTGCAAATCAAAGCATACCACGTTTCCCAGATTTTCACATTATTCACTTACAAAAGAGCAAGTGATTTGCAGCACTGGCCTTCAGCTAACTTCTGTAAGCAGTAATAATAATATTTATTCCTGAGTATTTGAGCGCACACCGTTTTTTTAAATAAGAATAAGTTACCATGTAAATTGCATGCATCTTAGAGGTAGGTAATCTCGGTTTCCACCTATCCTGCCACTGGAGGATATAGGTGCCGCATGTTTATGTAATGGAACATCCCAGAAGAATAAGTAAACAAAAGTTCATAGGTTGGCCAGCAAGTTACAACCGGCTGACAAACAGCTCTTAGGGCACCGAACTATGTCGTCAGCTATTTCATCAACATGCTTTTAGGTTCAGAAGATATCTACGGTCTATTTGCAGACAGATGCCTTACAACAGAAACCCTCAAAGATGGCTCCGTAGGACCTCAGTGCCCCCAAGGTGGTGAGTTGATTATAACTCGAGGGTAAGTAAAGGTGGGATCTCTTTTTAAGTATTATTTTATGGATTAAATAGCCCTTAGTCTGGGACAGTGGTAACTCCATGCATCTGGCACTTTCCCCTCCGTTGTACAACCTGTACCGTTGTGGTGAGGTAGCCCATATATGGTGAACGGCATACCCTGCTGACTCCACATGACATTCAAATCCACTTAGTTGAATTGCTGGAAATAGTCTGTTCTCATAATTCCTCCTAAATATTTAACAATGATAATAATAATATATTTCATACAACAAAGGTTACATGAATACAAACCAGTTTACAGGTTTGATCACTTTGGTAATGAGAGATGACTATTATGTACAGTGTTATGCTATACATTAGATGCTGTGATTTATGGCATACAGGAGGTGTGTTGAAGCAGGCTCAGCTCAAGTTTGAAGATTATCCGGTCATCGTTTGAATCATCCAATATTCTTGAAGGTGAGGCCGCACCACAGTCATTACCTTGAGGTGTGCGCATTCGTCATAACGTTTTGGTGGCAATATTTCCCACTGACGAATGCGATTTGTAGGATTCCATTTGAATTTTTACATCAAATTGTCTTGTTTTCTATACACGAAGACTCCTATCACCCCGATCACTTATGCCCAGACTTACTTCGTATTCAGAGGTCTCTGAATACGCCTCTGCACACGCCCATATGCATGACGCTTACTTATTTCTTATCCTTAGATTCTTTCTCGGACGCGTCAACTGATGTGCCCGCCATTCAGAAAAATAGTTTCAGCGATATGTTTTGTATTTATCATACATTAAAGGCCACTGAATACTATTTTACCGTGGTTTATTACTGATGAGACACTGGATTTAGGGGATTTCCACTACCTGGACTGAGAAGGATATGATAAAAAATTTTGGTAAAAAAATGTTACCGGAGATTTTCCACCAATAACTGTTATAACCGTATCTGTAAGATGATATACGCCTGTAAATTCAGGAATAAATTACTATTATTTATCGTCTGAGGGAACAATAGTCATCAGAACAGAGGTTAGATGAACGTTGGCTTTGCGAGGCGGCACTGACCAGGCAGCACAGCTCGGTCAGTACTGGCCGCAATTTAGGTTCGCTTAGCTGCCGGGATCTAAAGAAGGTGAGGAAGAGGCAAGTGATACGACAGGGGGTTGGGTGACAGTAATGGGAGAAGAGGGTTGCTCGGGAAAATTATTGGCTGGTTTAGTAGCCAATGCATGAGTTGGAAGGGAGTCGGTGGTGCCTCCAAGCGCATTGTGCCACTTAGTCCTGCCATGGCTCACTGGCGCGCTGAGGGAAAGTTCCGTATTGAGGTTGAAAGGCGTTTGAGGGTGGGTCTCTTTTAGTTGAAAAAGTCGGTGGGCTTCCAAGCTGAGTGCTACCTCGCTCTAGCTCGTTGGCAGGAACAGCTGGGTCTGTAGCTAGTATTCCTGAACAAGGTAGACTCAACAGGAGGAAATGGTCATGCACATTTTACGAAGCAAAATACAATTGGAGGAAGTGGATATAAAATTCTAGGGTTCACGTGACGCGCCGGTTAAATGTTTCCCTACCCAACGTGATCGAACTCATCGGGCTGTTGAAGGTTTAAACCAGTAGGGAAAAACTGAAACGACGCATCGATTAATAAAATCGCTTTCGCCTTTGAAGGGCTTTTATATCTGGAGCTACGTGAACGCACTAAAGTCCGGATGTCATTTCGGTCTTGATCAGGGAGCTAATGGACTCACCTATCGTGGTTGATGTGTCTGGGCAATCTAGATGACGCCCGGATTTCCGGTGTTGCCTTCAGCAACTCTGAACTCCTGAACGGTCGGCAACCTTGAGTGTGTGTGAAGTCAGAACTTCCCTATACCCACCATGTCCTCCTGTGGATGTTTACACTACTGACATCCTTTATTTTAATAACATGCAACACTTTTATTTTCCGGCGGTTGCATAATTGGGGATTCATATTACCTACCGTGGGGAAACATGTAACCTACACAGGGATTTGTTCATACCCGTATACAAGGCGTGTCCTCACATTCAGGAGAGAATACTATACACCTACCAAGCCGTTTTATCGAATGGGCTCATGAGGAGCCGGGCACGTCATTGCTGTCTAAAACCTAATCATTCTCAATTGGATTCATGTGGCGGAGCCCAAAACTTATCATTGCCAAATTGCTTGTGGGCATTATTAGCAAAGACAAATAGGGAACCAAGTTGGTAAAACGCACTTGGAGGAGAAATTTGTTAGTCGGAAATAAAGACGGGAAGAAGCATCAAAACTTATCTGTCCACAGATGGCTAAACTGTGGATATTGAACGTGCCGCTGCTGTTGGGCGCAAAAAAGAGGAAAAACCGCGGATATTGACCTGCAAACCCTCAAACCTTTAAACAATCTGCAAAACTTAGGAAAACTCACCAGCGTCTTAGATGACTACTTAGCTACTATTTAAACAACTTATACGCTCATTTATATGCTTTAGACCTGGTTTTATTTTGCGGTGAGGATGTGAACTACAGGTTATCTGAATGACGCTTTTGAGACACCGACATCATTTAACCCTGGGAAACAAATGTATTAAGAATGGCCCGGATAACGTAGGCGTCTCCAGATCTAGTGCGGCCATGCACGTCTACAAGGAAAGAAAACTTTATTCCCAGACCAAACCCTTCTCGCAGTGATAGTATGTGATCCGAAGCCTGCGTCCATATTTCCTCAGTGAGCCACTGGCCATGGAGGCGACCTACAACAGAAATCCACGCAAGAAACAGAGGGACGGTCAAGTCGGCATCGTATATATCCAACCAGTATCCAGAAATTCACCTTTTTAAAGGCATGCAGCGAGAAAAACAGGGACAATGAAGAGTGAAGTTTAAAATGTGAAAATTATATAAATGGGCAGCTGGCGAAAAAGTAGAAAGACCGGTGGAATTGCTTCTAGAACTTCTAGGATTTTTCTGAGATTCCTTCCGAGGCAAAAGAAAAATGCGGGTGGGGTCACGATACATGGCATAAACCTGGATGTGAATACCCTTAGAAGAAACCTGTCTGTGTGCTGGGCACTTACAGAACCAGGCTATACAGTTTGCTAATCACTTGGGCCTGGGAACACGTCGGCTGATGCACGTAGACGATACTTCGCCACTACTTATTATCTGAACTGGTCGCATCAGAGATATCCAAGTCTGGAGCCCTTTGCGATGTGTAATACGCGACTTCTGCTTCAAAGATCCCAGGTTAGTGCCTTATAAACCTTGTGTACGTCCACCGCTGGAATAGTTTTTATTTATGTTGGGTGGTACGAGCATTAGGGAGCAACTAAACATAGAGGGCGTCCAAAGATGTTTTACACCTAGATTACCGGGATACGGGCGAAAGCATGACACGTCCATGTTCATGACTCTAAATCTGGAACCGCCTCGAACGAATGGCCTAAAACTGACCCTACGCCCTCCTTCGATATGATATGTAAATCAATATTTGCAGCCAGTGGTAGGCTCCACTTCGAACACAGCAGTTTCCACGGTCTGTGCCACCACTACTATAACGCTACACCGAAGCCGTCCAAGCCCTCCCTTAGCCCAGATTTCTTTGCCTTAGAGTTCCCTCAGATTTGGAACGGACCTCCTATTAAGGTGGAGGCCTTTGAATCCCGGAAGTTATTCAGTTACCAATTAACATTTTATTAGCTGGCACCTTACTGGGTGTGCTATCATTATCCTATATGAAGCTACATGCATTAGTCCCTCCTAGTGTCTGAGTAAGACTTGCACTGCAACCACACTGAACTTTCATCCGCAACGCCGGCCAGCTTTTATCACAGCTTCTCACTCTACGCTAAATGCGCACATCTCGTTCCACCCGGCACAGTAGACAAAGATGCAAGTCCTAAACCGTATAAAAGTATGTAAGTTGTGTTCTTGTAAGTCGGACGAACAAAGTGACGACTCAGTGAATAAACCTAAGTAAAGAGAGACATTTGCACGCCAAAATAACCCCCCATTGCGATTATTTTTGCTTTCTCTGCTAACTCTTTTGAAATACGCGGATATTTTACTCGCAGTCGTAGTACTCAGTAAGATCATCATTCCCTGATGTTAACTGGTAGGAGAATACATAAAATCTCTAGTCCGTACTCACTAAAGAGTGGTAAGCAACAATTACCTTGCGTATTTTCATTCAGTATGTTGTCATCATTATCATTAAACAAAATATGGTAAGTGTAGAATTAGAAGTAACAGCTTCAGGGTTTATTAGTCTTCAGCAATGCATTTACTGATCAAATGAGAAACCTGAATTTTTTCTTAGTGTGCAGGCGAGGCTTCAACTTGCCGATCGTGTTAGTTTATGCACACTTACTCTACTGCTACACCTTATTTTAACGACACGGGACACCTCTTCGTGACCGGGTGCGTGGGGACTAGGGCTACCTCTCCTACAGAAACGTGTAGTTTGCAAAGACATTTGTCCACGCCCGAAACGTCTGATGCACTAGGCTGTACATTCCCCCAACAGCCCGATCACACGTCTACTTTATATGAAACTGTGGAAAGTGTTAGGAGCATTCGCTTGGATTTGTTGAAGCGTTGGCGGTGCACAAATTTATGTTTCACTATGAGTGCAAAAACGGTTTGTCCTTGCGTTAAGCTCATTCTGGTTATGCTCATGTTATCGCATTACGAAGGTTGCCTTCAGATCTTATCCTTCTGCCCTGATTGGCTTCCTCGTTATTAAATCCCTTTTTGTCACGTCTGTCCTCTCCCCACTCTCATACCTTAACGAGCAACTTTAGGATCGGATTTTTCATACTCGCAAAAATGAAGTGCCCGTACATCAAGGACCGTACACTATTATCATCTTCCCAGTGGAGGTATCACAATCTCTGTGAGGTGTAGGTTCTTCTTTTTGTTTCTGAAGAGAAGGTTGTGGTGGTTCTACCAGGAGTGAGGTTTAGACCATGGTCAGGACAGCTTTTTTGGGTGACTTATAATAACGCTTTTTCATTATCCCAATCTATTTATGCTGGAACTTCTCCTTCCCCTTGAAAGCCTTCAGTGACCCGTTGTAGGGTTTCCGCATGGGGTCTCAGTGTAGCATTACAATGAGCAAGGACGTGCATGTAAATTAGGGCCATTTTTCAGAGTGCTCATCGACACTGTATTCGGGTCGATATTGGTTGAAGCAGATGTTGTTTGAGTCTAGGATTCGGGCATAGTCATGGATACTAGCAAGTTTCGGCCCACTACATCACCAAGCGGCCAGTTCCCGGGAGAATGCAGCGTACCCAGTATGCCCACATTCAGTGTGAAGCGGGCGCTGAGAAAAACTGAGGTAAGGGAGTCAGTGCGCTTCACAACGTTAACATACCTTAAAAAAGAAGTAGAAGCGCCCTACCGGTGTTAGAAATCGAGCAACACGAAATGGTCCCAGTAACAATACTTGCTTTTAAATATGCAGGTACATAACACTCCTCAGATGTGAATAAATTTGTGTGTGAATTACATACGTTTTTCGGGCATGCAATGTCAGGTCCCGCCTGTAGAGCCACCACGAAATATAAGTTCTACACACCGACGAAATGCGTTCGCATCCTGACCGATTCAGCAGCTTTTGGAAGGTAACAGACTCATTGTTGCCCTCCGGCGGCTGTCAGAACAGAGTGACCTCCAAGCCTCGGAAGTCTTCTTTCAACCAGCCTCCGGCTAGCTATTTAGGAAGCAATACCAGGCGTTCAGAAGGCCCCGGGTCAGCCCGAGTAATTATCGTTACACGCCAGCAGGTGGGAGAATTAAGGGGTTTGTGCGTTACAGCGAATCCAATGAGTGACGAGTAACTAAAATACAAATCTCTAGAGTCCTCAAACCCAAAGCAAAACCAACCAAATCCACAACACTTGGTTGCTGGATAACATGCATGTGTTCAAGCAGTGGGTGGGACCTGTAAAAGCCTCGGTTTCAACGGACACCGCGGTTTCTAGCCAAAACGAAATACTCTGGTGACTCCAGACAACGTGAGAGGTCCAATATAGTCGTACAGGCAAATAGAATGAAGTCAAACAAAATGAATAGTTAATGCTTCTAGATACATTATGAGAACAAAATAAAGCACACAACACTCCCCCACTAAAGAACTTTGGCTTCTTTTCGCAGCCACTAGCGTCCTGTAACATTTATCGTATCAGACGGACTCGCCCAAATACACATATATTCCTGAGTGGTCACAAGGGCTTACACCAGTACGCCCAGGGGTCCCCCACCGACTACTTTTCATCCGGCGCCTCTGAGAGACGTCTCAGGAATGTCTCTAATGGGCGTCACCTTTAATGTTTTTGCTCTTACTTTTCTAACTAACCCATCTTCAGTGCACTCCACTCGCTGTGACAGTCCTAAAGGCCATTTATTTCTACCCCAATATCCGAGGCTGTCATGACCAAGCCATCTGCTTGGGTGTTTCGCCCAAAATCCATTCCCTTATCCCGTTGCCGTAACAATGAAACATACTTCTTAGACCAACGTTCTCAAAATATTTCTGCAAGATAATTATTTACCTCTGCGTTTTGAGCCCTGAAGTTCAGCGTGTTTCGGTCATTTAGCAGCCTGAGGCAAAGACATTTTACGGAAATGAGTTTGAAGCTTGACGAACTTTGGTAATGAGTGGAGATGACATAATATACGCGTAGAATGCCACTCATGGTGCTGTTGACACAAAGGTCAACGGCTTTCAGTCGATGTATGTGACAAAACCACCACCTTCTGCTAGACGAAAGTTCATGAAGGAGCCGCAAACGGCAAGCGGATTTGTTTTACCGCGTTTCGCGTGCAGAGGAAATGAACTGCCACCCACTTGTGGTCCGAGGGCCTTTGTGATACTGCTCGACGTCGACATTTCTCAGGGTAAACCTAGATCTTGTTGAACCGAAATTGTGACGCCTGTCTCGAGTTATGGCTAAAAGTTATTCCCAAATGAACGTAGTTGGGTCTCGTTTCCGCCAACACTGAGCAACAGAAGTGAGGCAGGTTTCTCGTTCTTAGTCGCCTTCAGGTATGATGTTGTAAGGAGTGGGCTCCAGTGTGAGTGACAAGCTGAAACAAGTAGGATTTCTTGCTGCTTTCGAGGTTGTAATTGTCACCGTCTACCCACTGGAAGCAACTGATTGCTGCATTTTTTCGTAGGCACGCTGAAAAGTGCAAATTGGCACCTGTGCTCAAGGCTCTAGTTACTTCATATTAAGAGAGGTGATAATGACCCTAGGCCCTCAGGCTTCTATCTTTCATTGCACGGTAGTGGGCTGTGTAAAATTACCATGCACCGCAAAAATTAATTCCCTTATATCATGCTTGTTTCTGGGTTGCCCTCTGTTACTTACTGATGCCTGCATTTCTGAGCAACATATTCCAGGCTAGCAAGGATGCTGCAGCCCAGTGGACTTAACTGAGGCATTCCAGGAAACGGTGCTATCAAAGCCATTCTTCAGCCGGAAAGAGGTAGAGGCTGCAGTTATTGGGCCGCAGAGAGTAAGTGACCGTCTCTGCTTACAACGCGCCAGTAGAACACTCACAACTCGTCGCCATCCATGCTGACACTTGCTTCTGGTACCTTTAAAGAGGCTCAGTTTCACGAGTATGTCATATTTACTTGTTGCCTGCTCGAATTTTGTAGGCGGTGGCGAAACGTGAGATAGACGGTTATCGCACACTGAACAAACTTGATGACGAATTCCCAGCAGATGTTGCATCTACAAAAGAGTCCTCGGCGTATGAAGCAAGCGTCGTACTTTCCTGATACTAATGAGAAGTGCGGGTTTACGAGAGTTGAAATATGCCTCCACTATAGTTGTGTCACCCAGACATTTCTTCAATGAGGGCAATATACGGGACCCGTTTGACTGAAGGCACGGCCAGAAGAAAATAAGCATGTACTGAAACTACTTGCGTTTTCCACTGAAATATACCTTTAGTTGCAGTCTATTTTTATTTTCATTTTCTTGCTCATAGTTAACGCGTCAGTGCCTGCAAGTAGGAAAGCGTGAATGATACCCGTATGCGTGCCACGAGCATGAGTACTTGTCCGCAGTCGCTGTAATGCAAACTTGTTTCTAGATAACACCCTTATTCCTAGGGATGTCTTCCTCAGTACACGTCCAAGGCTTTATGCCAGTGACTTGCGTTTGTATCAAATAATTAAAGAACTAGCTTCCTCACAGGAAATATCATTTCAAAAGAGGTCGGTTCATGTATGGCTTTTGCTTGCGCAGATTATATTTATTGCAGTCATTGAGTGCCTAGCAGTGTGATTGCTAAATCCTTTATTCGAGGGACAGGAAGCCAGAATTATCATCATGACAGAAAATAGTTGGCTTTTTGCATAGTCAGCCAGTGTGGATCAATGGGACACCTGCTCAGTGACATGTAGAAAATTACAGCAGCGGGGAAAGTAATACACATATTGTGTAAGGTAACGGTGTATTTCGAATGATGAATCATAGGAATGCTTGCCATTTTTAGGGCAGTGTCCAGACGTTATCCTTCGCAGTTAAGCCGATTAAGTTCAGAAATAATGAATCACCATGCCAAGCAAAGTTTTCCGGGGTGAGCAATTGTCTGGATATTGTTGGTCACAAATATTTTTTGCAAAAGCCATCGAGTTAAGCAGCAGCAGTAAAAATTAAAATGGATAGAATCACCCAGTACGAGAGATATCCTGACAGCAGTCAGTCATATAATCCGCTAGAGTGCACTGCATATCGTGTGTTGAGCATAAATGAAGCTGTAAATGTGCGATTACTCAATCGATTCGTACATGTGAAGCTAGAGCTAAATACTGGGATGAACAAATGGGGAGTTTGAGACTAGTATTTTATGGCGTCACACGGGATGCAGAGATTTTTTGGGCTTGTGACGTTGTAGGCAGACATTTGAATAAATTATCCAAAGTATGCTAAACGCCTAGCGCTAAATACTAGCAAACCATGCAAATGGACTAACAACGTCGACTGGTTGTAACGTAAACTTCAAACATTGGGTGCTTTCGTCCCTAATAGTGGAACCTATTTGTGATGGGAGACGAAAATGTATGCTTGTCTCATAATTTGCAGCAGGTTTTAATTAGATTATGCATATCAGTGGCTTGGTATGTGAATTATTTTACACCAAGTACTATTTTGTAAACTTTCAAGAGTTATCAATTTGAGGGTGCTTGTAAACCGGCATTCATATTGAATCTATTATATGAAAACAAGAATTATTTTTATTTTGAACTTGACACTCTGCATACACTAAAAAGTGGAATTTTTCTATCTGTCTGGTATCTATCACGATCTTTGATGTTTTGATGGAGCTTGATGGCCTCGCTTCTACACTATTCAGGACCCATAAAATCTTGTAGATTTTCCGACACGCATCAACGTGATGATGCCTGTGAACTGGCATCTCTCATGTTAAGTTGCTAATCTGAGAATAAAATATTTATTTATTTAACCATAAGTAGCTCTTTGACCAGCACAGTGAACTCACCTATACGTTTGTCAAGGTTGATATACTTCCGTTTAGTGTTTTTGATCCCCTGTTTCAAATATCGCCTGATGCGTTCTCCTGATATTCATTCTTCGGGTCCACCTAACCAGTCCTTAATCTCTAGGACGTCGTAGTAATCGGATTTGTCGGCATAAACCCTGCCATCTTGACTTTACGAGGAATGCACATTATCCAAGGTCACGACTGTGCCACCCGCCCTGCCTCTCAGAATATTCGATGCTCCAAACAATGGCCGAATAATTCCTAATTTCGAACTGAGCTTGCTTCAACCTTCAGAACAATTAATTTTTTATCTGTTATTGTCTGTGAAGCATTAAAATGCTTTCCCTGAACTAAACTCCAATGAGTCATGAGTAACGGTGTACATACCAATCAGTTCACGGTGACAAAGTGATCAAACCGGTAAACTGGTCTGTTTTCGTGCAGCTTGTGTTGTATGAAATCTATATCAAATTATTGCCTTATCGTGAGGAAGTTCGTCCTAGTAACTGTTTCGAAATGCTCGGCTGCTACTGTTGAGGTTGTGTTTCTTAACCGATAGGCAGTTTTGTTTATGAACCACATGTCTATGTATGAATTTTATGTCGGTCTTCTTCAGGTACCTTATAAAACGGCATCAAGTTCACTCTAAGCCTCCGTCTTCACAGTGACTCAAGTCCTGGTATGTCGCATCCGGTGGCATAATTTATGTTTTTATCCTGGTTGGCTATTCTTACCGTAAAACATCTTTACACTCCTTTGACTTTCAGTTTATTCGTAACCCGTATGCTGTTGTAAATAAATGAGCGATATTCGAGCGGCGGTCAGACACACGTCTCACGGAGGATAACTCTGGATTCAGTACTACAGATGTTTTATGATAAAAAACTTACCACTGCTTGATTTCGGAAGCTGTGTGGATATGCGCTCAAAGGAGGTCAGGTTGGGGGAATATCGCAGCCCTAGGTCTGGTACAGACTTCAGTTTTGGGGGTGAACGCCCGTTTATCTCTTCTCGTCCTCTCCCGGGATATATTGGAAGGGTTGTTACACGATAGAAACCTGTAATCGTGTATTTAAATACTGCACCTCAGGCTTGATCAGGCGGTCGAGTCTTTTAACATCAGGGTGATCTCTCACCCCGCAGGACCCTTTGATCTCTTCGGAGCCGCTTGAGGTGAGGGGAGGACAGTCTACCAAATATCATGCAGATTGTTCCGGTGTGGCAGCATATTCGAGGCAGAATCTGAGACAGCCTGTGATATCGGCGGTGTTGATGCCTATAATTTCATCAGCAAATATATCCCAGATTGTTTCTGCAAGCATGCTTCTCAAGCGCAACGTATTTTCCTGTGTATGGCATCAGCGCTGGACTTTCTTGGAAAGGTATCCAAAAGACTTCTTTCTTAATATGCCGTACACTTCAAGCAAAACATGCACAAAAAGCCAGAATTTATCGGCAGAGCCGAATTACGGGTTTCAAATATGCCGGGATCTTTTGTGAATGCCAAGTCCAGGGTGCCGTCAAGACGGGTGGAACCGTTGAACATGTCTCCATGACCTAATGATACAAAGTAACTGTCAGCACATGAAGTAGAATCTTCACCAGCAGTAGGCAAAGAGTTACCCATAACTGTGGGGGCCAGTTCAGTCATTTCGTCAACGAAATTTTAAAAGCCTGAGGAACTGCAGTCAGGTGTGACCCGACTGTTTGTCACACATATGGGTTTGTGTTTACCCAAACGTTCAGAATGGCAGCAAATGGTAACGCACTCACTTTATTCGTTAGAGAAGCCAAGGCACATATCGTCGGGAATGGGCCAGCCTGTGTTGGCAAATGAAGTCACTTCCTCACCACATTTCTTCCACGAAAAGCTTAGACCTTGTCCAGATAATTAAGAACCATTTGGGCAAACTAAACCGCCATCCCGCAGGTTATGAGGGCTTATTGTCTGCAGCATTATTACGTCCACATTCCGGCTAAAATTTCTGGATAAGATTGACCAAAGGTAATCAACTTTCTTTGGCGAAGACCTGCAGTTTGCGGTTGGTATTTTCGGAATGGCCATTTGCTTCAGTGTCATACGCTCAGGAACGCGTCAGCGTCCCATCAACTCGTGAAGCAATAAGTAATAGATAAATAGGCCAATATTTTATTCTCATTTCAAGAGTTTAACTTGAGAGAGGCCAGTTTACGGGCACCACCAAAGTGATAACTGTAAAGGAATCTCCATTAGCTTGGCTGCCCTAAATAATGCAGGAGGTACCGCATCAAGGTTTATCATGGCTTCGGGTTATGAACAGAACAGAAAAATATCACTTCGCCGTACATATAGACTGTTTACCAGCTTCGGTCGTCTCCATTCATCATACTTTTTCACAATAAAGTGATGCCAAAAATGTAGAAAACTCGACGTTTGCTTGTTGATCCGAAAAAACAAACTGGAGTGTATGGCACGATTGAGTGACATAGTCGAATGACTGAAACAATATTGGGAGAAATTAGATGTAATATATTCCAGAATAAAGTGAGGTAACCCAGAGTTCAGGCGGGCAGCCTATATGCTAACAGGAATGGATTACTTCAATAACTTAATCAAGGGATAAGTGCACAAAACAAACGAGAAGTCTAATAAATTACCGTTGAAAGGAGATCATTATCCTCGAAGCTCCAATTTGAAGTGGACGCATCTGGTGGGGTTTTGTTCCACAGGCTGTTCACAGCCACCTGAAGAACGTTCGATGCTGCTGACCTTTTCCCATCGTTTTCTATTCGGCTGGCTACCGTTGCCCAAAAGAAGGCGAACTGCTAGGTTCCGCCGCATCTGTATGCTTTTTTCGAATTCAGCTGCTCCTATGGAGAAAGCTACATAGGTAACAAAACTGAATGGCTTAACAAAAGCACCTATGAACACCTAACGTCACCGCCAGTAAAGGGATATGTGAGGTCAGTGCAAAGCTTTATTCCGTCTTATCTAGCTGACAGTGGTCGTGTAATAGATAGAAACAAAGTGTTTAAAATCACTCATCGCGGTCCACGAGATCCTCCGGATAAAATTCCCACCCAGATATCACATATTGCTGGTGCCAAGCGAATCAGAGAAAATAACCACAAACTTTGTGTACAAAAACGTTTGTGCAAGTCCTGTCTCTGCCTCTCCTAGAGTAAACCTAATAAATGAATAAATTTAATTTCCATCATCTGCCCCCTTTTATAATATATATTTCATACAACATAAGATACATGAAAACAAACCCGTTTACAGGTATGGACTCCATGGCAATATGAACTCATTGTCACGTACAGTAACGAGCAATGCATGTTCATTTGCTTAGGTTGACGATCTGCGTATTTTATCCTTTAGTACTACGTAACTTTTGCTTTTCCACTTCCGACCAACATTGATTGCTTAAATGTCAACGCTACCATGCAATTCCCATTATCCTTATCATTACTGGGTTAAATATTATTACTGCTGTCACGGTCCTCCATGGTTGGTTTGATGCTTCGCATATGAGAAAACTTATGTACATTGGCGCAAAGCCTGATAGGAGCCAGCCGAAAACAGTGCCGTTCGCTTAAGTATCTTCTAATTTTCTCAATGAGAATTTTTGACGTACTTTTTCCACGGTGATCAGTCACTGAAGGTATAGTCTGAAACGAGTAGAAATACTGGTACAAGGGATTACTGTAGCAAACAAAGCAACTATTCGCAAATGTTAATGACATTGCAACTGATAGCAGAGAAGCACAAGTAACTGCCAACGCACACCAGCAAATCACCTTAACCACGTGACCACTGGTTAAGGAGCATGACCTCTTGAACGCTGTGTGCCTTTTATCTTTCTTACTTAAATCACGCAAGGTGGGTGGCAGAAGTTGCGCTTCTGAAAAGCAGTATGCCTCCTACCTTATTGAAGCCACCCAGTTTTCTAGGTCAGCACTACAGTCCTGAAGCTGCCTGAGTGGTTTGAAGCGCCTGGCTGAACGGTGCAAAAATGTATGAGAAAATGCATAACCTTATATGTAATTTTTCACCGCTTTCGGCTCACGCGTGAGATGTTTCTTCAAGTGCACAATGTAGTCACTACAGTTACCCACAGACCCCTAACCTCCATTCAGCACTATGTGATCGCACTTCAACTTGCTCATCAAAATGAAGACAAAAACCAAGATCTTTGGGCTTCGCAATTCATACTATGGTAGTAGACGAGTTAGATTACATTAAGCTAGTGGTGTAAGCTGCACTTCTGCTGCTTGCTTTGTGTAATTTTAAGCTCCAATCAACCTACTTTGATTTGCGAATATCATTCTCCATAGACAACCCTAGCTCGTTTCCAACTAAGCCCAAGGTCGTAGAGAATATTTTCCATCACATTATCTGGTATAAGACAAGGTCCGGTGACAGAAGAAGTTTGAAAAGCAGTAGTAGTGGGCAAAGCATGCATTCAGAACACTGAAAATATGATTCTCTCCACAGATTCCAACGACGATTAACAAGCGTGACAACACGTGGAGATGAATTGCTCCACGTCAAACGATAGAGAATGTTTTAAGTATTTCGGTAACCTAGCGGTCAGATCCGAAGGTGTTTTTTGCGATGCGGGAGATGGTTGTGCCTCTGTTGCTAAGTGGACCGTTAAAAGCTAACACTTGAATCTCTTACCAGCCAGATATTTTTTGGGTGGCCAATTTTCAAGGAAGTGGGACATATGATGTTCAATAACCGTCTTTCAATGAAAACATGAGCGTCCGCTTCACAAGCTTTCCAGCCAGTGCTGCTGCCTCTGGTCATCCCATGAGGCCACCTACAAAGTGAAGAGATGAGTGAGCTGATTAAATTTTGGTTCAACAGTATCTTTATGAACGCGACAGAAACGAGCGTCTACAGCCAGAAAAATAGGCTTTTTTGCATTGGATGACTTTTCAGTTTTGGCGGTCTGTGCGCGGCCGAACTCATCCTTCAGCGACCTTGTCCATGCAGATCGGCCGAAAAGTGGTCCTTCAAACCCTCAGGGGGCTCATGAGTCTGGATAAAACAGTTCGGATAACGCACTGAAGATATTTGGTTGGCAGCCCCTGGTCAATATCAACCGTAACTGACCAAAAGACTTGGAGGAGCAAATTGTATCTTCACCGAGCCCAGTTGGACGCAGCGGCGGCTTATGAGTTGTAGAGGACAACTCATGGTTTACCTCAGTATCTTCTCATGCGCGAAGAGCTAATCTGATAAATCTGACACATTTAAATAGATAATAATAAATAATTAGATATTTTATTCTCAAATTAGCAGTTTAACATGAGAGAAGCCAGTTTACAGGCATCATTAAATTGGTAACGGTAGAGAAATTTCTAGTAGTTAGGCTGTCCCGAATGATACAGACGGTATTGCATCGAGGTTTAAAATGATAATAAATGTGACTGCAGGTTATGAACAGAACAAAAAAATATCACTTCACAGTACATTCAGGTTGTTTATAAGTTTCGGTCTTCTCCACTCGCCATTCATTTTACACAATAAAGTGATACCGAAAGCATGCAATATTCGACGTTTGCGTTGCATGTGGCCTATATGGTTAAACTGGCGGTATAGTTCCGTGTTTCGTCAGACAAACGTTCATTTTGACATCAGTTAACATGTTTATAGTGTCGTTGGCCAATAAAACTCACTTCACCGATTTCAGGTAACAGTAAGTGTTAGCATAACCACATAATCTACGTCAGTATACAAGTCCCCGCATTTCCCACTCGCAGTATAAACTTACTCAGCAATAAAGGCGTAATCCATCATGATTAGTTGTTGCTGTGTAAAGGAATACACATCTGAAGGACTATTATCCAATGATGATGGAGTTTTGCAGACAGAATTCGCAATGAAGCATACAGCAATATCAAGGAGGTTTATTGACTGTTGATTGTCTTCGATAAAACGGAGTCAAATGAGGTGAAGTACTGGAGAAGTTTGTTCGCAAACATGTCTCACTTTGAGTTACTAGGTGAGTTCATCTCTCAGACTTAGTTGTTTGTCCAGATTTTCGCTGCCATTATGATCGTCCAGAAGCCTCAGATCGTTTATTGTAGTTGGGTTTTCGTACATGGTTGCATCTGGGCTGTTTGTAACTGGACAAGTTCGCTGTGGAACGTTTCAGAAAGTTGAAAATCAATACGGGAGGACTAAATGAAGGATTCTGTCAATAATTTCTGGTATCAAGTATGGAGTAGTGTGTTCAGTAGGTTGATAATATCGGCGAAAATTATGCTCAAGGTTTTCTCTTCAAACTTAAGCTGAAAAGAGAAGAAGAAAAGGAAAGCACGAGCAGAAACCGGAGAATGATGTACCACACAAGGCGAAATTGGGAGGAGAAAAAGTCCTATCTTTTTAGAGACACTCGGACCACATGTACACTTTAAATTATGTATACAAAAATGACTCTCGTGATTTTCCTACGTAAAATGAGTACAAGCTCTTGGATATACCGTGGTTATTTGTAGACGCGCGGGTTAAACTAACTCTACATCAAGGTGATGTATTGTGCTGAATACACAACCTAAGCTAGTGGAATGGCAGTCAAACGCCCCGTGCAATAATGTTAGGGTCCATTGGGGAAAAGGTGTTTGGGGTTGGTGGCAGTCTAACATTACACGTTTAGGGGTCCTAGTATGTTTTATTAGCCCAGATCGTACATGCGGCGACCAAACGGGTGATAGACTCATCATCTGTGAGGAGCTCAGTAAGTGAGGAGCAGAAGATAGACAATGGACCTGCATTACTACATCCTCAGGAAGTCTACTCCAGATGTGTGAGAACTCATCGAGGAAGAAATTACCTCGTACACTCGTCTTACAACATCTGAAAATAGTGGCTTGTACTGATTGAGGCTTGGATTATATCGCAGTTGAGAGTGAACGGAATAAATGTGAGGGTAGGATGAGGAGATAATTGGCGCTGCAGTAGTAGCGTGGAAATTATTGAGGAAGCAAACGAAATGAAGTCGATTGTAAGGCGGAAGTTTGAAAGTAGCCACAGGTATTTATGGATAGAAAACGCACTGGTGATTTGTGGGTACAGAACTCAAGCAGTAAGTGGTTTAATGTTTGATAAGCACGGGCAATGTGTGTTCACGCTGTACTGACGTATACGTGTAGTTCATCGAAAACAGTCGATTCGGCAAGTAGGCTGCGGCGTTGTATTCTTTGGACGTGACGTACATTCGAAGAGAACGGGGAGTGGTAGTCTCGTTGCCACACCTCGCATACACAGTACCTATCCGATCCCAAGACAGGAGAGATCAGTGGCTCGTGGTTTGGGAAAATAATGAGATCACGACCCTAAATTGAAAGCCAACAAGTGGACACAGGATAGAAAATATCTGGGGGTTCCCTACCAAGCCTACTGTACCTTGTTTCTGATTGTTGCAGCTGACATGAGAAAAAGGCTAGCAGCCTTCTCCATTTGCCGATCGGCGGTTGTAAAACTCCTCTGACGGATGAGGTGAAAGTGTTACCAGCAATACTCGGGAGAGTGTTAGGACCGTGGTGCACGAGAATGTTTGCCTTCTTTGTGGCTCCTTGAGCCTAGTGTGAAAACTTTTAGCCACTGTGTGCAGATTGGGGCATCTTGTAGTTCCCCGAGACATGCCTGTCACTGTTTCAAGTCGGTATTCATCGTAGACTGACATCAGGCTCGTCTCTGGTCTCATAAGGGAGGAACAGTTATGAAAAAACTATATGCAGCGGTGTATCGGGTCACTGAAGGTCTAAAGTTGCTTCGCAGTGTTCACTTTCTCTCATTCTGCAGCAGTCATCAATTTGTCTGTTAATAGTGGCATGTTTTAACCCATAAAGGTTTGAGAAGTTTGACTTCTGGGCGACGTTTCCAGATTCTTCTGTGACAAGTTGCTTCATCACTTTTGAAACATGAGGTTCAGGTACTCTAGGCGAGTTAAATTAGCTGAACTCGCATTGAGACAGTTGTCGATGCAAACGAGGGCAAAATCCAAGCCACGCAAAGCATTGATATGAGGTAAAACTTGGGCACTGTGGTCAATTGTAATTCCATTTTAGTCTGTTTATCCGAAATATCAGACAGCGAAGCGGTGGTATTTACTGGATAACGTTTCGGAGAACATTTATTACCCATACCCATATCATATTCATGTAATCTGACACAAACATGGACGAAGCGTCCAAAGTGTTATCCGGTAAACGCTACTGTTTCACTACGCGATATTTCTAACGAACGGACTTACATGCAAGGCATTGCTCATAAGCTTTGGGAGGTTTATCCCGCGTTCCGAAGACCAAGTTTTACGGGCGGAAATTTCAGAAGTCTATAGATAATAATGACGGCCGTTTTCAGGCTATCTTCTGCTGCCGCAGCTACCTGGTTGTTTGCTCTGAGTCGGTCGAAAAATGCGCTCGTTTCGCATAAAGCAATAAGGGTGAGATGAAATAACTAAACGCCCTTATGAATAATAGTGGCGTTTTAAAACCCCTTGCGCTGATATACAGATTTCACTACCCAGATAAGGGTAATCTTAGCGCCAGCCAGACGTTTCGCTCTTTCTGGACTGAGATCACTGAAAGATTGCGCGGAAAAATCCAGACACTAGAGGAGAATTAGTTCAGGCCGATGGGATCCGACTAACTTATTTGAATGAACTGGTATGTTGTAAATAGGATAGTGGGTTTGCGAATGATGACCATCTAATGGGTGGGACATATACGAATAACCGCGCTAACTCGTTTGCAGCTGGCGTGTGCAAACGGTGGAATCACCTCCCTGGAGTTGCCTCAGCCCCATATCCTAGTACTTTTAAAAGGAGGTTGAATGCACAGTCAGAATCCAGTGTGTTGCAGGTGAGCTACACTTAGTAGGCTTCCCATTATCCAACAGACCATGGATAGGAGCACTGCGAGTATAGGGCGTTCAATTAATAACGGATTATCCCTGGCATCCCTGGTTTTTCGGCACCACAGAGACAGCTGTTCCAGTTCCACATTAAACGATGTTTTCTATTTGGACAGTTGTAGAACTCAAGAAACCATTACTCACTACCTCTAGAACAATAATAGGTTGGCACTTGATTCTATAAATGCAAGATGCTACACTTAAAGCACGGTACATGCCATGTATTTAGCCTCAACTGCACGGAGCTTAAAACATCAGTGAGGGAGAAGGATATGGGCTTCTTAGTCCTCTAAGACTGAAAATCCTATGGCAGCTGCGGCAGAAATGTACCCCGTGAAAACTTGGCGCTAGTAATTTTCAGAAGAACTTCCGGACATTCCCACCGTAGATGCTAACACTTAATTATCGACGGTTTCATAGCCTCATGTGGAGTTTAGGACTATCGTATTCCCTTTTCTCCACAGAAGGATAAATTAAACTTACAACGCATCGAGAGGTGTTCGACTAAATCTGCTTGCGTAATTAAGCCTAAAACATATGGAGAACGAATGGTTGCGCCAAAGCTATATCTCCTGGAGTACAGAAGGCTTGAGAAACTTGATAGCGCACGAAGTCTTGAGTACAATTGGACACCCACTTCTTCACTTATTGGATCCCAGTTGCAGCACCGGTCTCAGAGGACAAATACAAAAACTAAGCCTACCGCACAGTAGGTTAGAGTTGTTAAACCCTGGAATGCTGTTCTTGAGGAAGTGATCCAGGCCACTTGATCTGAATCCTTTAAACGCCCGCTTCATACGCACTTGAAATATGAGTGAGATTCGCTTAGGAGTAAATAATTTTTAAAATTTTAACCAGCCCCCCCTTTCTGTCCCTTCAATTTAACACAGGTTATCAAAAGCAATCAATAGCTTTCCAGTTTCCAGTTATAAGGACAGTAGGCCAGTTGACCTGTGTTGATCCTTACAGAGGATGCCTCTGTGAAGACCCCGTTTATCCTTGAAGGGATTGGCAGAGGGTGCCGATGCTACTTACCGAGGTGAGGAGTTCCAGACATTGACGACACGATGGGAGAAACACGGATTCCTACTAAGTTGATTTGACTGCCATCGGAGATTTTAAGTCCTAGCAGGGTAGAAAAGATAGGACACATCAGTACCGAAGTCATTATTAAGAATATGAGGTGCCAGTATGAGATCACCTCGTTTCCTACAATAAGACAATGGGAATAAGTTTAGCTAATCTAGTCTTTCCTCATAGGACAGATTCGAAAGGCCTGCCACGAGCTTAGTTCCTACCCTTTGAACACACTCGAGTGCGTCAGCATCCATTTTGGGAAGTGGGCCAGCCGCGTGAGTGCAGCATTCCAAGTGAGGTCTAATGTAAGTAGAATAGAGTATTCTGAATATGTCCTGATCAGAAAATTTGGAAGCCCTGTGGAAGGACTATAACACGCGGAAGCCCTTTGCTGCAGCTGCATTACAGTTTGCCGAGGTTTTCAAATCATGACTAATGATGACGCCCAAGTCTTTTGGTTCAGAGACTGGGAGTAGTGGTGTACCATCAAAGGAATACTGGAAACAGTTGCTGTGACCAATGTTCATAATTGCACTTCAGTTAGAGTTGATTTCCAGGCACCAACGTTTGGACCAACCTACTAGTTCACATAAATCCGGTTGAAGTGCATACCCATCTGCATCACTGCGTATGGCTCCTCAAATCTTTATATCATCGGCAGATAACGGTACCGAAGGGTTGAGCGTATTTGGCAATTAGTTGATATACAACAAGAGATGTCGTGGACCCAGAGTTGTTCCTCGAGAAATTCCACTCATCACATGTTTCCACCTGGATAGTATCCCATTCACCCTTACTCTTTGCCTTCTATCATGCAGAAAGCCCCTAATCCAAGCTTGCAATGAAGCACCAAACCCGAAGGAGGAGAGCCTTCCTGGTAATTCCACATGTGACACTTTGTCGAATGCCTTACTGAAGTCTATAAACGTGGCATTTATTGGTAGCTTGTAATCACGGGTTGCAACCCATTCCTCTCTTGCACCAAGGAGGTTAGTTGGACAGGAGTGTCCAGTACGAAAACCGTGTTGTCAAGGTGTCAAGGGGCTGGTTGGTTCAACATGTTTAAGTACCTTATGACGAATCATCTGTTCTAAAACCCTTATAGCTGTTTAGGCCCACAAGGTGATAGTTAGACACCAAATGACGACTACCGGCTGATTACAGCATCCCCCAGCCTCTAGGGAGGCGAGTCTGAGTTAGGGACACATTGAGAAGGTTCGTGACCGGCCAGAAACCTCGCCACCAATGAACCCCACCAAAGGTTTTTCGGATCCCGTACAAAATGTTCGGCCCGTTGTGTTTAGGCCTGTTCGACTCCCTAATAACACAAGTCTGGAACCAATTTCCTCGACTTACACCGGTCATAAACCATACCTCACACCCACAGTAAAGAAGAGGTGCACGTGCCGTGAAAAACTAAGTAATCACATACTTGTGAGAGACAGAAACTCACCAGTTACACCAGCACACCTCACTGTTGAGTCCTGTCACGTCCGAGACACAGGTAGTGCATCGTCTAGCAAACTGAATACCATAAATTCTTCCCTTCATCGAGGCTTAAGAGACATGGTAAGTTACTTGGCAAGCCACGGTAGCCTTTTTACGCTCCTACTTATCCATGCCTGCTTGTCACTCGGTAAAACGTCTGACCTAAGAACAATAGTTTCACTAACTAAACCCACTGCATTGCTAGTTACTGAATCATGGTGTACTGACTCTATCCTAGATATGGACGTGTGCAGATGGTTATACTCTGCATCGCCATAATCGTGACCACAAGCATGTTGGAGGCTGTTTGATCTATATGTGTAGCCTTGCTACTTCAAATACGATTGAAGATGATATCTTTAGTGATCTGCTGGACTCGCTTTAAGTCATTATATACGGTACCAACTACAAAATCCAAGTAGCCCGGGTGCATAGAGCGCCATGTTCAACAAACGAAAATGGTGAACTGGTGGCTAGAGCATTTGCTCACGCGGAGTCCCTCACTGTTGACTTAAACCTGACTGCAGGCGACTTCAACCTCTCTGAAGTTAACTAGGAGGTCGGTCGCTGCCCACAACGCTTTGATGAAATACTTGCTGTCATAGATATCCATGGCTGGAAGCAATACATCCAGCAACCCACGAGTGGAGATAGTATACTGGACCTTGTCCTTTGCTGTGAAGTCATCCTTGTCACTACCATCGTTAGTAGGGAATTCTCTGACAGTGACCATAAAATGATTTCTGTTGCTAACTAATTCTTTCCTCTAATGAGAAAAAAGGCAATCTTCGAATTATACTCGGCATCGAGGCTACAGGGGTACATAATGGAAAGTACTCATCGAGCTCCCCAGATGCTCTCTATGGGACGACTACTTTACCACAGCCTCATTAACAGGCACACTCACTTTCTATAGAAACTTAGGCCTATGTCTAGATACTGTTGCTCCTGTGAAAACGGTTGGGGTTTATAAGGAGCTAGGCCCGTATATCAGTAAAATATCCTGTAATAACCTTAAAAAAATTATCCTCACGATACCACTCGTCGAAACAATTCATGTCACTGCACTCAGTTCACGAGAATTACGAATCTATTAGGACACCACGCACAAAACATGCGGAAAAAGAAGAGAGTGTTGCTTTCAAAAGTGACTCTAGAATACACAAGTTGATACTCCTTTACAATGATAATAATAGTGATAATAATAAATTTTTATTCTCACATTAGCAATTTAACATGAGAGAAGCCCGTTTACAGACATCGTCACATTGATATATGTCGAAAAATCTGCAAGATTTTGCGCGTCCTGAATTGCAGAGAGGGGAGGTCATTTGGCTATATCAAAAACGTCGAATAGCGGTTACGGGACAAAGAAAGTACCACTTTCAGCGTATGCGGTGTGTCAAAGTGAAGGTATTGAAAACTCCGATTCCCATGTAATGAATTTAATATGACAGATACCAGATACTAATTTTATCAAGTATGCTGACGACCTAGCGATTTCTATTCCAGTAAACTCTTCTTTGGATTGCTCGAAATTAAATGAATTCTTGTCTGAAGTTGGTAAATGGTCTCTCTTAAATGGTCTCAAACTAAACCCCTCTAAACATCAGACCGTTAATTTTAGCCTCAGGCGTAAACAAGACTTATGTGAGCTGCTTAAATCTCATGACGCCTGCTGCATCAATGGTATTTCTGCAGAAAGTAAATCGAGTGTGAACTGTCTTGGGTTGTGTTTTACTTCTGACCTTTGTTGGTCGTCCCATAATTTATTGACTTGTAAAAAAGTCTTTCGTTTAACTTATTGCGTGAAGAAATTGAGGCTTTCCGGTATAACTCAACTGCTTCTTTTAAAATTTGTTAATTCCTGCATTTTACCTATTCTAAATTTTTCCTCACTAGTCTTTCCTGGTCTTCTTTAAAAGGACTATGTTATGTTGCGTAGAGCTTTGAAGGCCGTCAGTGGTGTGTCTCTGGCTCAGTCGATTAACACTGTATTTGATCGATATGTCAATTCCTGCAAGCTACTAGCTACAGAAATTTTAACTGACAGTGAGCATCCGCTTCATTTACAGCTCTCTCCATGTATCTCCTCAGGGAGGACAAAGAGAAACTACATAAGACTGTATGCTCGTACAGCTAAGTACAAGAGCTTGACTGTACCTTATCTTGCGCGCATATTTTGTGAGGAAAAAAGTGTTAGAATAGAAATCACACATCAACTTTGCAACAGTTAAAAATATCGTTTCAATAATTTAACTTACAATGTAAAACTTTCTCATTCTTAATATTCTTCGCATAAAACATTTCAACAGGCTGCAAAGGAGTGCGTATACACCTATATTTTATTGTTATTGCAACGTATATTACGTTGAGAATTCCAAGTTGTTTGGAATGAAGTGAATTATCATCATTATTATTATTTACAAACACCGCCCATCTGATAATTTTGAAAGTTTACAGAATAGTATCCGGAATTATATAACTCACATAGCATAAACTTATTAAAACTTGCAGGAAATCAAGAGAGGGGCACGGATTTCTGTCTGTCACTGCAGAGAAAGGCTCCATTATCAACAGCAAAAGCGCTCAATGCTCGAAGTTTGCGTTAAAATCAGCTGACGTTGTTGGTCCTGTTTTCGATAATAAGGATAGTAGGCCAGTTAATCTATGTTAATCCTTGCAGTAGATATCTCCGCGGAGTTCTAATTTCTCTTTGAATGCGATGACAGAAGGTGCTGATACTACTTGCTGTGGTAAGGAGTTCCAGACACTGACGACACGATGGGAGAAACGCAGATTCACGTTAAGTTGATTCGATCACGGTTCTACAATTTTCTTGTGATGCCCTTGGATATAGTCAGTCCTAGCAGGGGTGGAAAGATGGGACACATCAGTACCGAAGTCATTATTAAGAATATGAGGTGCCAGTATGAGATCACCTCGTTTCCTACAATAAGACAATGGGAATTTATTATTATTTTTTTTTTAGTCCCTTGGGTTCCTAGTGGAACATAGAGCTTCAGTAGCACGCCTCCAGTGACCTCTGTTCTCTGAGATCTTTTGAACCTGGTTCTACGACAGCCCACAAGCTCTCATTTCCTCCTCGCACGACCTCCTCCATGTCACCCTCGGACGTCCAACTCGTCGCCTCCCATGGGGATTCCACTCGAGGGCCTGACGCGTGATGTCCTCAGTCGGCCTTCTCAGTGCATGGCCAATCCATCTCCACTTCCTCCTGCATATTTGTTGCGTGATAGGTTCTTGGTTGGTTCGTTCCCAGAGTTCCTTGTTGCTTATTCTTTCTGGCAATCCATCTGATCTTCAGTAACGAGGCAGCGTAAGCAGTTGTTGATGAATGTCTGTAGTTTATTGGAAATCCCTATCGTAACGCGCCAAGTCTCTGAACCATATAGGAGCACTGACTTGACGTTGGTGTTGAAAATCCGGATCTTGTTCCGCATGCTGAGTGCAGAAGATCTCCGCACTGGTTTCAGGCTAATGAACGCCTGTCTTGCTTTCCCGATTCTGACTTTGACGTCCTCGTCCGTCCCGCCCGTAGTTGAAACAGTGCTTCCTAGATAAGTGAAGGAGGTTACTTCCTTTAAGTTTCTCCCGTTGACGGTGATTGGATTTTGTTGTTGTTGTTGATGGTGGTGGTGCGGTATCTTCATCACTTCTGTCTTCTCTATATTCACCTGAAGTCCCGTCTTCACTGCCTCTTCTATCAACTTGTTAGTTTTTGCCTGTAGATCTTCAAGTTTATGTGACATTAGGCACAAGTCATCGGCGAAATCCAAGTCTTCTAGGTTCTTTTCCGCCGTCCAGCGTATCCCCCTCTTCTCGCTGCCTACTGTTTGCTGCATGATCCAGTCCACCACAATCAGGAATATCATGGGTGATAGTAGGCAACCTTGTTTCACTCCTGTCTTCACTTCAAAATCATCACTGAGCTTCCCATTGTGAATTACTTGGCATGTGGCATCTTCATATAGTTGTTGAATGAGGCGGATAAAGGTTTGCGGTACTCCGTAGTATTGAAGCAGTTTCCAAATTACTTCTCGGTCGACGCTGTCAAAGCCTTCTCAAAGTCGATGAAGTTGAGGCAGAGAGCTGATTGCCATTCTATGCTCTGTTCTATGATGATGCGAAGCGTTGCAATTTGGTCTGCACATGATTTGTACTTCATGAAGCCTGCCTGTTCCGGTCGTAGTTTTGAGTCCAGTGCATCTTTAAGCCTCTCCAGGATGATGCGGCTTAATATTTTACTTGCTTTGGGTGGACAGGAGAATGATTCCGCACCAGTTCTTGCAAGCACTGAGGTCTCCTTTCTTCGGCAGTTTGACAAGGTAACCCTTCTTCCAATCACTAGCCAGGTACCTTCCCTTCCTTCCACACCTTCTGCAAAAGTGGTGTGAGCATGTCTGCTGTTGTCTCTGCGTCTGTTCTCAATGCTTCTGGCGGTATTCCATCTGGTCCTGCTGCTTTCCCGCATTTCAGTAGCTTTATGGAGCTCAGGACTTCCATTTTCGTTGGAGGATTTATGTTCACTTGTAGTTCAGCGGCTGCAGGTGGTATTTGTGGGTGAAGTGCAGGTGGTGGTCGATTCAAGAGCTTTTTGAAGTGGTCGGCCCATTGTTTCCTCTGTTCCTCTTCTTTCGTAATTAAATTTCCGTCATCATCTTTTATTGGTTTCATGTGTGTTGATCTCTTCCCTGATAGCAACCTGGTTATTTGATACAATGTTGTCAGGTCTCTCTTACCTGCAGCCTGTTCTGCTTCACTTGCCAGTGTTTCGTAGAAGTGTCTTTTGTCTTTGCGTGCACTCTTCTTTACTTCTTTGTTCAGTGTTTTATACATTGTGCTCAGCTCCTCTTGTCGTTGAGCATCCTTGCACTGGTTTATCTTCTGCTTCACCATCCTCCTCTCCTCTATCAACTCCCAGGTATCCGTCGAGATCCATTCCTTGTCTTCTTTCTTCTTCCTTCCTAATACTGTTGTGCAGGTTTCTTTCCGCATCTCTTTCAAAGACTTCCAGTGTTCTTCCACACAGGTTTCTTCAGGGATGTTCCTCGATATCTCCCATTTTGTCTTGATGGCTGCCTTGAAGATCTCCTTTGTAGTTTCATCCTTCAGTTTCCGAGTGTTGTACTTGAATTGAGATCTATCACCAGCTTCCTTGAAGGCTTTCAACTTGATTTGGAAGGTTCCTTCCACTAGACAGTAAGTGGTCGGAACCTACATCTGCTCCTCTCCTTGACCTTGTGTCAAGTAAGCTGACTGCGTCTCCATTTTCCTGAGATGAAGTCGATTTGATTTTTAGTGTGTCCTGGTGCCTGGTGAAATCCATGTGGCTTTGTGGATATCTTTGTGCCTGAACACACTGCCTCCAATCACCAAATCGTTGAATGCGCAGAATTCTGCAAACAATTCTCCATTCTCATTCATTTCACCTAGCGCCTCTCGACCCATGGTTAGTTCTCTTCCCGTGTTGTCCCCCCCCAGTTTGGCATTCATGTCGCCCATCAGAATTTTGATATCGCCAACTGACGTCGATCTGCTTTCGCAAATCCCAAGCACTTCGATGTGATACCTTCTCATCTCCTTTGCAATCTGGGCTGCCTTGCTGGGTTCAAACATGGTGCAGACATTCCATGTCCCCACGTTTACTTTCGCTTTCATCGAGAGAAGACACATCGGCCAATTGGCTTCGCGAAGGCTTTCACCAACTGGCGTCATTTCGCCTCTCCGATTCCAGCGGGGAATAAGTTTGTTACTATTTTTTATATTTTGTTTGTGCTTTGAAGTTTCTTTAGCGGTTAGATTTGTTTTACGGGGTAGGGTTGCTAGCCCTATGCCCAACCTTCCCTCTTTATGTGGGCTTAGGAACGGCTAGTAATTAGTAAACTAGTTAACCAGGCGAGGTTAAGACAATGGGAATAAGTTTAGCTAATCTAGTCTTTCCTCATAGGACAGATTCGAAAGGCCTGCCACGAGCTTAGTTCCTACCCTTTGAACACACTCGAGTGCGTCAGCATCCATTTTGGGAAGTGGGCCAGCCGCGTGAGTGCAGCATTCCAAGTGAGGTCTAATGTAAGTAGAATAGAGTATTCTGAATATGTCCTGATCAGAAAATTTGGAAGCCCTGTGGAAGGACTATAACACGCGGAAGCCCTTTGCTGCAGCTGCATTACAGTTTGCCGAGGTTTTCAAATCATGACTAATGATGACGCCCAAGTCTTTTGGTTCAGAGACTGGGAGTAGTGGTGTACCATCAAAGGAATACTGGAAACAGTTGCTGTGACCAATGTTCATAATTGCACTTCAGTTAGAGTTGATTTCCAGGCACCAACGTTTGGACCAACCTACTAGTTCACATAAATCCGGTTGAAGTGCATACCCATCTGCATCACTGCGTATGGCTCCTCAAATCTTTATATCATCGGCAGATAACGGTACCGAAGGGTTGAGCGTATTTGGCAATTAGTTGATATACAACAAGAGATGTCGTGGACCCAGAGTTGTTCCTCGAGAAATTCCACTCATCACATGTTTCCACCTGGATAGTATCCCATTCACCCTTACTCTTTGCCTTCTATCATGCAGAAAGCCCCTAATCCAAGCTTGCAATGAAGCACCAAACCCGAAGGAGGAGAGCCTTCCTGGTAATTCCACATGTGACACTTTGTCGAATGCCTTACTGAAGTCTATAAACGTGGCATTTATTGGTAGCTTGTAATCACGGGTTGCAACCCATTCCTCTCTTGCACCAAGGAGGTTAGTTGGACAGGAGTGTCCAGTACGAAAACCGTGTTGTCAAGGTGTCAAGGGGCTGGTTGGTTCAACATGTTTAAGTACCTTATGACGAATCATCTGTTCTAAAATCTGTTCTAAGATCAATGAGCAACTGCAAAACTCCTTCCTTTGTTGTGAACACAATATCCATTAGTTAGAAACGGTGTTGACACCACTAGTGAGCACCCCTCATTGTCATGATCTACAGAGAAGACCTCACCAAAGTAATCAGATAAACATTCAGCCTCGGACAGATTAGATTCCGCCAGACTACAGGACTTTTCATCCGTCGCCAGAGAGGGAATTCCACATTTTCTTTTAGTCCCCCTTCTGATGAATGAGAACAGTCTTTGGGGGCGATTTCGGCAATCCCTCAGAAGCTGCTCCTCGTAGGGCATTCAAGACCATGTGATCAAAGTCTTGCGGAGATTACGGACTTTACAGTACTCAGTCCTAAGTGTTTCCAGTCCAGTTGTCAGAAACAAGTCCCATAAACATTTCCTCCGCCTTAACAGTAGCTTAGTGTCTTTATTAAACCACGGAGGGCGATATGAGGATCGTCGTGGAGTGAAACACGGAATAAATGGCGTCGTTACCTCTTCAAATAGAGTTCTAAACCTATTTTGTGCATTCTCAATGGACGAGTCCTTGTCGATGGTCCAATCCTTACTGACTGCGCAATCCCTTAAACTTGAAATGTCCGCGCGCCATACACTGGGTCTAGAGGAGGCAGTGTCATGATCAAACTCATTACTCCGAAAACCAAAAGTTAGTACTACATGGTCGTTGTTAGCTAATGGAGGGAAGTGTCGTAGATCCAGAATGTCTTCACATTAATGGGTTAAAACTAAATCCAATAACGATGGCTTGTGTTCAAAATAGTAACGTATTGTATGTGTTATGTTTTGAACTAAAGCAGATTCTAAGACCGTCAAAAGTGAATCATTTTCGAAGGAACCACCTGGTGGTGAGACTGTTAGTTCCGTCCAGTTTATGTGTGGAGCATTCAGATCCCCAACTATTAGGCATCTGTTACTTCTACTCCAATTACGTATATGGGTTAGCACGAAGTCATTTGTAAGGCATGATGTACTACGGTAAACGACTTTGGTTGTACAGATACTTTGCTTTGACTTCGGCTCGCAAATGGCCGGGTCCAGCATTCATGTGCTTCTGACGTGACCAATCGTATGTGGATGTCATGCCGGACATGGAGTAATATGCTACCACCTTCGCGACCCGCAACTTCATCTGTTCTTACACAGTACCACCCCGTCAGGAGTGGCGTAAAATCTGAACCCGCCATTAGCCAAGTTTCAGTAAGGGCCACAATGTCACTACCTGGTTTACTGATTAGAGTCTCGAGGTCTGTCATTTTACTTCTAATACTGCGAACAGCCTTGTAGGTTACTCTCACTGTGTTGGAAGAGCTCCATGACCCACCCATACGAGCTTTGAAAGCATTCGCTTCCAAGACCTCACAGTCCAAAAACCTTCTATTTTAAGATAGTTTTTCTTATCAGTTTGTCAAGCCTTAAGTTCGGCGGCAGCGTCTCTTCATTTTGTGCCACCCTCAAGGGGCCAGTCACGTTGGGTATAGATATCCGAATTCCGTAGTTTCGATCGGTTTAATCATGAGTATATCCACTTCATCCCTGTAGCCCAAAACAACTTTTAAAATTCCCATTTCACCAGGTCTCTCATCCGTTTTCTTACCTTGCATAACTACTTTGGAGGTATGTACCCCTTTAGACTTTTCACGTGAAATGCTTGTGATGGCAGACGCGAATAGTTTCAGGTCATAGCAGCGACGTAGAATCTTTGTCTAATGACTCCTCAACATTCCGGAAGACCACACTCGGCGCTGGAGTGGAATATATGAGTCGTGTGTTGATGGCCTCCGAAACCTCTTCAATAGGTTCCATAAGCTTAGTAGCTTCAGTGATAACCTTTGGCCATCTCTTCGAATGCTTTCTTGGGGAATTCTATGTAGATTCGTTGACCACTTCTATTGAGTCAACTCTGCCATCAGAGATGCAGTCTTTTGGTGAATCCTCTGGCATTATAGTTGGTGTACCATTTGCCCTCGGTTTTCTCTTGCGTCGAGAGCGCCTCGAAACCGGTGTAATTTCAACAATTGGACCACTAGCATCCATTAGTCCATTGAGAGATCCTGTGTCACATGAATTAACTATAACGCAGCGTAATCATCTCATGTCACATTAGAATGACAGTTCTCATTTCCACATAGCTGTTTTTCGACTAGTAACCTTTCAATAGCTTCCTGAATTACGGCTGACAACGGCTCGCAGCAGAAATCACGTAACCAAGGAGAAGCTACTTTGCTGCCAATCCGGTACAAACTTTGTGGAACCAACATCCAAATGCACCACACTGCATACCTCCATCCACCGGAAACCCACAGCTGGGACGGCGGCAAACGTGATTATCGCTAAAGTGTTATTCATTAGTACCGTGTACTAACTGAAGTATCCGATCAAAATTTCGACAAAAGGACTTAAGTTGTGACAACACAAAGACCAACCTTAAGCCACAAAAAATGATTAAACTTCAAGCACTGACTCAAGTAATTCAAGTCAAGGTATATAAGAAAGTCTTTGATGCAGATTACACAACGAAAGCAATAAAGTCAAAGCCGTGGAAATATTCACTTCCTGTTTTTAAAGCGAGTGCTCTGAAGCCATTCAAAGGGAAGCTTCTTCTAATCCACAAACAAACATTAGGATCGTTTAAACCACTTCAAGTTTGAGTTCAAATTCGCAGTTGTTCGTTCGACAGCATAAAAATAAATTATAAACCTTGGACGTAGTCAGAGGTCACTTTGTCTTTAGCGTTACAATGGCAGGTGTTGATTACATACGAGTGTGTGAGGATGAAGATGAAACTCCAATCGAAGTTCCAATAGAAGAAGATGGAACCGTACTACTTACAACATTGAACTCTATCTTTCCAAAGTCAACTGGTCTGAAATATTTAGCCCCAGAATCAGGCTGTTATAGAGGCGTGCGACTGAACGACGGGAAACTTTATGCACCATCAGATGGTTGGGTGCACGTTTACCAGTGCGCGTTCCCGAAAGGTAGTAATCTTTATTAACTGTGTTAAAAAACATCTGCAGACAATAAAAGAAAAGGCAACGAAGACCAGAACTCTTCAACCTCCAAATGCAAGAAGCTAGACGACAAAAAGTGCACGGATCTAATTGTATTAAATTTGGCTTGGAAAACTGATGAGTCTGTACTTAGAGACTACTTTTCTCGATATGGCGACCTTGTGACAGTTCAGGTACCTATTTTTTCTTCCGCATATGTTGTTATTCAGATCAAACGTCACCCCGTATCTCAATTGAGTAAAGGATACGGGTTTATTCGCTTCACTGACATCGAATCTCAAGTTATGTGTCTTTCTGAACGCCATAGTATTGATGGCCGTTGGTGTGACGTAAGAATCCCAATTTCTAAGGTAAAATGTATGGTTTTTACTGACGTCTTCAGTCGGAGGGTGACCGTCAGGAAGTTTGTCGTAAAGTTCATGTTGGCGGTATTACTGAATCGATCACAGCTACCGTGCTCAGAGAATATTTCTCACAATTTGGAACAGTAAGCTCTATCCGCATGTTTAATTTTGATAGGTGATTGATGTGTTTATTCCCAAGCCATTTCGTTCTTTCGCCTTCGTATCATTTGAGGATCCTGAAGTTGCAGCAGATTTACTGGGCAAAGATCAGGTTATAGAAGGAATTTCGGTTTCTATTGGCTCGGCTGTCCCCAAACTGCCTCCTCAGCAAAGTCGACAGAACCATACGATATATTCTGATTCTCAATATGTAAACTCACACAACCCATGGGGTATGTATTTAGTATGATGAAACCTTATTTTCTATGTTTATAGCCTGGCCATACCCTTCAATGATGAATAGTCCAAATTCTCGAGATTTTAGCTATAGTATGTACAACTCCATGAACTCCGTGCCCAACTACTCTATGACGTCTCATTCACCAATCTCAAATAGTTTCACGCCATATCAAAGACAATACAACTCAAATGGAAATAGGATTAATATGTAGAAAGGGTATGTCTGTATATTTTTTATTTAAACGCCAGTTATTTCTAGTTATTCGCATTCCATTTAAATCTATATAACTGTTGTAGGTATGTTAGTGTTTACGATTATGCATTTATGTGATTTAACTGTCCATTTTCAGAAATTTGGCAGACTGTAACAAACCATTATTTATAGTGGACCCAAAGGTTAATTACTTTTAGCTAACAAACGTTAGATACCTGCAACACGCTTATCTAGTGTGAAACTGAATGGTATTACGATTATGCCAGAGGTTTGACATAAGGCTGACAGATCTATTGATCAGGTTGTCGGCCTGTGTACTGATGGTAAGTTCCATTTGGTATATGTTACAGCCGAGTATCTAAGTTTGATGTTAACAGGAGTAAATATAGAGCATCTAGAATTACGAAAAAAACTGGTGTTTCGTGTGCGGTCCGAATTTGCAGACAAACATTGTTGATAAGCACCAGGAAGCCCCAAAACTGGATCCTGTTCATCCTATCGGTTAACTCAGCATACAACAGAAATGCGGTACATAGCACTATCGCATTGTTAATCTAATTGGCCAATTCGCATGGTAATCACATCATGCATGAGCAGTGCTACGAAAAAAACTGGTCAATTATCTGTAGTCTCCATATCTACTTTATGCGACGACGTCAACAGCATAATTGGACAGGATCGACTACAGCGCAACATACTCGTTCTTTGACAAATGGTCAGATATCTGACTGGCACCAGTTAGCACACAAGTTGACGGATATCAAACTAGCCTTCTATGTCCGAGCTGGGATTTCATCAGTAACCAACCCGTTGGCTGATGCAACTTTCTAAATGAAGTGGTCAACTCATTCTGCCATTTCGTTCCCCATTCTTGAACTAGAAGTAGCTCCGGACTAGTCCTGAATCATTTTCTGGGAGTTCCAAAACCCGTATTAGCAAAACTCATTTCTACTCAAGCCACTCGGAAGCCTGCATTTCGTCAGCGTCTTCACGTGGCAGAACACTGTCGTCTG
This sequence comes from Heterobilharzia americana, assembly GCA_944470555.2. Classification (NCBI taxonomy): domain Eukaryota; kingdom Metazoa; phylum Platyhelminthes; class Trematoda; order Strigeidida; family Schistosomatidae; genus Heterobilharzia; species Heterobilharzia americana. The sequence continues at coordinate 101,175,785 of OX104134.1, forward strand.
TGAACTGCAATTCAACCAGACGCTCTCCAGGTAGTAGATGAGTCAATGTAAAGTAAAAGGTACCTACGTCTGTGTTCATTAAATATGTCTTCAGTGAAGCTAAGTAGGAACACTTACAGTGGTCACCTCCGGCAGACACCACTGGTTGTCGTCAGTTTAGGTGTTAACTCTCCATAGTGCTTTACATGACTGCTTGAGTTCGAGTGGGGAGCTTTGACTAACTCTACATACCTGCTCGTTACTCCCTTCTCAAGCAGATACTTCGAGAATGCCTGTTGGTCAGCACCGTCGAATGCCGCCTTAAGATCAATAAATCTGATGTGTCAGCCATATCCTGGCGAAGGTCTGCTTTATGCACACTTGTCCACGTTAAAAACCTACCTGGTTCCTTCAAGTTTGCTGTTCTTAAACTACACCATCGCTCTACTCGGTAATTTTCTACCTCCATCTTAAACGTAACAGGCGACAAACCGTCAGGTCCTGCGACATCGAGGGGATTGAAAGACCGACATCTATGTTCTATTAATGTTCGAACTGAATGCTAGGCAGGTGAATTTTACTGTAGGTCACTTAGACTATTCTTCAGTGTTCCTCCTAACGGTCTAGAATCCTTGTCGTTATTGGTGACAGCTTCACTTACTATCAGCCTCTTCCTGCCAGTACCCTTAACAACTCTGAGCAGTTGCTGAGTTATACTTAGTGTTGATGCCATTTCCATCTTTCTCGCTTTAGTCACTCACCACTCCTGGCTATCAGTGCGAAGCTGCCTAGTCATCTTACGTTTGAGCTGCTTGTAATCCTCATTGTGGCACAATTATACTGGAATGAGTCTTTCCATATTAGTGAGTGCGGATGGCGTTGTTGGAATACATTGACATTTACTAATTTCCGAGTGTAGGTTACCAACTGTCTTCGCCGCTGTTTCTACAGCAGAAAGAATGTCACGCTGTTTCCTCAGGATCAGAATTTCTGTCGTTTCCGGACAAATGCTGAACCATCTCAACAAATATGGACTTGATGCTCTCATCTTCCAATCGAAAACTCACAGACTTCACTGCCGCCTGTTTCTTGCGACCAGTTGGACGCCAACAACACGTGGTCGAAGTCCAAACAGGTACTCCAGAGAGATTAGTAACCCCCTCTGATCCTTTCCAAGGATGACTTATTACAGGGTGATCTCTTGGTAAAACAAAATGTGACTATTGTCGTAGTGTATGATACCAGGCTATGATAGGGTCAGAACGCAGGTGGTGACAGCAGTAATTTGTTTCCCGCAAGTGGCAAGGCGTACCTTAGAGTGATAGAAAACATCAGTCCCAAATATAAAACACTTCCACCTATCTTACGGTCCTCCGGTGCCGGTAACATGAGCTTTTGGTTAGAGTCGAGTCAAACGAACTTAAGTCTCAAAATTCCGCAAATGCTATGTGTAACGAACCCTAAATAAATATCCCCTAGGCTCTACGAATACTCAATACTATTACCTCCTAACTATTTCCCACATCTCTAGGTCAATATTCCTACATCGTCTCTACTTCATTAAGCTTCTGGACACCTTGATAACAATTTCAGTTCACAGAACAGCATCCTTGGTCCTCTAAATCCACGCTCAAGACTACATTCCAAAGTTCACAATGTCCACATCCTCCGTCAAATCGGCTAGCAGTCTGCGGTGGCGAAAACTGCCACCTCACTCCATGGACGTGTTCTGTACTTGTGAAACATGCACACTGGACCCAAATGCGATCACTCACTCCACGTTATTCGACCAATATAATGAATCTACGAAGTCCACTCTGAATTCCTGGAGATTTGATGGCTCGTCCTTGTGGTCTTCCAGGTGTGCGTTTAGCATTAAGTGGTAAGGCGCGTCGTACTTTTCTCCATGGAATCCGAGTTGACAGTTGCCAGTGGATTGTTCAACTGAACGGTGCAGCAAGGACTAAAATCAGTAGTGAAACTCACCGTTGTCTTTGTGATCTGTGTTTATGCACCCACTAGTTGTAGTTCGGATGAAGTGAAGGATGAGTTACACGGAAAACTTGGTACTTTGGCAACCCAGCCGAGCAAACGAATAGTGGAGATCGCCTGTTAAGAATGTGTTCAGACAACAATTTGTTTTTGACTGTGACGAACTTCACAAATAAATTGGCCCTCATAGTACTAATGGATGGTGGCTAGTAGTGAGATCCTAGATACGCGTTTCATCCTATTTGGGACTCGTCTGCTGGATGAACATGCCTTCCAGTGAATGCTGTTCTCACCGAAACATGAACTAAACTCTGTCCCATCAACGGCAAGACATTACAAACAATAACGTAAAAATGTTTCTTGGTATTCACCGACCACAAGTCAATCATGGATACAAAGAGACCATATTCCTATCAGCTATCAGCAAAAGATTGTTGCTTCTTCTGGAGCATGGGTTTAAAAAGTAATCACGTGTTTCTTTGAGCGAGCATGCATATGTCTGAGGTTAAATGTACGCAAAGAAACTAATGCAGCAAGATCATTGCTAACGCAGCTGGAGGATGAGAGTACTAACCCTGTTTTAGAGACCAACTAGCTATACAGTTATGAGGACAGGACAAAGTCACTCAACCTGAAGAAGTATGGCGTCATCTCAAATCTACTTTACAAACAGCCTTACAGACCGACGATGACTCTCAGAAAGTGTATGGAAAGGATGGGTCAGTGGATCTCAACTGCTCCTTCTGAATTAATGGGTGCGCGTGAACCCATTCCTCTAGGTTCCAAGCACAACGAGAAAAAGGAAGCAACTGAAATATCAACAGCCAAGAAGTTGACGCTATGATCGTGAGCAGTGGTGAGCAGCGAAGGTTAATTAGATGCAAAAGGTAGTGTGATGGTAGATAACCGAATACAGTTATTTAGACGGACCAAAGGAGGAGAACTGGTCAGTAATTAGTGAGATTACAGCAGAGAAGGATGGATCGGCAGTTTGCCTACAGGTGATACAACTGGAACGATGGGTGGAACGCTTCGAGGAACAGTCCAACTGGCCTTCCGGTGTTTTCGCGTTATCCTCTGTGCAGTGGAATCCTTAACAGTATATTGAGACAGGACCTCCAAGCGTTACCAAAGTTGAAAGTAATCTGAAACGAGGAAGGGCAACCGACTGAGACAGACTAGTACCAGAGGTAATTTGTGACGGTGATCGTGGATTAGTGGTCAGGTTAACTGGAGTGTCAACTAGCAAATAGGAGTCAGGTTTGATTTCCTCTGACTAGTCGAAATCCCCGATTGTCGTAGTCTTTGGGAAAGGAGAGGTATCGCTTAATGGTGACTCCTGGAGAACCAACCTTACGGCTACAGTGCCTAAGATCTTCAGCTGTATGGTCATTGGTCTTGTGAGTGGAGCTTGGGAAAAAGCAAACCTGAGAAAGCGGGCGCGGTTTCACACTCGGTAGTTGGTATATCAATCGACAGATAACAACCCTCCTCCAGGTTTCCGAACACAGACACTCACTGTCGTCTCACATTGACTGTATTTCCTGGCCTGAAGAGAGTGTTTTATCCTGTGGGTTGAGAGGTCTTATGGTAATGATCTCTGAGTGAAGAGGGGTTCCTGGTAAGTATGTCATTACATTGGACTCCCCATGGGCATGTTATAACTTATGATGGGATGTCAGGTGATTTGTGTACGTGTATTATACGACGAGCTTGTGTTGTTCTGTGATGAGACGCAAAGCAGTTACTGATGAAGAGTAATTTACTTCGCTATTGTGGGTGTCTGAGTTCAAAGTCAAACTGCTGGCTGAACGAGCACGTGGAGGTATTTAAGTGTTTTCCACGAATAAACAGCGGTGACACGAGGATTCTGCCTTCTGTTTGCGAAGATTGAGTGTTTCGAAGGCCCAGCTTCAAAAATAGCACACTTACCTTTGTCCAGTCTTTAGATGCCGTCGGCACAGGGTTCTCCTATCTGGTGTCAGAACGACCGTGGAGCTGTGGCTCAGTGGTGTGAGATGACTTTCCAACCATTGGGTCATGGGTTTGAGCTCCACTCCGTCTACCGAGGTTTGGGCAATCAATTAGTATCACTAGCCGTCACACAATCGGTGTGGCTCATTGCCTGCTGCATGAATGTGCAAAAGGTAGCCGATTGCGCTCCGTTTGTTTGTTTGTTTGTTTGTTCTTTCCTTAGAACATTCAAATCTTAGGCCAACAATCTACAGAAGGATATTTAACTGGCTTCAAGCAGATGTTCTGTGTACTCTGCGGCCACGCAAAGACATTCCTTTTTGTGTTTCACATACTTTGAAGAAACTTACACGGTACTGGAAGTGAGCAGTACCGACCACCTACGCACATCCAGCAGTATGCAAAGCGTAGTCGGACATGATGCACCTTTCTTACTTTTGTCTCCTTACCAACCTTCACTCCCTGATACCAACATTAGATCTCTTACAATTTCCTACACCTCACACTGTGATCATTGTCGGCGGTTCAAGGTGTCGAAACTTCATTCCTCCTCGTCGTCAACATAGGACTGGGCAATACTGCACACCAACAAGACGTAGTCTGACTGGGCTTGCAGGTTATCAGACTTAAGCGTCATCCTAACCCGTCAAGTCTATGACTGTCGGTTTTAACCGTGTAAATAATTGTTGACTTCTACTTTAGAATTCGTATGGCTAAAGAACATATGTTGATGTCTCGGGATCCTTGGTCTTATCGCATATGCACCCACGTCTTGTCTTCACCCTAATTGCTATTTCACCTTCCTCTATCTTCTCTTTACTTTCGGTTTTCGTTTCGTGGCTGTTTTGAAGCGTACCATTTACACTATTTCTTTCCCGTCTCTCCTTTTACCTCAATATGCTGATGTGAAATGTTGTTACTTGCAAAGTTGCTTAGTAATACCTGCTCGTATACGGATACCGTTTTGACTGCATTTGCAGGATGTCACATGTGTCTGAGCCTTTATATCTTCACTTCTATACCACAACTTATGCATTTAAAAACAACTAGCTGATCAGTGTTCTTTTGTTACAGTCAGTAACTTTAATCGTTTTGATTTCCATTTTTTGTCATGTTTTGTAACAACTAGGTCCCTATAAATGGGAAGTGGGTACTTTACAAATATATATGATGTGACACCTGTTACTAATGCATCTTTATTTATAGTCATGGTACAACATAAATGTGAAGGTGAATTCCTGATTGTTGTGAATAAAGAATTGTCGTTTTATTAGTATTTGCTAGGTTAATCAATGACAACTAACGTAAAGTTTTCTATTTGTCATTTTTACCAATACACATTCTGTATTGTATATTTTTAGTTGAATAAATGTATATCTCCTAAACTTCTTTGTATTCATTCTCCCTAACTGAACATCAAAGTGTGAATCTTGGTAGGAAAAAATTGTTGCTGAGAAATGTTAATTTCCCTAGTTATCCTGCTTATCATACAGGATAAAGTCGAAGTAATCAATAAACTCAGTAATTTTCGCTTGCATTCCTATACAGATTAAAAATGTAGCCCACAGATCGAATGCAGGTTTGTGTTTTTTGACATGCGAGCAACACTTGTTTTCCCGCTCTTTGTGATAGTGCCTGTCTGTGTTAATTAACGAAAACAAATCTAATGCCATGCTTATGAGTAATGTGTAATACACACATTGACTTGCTTGAATATTGACAGCAAATGCAAATTAAGACGCGGTCGCATTTCGATCTTGTTGACTTAAATTGATGGCCAACTTACGTTTTACACGGGGAACAAATACTAACGAGGTTCAGTTATAATTTATCACATTTTGAAAGGTAAGTACTACATGGCACATTACGTCGATCGCCAAATTTCACTTCAAGGTATATAGTGCAGAAACAATGAACATAAGGGGTTCCACACCTCTCATTTTGCACGGATGTCGTGTGAATACCATTACAATAAATAAAAAGTGCGATTGTTGTTGAATTCTCAATGAAATAATTAATTTTGTTCGTTTTGTTTGCATACTCTCTCCCTCTTCGATTTAGCTTTGAACGTCTGTGTTTGTCTGTACAAAAGAGAGTGAATAATCAAAGAGGCCACATCACCAAATTTTCTACATTCCCCCTCCCCTTACCACGCTTCTCTGCGTTCTACACGGCTTCTCCGATTGGTGTTACTGCATGATGATGATGATGGTTATATGTTGAATGACTGGTAGATTATCCCTGCTCACAAATCGTGTTAAGGTTTTCTTTGCATATTTTGTATCTGTCACATTCACTGTCCTTTAATAAGTTTGTTTGGTTGTGTTTATTATCATAATGCGATTATTCCTCCGCGTGAAACATGTCTAACCTCTTTGTTTGTTTGTGTGTATCTACACATGTATACGTATATAGCTTGTTTTTCATGTTTTCAGCACAGTAAAGTGGGCTTTAGTCCTGATATATATGTACACACACACACACATGCAATAACTAGTTTATTTCTTCTGCAGTTAGTTTCACTGTTTACTCACTTGCGTTATTATCTTCCCTTCATTACATTTTCCTGTGACGTCTATTCCCTAAGGTCACTAGCACTATGTTTTTCAAGGAATAGTCTTGCCTGTGACAAGAATTAGGTGTGAAGTGTGTGTGTGTGTGTGCGTTGTATGTGCATCAAACACGATTACATTTATGTGTAAAATGATATGAATATGAAAACTACAAAATGTTCTGTTTGTTTGTAATATTGAAGATGTAAATTGTTGCCTACTTGTAAAAGATAATATAGTGATCAAAATGCTCTTTATTTTTGGTTCTCTAAGTGATTGTAAATAACAATAATCCGATATGTTATCGGAGTGCCTTTTTCTACTGCCTGTGACTAGTTTCTTAGTCATTCATTGGACCGTATCTACGTTTCTGTTCGGTTGAGCTAACAGCAAGGTTGCATGCTAAAGCAACCGTCTTAGAATCTGTCTGACTTACAATGTAACGCACTGAAGTGTACGTTTTTACTGAACTGCCACTTTTTATGCATCATTGTACTGTGCACACATTAAGTGTCCTAATCCTAACTGCATTCTGTCATGTTAAAATATCTACAAGAGGTTGAACGAATAATGAAAACTTCGAAAAACAGAGTGTATTCACTCTTTTCTTTACCGTCTTTAAAGTACACTAATGTTCAGCCGGAATTCCAGAACATGAATACGCGTAACAGGCAGGAGGAATAAGTGCATTGTCTAGTGGTTGATTCTTCAGTTAACTTTCTAGCTCGTATTGTACGACTGTAAAATAGAGCCAGGTCCTTTTACTTGGGATCTAATAGCAATAAGTAGAATTGGGCCGGGACGAGAACTGACTGGTCTACCAGTGGTATTACGATGAATGGATATTTGCACATCGCGAATGCATACGGCAGTCGGGTGAAGCCCTAGGCGATTTAAGGTAGGACTTGATCAGCAGCTGGGTGTCATAACTCAGTCGATAAAGCACTGGGTCGGTAACCCGGAGGAAGCTGGGCAACCCAGATTTTGATTTCACCTTCAATCACCACGCCGCATCGATAACACCAGTCTTCTAAACCACTCTTACCTCACATAGACCTATTAACAACGAACGAAACTGAGTGTGAGAAATACTTTGATTACGGTTATGCTCATCAGTTACTTACAGTCATCAATAGAAAGCATTTACTTATTTGGCGCGGAGTCGTTGATTGATCAACAACACAGGTTGAGACATTAAGTCTAGTGGGGTTGAATAAAAGAGAGCGGAAGAGTTGCTTACTTAAGGGAGAAAGAGGCGAATGTTCTCCAAGAGTAATAAATGTCAATGCGGATGACAAAAAAGAAATGACACAACACGACATCAGATAATAATATTAGGAATTTGAGTTGCGATCAGGAAATGTGGTCCGACCGGAGTTTGCGCGATAATAGTAATCAGTGGTTTGAGACTTTTGATAAGATAGCTGGAAATCGGGTATAATGGTGCAACAGTACTAACTCCCCCCCCCACACACACCCCCTAACGTTTGAACTTCCCCACTAACCTAATGTCACTTGTTTGTTGCGTCGTTGATTGGACCGGATTGAACGGTCTCTATTGGCATATGACCTTCTGCGCGGATGCCTCGACATTGCCTGTACTTCAGTCTAGAGACTGGTAGGGAAATTTGGAACGCGCGTTTAATCCCGTTTAAGACTCATTATCTGGATGTACCTGCCTCTCAGTGAGCAATGTTGTTCCCACTAGGACCGGGACCGGTCGCTTCAAACGCCAGAGCGTTACCTAGTGGGCCACTGAGTCACGATAGCCACTTCTTGTGCGACAGGTGTAGTTTCAGTGTTGTCACTTGTATTATCCCGTCGTTGGTTGGACCGAACTGATTGGCGTAGTAGATAACGCTCTGGTGTCTGGAGCGATCGGTCACAGGTTCGAGTCCTGCTGGGAACAACACCGCTCACTGGGACGCAGGTATGTGCAGCTGACGAGTCCCAGATAGGACGAAATGTGCATCCTGAATTCTACCGTTAGCCACAGCCCAGTAATATTTCCCACCAACTTTCGCCTTTTTAATTCTCTTTCCTCGTACATTTTGTTTACTTCAATTTCAGTCTTTTTCTATCCATTTGTCCTTTGCTTGATGCTGTGAAATTGGCGGCTTTAACCGATGGACTTGTGTGCTAGGTTCTACGTTGATTTTATCTGTCTACTACCAATCTTAAAAAAGTAGAATAATATACCGTGATAATGAAACATTGATTACTGTATAGATGCATGTGCTTTGGATTGTCTAGTTGAAGTGTGGTAAAATACAGAAATTTTGATCCTACCTGCTTGTTCCAATGATTGCTCAACATCCACATCACACAGGTTTCCACTAATAGGCGATGAGCGATCACACAAATGAAAATTTTGAATCATATACTTCAGAGCACTCTGAAATCTCATCATGGGGTCACTCACTTTTCTGTTTCACAGGATCTGCATAGCTAAACTGTTGACTTCCAATCGGTTCATCTCAAACACCTATGGCTGATGTCTGGATTCTGACCATCATTTAAAGTGTTGTAAACTCGTTACATCGTGCTCACTTTAGTTTTCTATTGATAAAGAAATTGTCTTCATTCACTTTCCAGTTCTCTCTTACTTTACCTATTTCTTCTGTAAGTCGGAAACCCTTTTAATCCTCTTAAATCCCACTGGGTTGGATAACTTCCGATTGTATCTACCAACCAATAGTCTCTTATCAACTCGATTTAAGTGCGTAAATGTTTACTGGCCCAAATATTCAAATTGCTTTGGAGTGTTAGCAACCAGTGATTATCACCTGGATAAAACATATTGTATTTTGTTCCATTTGTTGTTTCTACTTGGTTTAAGTCACTATTTTCACAGCAGGTTTCTATGCCATAACGGTCTTCTGGGCTATGCAAGTAGACATCTATCTATAAACTTTTTTGAACTGCCAACCATTTCAGTTACTTTCATCATGCCCACTCTCTCCATTCCTATTCAATTTTGTCATAGATGTTCTTATGGAAGTCTCCCTCTGGTCGTTTGACCACACTGGGATTGACTTGATAACAGGAGGATTTTTGGTAGGCCTACAAAATGCAGATGACATCGTTCTTTTAGGTGAAGGCACTGATAAGATGCAAGGTCTTCTGAACATCTTGAGTAGCAATTTGGGAATGTTCGGGACGCTTTTCCGGCCCCCCAAGTACAAATTGTTGCTTTAGCACTGATCTCCAACGGTACCCTGACTAATAGTAGAGAGTGAAGTGGTTGAACACTTCACTTATCTGGGATGCCGGACCAGCCCTAGTGGCTCAGTGGTAAACGAGATCTTTGCACGGATGTAAAAAGCTCGGTTGACTTTTGCCAACACTCGACATCTGTGGCACGAATGCGATATCCAATTGTCTATTGAAGGTCGAGTGTACTGTGCTGAGGTTCACTCTGTTCTACTGTACGTCTGTGAAACATGATCATTAAAGTTAGAAGACATGAAAGGGCTTTAGGTATTTGACCACCTCTGCCTTCGTATCAAAGGTCGTGTTTCGTGGTGTCACCAGGTGAGTAACGCAGAAATCAGATCCAGGGTTTTAGACATGAGAAGTAAGACAGTTGATATGATTGTGAACCTTCATCGACTGAAATGGTTGGGACGTGTGTTACGTATGCGTAGCCACCGTCTACCTCGTCGTACAATGTTGGCCGAAGTAGGTTCAGGCTAAAAAAGGGCTCAGGCGGCCAGACTAAAACATGGCATCAATCCATGAAGTCCCTGACTGTTCGTTCAAGTCAAGTAGGGCGATACAGATTAGCTGGCTGAGGTCGGCGGGACAAGAGAAACCAGTGGTTGTAGACTAGGTGATATGACAGAATCGATGTCAGTGGTGGTATACCTAATCTCACTCTTCCTTTCTTTCTTTTACTACTTCTACTTCCTTTGACCGATTTCCCTTTCTTCATCTTCCATTTTATTGCCTTGTTACGTGATGTGCTGATATGAGGTGTGGTAACGTGAACCGTTACGCAGTAATGCTGATCTTGATGATGGTGAAATCAAGTTCACATTCATCTTAAAACATCCTGAGGGGTGGCAATATGTAAGACTTTGAACTCATCGCCTTCAAAACTCAACTTCCAAGTGCTAGGTTGAAACGCTACTCCATGTACTTCAGCTGAAACCGCCAGATAGCATCATAAGCCCTAACACAACAAGTGTAATTCGTATTCTAGTATACATATTTGTATTGGGGTTAGTCGCATTAACTGTTATTTTTACGCCTAACTTATCAATTTTGTCATCTCTGGCTAAGACTGGGTTTACCGAGATTCATTAAGTACGTGTTATATTTAAGTGGGAACCTAATTAGATCACACTTTCTGTTGGTAGTCAAGACATTACTTGCAGATTTAGGCCATTAGGTGTGGACATTCACTTCATTTGTAACATCTCTGAGAATGGGGTTTTACGAATAAGTTTCTGCCGATCATAATCTAGTCTCTATCGTTTTGATGGTGACACTCGAACTTCAACATCGTAAGACAGGAAAAGGAGGATACACATGATAAGTAACGAGTTTGAGCGGCGATGTTGAATAGTAATGCGTAAAAAAACTGGAACGAAAAAGCAGTAGACTCATCTCCGTCAACTTGATTGGTTTTGAGTTGTATCACGTATTTGTTTGCCACATACTCCAAAAGTTCCGAAAACCAGTTGCTCCATTCATAGCTGAGATCTTGAGGCGGTAAATTTCAATTCCGCATCTTAATATTTTGAAACTTCTGAGAGTAACACATCGGGTTCTGCTAATTCTATTCGGTTTATGATTGTCACAGCCTTTGCAACTGCCGTCCTTGTCACGACCAAGTGTTGTTTGAGTAGTGGGTAACAGCAGAATGGTCAGACACTTCCTTGAAGTATTATTCTCACTGCTTCCGTGATCCATTCTGAGACTAAACGTAAAGTCAATTATAAACGGAAGCAGTCCATACTAACATGGAATATACGTGCTCATTGCCACTGTGATGTCTAATTGTGGCTTACAGACGAATGTGAGTACTCATGAAGGATATACTCTGTGAATGTTGTTCAGAGTGGTATTGAGCACAGTCTGGTTGGTTATTGCCAAATAAGATCATTCAAACATGATAACTGTGCGTAGACACTAGTATGACTCAGTAGTCCAGTGAACAGCGGTCTGGCGTTTCAAACGACTGGTCTCGAGTTCGAGTCCTACTGGGAACAACATCACTCACTGGGAGACATTTATATCCAGTTAATGTATTCCAAAGGAGACGAGACGGGCGTCATGGATTCCACTATTCATCGTCTTGGCATCATTTCACGATACGTTAGTGTATTGGAAATCTTCATTTACGTGCGCCATTCATTCCTTTGGATTTTCAATTGAGTTATTGATCAGCATAGATTTTCTGTGTCTTCCAACAACTGTTCCTCTTCTTAGTTATCAAAAAGAACATACACAGAAACAAATATAAACTCACTGTTGTATTCAGTGCACACCTGAAAGCAAAACAAAAGAATATTGATCAAATTATGGTGTGACATTTAATTAGCAATCTGAGGGCGGAAATAATCTTTACTTTTGTGATTTAACAGTGTCCGTGTGTGTGTTGCTGTTACAAAGTATAAGCATGACTGAAAGTTGTAGCAAAAAGACATAGTAATAATACCAACAACAACCAGAAACGTATAACAGGCTGAAAAGTGCTGTAAAATTACAACCTATTTCACTGGCTCTTATATTGACATAGAAGAACAAGCGGATGTTTGGGTTCATCTTGAAAATCCGTACATAATGTGAGTCCTTTTCATTTCACTATGCATAGAATTGAGTAATCATGAAAATTCCTGCAATTTATGTGTAAAGCATATATATATATATATATATAATGCTAAGGGTATAGAAGTCTGATTCCAAACAACCGAGGTAACAGTTGAATTGTTGCTGAAGCTAGTCATCAACGCTATAGTTGTAATGAATACCGAAAACATGCACAGAACTACTCAGTTCTTTGACCTAGTATACTCTATGTGAACCATTATTCAAAGTAGTCCAGTCTCACAAGAAACTCTGTATCACACTTCAGGTAATTGTAATGACATCACACAAGTTTACAGTAACCGGTAGTACTTCATTTGGCAAGTTGCTATGCAACAGTTCAATATTTCCTACACTGTGGCTTGGTATACGTCTTCCTCTTATTCAAATGTGTAAAGCAGTTTAATAAATAATAAATTCAATTATGTAGTAAACTGTGACAATCATCATTCATATGAAATAATATTCTATATTAGGTGAAAACAGCTTGCTTGTGTGCAAAGAAAATCACAGTATTTATGTTGAAGCAGAGTTCTATCACAGCAGAAGACTATGAGTTCAGTCAGTACTCATGAATAAAATATTTTAATGCTAACTTTATAAAGAATTGGTCTTATTACCAAAGAATCCTAGATAGAATTAGAGTAAGCAGTCCTGTAAAACTGTAAATAAAATAAGCCTATCAAAAGCGGAAGGCTGGGTGTATGCGTTAGCAACTTCGCTTCCTAAATACAAGTTTTCTTTTCAGTACTTTTTCATACTCACAACTCACCCAATAGTAGTGAAAGAGATAGCTGGATGCATCGATCTGACCACTTCACTTGTCTTCGACGTCACATCAACTCACGTGAAATGATAATCGAGGAAGTTTCAGAACGGATCTTTCACTAAGTTAACTCCAGTTGTTTTGCCATTCCGTTTACCTGTTCTTTCCGTTGGAATCCTGAAAGTGTCATCTAGAATATGTTTTTCGTTCAACTCATCCTTCACTTCATCTGAACTACAGTTAGTAAGCACAGATTACAAAAAGATAACAGCAAGTTTCATGATTCGTTTTAGTCTTTGCTGCACTGTTCAGTTGAACAGTCCACTGATAACTGTCAACTTGAGTTGTGTGGAGGAAAACCGTAGCACTGAGTGCTATACCTACAGCTGCAAGACCCGAGGACTAGCGATCGAATTTCCAGAAACTCGGAGAGTGGATTTCTCAGATTCATGACATTGGTTGAGTAAGGTGGAGTGAGTAACCGCATTTGGGTCCAGTATGCGTTTTTACAAGTACAGAACACGTCCATGGAGTGAGGTGGCAGTTTTCGCCACTGCAGACTGCTAGCCGATTTAACGGAGGATGTGGACATTGTGAGCTTTGAAATATAGTCTTGAGCCCGGATTCAGATGACCAGGGGTGTTGTTCTGTAAACTGAAATTATTGTCGAGAGATGAAGAGCTGGAACAAGCTAAAGATGATTTAAGAATGTCGACCGAGAGATGCCTTCATGACGTTACTTTGACGGTTTAAAGTCGGGTTTACAAAGCTTCGGTGCGAGCAGTTTTGCTCTACGCCCGTGATACCTGTTATCTTCGAATTGAGGATTTGCGACGACTCAGTGTGTTCGATCATCGTCGTCCCTGTGAGACTGCTTGTATCACATGGCAACACCATGTAAGTAATTGTGAGGTACGAGTGGTGTTTGGTCATGATAGAGATTGTCATTCAATAAGGGAAGTGATCTGGAAACACCGACTTCGGTGGCTTGGACCTGTGTTACCCATGTCGTCCCAACGACTTCCATATAGTTCATTGTTTGCTAACCCTGGGACTGGATGAAAGGAGTGGAGGGCAAGTCAGTGTATGGTGTGGCGCCGTGGGATGAAGGACAGTTGTATCGCGTTACTATCTATTGGTGCATGACAGCTCTCTGGGTGAGGTCTAAAAGATCACTCAACTCAGTGGATTGAGATGTTATCAGATATGGCTCAGAATCGAAACCAGTGGCGGTCGTGTCTTAGTTCCCTCTTGTCTTCTGCTACTGAAAAATAGTGAGTGCTTTGTTTTGAGTGTATTTTATTGGACTGTCTTTCTAATCGTTCTTTCTTACTGTTTTCCTATCTTTCTTTATCCCCTTCTCTTCGCTTTATTTCTCTTCGCTTTATTTCTCTATAATGTCATATTATTTTGTGTGGCGCATTTCTTGGTATCCTTGGCATACCATGTTTGTGCTCTAATAATATTAATAATAATTTAATAATTCCCATTGTAACATTAAGAACAAGATATTCAGCGAAGAGACTCTTTTCAACGAATTTATTTTCAAGCTGTACAGTCGTATATATATGGTATTTGGAAAAAATTATATCCTGTGAGGAAAACTACAGCTTGAAAATAAATTCGTTGAAAAGAGTCTCTTCGCTGAATATCTTGTTCTTAATATTAATAATAATAACTGAGTGACGTGAAGAAGGATTCAAAGGCATAGATGCCAAAGATTGATAGTGATATGAAAGAGGTTGAGTGGTGACAGAGTTGTGAGAGTGCGTGACACTTCTGGAATGCTAATACTGTGGAGTTCCTGTCCTTCTTGAGGTACCTGAAAAAGGAGATGGGTTGATAATGGTAGTGTGTGACCGCATAGTCCACAGGACATCTGTTTGTGGCTGGTTACATGCAGTACTCTTCGAATTTTGAAGTTTCAATCTGTTTGGTTTGAATCCATCTATGCACCTATACCACTGCCACTGGCAAGCCTTAGAGTAGGGGGGTCGACCTTTTCTAACCCCTCTTGGCATAGGTAAGGTAAGTAGGTAGATAGTTAAGGTAGTATCAGCATGGTACTGCTCGTCAGTCGGAAGAAACACCTTACGGCTATCACCATCCGGCTTGGAGGACGCCTTTATCTTCACATCCCTACAATAGCGTAGCAATCGGCTTCATAGCGGTAATTGCTTTTTCTCTGACCACTATTCAACGGACGTTTGTGATAATGTAGCACCTCAAGAGACCAGGTGTTTCATCAACTTGGTTTTGGGTTATTATGATATGCAAGTCCAACCACCATGTCGAGCTATCGATCATCGGTCAGGAAACGTGGTCTTGGCTGTAAAGGCAGCGGTCGTCGAACAACTGAAGCCTCATTTCCTCCACCCTTAATGGCCATGCTATACAATCATATGGAAGGAAAAATTAAACTGAAGCGCATACATTCGATTCTCAAAAGGCAAAGGGATATTACTCCGGTGCTGTGAGTTGCGCAATTTTGCAAAAGCCATTCGAATCTTTTGGATCCGTTGAGAGGTCTTGTCGACCCCTGATCCACTAGGACCGATCTCAGTTCTCAAGAAAGTGAACTTGTCAACTCACTAAACCACTTTAGTTCCTGATGTTAGGTGAGGCGTCAATGTAGTCCAGTTTGCAGGAACCATTTAAATGTGTGTGTTGAGAAACACATCACTAGCATAGGATGCCTTTAATCAAGGTATGCCATAGGAACAAATAACAACTGATACCCGTTGTACAAGAGATGGCCATTGTACCCCTGTGGATAATGCTTTGGCATTTGAAGCTATGGATACTGGGTTCGAGTACTCTTGGGGACAACATCACTCACTGGGGTGGAGGTATATTCAGCTGACGAGTCCTAAATGCGGCAAAGTGTGCGTTCTGGATCCCACTATTTAATCATCAAGATGAATATACTGCCATAAGAACTTTTCACATCAATAGATACCACGTCTTAGTGACAATTTAAAGATAGCTAAACGAAAAAGATTGACCTTGTTTAGATGATACTTTGGATTTCTATCCTTCCGGAATTCAGGAAAGCAGAAAGACTTTTTATTGACTTAACCACTTGTATTTATCATTCAACCGGTGTCACATGAGTTGTACCTGTGGCTCACTAATCTAGGTAGTTGACTTCCAACCAGCAGACCACGATTTCGAATACCACTTCACCTACCGAGGATTTAGGCAGGCGGGTAGTATCATTAGCCGTCACACAATCTGTGTGGTCTATTGCCTACTGCGCGTGGTTACTGAGTGCATATCAACTTTGTTGTTGTGCCTACTGATAACATGCGTAAGTCAGCCAATAGGCACTGAAAGCTTTTGCAGAGTATTATTAGCAGCAGTGGCAATTTAACAATACTCTTCTAGACTCATATATTAGGTTATGAGGTAAATTCACTTCATGATATCTTTGATGCTGCTCAGAGTCACACAGGTAAATAATGATTTCTTTACTGTCACTCAACACTCAGATGAATGTAGCCTTGACCAAGACGATTTCAACTGAGAGACACAACCTTCAGCTGAATCCCTACTATACATTAGTATAAAAGAACCAAGTTTCACTATGCCCTGATTGATTCTCCTTGTCACTTCAGTCTCTAAGAGGTCATATCCCGTGTCTATTCTAGAATATTCTACTGGCTTGACATCTTCACATAAACTTCTAAATATAACGTACTACGAACTACTCACAAACCAGTATATGTGAATTTAAAATCGTATATGCAATGTGAGTCGCTCAGCCGAGTAGTATATATATATACATATATATATATATATATATATATATATATATATATATATATATATATATATATATATATATATCAAAAAAGCTTGTACGAATTTTCTTTATGAATAGATAGACTCCAAAATTTATGAACCATTTTGCAAATACCAGTACATCGTTCGTGTATCAATCGACAGATAACAACCCTCCTCCAGGTTTCCGAACACAGACACTCACTGTCGTCTCACATTGACTGTATTTCCTGGCCTGAAGAGGGTGTTTTATCCTGTGGGTTGAGAGGTCTTATGGTAATGATCTCTGAGTGAAGAGGGGTTCCTGGTAAGTATGTCATTACATTGGACTCCCCATGGGCATGTTATAACTTATGATGGGATGTCAGGTGATTTGTGTAGGTAGAGCAGTGTTCGTCAAGGATGTCCACTCTTTCCTTTTTGATTTATGTTGCAGACGTGATTATGGAGGTTTCGCCCTTGTCTTTGAACTTAAGATGAATTGGTATTTTTGTGGGTGTCTTCCTAGTGGACTTGAAGTACACAGGTGAAATAATACTGTTAAGTGAAGACGCAGTCTTCTGAGATGTGTTTCTGATCAGCCATATCCGAATTGTAAATCAAGAGATCCGTCAATCAGTCAGCGTCAACGTAGGACCTGACATCTCTGGGTTACCTCTTGTATAGCCGAACTTCTTATTAAAGAGGTAGTCAGATTAAATCATGGTGGAACCTCCCACAAAAGTGCACCGGTTGAATTTGGTACAATTTAGTAGCATGCAAAGAACAAGTGGTCAGACTGGGTATTCGTCAATGATACTGATATATAAGGGACTTGAATGAGAGCCCCACTGCTCTGTTCATTGCATTATTCGTTTTTCGCCCAAAATATAAGGCAAACTGCACAAAACAGCCTTCACATATCGGCATACGAAAACCGTACATAGAAACTATTCACAAAGTAACATACTTCACCTCAGAGAAATGCTACAAGGTACAGACTAGAACATATTTGACAGCGATATTTCGAACAACACCAATGGTGGTGTGATATGATATTTCAAGTTTCACCTGGATATCTACTGACTTAGTGAAAAGCTACTTTTGCGCTTCGATCATATATCTTCTCAACTTAAGAGAAAAGGAAAGGCTACATAAAGTAAACGATGACACTAGTGCTCATCGACTGAACGTTTTAATTAGGTTAAGAACTAAATGTCTAGGTCTACTATATAAGCAGAAACTTTTGTCATGCAAAATCTCCTCCAGGATGTGGAAACTTCTTAAAGACCTCACTGGTGGTAAGCACCTCAGTAAAGAAGCACGTGTTGACGTCTGTACTTTGAACAAAGCGTTTATACATCATCCCACTTTCTTCACACATTTCCAATGAAGAATGTTGTCCGGAACTCACCGAAAAACATGTTTTCAAATCTCCAAACGCTTAACACAGTTTAGGTCCAGATGGTGTGTCAAGCTTCGTGTTCACGAAGTGTGCTGATATTTTATGCCATCCATCCATTAGCTAACATGTTTAACGGATCGTTTTCAGAAAACAAAATACCAGCTGCATGGAAAGATATCACGATAGTCCCCGTACGTAAGTCAGGGACTCCAGGTGCACTTCTGAAACTCTGTCCGATTTCAGTTACTTTTCCGTTGTTGAAAATGGTGGGGAAGCTAATACCTGTGCTCGAACCCTTAATGAAGGCTCTCGGAGATCCTAATCACTTTGCATACAAAAGTAAGATAATTACTCTGGATGCCAGCACTGTCTCATATCGCAGTATTGCCTGTAAACTCGACAGGAATCCCAGGTTTGTCAAGTGTCCCTTTCAAGACTATAATTCAGCATTTGGTTTGTCCCAAGACCACTTTTGCGGACCAAGGTGATGGGGACTCATACTGAGTCCTGGATAATCAGCTGGCTGCATTCCTATTTCCCTGTAAGGAAACAACATACCGTTCACAGATAGAAGCCCTCCACCTCGTTGCTCACTGGTGCTGATGTGCTTACGTGATATTAAATCTGCTGTCGAATCAGTAGTAACAATAATTGGTAACCTACATCTGGCGAATATCAAACGTCATTGAATTTTTGCTATGTAAGTTGACCAAGAGTCTTCGCAGTGATCGTGAGAAGTGATGATTGGTGAGAGGGAGATGAGTGGAGAAGTCATCAGCGTTGGGTAACAGTCAGCAAGAAGAAGACGATGAAACAACCTCCGAAAAAGATGGCACACTGTTGACTTCTAGGTGCAGGCAGCTCGAATATTGAGAAGAACACTTTGCAGTGCTGTTCAGCTGCTCCACAGCAATGCTGACTTGCCCAATATCCAACCTGAACCTGAATGAGACATAGGTGTCGGTCCTCCAACTTTCCTTGTAGTTGAGATGGCTGTATGGAACCTGAAACGATGGAAAGTAGCAGGACCTGACAGTTCGCCCACCCGAAGTTGTCAAAGATTGAGGTAGGAAATTGGTGATAAGAGTAACAGAGGTCCTACATAGTGTATGAGAATCAGAGGTAGTGGCGTCAGACTAGTGTACTTCACTGGTCATTCCGGTCTATAAGCAGCGAGATAAATCTTCTTGTGACAACCATAAGAGAATTCGTTTGACTAATATCGTGTCCAAAATTCTAGGATCCATAGTTATCTGACGCCTAATTGGAGCTGGAGAACAGCGAATTCGATAAAACCAGACAGGTTTCAGGCAAACCTGGATGAGGCTGCATCGAAAATATTTTCAGCCTCTGACAGGTACTAGAACACAGGCATTTGCCAACTTGCGTCATCTGTAGTGCCCACTGGAGATATATCTGAATATCTATCAAGGGACGAGTATACATCATTGCAGTCTGCTCTGTCTCGTACGACTGTGAGTCATGGTAGTTGACAGTTGAAGACATGATATGGTTACAGGACTGTGACCAATGTTGTCTTCTTGAGATTGCTTGTGTTTAATGGAATAGCCGTGTGAGCAGGGAATACTGAGGTCAAGCGAAGGGTACTAGGCGTGTTTGTCAATGAGGTTGTGAACTTTTGTCGGCTAAGGTGGATTGGTCATATTTGCGCATGCCGATCCACCCTCTACATAGAATGCTAGGGGAAGCTGAATTGGCTTGGACAAGGGTTCAGAGTGGCCAGATGAAGGCACAGCAGCAGTCTATGAAGTCTCTACGGTTTGTTTGAGCCTTGTGGAAGGATGTAGACTTTTTTGCTAGAGTCTTTGAGAGAAAAGAACCAGTGGTTGAGAACTGCTGATGACATGGCTGAAGAGCGGTCACAGGTGCGCAAATGTATTCACTCTTTGATATCTTTCAAAGCTTGAATATTCGCATGAACTGTTATTTTTAGTTTAGTTTTTTCTCTCACCTAACGTTTTCTAATTTGATGTCAATGTTTTTCTATCCACCTGTTCTTTGTTTACAACTGTGAATTAAGGCCACTTGAGCCAATGCACGTGTGTGCGAAGTTCTACTTTGATTCTGTCTTTCTGTAGTCTTTTCTCTTTCTGTATGACTTACCGTCTTCATTAATAATCAATTTTGTCGAATGCGCTGAAGATCTAACAGTTCCCGAATGCTTTCCTCCTTAAAGAGATTGCTGCCAACTGTACGATTCCCCATCTTCTATTGGACGATGGTCCTGCGTGAATGGTCTTGCGCTTAATTCCTCAAAATGTTAGACTACAAAAATTTAGTTGCAGACGTGAAGGTAACCTATGTAAACTGCTTAGTCCTTATGATTCTTGTTCTGTTGAAAGTTGTGCATTAGAGAATGTGACAACTGTGATTTATCTGGGTGTGTTTTTCTTCTGACCTATCCTGGTCCTCTCATATCTTACTGATTTCAAAGGAGTCTTCCGCCTAACCTACGATATTAGTTAGGTGGGAGTACCTGGTATAACTCAGTCTCTTCTCTTGTGTTTTATAAAACTCTGCATCTTGCTTATTCTCCCCTTTGCTGAGTTTCAGAAAAAAGACTATGCTGTATTGCGTAGAACTTTGAAGATTGTCAGCAGAACCTTCTAGTTAAAACAGTTGTGGACAAACATATTAATTCATGTAAACATTTGTCAGGAGTTATTTCATCAGATGACCAGTAAGTATCCTATTCACTCAAAGCTTTTTGTATGTCAGTCGTCAGGAAAGACTATGAGCAAGTATATGCACGCCCTACTAAATATAAAAACTCAACAATACCGTATTTAGCTCGTCTCCTGTGCGATGAAGAAAGTGTTAGAAATGAACCAACTAATCAACCTTTATCTTTAAAAGTAAACTAATTAAAGATTAAACAGGTTACTATTATTTATTTATTATGAATCTAATTGCTAATGCTACTATTTACCTAAGTTATCTCTGGATTTTCAAGAAATTTGAAGATGGAGTAAATATTCTTCTACATGTTATTTCTTCTTAATTCATTTCATTATGTATACGCATAAAACTGCTTCAGTCCAATTGATCCTATATGACATGCTGAAAATTCTGTAGAGAAGTTCCGAGATATCTTTCCGATTAAATTTATTATTATTATCATTATTATTTGACCACAAAAACTGGGCTGAATAGTCGTCTTTTCTTTAAAGTTGGACATCAGTTAAGCTAAATTTCAAGCTTGACTCTTCTTCTAGAGTGAATTCGATAGAGGAATGAATGCTATAAAAGGTTTGAAGCAGGTTTTTTCGAGATTCGTGTTCTCGTCACAAGTAATAAAGGTATCAGTCTGTATACCTCTTGTAGAAATGAAGCTTTCTGAATATTTTCGATGACATTATGTGTTCCAGGTTTTCATTGAAGCAGTCATCTAGAAAAGATCCTAGAGACGATCTGATCCTCATACAGTTTATCTGTTTGCATACTTCGTTGTTGAGTCTGAAGAGCACGTTGAAACTACATCTGAGAAATAGTTCGTCTAACTAGTGATTCGGGATACTCATGTTTGATTTATTAGACTAAATAAAGCTACACATAAAACAAATGATTTCCGTTAGTGGGACATTTGTAAATCGGGAGATGAAATCCAGAGAAATCACCCTTTCCTGATAGGCTGACATTTTTGATTAGATCAACAAAGTGGTATATCTCACTTAGGTTATGTTTCAAAATTTCATTGTTCACTGGATCTAGTATCCTGACGAGCCATTTGGCGATTGAATGATAAGGAGAATTGGTTATGCCTAGTATTAGACGAAGGGGGATACCTCCTTTGTGCACCATACAGTCAAAGGATCTAGGAACCTGATAGACAGGGTTGTTTGTAGAGTTCACTGTTAGTCAGTCCTTCATTTTTCAATTTCGTGAATAAATGACGCTCTATTTTATCGGTAGGATCTTTCCGAACTGCCTGTTTTGAAAACTTGTTTTCATCTGATAGAATAAATGAAACCTTATCTATATCATCCGATTTGTTCACAAGCACTATTTCACCATCTTTTTCAGGACGTATCATGAATAAGTCTCCTTATTTAAAGATTATAATTTAATTTCGGTTCATTGATTAGTTGTATCGCACAAAAAAAGTAATACTCAGTGAGCATTCAGTTAAGTATTTTTTGGCCATCAATAAAAATTCGTCTCACACTTTAAGATTCTTCAGTGATCAGTGCAGATTGTGGCTATGCAGGTGTCCCTGCTAGAACATTCTTTTTACGCTAAACTAAAAAAGAAATTGCTTATTGGATTAAGAGTAGTGCTGATAGTCATTATGCATTATTCTGAGCCAAGTGGTACTATATAATTGGTTGGACCAATCGAATTCACACAAGGTAACATTTTCAAACAGAAGATATCTGGCGACAGATAGACACTGTAAACGTACAACTTATTGTTATTGTGTGGTGATCCAAGTTGCCACACTTCATATAAGAAATAAAGATGAAAGATAGAGATAGAAAGTCGTCAAAAGAAATAAAAGATGCAATACGGTATGACGGTTAAGATAATGTGTGGATGTATCCATCTCATTCCTATCAATCATTCGGCGTATCACAGAATCTGCATCGAGAGGTTTATGTTATCATAAAAAACTCAGCGAACGTATCTACATTTATCTAGACGACTCAGACCCACAATCAAAGAATTTTGAGACTCATGCCATGTTTTGGACTGGCCACATCTAACCACTACCCAGCCTGAATCTTCATACGCCGAAATCCAGCGACAACGTAGACGGTAAATACACCCGTGTAATGCATGCAATAGGCGTAACGGCTTCATCCACCGACAATCTCCTCATAATGTCCAGAAGGCTCTTAATATTTTCAGAGCCTTCACCCACCAGGACTATGTTGTCTCCTTACTTCAAGTCCACTTATAATAAGATCAATAGAAATAAAGTCAAACGATTAAAGGACGACATCGATAATCACGTCTGCAACATAAATCAAAAAGGAAAGAGTGGACATCCTTGACGAACACTGCTCTACCTACACAAATCACCTGACATCCCATCATAAGTTATAACATGCCCATGGGGAGTCCAATGTAATGACATACTTACCAGGAACCCCTCTTCACTCAGAGATCATTACCATAAGACCTCTCAACCCACAGGATAAAAACACTCTCTTCAGGCCAGGAAATACAGTCAATGTGAGACGACAGGGAGTGTCTGTGTTCGGAAACCTGGAGGAGGGTTGTTATCTGTCGTTTGATATACCAACTACCGAGTGTGAAACCGCGCCCGCTTTCTCAGGTTTGCTTTTTCCCATCACAGAAGCACTGACTTGACTAAATTAGCGCTGAAAATCCGGACCTTGTTCACGCTCTATGCCAAGTGCTTTTTTTCGATCCTGGCTTTGACATCCTCATCTGTGCGACGAAAATCACACTGGAGTAAATCACACTTGTAACATTCTCATTATTATTATTATTCCTTTAGGTTCCTAGTAAAACATAGGGCTTCAGTGGCACATCTCCATTTCACGCTGTTTTCTGCAGTCTTTTTAACTTGGCTCCACGACTGCCCACAAGCTTTCATTTCTTCCTCACATCATCTCCTCCATGTCATCCTCCGCTCATACGCTCAACTCGTCGTTTCCCATGCGCGTTCCACTCTAGGGCCTGGCACGTGATGTTCCCAAATGGTCTTTTCGGTGTATGCCCAATCCATCTCCACTTTTTTCTATATATTTGTTGTGCGATGGGTTCTTGGTTAGTTCGTTGTCAACCAGAGTTCCTTGTTGCTTATTCTTATTATTCTGGTCATCTGATCTTCAGTATCGAATAAGCGTAGGTGGTAGCTGCTATTGAGTGTCTGTAGTTTGTTAGAAATGCTTTGGGTAACTCGCCAAGTCTTTCAACCACCACAGAAGCACTGACTTGACTGAATTAGCGCTGAAAATCCGGACCTTGTTCACGCTCTATGCCGAGTGCTTTTTTTTCGATCCTGGCTTTGACATC
This sequence comes from Heterobilharzia americana, assembly GCA_944470555.2. Classification (NCBI taxonomy): domain Eukaryota; kingdom Metazoa; phylum Platyhelminthes; class Trematoda; order Strigeidida; family Schistosomatidae; genus Heterobilharzia; species Heterobilharzia americana. Next base: position 101,200,035 of record OX104134.1, read on the forward strand.
CTCATCTGTGCCACCTGTAATTGAAACGATGCTGCCTCGGTGGTAGGTGAAGGAGACAACTTTCTTTAGATTTCTCCCGTTGATGGTGATTAGTGCTTGTTGTTGTTGGTTGGGTATCTTCATAACCTCTATCATCTCTACGTTCAACTGGAGTCCCGTCTTCGCCGCCTCTTCTGTCAACTTGTCAGCGTTCGCCGGTAGATCTTCGAGTTTGTAAGACATTAGACAATCCATCGTCGCGAAATCCAAATCTTCTAGGGTCTTTTTATCGGTCCAGTGTATGCCCCTCTTCTCGCTCGTCACAGTTTGCCGCATGATCCAATCCAGTCGACCACAATCATCATCATCGGTGATAGTAGGCGGGAACCTTGTCTTACTCCAGTCCCGTCTTCACTTCAAAGGCGTCACTGAGATTTCCGTTGTGAATCGCTTAGCATGTAGCATTCTCATACAGCATTTAGCTGTTGAATTAGGTTGATAAAGGTTTTTGGCACTAAAACCGTAGTGTTGAAGCAGCTGCGATCGAAGGCTTTTTCAAAATTGATGAGTTTAAGTTGACTACTATTCTATGCTCTGTTCTTTGATGATGTGTAGTGTAGCGTTGCATTTGATCCGCACATGATTTGTTCTTCCTGAAGCCAGCATGCTCCGGTCGTAATTTTGAATCCAGAGCATATTTTAGTCTCCAGGATAATGCGGCTTAATATTTTGCTTGGGGTGGACAGAAACAGGAGCGTAATATTCTGCGCCAGTTCTTACAAAGACTAAGGTCGCCCTTCTTTGGGAGTTTGGCAATGTAGCTCTTCTTCCAATGGGAAGGTACCTTTCCTTTCTTCCTTCCAAACCTTCTGCAATAATCGCGTGAGCATGTCCACTGTTGTCTATGCGTCTGTTTTCAGTGCTTCTGGATGGATCCGTCTGGTCCTGCTTCTTTCCCAGCTTTCAGCAACTTTATGGCGTTCATAACTTCACTTCTGCTTTTGTCTGAGGGTTCGTGTTCACTGATAGTTATGTGGCTCCTGGTGGTATTTCTCAACGAATTGCACGTGATGGTGGTGGTTGATTCAAGAGTTTTTGAAGTGGTTAGCCATTGTAACATTCTCTAGTGCACAACTATCATGAGAACTAAGGAGCCTACATAGTTTACTTTCACCTCCGAAATTAAATTTAATTGTCTGAAATGTTAAAGAATTAAGCACAAGATCATTGTCTCAGCATTATCTTCCGATAGAATGTGGGAAGTAGTTTAGTTGACAGCAATCTGTTAGGAGGAGATAGGGATGCGAACTCTCAAGATATTAGAATATTTCATAAAATTGACATTAACTGAAGACAATACGTCTCGCAGAAGGGAAGAAAAAACCGGGTAAAACGAAGGCTCCTTCACAAACACCAGTGAGTAACGAGGTGGAGGGCTTCTATCTGTGAACGGTATGTTGTTTCCTTACAGGGAAATAGGAATGCAGCCAGCTGATTATCCAGGACTCAGTATGAGTCCCCATCACCTTGGTCCGCAAAAGTGGTCTTGGGACAAACCAAATGCTGAATTATAGTCTTGAAAGGGACACTTGACAAACCTGGGATTCCTGTCGAGTTTACAGGCAATACTGCGATATGAGACAGTGCTGGCATCCAGAGTAATTATCTTACTTTTGTATGCAAAGTGATTAGGATCTCCGAGAGCCTTCATTAAGGGTTCGAGCACAGGTATTAGCTTCCCCACCATTTTCAACAACGGAAAAGTAACTGAAATCGGACAGAGTTTCAGAAGTGCACCTGGAGTCCCTGACTTACGTACGGGGACTATCGTGATATCTTTCCATGCAGCTGGTATTTTGTTTTCTGAAAACGATCCGTTAAACATGTTAGCTAATGGATGGATGGCATAAAATATCAGCACACTTCGTGAACACGAAGCTTGACACACCATCTGGACCTAAACTGTGTTAAGCGTTTGGAGATTTGAAAACATGTTTTTCGGTGAGTTCCGGACAACATTCTTCATTGGAAATGTGTGAAGAAAGTGGGATGATGTATAAACGCTTTGTTCAAAGTACAGACGTCAACACGTGCTTCTTTACTGAGGTGCTTACCACCAGTGAGGTCTTTAAGAAGTTTCCACATCCTGGAGGAGATTTTGCATGACAAAAGTTTCTGCTTATATAGTAGACCTAGACATTTAGTTCTTAACCTAATTAAAACGTTCAGTCGATGAGCACTAGTGTCATCGTTTACTTTATGTAGCCTTTCCTTTTCTCTTAAGTTGAGAAGATATATGATCGAAGCGCAAAAGTAGCTTTTCACTAAGTCAGTAGATATCCAGGTGAAACTTGAAATATCATATCACACCACCATTGGTGTTGTTCGAAATATCGCTGTCAAATATGTTCTAGTCTGTACCTTGTAGCATTTCTCTGAGGTGAAGTATGTTACTTTGTGAATAGTTTCTATGTACGGTTTTCGTATGCCGATATGTGAAGGCTGTTTTGTGCAGTTTGCCTTATATTTTGGGCGAAAACGAATAATGCAATGAACAGAGCAGTGGGGCTCTCATTCAAGTCCCTTATATATCAGTATCATTGACGAATACCCAGTCTGACCACTTGTTCTTTGCATGCTACTAAATTGTACCAAATTCAACCGGTGCACTTTTGTGGGAGGTTCCACCATGATTTAATCTGACTACCTCTTTAATAAGAAGTTCGGCTATACGAGAGGTAACCCAGAGATGTCAGGTCCTACGTTGACGCTGACTGATTGACGGATCTCTTGATTTACAATTCGGATATGGCTGATCAGAAACACATCTCAGAAGACTGCGTCTTCACTTAACAGTATTATTTCACCTGTGTACTTCAAGTCCACTAGGAAGACACCCACAAAAATACCAATTCATCTTAAGTTCAACGACAAGGGCGAAACCTCCATAATCACGTCTGCAACATAAATCAAAAAGGAAAGAGTGGACATCCTTGACGAACACTGCTCTACCTACACAAATCACCTGACATCCCATCATAAGTTATAACATGCCCATGGGGAGTCCAATGTAATGACATACTTACCAGGAACCCCTCTTCACTCAGAGATCATTACCATAAGACCTCTCAACCCACAGGATAAAACACTCTCTTCAGGCCAGGAAATACAGTCAATGTGAGACGACAGTGAGTGTCTGTGTTCGGAAACCTGGAGGAGGGTTGTTATCTGTCGATTGATATACCAACTACCGAGTGTGAAACCGCGCCGGCTTTCTCAGGTTTGCTTTTTCCCAAGCTCCACTCACAAGACCAATGACCATACAGCTGAAGATCTTAGGCACTGTAGCCGTAAGGTTGGTTCTCCAGGAGTCACCATTAAGCGATACCTCTCCTTTCCCAAAGACTACGACAATCGGGGATTTCGACTAGTCAGAGGAAATCAAACCTGACTCCTATTTGCTAGTTGACACTCCAGTTAACCTGACCACTAATCCACGATCACCGTCACAAATTACCTCTGGTACTAGTCTGTCTCAGTCGGTTGCCCTTCCTCGTTTCAGATTACTTTCAACTTTGGTAACGCTTGGAGGTCCTGTCTCAATATACTGTTAAGGATTCCACTGCACAGAGGATAACGCGAAAACACCGGAAGGCCAGTTGGACTGTTCCTCGAAGCGTTCCACCCATCGTTCCAGTTGTATCACCTGTAGGCAAACTGCCGATCCATCCTTCTCTGCTGTAATCTCACTAATTACTGACCAGTTCTCCTCCTTTGGTCCGTCTAATAACTGTATTCGGTTATCTACCATCACACTACCTTTTGCATCTAATTAACCTTCGCTGCTCACCACTGCTCACGATCATAGCGTCAACTTCTTGGCTGTTGATATTTCAGTTGCTTCCTTTTTCTCGTTGTGCTTGGAACCTAGAGGAATGGGTTCACGCGCACCCATTAATTCAGAAGGAGCAGTTGAGATCCACTGACCCATCCTTTCCATACACTTTCTGAGAGTCATCGTCGGTCTGTAAGGGCTGTTTGTAAAGTAGATTTGAGATGACGCCATACTTCTTCAGGTTGAGTGACTTTGTCCTGTCCTCATAACTGTATAGCTAGTTGGTCTCTAAAACAGGGTTAGTACTCTCATCCTCCAGCTGCGTTAGCAATGATCTTGCTGCATTAGTTTCTTTGCGTACATTTAACCTCAGACATATGCATGCTCGCTCAAAGAAACACGTGATTACTTTTTAAACCCATGCTCCAGAAGAAGCAACAATCTTTTGCTGATAGCTGATAGGAATATGGTCTCTTTGTATCCATGATTGACTTGTGGTCGGTGAATACCAAGAAACATTTTTACGTTATTGTTTGTAATGTCTTGCCGTTGATGGGACAGAGTTTAGTTCATGTTTCGGTGAGAACAGCATTCACTGGAAGGCATGTTCATCCAGCAGACGAGTCCCAAATAGGATGAAACGCGTATCTAGGATCTCACTACTAGCCACCATCCATTAGTACTATGAGGGCCAATTTATTTGTGAAGTTCGTCACAGTCAAAAACAAATTGTTGTCTGAACACATTCTTAACAGGCGATCTCCACTATTCGTTTGCTCGGCTGGGTTGCCAAAGTACCAAGTTTTCCGTGTAACTCATCCTTCACTTCATCCGAACTACAACTAGTGGGTGCATAAACACAGATCACAAAGACAACGGTGAGTTTCACTACTGATTTTAGTCCTTGCTGCACCGTTCAGTTGAACAATCCACTGGCAACTGTCAACTCGGATTCCATGGAGAAAAGTACGACGCGCCTTACCACTTAATGCTAAACGCACACCTGGAAGACCACAAGGACGAGCCATCAAATCTCCAGGAATTCAGAGTGGACTTCGTAGATTCATTATATTGGTCGAATAACGTGGAGTGAGTGATCGCATTTGGGTCCAGTGTGCATGTTTCACAAGTACAGAACACGTCCATGGAGTGAGGTGGCAGTTTTCGCCACCGCAGACTGCTAGCCGATTTGACGGAGGATGTGGACATTGTGAACTTTGGAATGTAGTCTTGAGCGTGGATTTAGAGGACCAAGGATGCTGTTCTGTGAACTGAAATTGTTATCAAGGTGTCCAGAAGCTTAATGAAGTAGAGACGATGTAGGAATATTGACCTAGAGATGTGGGAAATAGTTAGGAGGTAATAGTATTGAGTATTCGTAGAGCCTAGGGGATATTTATTTAGGGTTCGTTACACATAGCATTTGCGGAATTTTGAGACTTAAGTTCGTTTGACTCGACTCTAACCAAAAGCTCATGTTACCGGCACCGGAGGACCGTAAGATAGGTGGAAGTGTTTTATATTTGGGACTGATGTTTTCTATCACTCTAAGGTACGCCTTGCCACTTGCGGGAAACAAATTACTGCTGTCACCACCTGCGTTCTGACCCTATCATAGCCTGGTATCATACACTACGACAATAGTCACATTTTGTTTTACCAAGAGATCACCCTGTAATAAGTCATCCTTGGAAAGGATCAGAGGGGGTTACTAATCTCTCTGGAGTACCTGTTTGGACTTCGACCACGTGTTGTTGGCGTCCAACTGGTCGCAAGAAACAGGCGGCAGTGAAGTCTGTGAGTTTTCGATTGGAAGATGAGAGCATCAAGTCCATATTTGTTGAGATGGTTCAGCATTTGTCCGGAAACGACAGAAATTCTGATCCTGAGGAAACAGCGTGACATTCATTGTGCTGTACTTACCGCACAACTATTACACGGTATGTGGAAAATTAGATTAATTTGTTTCGTTGGATCAACAGGATCCGCAAGATGATAAGGTTTCCTTGTGAGTTCGCGGGTTTGAATGTCACCCTAATTACCACCTTGTTAGGAATTCTACATATAGTTTCTATTGTCCGTTCTTTATGCAGTTATACACTATGAGGGGATTGTAATTCTATCTAAGTTGCGTTGCCGTCGCATAACTGCTATGCAACAATCAGTACTTTTGTTTCGAGGATATTTGTTAATAAGTAGTGTCTTATCTATTTAATCTCACTATTAGGTCCCTTTGGTATAATGGTCAGATTTGTAGCTAGCTTGCTTAAATATCCAACTACACGGGCTTTAATTGATTTTGGGTTCTAGAAGGATAGGTGCATTGTTAACAAGGTTGTAAATCTGCATATCACAATGACTTAACGAGCTATGTTCGTGGGAACATCTTTTCCTTAAGATAGTTTTGAGACTAAATACCTTAACTATGATAGGTGTCTGAGTTTTGCTGGTGACTGGAAGGAGTGTGACAACCTTAACTTGTTTCCGGAAGATGAACAGCACTCTGTGCATAGGCTGCCTTCCCTACGAAAAAGCGGGGTTTGGAAAAGGTCGGCTACAAAGGAAGCATACTCCCACCCACCATGTGATCTTTCGGTGCCGGCGGTATAGACTTTTCAGCTGGATTAAAGGCAGTCAGGGTTATACATCTCAAACTTCCAGAAGGGTCGTGTGTGACTGAACTCAAGAAGATGTCTCTTACACTCCGTGATTACGCGTCAATACTGCCAATACAATCAACTCTTTCCTATGTCGTCCTTAATTTCTTTCAGGTTTGCAGCTCTTGGATAGCGATTGGAGTGCACGGAATAACGCCCTTGGTCTCCTGAAACCGCACTCCAAACTGCACATTAGAGTTCTCAGTGTCCGTATCCTCCATCAACTCGGATAACAAGCCAAAAGTCTATCGTGTCATGCCACAGACATATTTCGTGTTTCTAATACACCCAAACAAGACCCAAATGCATTTACTTAACATCCCCCGGCTAACTTTGTGAGTCCGTAAATCCACTCCTTGAGTCTCTAGAGATTCAATGGCCAGTTCCCAAAGTCATTCGGAGGCAGATACAGCTCTAGTCCTTAGGCTAAAAGTGCACCGCTCAACTGGATCACAGTTAACTTCCGCCGATGTACTGTCCGACTGAACGATGCTTTGAGGAGTGAAAGAAGCAGTGGAACTCACCGTTGTGATCTTTCCTTTAACATCCAATACCTGCAGCTCGAAAGAAGTGTAGCATGGGTTCCATGAAAAACTGTTTAGTCTCCTACGTAAAACTGAACACTCAGATGTGGTTGTCGTAGCAGATAATTGCAATGGACTAAAAGGGTGAGATTAGTGAAGCAGAAAACCAGCTGAGCGAACAGACGATGGCAGTCGCCTTTTACTTCTGTATTCAAAGAACCATCGATTAGAGGCAAGCACGAATCTCATACACAGACATTCACTGACGTGGCACACAAAGACTTAAGCAGTTGGAAAAATAGGGCATATCGCCAACATTTATTGCTGGAAGGGGGCCGTAAAAAATTACCGCCTGAACCGATGCGAAAAACCCGCGGTAACTAGAACACTGATACCGCAGCTGAAGCATGAGAGTACTAACCCTGTTTTAGAGACCAACTAGCTATACAGTTATGAGGACAGGACAAAGTCACTCAACCTGAAGAAGTATGGCGTCATCTCAAATCTACTTTACAAACAGCCTTACAGACCGACGATGACTCTCAGAAAGTGTATGGAAAGGATGGGTCAGTGGATCTCAACTGCTCCTTCTGAATTAATGGGTGCGCGTGAACCCATTCCTCTAGGTTCCAAGCACAACGAGAAAAAGGAAGCAACTGAAATATCAACAGCCAAGAAGTTGACGCTATGATCGTGAGCAGTGGTGAGCAGCGAAGGTTAATTAGATGCAAAAGGTAGTGTGATGGTAGATAACCGAATACAGTTATTTAGACGGACCAAAGGAGGAGAACTGGTCAGTAATTAGTGAGATTACAGCAGAGAAGGATGGATCGGCAGTTTGCCTACAGGTGATACAACTGGAACGATGGGTGGAACGCTTCGAGGAACAGTCCAACTGGCCTTCCGGTGTTTTCGCGTTATCCTCTGTGCAGTGGAATCCTTAACAGTATATTGAGACAGGACCTCCAAGCGTTACCAAAGTTGAAAGTAATCTGAAACGAGGAAGGGCAACCGACTGAGACAGACTAGTACCAGAGGTAATTTGTGACGGTGATCGTGGATTAGTGGTCAGGTTAACTGGAGTGTCAACTAGCAAATAGGAGTCAGGTTTGATTTCCTCTGACTAGTCGAAATCCCCGATTGTCGTAGTCTTTGGGAAAGGAGAGGTATCGCTTAATGGTGACTCCTGGAGAACCAACCTTACGGCTACAGTGCCTAAGATCTTCAGCTGTATGGTCATTGGTCTTGTGAGTGGAGCTTGGGAAAAAGCAAACCTGAGAAAGCCGGCGCGGTTTCACACTCGGTAGTTGGTATATCAATCGACAGATAACAACCCTCCTCCAGGTTTCCGAACACAGACACTCACTGTCGTCTCACATTGACTGTATTTCCTGGCCTGAAGAGAGTGTTTTATCCTGTGGGTTGAGAGGTCTTATGGTAATGATCTCTGAGTGAAGAGGGGTTCCTGGTAAGTATGTCATTACATTGGACTCCCCATGGGCATGTTATAACTTATGATGGGATGTCAGGTGATTTGTGTAGGTAGAGCAGTGTTCGTCAAGGATGTCCACTCTTTCCTTTTTGATTTATGTTGCAGACGTGATTATGGAGGTTTCGCCCTTGTCGTTGAACTTAAGATGAATTGGTATTTTTGTGGGTGTCTTCCTAGTGGACTTGAAGTACACAGGTGAAATAATACTGTTAAGTGAAGACGCAGTCTTCTGAGATGTGTTTCTGATCAGCCATATCCGAATTGTAAATCAAGAGATCCGTCAATCAGTCAGCGTCAACGTAGGACCTGACATCTCTGGGTTACCTCTCGTATAGCCGAACTTCTTATTAAAGAGGTAGTCAGATTAAATCATGGTGGAACCTCCCACAAAAGTGCACCGGTTGAATTTGGTACAATTTAGTAGCATGCAAAGAACAAGTGGTCAGACTGGGTATTCGTCAATGATACTGATATATAAGGGACTTGAATGAGAGCCCCACTGCTCTGTTCATTGCATTATTCGTTTTTCGCCCAAAATATAAGGCAAACTGCACAAAACAGCCTTCACATATCGGCATACGAAAACCGTACATAGAAACTATTCACAAAGTAACATACTTCACCTCAGAGAAATGCTACAAGGTACAGACTAGAACATATTTGACAGCGATATTTCGAACAACACCAATGGTGGTGTGATATGATATTTCAAGTTTCACCTGGATATCTACTGACTTAGTGAAAAGCTACTTTTGCGCTTCGATCATATATCTTCTCAACTTAAGAGAAAAGGAAAGGCTACATAAAGTAAACGATGACACTAGTGCTCATCGACTGAACGTTTTAATTAGGTTAAGAACTAAATGTCTAGGTCTACTATATAAGCAGAAACTTTTGTCATGCAAAATCTCCTCCAGGATGTGGAAACTTCTTAAAGACCTCACTGGTGGTAAGCACCTCAGTAAAGAAGCACGTGTTGACGTCTGTACTTTGAACAAAGCGTTTATACATCATCCCACTTTCTTCACACATTTCCAATGAAGAATGTTGTCCGGAACTCACCGAAAAACATGTTTTCAAATCTCCAAACGCTTAACACAGTTTAGGTCCAGATGGTGTGTCAAGCTTCGTGTTCACGAAGTGTGCTGATATTTTATGCCATCCATCCATTAGCTAACATGTTTAACGGATCGTTTTCAGAAAACAAAATACCAGCTGCATGGAAAGATATCACGATAGTCCCCGTACGTAAGTCAGGGACTCCAGGTGCACTTCTGAAACTCTGTCCGATTTCAGTTACTTTTCCGTTGTTGAAAATGGTGGGGAAGCTAATACCTGTGCTCGAACCCTTAATGAAGGCTCTCGGAGATCCTAATCACTTTGCATACAAAAGTAAGATAATTACTCTGGATGCCAGCACTGTCTCATATCGCAGTATTGCCTGTAAACTCGACAGGAATCCCAGGTTTGTCAAGTGTCCCTTTCAAGACTATAATTCAGCATTTGGTTTGTCCCAAGACCACTTTTGCGGACCAAGGTGATGGGGACTCATACTGAGTCCTGGATAATCAGCTGGCTGCATTCCTATTTCCCTGTAAGGAAACAACATACCGTTCACAGATAGAAGCCCTCCACCTCGTTACTCACTGGTGTTTGTGAAGGAGCCTTCGTTTTACCCGGTTTTTTCTTCCCTTCTGCGAGACGTATTGTCTTCAGTTAATGTCAATTTTATGAAATATTCTAATATCTTGAGAGTTCGCATCCCTATCTCCTCCTAACAGATTGCTGTCAACTAAACTACTTCCCACATTCTATCGGAAGATAATGCTGAGACAATGATCTTGTGCTTAATTCTTTAACATTTCAGACAATTAAATTTAATTTCGGAGGTGAAAGTAAACTATGTAGGCTCCTTAGTTCTCATGATAGTTGTGCACTAGAGAATGTTACAATGGGCTAACCACTTCAAAAACTCTTGAATCAACCACCACCATCACGTGCAATTCGTTGAGAAATACCACCAGGAGCACATAACTATCAGTGAACACGAACCCTCAGACAAAAGCAGAAGTGAAGTTATGAACGCCATAAAGTTGCTGAAAGCTGGGAAAGAAGCAGGACCAGACGGATCCATCCAGAAGCACTGAAAACAGACGCATAGACAACAGTGGACATGCTCACGCGATTATTGCAGAAGGTTTGGAAGGAAGAAAGGAAAGGTACCTTCCCATTGGAAGAAGAGCTACATTGCCAAACTCCCAAGAAGGGCGACCTTAGTCTTTGTAAGAACTGGCGCAGAATATTACGCTCCTGTTTCTGTCCACCCCAAGCAAAATATTAAGCCGCATTATCCTGGAGACTAAAATATGCTCTGGATTCAAAATTACGACCGGAGCATGCTGGCTTCAGGAAGAACAAATCATGTGCGGATCAAATGCAACGCTACACTACACATCATCAAAGAACAGAGCATAGAATAGTAGTCAACTTAAACTCATCAATTTTGAAAAAGCCTTCGATCGCAGCTGCTTCAACACTACGGTTTTAGTGCCAAAAACCTTTATCAACCTAATTCAACAGCTAAATGCTGTATGAGAATGCTACATGCTAAGCGATTCACAACGGAAATCTCAGTGACGCCTTTGAAGTGAAGACGGGACTGGAGTAAGACAAGGTTCCCGCCTACTATCACCGATGATGATGATTGTGGTCGACTGGATTGGATCATGCGGCAAACTGTGACGAGCGAGAAGAGGGGCATACACTGGACCGATAAAAAGACCCTAGAAGATTTGGATTTCGCGACGATGGATTGTCTAATGTCTTACAAACTCGAAGATCTACCGGCGAACGCTGACAAGTTGACAGAAGAGGCGGCGAAGACGGGACTCCAGTTGAACGTAGAGATGATAGAGGTTATGAAGATACCCAACCAACAACAACAAGCACTAATCACCATCAACGGGAGAAATCTAAAGAAAGTTGTCTCCTTCACCTACCACCGAGGCAGCATCGTTTCAATTACAGGTGGCACAGATGAGGATGTCAAAGCCAGGATCGAAAAAAAAGCACTCGGCATAGAGCGTGAACAAGGTCCGGATTTTCAGCGCTAATTCAGTCAAGTCAGTGCTTCTGTGGTGGTTGAAAGACTTGGCGAGTTACCCAAAGCATTTCTAACAAACTACAGACACTCAATAGCAGCTACCACCTACGCTTATTCGATACTGAAGATCAGATGACCAGAATAATAAGAATAAGCAACAAGGAACTCTGGTTGACAACGAACTAACCAAGAACCCATCGCACAACAAATATATAGAAAAAAGTGGAGATGGATTGGGCATACACCGAAAAGACCATTTGGGAACATCACGTGCCAGGCCCTAGAGTGGAACGCGCATGGGAAACGACGAGTTGAGCGTATGAGCGGAGGATGACATGGAGGAGATGATGTGAGGAAGAAATGAAAGCTTGTGGGCAGTCGTGGAGCCAAGTTAAAAAGACTGCAGAAAACAGCGTGAAATGGAGATGTGCCACTGAAGCCCTATGTTTTACTAGGAACCTAAAGGAATAATAATAATAATGAGAATGTTACAAGTGTGATTTACTCCAGTGTGATTTTCGTCGAACATATCCTGGTCCTTTCATATCCTACTAATTTCCGAAGGAATTTTCCGCCTAACTTTCTAGATGAGGAATTTGAGAGTATTTGATATAACGCAGCTTCTTGTGCTTAGTAAAATTCCGCATCTTCCCTAACCTTCTCTATTGTTCCCCTTTATTCTCTATTGAGTTGCTGAATGACGACTGTCAGCAAACCAGTGGTGTACCTCTGAACCTTCTAGTTAAAACAGTTGTGGAGAAGCATATTGATTCATGTAAACATTTGGCAGGAGTTATTTTATAAAGGATCCTCTTCACTCATAGCCCTCTGTGTGTTGGTCCTCAGGAAAGACAGAAGCAAGTATATAAGAAGTTATGCACGCACTACTAAATATAAAAACTACAATACCGTATTTAGCTCGTCTCCTGTGCGATGAAGAAAGCAAACTAATTAGTGAGTAACGGTTTATAGATATCCACACCAAGTTGGGATTTGATAGTTCCAAAAAAGTTGGGCATTAGGTAAATGATATTCATTATTTTGGTATTTGTATTTCCCAATGAATGTGAAACAATAAATTTCTTTCAAATGACGTTTCGCTATTTAGCGCTAATAGCCTTATCAAAGTTATAGTCAACCAGTCAACCTCGCCTGGTTAACTAGTTCACTAGTTACTAGCCGGTCCTAAGCCCGCGTAAAGAGGGAAGGTTGGGCATACGGCTAGCAACCCTACCCCGGAAAACAAATCTAACCGCTAAAGAAACTTCAAAGCACAAACAAAATATAAAAAATGAAAACAAACTTATTCCCCGCTGGAATCGGAGAGGCGAAATGACGCCAGTTGGTGAAAGCCTTCGCGAAGCCAATTGTTGGCCGATTTGCCTTCTCTCGATGAAAGCGAAAGTAAACGTGGGGACATGGAATGTCCTGCACCATGTTTGAACCCAGCAAGGCAGCCCAGATTGCAAAGGAGATGAGAAGGTATCACATTGAAGTGCTTGGAATTTGCGAAAGCAGATGGAATGGGAGTGGACTCTCCAAACTGTCAACTGGAAAATCAATAATCTACTCCGATATTGTCACCCAGACGACAACCACGAGAACACTGAGTGATGAAGTGGCTATCATCATGTCCACAACAGCATCGAAGGCTCTCATGCAGTGGGAACCAATCTCCTCCGGAAGGATCATGACAGCAGGATTCAACTCAAAAGGAAGGAAGGAAGGTCACAATCATACAATGCTACCCTATGCACCTACAAATAATGCAGATCAAGAGAAGGAGGAGGAATTCTACAGACAACTTCAATCAACACTGGACAAGACGTCAGTTGGCGATATCAAAATTCTAATGGGCGACATGAATGCCAAACTGGGAGGGGACAACACGGGAAGAGAACTAACCATGGGTCAAGAAGCGCTCGGTGAGATGATGAACGAGAATGGAGAATTGTTTGCAGAATTCTGTGCATTCAACGATTTGGTGATTGGAGGCAGGCATGTGTTCAGGCACAAGGATATCCACAGAGCCACATGGATTTCACCAGACACCAGGACACACTAAAAATCAAATCGACTTTATCTCAATCTCAAGAAAATGGAGACGCAGTCTACTTGACACAAGGTCAAGAAGAGGAGCAGATGTAGGTTCAGACCACTCACTATCTAGTGCAAGGAACCTTCCAAATCAAGTTGAAAGCCTTCAAGGAAGCTGGTGATAGACCTCAATTCAAGTACAACACTCGGAAACTGAAGGATGTAACTACAAAGGAGATCTTCAAGGCAGCCATCAAGACAAAATGGGAGATATCCAGCAACATCCCTGAAGAAACCTGTGTGGAAGAACACTGGAAGTCTTTGAAAGCTATGTGGAAAGAAACCTGCACAACAGTATTAGGAAGGAAGAAGAAAGAAGACAAGGAATGGATCTCGACGGATACCTGGAAGCTGATAGAGGAGAGGAGGATGGTGAAGCAGAAGATAAACCAGTGCAAGGATGCTCAACGACAAGAGGAGCTGAGCACAATGTATAAAACAGTGGACAAAGAAGTGAAGAAGAGTGCACGCAAAGACAAAAGACACTTCTACGAAACACTGGCAAGTGAAGCAGAACAGGCTGCAGGTAGGAGAGATAGAGACCTGACGACATTGTATCAAATAACCAGGTTGCTATCAGGGAAGAGATCAACACACATGAAACCAATAAAAGATGATGAAGGAAATTTAGTTACTAAAGAGGAGAAACAAAAGAAACAATGGGCCGACCACTTCAAGAAACTTTTGAACAGACCACCACCACCATCTGCACTTCGTCCACAAATACCACCTGCAGCCACAGAACTACAAGTGAACATAAATCCTCCGATAAAAGTGGAAGTCCTCAGCTCCATAATGCTATTGAAATGCGGGAAAGCAGCAGGAACAGATGGAATCCCGCCAGAAGCACTGAAAACAGACGCAGAGACAACAACGGATATGCTCACACCACATCACTATTGCAGAAGGTGTGGAAGGAATGGAAGGTACCTGGCGATTGGAAGAAGGGTTACCTTGTCAAACTACCAAATAAGGGAGACCTCAGTATTTGCAAGAACTGGTGTAGAATCATACTGCTCTCTGTCTACACAAAGCAAGCAAAATATTAATCCGCATCATCCTGGAGAGGCTTAAGGATGCACTGGACTCAAAACTACGACCGGAACAGGCTGGGTTCATGAAGTACAAATCATGTGCAGACCAAATTGCAACGCTTCGCATCATCATAGAACAGAGTATAGAATGGCAGTCAACTCTCTACCTCAACTTCATCGACTTTGAGAAGGCCTTTGACAGCGTCGACCGAGAAGTAATTTGGAAACTGCTTCAATACTACGGAGTACCGCAAACCTTTATCAACCTCATTCGAACAACTATATGAAGATGCCACATGCCAAGTAATTCACAATGGGAAGCTCAGTGATGCCTTTGATGCGAAGACAGGAGTAAAACAAGGTTGCCTACTATCACCCATGATATTCCTGATTGTAGTGGACTGGATCATGCAACAAACAGTGGGGAGCTGTGAGAAGAGGGGGATACGCTGGACGGCGGAAAAAGAACCTAGAAGATTTGGATTTCGCCGATGACTTGTGCCTAATGTCACACAAACTTGAAGATCTACAGGCGAAAACCAACAAGTTGACAGAAGAGGCAGAGCAGCGAAGACAGGACTTCAAGTGAATATAGAGAAGACAGAGGTGATGAAGATACCGCACCACCACCATCAACAACAACAACAAACTCCAGTCAACATCAACGGGAGAAACGTAAAGGAAGTAACCTCCTTCACTTATCTAGGAAGCACTGTTTCAACTACAGGCGGCACAGACGAGGATGTCAAAGCAGCCGGGATCGGAAAAGCCATAAACGCGTTGATTAGCCTGAAACCAGTGTGGAGATCTTCTGCACTCAGCATGCGGAACAAGA
The DNA here is from genome assembly GCA_944470555.2 of Heterobilharzia americana. NCBI lineage: Eukaryota > Metazoa > Platyhelminthes > Trematoda > Strigeidida > Schistosomatidae > Heterobilharzia > Heterobilharzia americana. Next base: position 101,215,591 of record OX104134.1, read on the forward strand.
TACGGATTTTCAACACCAACGTCAAGTCAGTGCTCCTATATGGTTCAGAGACTTGGCGCGTTACGAAAGGCATCTCCAATAAACTACAGACATTCATCAACAACTGCTTACGCTGTCGCTACTGAAGATCAGATGGATTGCCAGAAAGAATAAGCAACAAGGAACTCTGGGAACGAACCAACCAAGAACCTATCAGCGCAACAAATATGCAGGAGGAAGTGGAGATGGAATTGGCCATGCACTGAGAAAGCCGACTGAGGACATCACGCGTCAGGCCAGTACTCGAGTGGAATCCCCATGGGAAACGACGAGTTGGGTGTCTCAGGTGAGGGTGACATGGAGGAGATCGTGCGAGGAGGAAATGAGAGCTTGTGGGCTGTCGTGGAACCAGGTTCAAAAGATCTCAGAGAACAGAGGTCACTGGAGACGTGCTACTGAAGCCCTATGTTCCACTAGGAACCCAAGGGACTAATAATAATAATAATAATAATAATAATAATAATAATAATAATAATAATAATAATAATAAACTTATATATGGCAACTTGATAAGTGTTATTCTGCATGAATGCGTCTGCGTTGTCAGAATTGCCGAATAAAGATTATATACATATACAGTGTGTTATGTGTGAAGTGTATGAATTAGATGAGATTTGTGTGTACACGTGTTGATAGTTCTGATTATATGTATGTTGGTTATGTCATTATGTGGGGGTGTATTGCGACCAGGTCAAACTATGTTTTACTACCTCATTCCTATTCGGATAATTTTGATTACACTTAATGTGGTGAAGTTCTGCTATCAGACGTTCTTTATAATTTCTAAAGACTTTCTGAATAATTTCGATGTTGTCAAAATCGACCTTGTGACCTCAACAACAGTTATCCCTTACAGATCACAGACATCGAATGAAATTAGGACAGTGCTCAACAAATACGATATCAGTGTTCTATACAACATCAAAAACACTGCAGAGCACCTTAGTTCATTTGAAGGGCGAAATCCCTCCAGATTCAAAATCTGTGTTTATAAAATAAAATGCTCAGATTGTGATAACATATATATATATATATATATATATATATATATATATATATATATATATATATATATATATATATATACGGCAAACTTCCTGTGAAATCAAAATTAGGAAGAATGAACGCCGAAGGGCTTCCACCCCACCCCCCTAGAAACCTAGTGGAGTTGCAAAAAACTTGAAAACACTTCAGCCATAACTCTACTCGCCATAATTTGAGGTCACAAGGTCGATTTTGACAACATCGAAATTATTCAGAAAGTCTTTAGAAATTATAACGAACGTCTGATAGCAGAACTTCACCACATTAAGTGTAATCAAAATTATCCGAATAGGAATGAGGTAGTAAAACATAGTTTGACCTGGTCGCAATACACCCCCACATAATGACATAACCAACATACATATAATCAGAACTATCAACACGTGTACACACAAATCTCAATCTAATTCATACACTTCACACATAACACACTGTATATGTATATAATCTTTATTCGGCAATTCTGACAACGCAGACGCATTCATGCAGAATAACACTTATCAAGTTGCCATATATAAGCTTGGATATTGTAAATTCTGGTTGACCATAACTTTGATAAGGCTATTAGCGCTAAATAGAGAAACGTCATTTGAAAGAAATTTATTGTTTCACATTCATTGGGAAATACAAACACCGAAAAAAGGAATGAGTAAACAGCTTATTATTTATGTACTATGAATCTAATTGCTAATGTAACCGTTTCTTTAAGTTAGCTCTGCATTTTCAAGAAAGTTGTAGATAGAGTAAATATTCTCATCTTTTATATATGTATACTTATTTCATTTTGCCATGTAGGCATATACACTTCCTGTCCATTTGATGCTGTATGACATGCTGAAAACTCTGTAAAGTATTCCTGAAATATATTTTAGAATAAAACCATTATTATTAAAAAACTTATTTTAAAAAAGGACTGATATCGAAGTAGACGAAGGCGTATTAGAAGAGAATCAATTTGAAAACGGTTAATGAAAATATCAACGCTTTGGATGACATTAAAGACCGAATTCACCTGCGCCAGCATGACAGATTTTCAGCCATTTCAGAATATCAAGTTAGTAGGCACATAAATGAGAAATAATCAACAAAGTAGTCAATGATGGAAAGTTGCGCATATACTGAAAGAATGAATCAAGAAATATTTTATTTTGATAGGACGACTAACAAAAACATACCGTGGATGCATTCGATTCATGAAAATAAACTGTGATCATGTCACAGTCTCTCAAGCGGAAACCTACTGGAAAGTTGACATTTCTCCATACTGTTCAAACCAACAGTCAAAGACTTCATGCACTCAATTTGGAGGTTTGTGGAGACTTATTTATTGATTCCAGGTTGGTATTCATCATAGACTGACATCAGTTGGAGAAACACTGTAAGCCTGCAAGGACTGAACAGCTGTTTCGTCCTAGTATGGGTGGAATCGAGTGGTTCATATTTCCTACTTCCGTTAATTCACGATATAGCGCGACCTCCATCCAATGCTGTCATTGACTTGGTTGACCCTGCCGGTCACGACATCTCACTAGAACTTCTGGGACCACCTCTCAAAGCAAGTCACCAATGAGTATTAGATTGATTCAATTTGGAAGTTTGTTTATTGATTTCAGATTGTTATTCACCGTCGCGCTATATGGTGAACTAACAGAAGCAGGAAATATGGACCACTGAGTTCTAGCCCAGTGACTCAAGTACAACGTGCTGGCCGCGGAACCTGAAGGTTTTGGGTTCGGCCGATGGGAGTCGTGGGTGCGCACCCCTGAGGAGTCCCCATTCTGGGACGAAACAGCCATCTCAGGTTTACTGTTTCTCCAACTGATGTCAATGATGAGTACAAAGTTCATGTATGTCTTTGCTTGGCTGTATGTTACATTTGTGCCAACCTAAATGTGCTTCAGATAATATACGGCGGTGAGACAAAATTCCACAGGCCTGCATAACACGAATACAAGCTGTCTCCGTCGATTGTGCTTCAAAATTACACCAACTGAACTTCCTCTGCTACACATTGTCTTCATTTTAGTAGTTACGACTAATTTCCTTAGACTTTCATTTCCTCTTGTTTTATTTTCACTACTTTAACTCCTTTCTAGCTTATTTCTCTACCTTCCATCTTAGTCCCTTCAACCTTAATGTGTTGAAATAAGTTACTGCAACTTGGGGTGTAACGAAGTATTGCGAGGTCCTATGTAAATGATTACTGAATGTGCGTGAGCTGATATGAAGTCTAAATAGTCACCAGAATGTGTTGGTTCACTATGAACACTAGTATCTAAACCACCATTTCTTCTAGGCATAACTTTGAGATCCAACATAGCCAATTCCCCTAGCTCATCTCTCAACTCATAAATGAATTGGACTGAATTTACTACTTAGTTTATCAGGATGGAGAAACTAGGTATATTTTCTTATTTCAAACTATAAAATGTGTTGTTGCACCATACCCTTAGTGTATGATTAAATCTCAAAGTCATACCTACCCAACACATGTCTAAGCCATCTCAGCCGACTAAAGTCCACACCCTCATCAGTCGTCTTGCCCAGTACTCTTCGCTCTACTTCAACATTGCTCACATGGTGACCACCAGTGCAACGAAAAAACCTATGATCAAAGCCTCTCAATCGCTTCACGTCAACTTCCAACGACCATGTCTGACAGCCGTATAACGGAACAGGACGAACTGCAGCGCAGTGTAATTGTTCTTTTATATGTAGTCGGGTATCCCGCCAGTTGGCGCCACAAGTTAAGAATTGATAAACGGTCCTTCTGTATTCACCAACCAGCCAGTTTCAGCTGATGAAACTCCCAAGTGAGTGAAGTGGTCGACATATTCCCCTACTCCATTCCCCATCACTAAACTAGGAGTAGTTGAAGACCATACTTACAGCAACATCTTACATCAGACAGGTGAGAAACGCATGCCAAACATACTTGGATTTCTGCTCTAGGATTTCAGATGACCTTGCATTTTGTCAGCGTCTTCACCCAACAGGGCAATATCGTCTGCACACTCTCAAACAACCAAGTGATCTCCAGGGTTAGGTCGATCCCTGTGAAGTAAGACATTTATAAGATCATGTCCATTAGTATGCCTATGACGAAGTTAGGCAGGAATGGTGACAGTGAACATTGCTGGCGAATACCATTGGTTGTCATCAATTCACTTAACAACTCTACGTAAGTTCTTACACGACTGAGTTTGCGTAGAGAGCTTTGATTAGCGTTATATACTTGCTTGGTACTCCCTTCACAGTCACCTCATGGTCGACTGAGTCGCATACCACCTTAAGATCAAGAAATAGGGTGTGTCAATCACTGGTAGGTATGTCTGTTTGGCGTTTCCGAAGTTTACCGCGCAGCTTGTCAGTTGCTTTTCCTGAGACATAATGGACTCATTCTTACTATCATTGGTTTCACTAATCATCTAGTTACCGGTACTCTTCATGAGTCTAAATAATGATTATTTTTAAGCTAAACAAACTGAATTTAATGTCCATGTAGAGGATCACTGTAAGACATCAGATAAATACTGTATCGCACGCGAATTGGGTTTTTGTTTCGCTAATTGGCACTTAGTATAGTTCGCCGAAATACGGTCACTGTGCATGTCTTTCAACCTGATTTCAATGTTTTGTTATACACAAGACTATCATCCAACCATTTGACTGAGGCTAAAGGACTTTTCACGTTTAAATTCTCCACTTCTGCGCACCAAAACTTAGTAATTCATAACTGGGAAGACGATTTCGTTATTTTTACTTAAAAATAGGCAGCCCTAATCAAATTATTGATGTAAGACGTGGAAGCGGATTTAGTTGCTGTTATGCTCCATGAAAAGTCTGGGAGGGTAAGTAGTACAGTATAGAAAAGCTCAGAAAACAACTGTCATCCTTCAAACGAATGACCATAATATTCAGATATTAAACTATAACACCAAGTCAAGACGGATAACTTAGCTTTAATTAGAAAGATACAAATATACAAACTCACGGACAAAAATAAGAAATGAGATCAACTAGAATACTGAAGTATGAATAAATTTCTCCCCACGATAAAGTTAAATGCAATTGACGGAAAATTAGGAAAAATATGATTAAAATTGATGGTAAATGCTGTAAAGTCATATGAAGACAATAAATGCAGTTAAGGAAAGTGACCACAAGTACAAAGGAAAAGCATTGCATGGTTCGTTACGTATCATTTTGAATTTTCGAGACAGAAGAGATGGGACCATTAATTCGTGGCTTCCATATCATACTGTAGTAGATAGCCAGGACTATTGCAGCGAGAGAAACAGAAACTACGTAGACAAAGACTGTGGCTAGTCTCACCCACTTCTTATTGGTTTTTTGTAGCTTTGGCTTCCCATCATGATTACTCTTACCCATGTTTCGCAAGAGGTCGGAATAGGCGCGTCCAATCTTTGAATGCTAGGAACTTTTAACGATGATCCCTCAGGTTCTTTGTTTGCAATGGTTAGTTTGTCGCTTTCAGAGAAGCCTGTAAATCAGGTTCCTGGTTAAGTTTTCAAGCAGTTCATTAGGACGAAGAGGATTATTTATGATTTGATACATCTTGTTCTTATCCCCTCTCCCCCTACTGTGTTTACTGTATGATACTTGCTAGCTATCGAGCCATCCACATAAGGTTTTCTCCACACCCCACTCAATATATTAGCAGCCCTTCTCTGAACTCTTTCTGAAGTGTTCATGAGAGTATTCGATTACGGAAACGAAACCAACCAGTTTTTTACTAGATGAGGATGACTTATACAGTCCGCACATTCTCGTGTGAACTGTTGAGTTCACACTCTGTACTTTTCGAGGGACAAACTCCAAAACTTCACATATCTTGTTGGCGTTAGGCCGGAGATGATGTAGAGTCACACACTTCCCCAAAATCAATAGCCTAGGGTTTGACGAGATTCAACATTGATGCTGACCTTGATAGTTTAACTGGACTTGCTAAGAAGAAGGCACCAGATCAAGCATCTCCGCCATTAGGCACGCTGTCGTGTTACGTTGCACTGCTCGTATTCGACTCTCTAGCCAGTCAGTTGGAACGCATCGGCATCTTGTCACGACCATCCAAATATACTATTCCATCCGACTACGCTATCGTGTTCTTCCTTGGTCTCATATTCGTGGGTGCATAACAAGTTCGAATAATTAGTGGCTGGCCTTTGCGTCTGTCAAGTTCTCACCGGGACAATTCCTAAACTGGGCAAACGCTGCTGGTATATCACGTTTGGCAACCCCTATGTCGTTTATGGTGTTTGAGTGATATCTATTTCCCCTAAGTAGTAGCCGGTAACCGGAAGTACCTCTACACTTTTGCGATTATTAGCCTAAACTTTTTCGTCTTGAGGGGTAGCAAGTAAGCAGCTGTGGGGCAAAGGTATCTGAGGCCCTTATATTTCACTCCAATGCTTGAGATCATGGGCATATAATGGTTGGTGAAAACCTAAGCTTCTGACAGCTCATTCGTAAAAGCGGTGGATAGTAGCGGGCCAAATATGGAACTATCAGGTATCCTGTTTCAAATTTCAAGCCCATTTGACAAAATGGTGCCAACTCTAACTGACTGCGAGCAAATGTTACAGTAATCCCTGATGCGATTGGGTACCTCTCCACCTACCTTCAGCAGCTGAGGTTTCCTACGCAGAATAACTTCATGAGTCCTGTCAAAGGCTTTAGATAGACCAAGAAACTGAGGAGGAATAAGTCGTTTCCACTCAGCAGGAGATCAAGCAATTCCATGCTGCAAACAGGTTGGTGTTGTCTCAGCTTCCGGGTAAGATATGTGGTGATAACTAGTTGGGATTGAGATTCTGGGTAAATAACCTCGAAGCGACGCATTCACTGCTTCCTCTGGAACCTCTGAAACTGGTGCCACCAAGCAAATCGGCGTACTGGTAGAAACTATCAATGAATTTCCGTCCTCATATACTCGGACGATGGCTGCTCGTTTCCGGTCAGAGAGCAGTCTGCCTTCTAGAAACGGGTGACTGAAGAAGTTTGGTGGTGAGGCAGTCAGAAAAGTAACAACGTTTCGAATGCTCGCCGGCGCATACCATTGTGGTTTCACATCATTCTATAAAATAACTTAAGGCTCAACAAGGCTTAATACTGATCCTCATTGATCCGACTCGTTGAGCTGAAGGCATACAGCCAAGCATCCAGGCCGCTTCGCACGCTGTCGTGCCAAATTGCACCACTCGTAATCGACCATGTGGCCAGCAGGCCAGGGCCCACTGTATTTTGGCATGACTTCTCGAATATACCATTCCATCTGGCTAAGCCGTTGTGTTCTTCCCTGGCCTCATATTAATGGATATATTACGAATAAGATTGGTTGGTGATTGGCCTATGCATCTCTCAAGTTTGTACAGGGACAACTCCAAACTGGTACGCCCGTCCTTTTAATAGTCGCATATCCTCATGTTCATTTCTAAACCCATTCCATGTCTGACCGTCCCGAAAGTTATTCGCTCTTAATCCATAACGAACTTTGTACACCTCGTGCCACACTGGCAAGACACTGCGCAAGCATGGTTTCCGCATACTAAGGCAGATTTTCGTGAACAGAGAGTTGTAGATCTACGTTCCCTATTCCTTGCCGCCATACACTCACTGTCGTGGTAACTAGGCAGACATGTGGCAGTGGACGTGTTTAGTCCTGTAGCAAGTGATCCCTATGCACTACTCAAAACAACCCCCTGAAGAAAAGCGATCTTACAGAAAATAGCCACTATTATGCCTTTAGGTTTATTTGAATTCTTGGACGTGCTTTTTGGTCCTTGAAATCCAGCATAGACCCTTCAAAACTTTTAGACGCCTTCTGTGGTTTGGATCTTATACGTGTCTACATCAGCGACTATCTCATAGCTAGTCCAGGAAAACAGACTCGCCTTAAGCAGTTGGACCTCGCATTTAGTAGACTGAGAAAGCGTGGTGTCAAAGTCAAGATACAGAAGAGTGAAATAGGAGCCAAATCAGTCAGTTTGCCTGGGCACACTATTGACAACCAAGGTGCACTCCCACTGGTAGATGAAGTGGTGGCCATCGTAAACTATCCAGAGCTGACCTCTGTGAGACGGGCTAACACTTTCAGCAGCCTGATAAGTTATTACCCACGGTTTACTTCTAACTTTGCCTTGCTGTGAGACCACCCAAGTGTCTACTTTGGGAGACTACCATGTGCGTGACTCTTGTCAAAGTGGCTGGACCTGTTTTCTCTAAGGTTGTCGAGGTCATCTCGAATGCCACCGCGCTTATGCGTCATGATCCCGATGTTCCTATGGGAACTGGTGTTAGTGCATCTGACTTAGCAATCGGAGTAGCTTTGTAACGGTTGACTGACAAGCAAAGACAGCGTTTATCCCTCTTCTCAAGGCGGCTTCGGTGGGCAGAAACAAAGTACAGCACGTTTGGCAGGGAACTCCTGGCTATCTGCTGGTCTGTATGCCATTTCTGACATTCGGTTCAAAGTCTTGACTTCATCCTATTCAGAGGCCACAGGCCAATAACTTTCTATCTTGGCTCAGCATCTGATGAACACTCCCCTTGTGAGTCGCGACAGCCGGATTACATTTTCCAGTTCATGTGAGATACCTGACACGTGTCTTGAGCAAATAACTCCACTGCCGAAGCGTTATCTCGAATCATCTCTATGAAGAGTATCGGAGGTGTCGATCTCGGTGGACCAGCCCGGTTTCAAGAAAAAGATCCTCGGCTGAACCATGAGACGTCTCCCTAATCCCAAAGCCACAACCGGATCCTGTAGGATCGAGCAAAGATACAATTTTATGGGATGTCTACACCGGTCAACCACCCCCAATAGTTCCAAGGAGGTATCGATGCAGTGTATCAAATGCATCGCGCAAACTGTTCCACGTTGGTGTACGAGCCTCCATCAGACTCATCGCACGACGTTTCTACTGCCTCGGAATGAGCAGAGATGTGAAAGACTAGGATCATTCGTGTGTGGCTTGTAAAAAAGGTAAAGTTTCGCAGCAAACGAAGAGCCCTTTAGGCTCTTTTCTAGTCCCAAACACATGTATTGACCACGTCCATGTTTATACCGTAGGACCCATACCAGAATCTAATGGACATACTTACATTCCCACCTAGGTGGATCGTTTATAGACACGACCAGGAGCAGTACTGTTATGGATATTACCGCTGGAACTGTCGCTCGTGTTTTCGTCGGAAGATGGATCACAAATTTTGAATGTCCATCTTACGCGAAATCCGACCGTGGGTGTGGATCATTTCACACTTTAACCGCAGCTCTAGGCTACACTCGTTTCCGAGTGACCGCCCACCATCTTCATGCAAAAGGGACGGTGGAGTCCAATTGTCGACATCTGGAAGCTTCCCTTTCATTTGTAAACATCCCTCAGTGGACCGAGGCTCTGCCCGTAGTCCCGCTGGATGCTCGGAGAGCGCTCAAAGCTGGCGTTGGACGCACTTCTGCTGAACTCGTCTACGGGCTTATTCTTCACCTGCCGGGTAAGCTTGTTTCCCTTCAACGTTCATAAATGCTTTTGGTAGAACATTCCACTTGACTAGGCTTACGAAAGCATTGCTTCCGGTTAGGCCCACTCCTGTTTGACCTCAGGCAACTGATATCTTCGTACACGCTATCTCGCAAAAGGCAACACATGTTTGCATACTTCTAGGCGCCTTTCATCGACCACCTGAACCATCTTCAATGAGGACCATTCGGAGTCATCAAGCGACACGAAAAACTCCATACAATCTGGCGAGACGGAAGTGAAGATAACACTGTCATCGACCGTTGACACAAGCTTACTCCGAGGGCAGCCCCGTCGTAAGCGACGTTTCTGCTCACTATGGCCGAACGGTAGAGAGCCCAGCAACCGAAACCCTTGACGACGTGCCTAGTGATACAGATGCAACCATCACGTGCACAACAAAAACAGGATCAGGTAGAACGGCCGGGTTCCCGGAATATCCGAGGACATACTCAATCTAGTAGCACAAGCAAGAATATGCCAATTATTTTCAACTTTCGAATTATTTTCCTGGCACCGTTTTTGCTAGGAATGCCAAAACTTTTCAACATTCTATCTTTTTTGCACCAACTCTTACTGCCACGTGAACACACATTTTCTCAAAAAACCAGAGCATGAAATCCATTTTCGTCATTATTATTTATGTGTGGCGTAAAAAATGTTTCCCAATCTTTTAAAACGCTTTCGCAGACTGTTGTTTCTACTCCGGGTGCAACGGGCACGGACCGAAATGTTAAAGCACACTGGGAATCGTGATCGGCAAAAAACTCGATTTGTCGTGCTTTTTCCCTCCTGATGACACCGTAGAACCAGTTCAGGACACCAAAGGTAACTCCTCACAGTAATTCCGCTGGTGAGAGTTTTACTAGTGGCAAAACTACGAAGCTTTTACTTTCGGCTGGTATTGTCTTTGCGCCTTCACGAACCCACTAGGGGGAGTAAGCTGTAGTCGCACAAGACTCGACATCGATGCTGACCTGCATAGTTTTATCTGACTCACTGGGCTGAAGGCATACAGCCAAGCATCCAGGCCGCTTCGCACGCTGTCGTGCCAAATTGCACCACTCGTAATCGACCATGTGGCCAGCAGGCCAGGGCCCACTGTATTTTGGCATGACTTCTCGAATATACCATTCCATCTGGCTAAGCCGTTGTGTTCTTCCCTGGCCTCATATTAATGGATATATTACGAATAAGATTGGTTGGTGATTGGCCTATGCATCTCTCAATTTTGTGCGGAAACGATTCCGGAACAATTGACTTCTGAGGATTATTACTGATCTAGGCCCCTCAGTAGTACACTGATTTTAAGAGGCTTGATTTCCACGTAATCTAACACCATGACAACTTAGCTGTCTACGTGGAGAGGAGCTGTACCTTCAACCTGTCAGAGATTACACGATTGAATGCTGATTGGACTTAGCCACCTAGCCAATTTATGCATTCGGGAGCAATGCACCGGTAGTACTGGCCGTAATGGGATATTCACTTTGTCAGTCTCACTTAAATACTAAGGGTGATGTCGAAATGTGTTTTTCCTCCCAATAGTCTTGTATTTTCAAATCCTGCATTTCCCCAGTTTATTCCCCTTCCTTTACCGTGTTATCACCTCTATATAAGAGTACCCTTACAAGTGGTCCGGAGTTTTCGAAACCTCTTGAGCAAATGCACAACAATTCTCAGACAAACTACGTCTTCTTACTAAGTTATGAGAATTACATTAAGTGCTTGATATCAGTGGAACATTGCCTAATAAAAAAGATTATCCTTCGCAATCCTGACGGAAAATTGGTTATCACCGAACATTGGCGACATCAAAGCGAACATGTACGAGATGCTTTTGTTCGAGGAAGGCAACGAAAGCAAGTACACAAGGCCGTAATAGGCGCGAACAGCTGGTTCAAAAGTGAACAAACTACTGACACTGTGTTCACAGAGCTCCTTGAATCGGTCTAATGCCTCTTAACAGTCAAACACACCAGGTACCTATTTGAAGGCGTCTCTATATCCCCTAATAACAACGCAAAATGTAAACAAAAGTTACTCCATGTAATGTCCACAGTGTCGACCTCGGTGTACGACCAGATCCCAAAAGCAGGCGACTTCAACGCTCCAACTTAGATAGAGCAAGGTGGCACGGCCCCGAGCCTGAAGTTAGATTATAACCTGCCACGTGCCACCCAAACGGGCGGATGTATGAAAAAATTAGCCGCAACATATGCCGGGGGTCCTATGGCAGACCATCCAAACTGGATCACCCACTGACTGGCGACCATCTTCTAGTTGAACAGGCTCAGGTTCAAACATCTCTCAGAAGCACTGATCATGATAGTGTTAGATCTGGTAACCAGGGAACAATTAAGGTGAAGGGTTCCCGCCCCTATCTCGGCCACAATAGGGAAAACCGTGCAAAAGACAGCCAAAACATATCGACAGCTACGCGGCATGGAGATTGGGGCTACTAACAGCTTCACCAAGGCAGGGAAACGATAAGAAATGATATCAAGGCGGCGATTTTGGAACACGCAGAAAGCGGACCTTATGGCTAAAATGAGGCACTGAGCGCCTCCTAAAAGCCAAGAGGAGGGCATGGCATAAATGGAGGCTCCCCAGAAAAAGGGACGATCACGACCCATGTACGGCTCTACAAAATCGATGCAACGTCAGGGTGCGGGGTGGCGGGAGGTCGTTCCAGTCCAACCTCGCCTAGAAGCTTGAGGTAAACCCCAGAAACCTACGCCGATCCGTAGTGAAGAGAAATTCTACGAGCCAGGGAGCATTCGTCACAAAAGGTTGGAGCAGAAGAAAACCTCTCTGGACGGGAGATCGCCGAAACGTTAAGCACCACCTTTGAAACACAGCTCAACATTCCATCACGAAGGAACGCACACCTTCTGCCAGAACATGCCCCAACGTTATCCGACGGAGTGGGGTTACACGAAGTATGGATAACTCGTGCAGTTGCTCTCGATAAGCTATCAAAGCTAGGCACGGGAAAATCCTCAGGGCCCAACAACATCTGCTTATCTGTGTTGAAACAATATGCGAGTACCCTAAGTGGCCCACTCTGCTATCTCTTCTAGAACTCCTTAGACGGACAAAAACTTCCACGTGAGTGGGAGTGCACCACCCTCCCTCCTATTTTCAAGGGAGGGGACAGGCAGAATCCAAACTGTTACAGACCCATGGCACCTCTATCAGTAATATCGAAAGTCCTGGAAAGTGTGACAGACAACAGCATCAGGAAATATCTGGGCACAAAGCAAGCACTCATTGATGCTCAACATGGCTTCCGAGAGGGTAGGTCCTTTGCCTCCAGCCATCTGATGGCTCATGATCACTGGATAGTATTCTGGGACCCCGAGGTCCCAGTCCACACGATTTTCCTGGAGTTCGCCAAAGCCCTTGGCATTGTCTCGCAGACCATCCTAATTAATTCACGAAGTAGCCGGTTTAGGTACCCTCGGCCAGGTGCTATCATGGCTGCAGAGCTACTTGGACAGAAGGGAGTTCCGCGCGATAGTCAAAGGGGCCCACTCCACATGGAAACATCATCGTCCGGCGTCCCACAAGGGGCGATCCTAGGCCCATTGTTGTCCCTACTGTTCGTGAATGTCCTCCCGCCGTGTATTGGCTCTCCGATTTTCCTCTAGGCCGACAACGTCAAGCTACGGAGGGCAGCAGCTTGCGAAACGGAATCGAATGCACTACGGGACGACCCCAAAACACTACAGCCGGCATGTAACCTGGACAAATGACGGCCCATGTTTTTCCGCGCCCCTGATCCACAGAAAGTGCCCGCTCTCCCTGTGGGTCACATGCATCTCATACCGCAGAAGAAGGCCTGGGTTTGTTGGTGGCGGAGAAACTGGACACCAAGTCCAATTACCCGGGCGGCGCCTCAAAAGCATGTGCTGTGCCACACTTTGTGCGCAGACGACTAGGTGCTCTCATCCTAGGTCTCTTTCCGAATCCCTATGAGACTTAAATACGACCCCACTTGGAGGTCCATAACGTCCCTGCTCCACCCTAACTAAAAGGAGGCACGAAACTACTGGAGAAAGTTCGGAGGTGGGCCGCAAGAGCGGTTGTCGGATGCAGTAAAAACCACATGAGGATAGGCTGAAAGACCTAGGCATATACTCTCCTATCCACCGGGGGTTACGAGACGACTTGATAATGGTTTACAAAATACTGAATAGGCCAAGTCATCCGAGCGGAGGAACACTACCGAGGGGCCACTGCGGTTATCTTCGTGGAAACCCTAAGAGAATTGCCCACTGTAGGCATCAAGCCCTTTTCATCTCTTCCGCTGACTATGAACCAGCCTCACCCACCTAAGTTCCTCATACCTTCGCACGACCCTCGCCTTAATTGAACGTAAGTAGATCACTCTATTAGTTCGCTTTTCTTCGCCGTTCACTCACATACATTTATCGTTCTGGGTTTCCTCTTCACTAGCCCCAACTCTCTCTAACGACCAGTCCGAACAACTGTCTGGTAACTCGGCATCTAAATAATCCAAATGGATCACAGTCCAAGACAAACTAACAGACGCCTGACCTCCTTTTCTGTATATCAGAGCTATGGCAAACGAGTGGCTGGGTTTGACGCATCGGAGTCCACCGGAGACCTGGTACCGTTCAGCAAGTCCGGGAAGCGAGCAAGACGAAACCACCTGGTTTACGCAAGCTCGTTAGACAGATGTTGGATTGGTTTACACAAGCCGGCTTAACATTTGTTGGATATTGTAACTGTGATGTCCGCTCCCAGTTTAGCACTCATTTCACCCATTAGGATTTTGATTTCACCATCGGGAGTGGGGTGGTGCCCAGTACGGATTGGGGTTGTCTGCAAAATTCTTCCTTCTTCCCTCGGTCTGGATTACTTGTAGACACGTAGCATAGCATTGTATGATTGTGACTTTCCTTCATTTTGAGTTGAACCTTGCTGTCATGATCTTGCGGGAGATTTGTTCTCACTGCATGAGAGAGACCCTTCGATGCTCTTGTGGACATCGTGGTGACCACCCCATTACTCAGTGCGCTCGTGATTGTCGTCTGGTTGACAACATCGGGACACATTAATAACTTTCCGGTTAAGAGTTTGGAGAGTCCACCTCCATTCTGTCTGTTTTCGCAGGTTCCAAACACTTCTATCCTATGCCTTCTCATGTTTTCGGAGGTCTGGGCAGCCCTGATAGGTTCAAATATGGTGCGGATGTTCCATGTACATATGATCACTCCTACTTTCATCGAGGAAAGGCAGACGCATCGGCCAGTTGGCTTCCGGGAGTCTTTTACTTACCGGCATCATTTCACCTCTTCGGTTCCAACGGGAAGTAAGTTTGTTTTAATATTTTGTGTGATCTGAAGCTTCGTCAGCGGTTAGATTGATTTTCCAGGGTGGTGTTGCTAGCCCCATTCCCAACCTCCCCCCTTTATCCAGGTTTACGACCAGCTAGTAACTAGTGAACTAGTCAACCAGGTGAGGTTACATGTACATATATATATATATATATATACGTATATATATGTAACGAAATCCTCTCGTTTTAATTTGTTGCTGCTCGTCCAGGAATACACCGTAACAGAAAAATGATCTAAAAATCCCTCCTGATCACACTATTTGATAGTATTGACATTTATTTGAATATTTTTATCTTCTTTATGGATGTGTACCCTTGACCCTAGCCGGTGTGATGTTATTTGGTTGTTGACTGTCTTCTTTGCTCCGCACTCAGTGTTTGCCTTTGTATGATCGAGACTTATCATGAATGTTCCCTTTCCTATTATGTGATGCTGAACTGGTAAGTAAAAGACTCCCGGAAGCCAACTGGCCGATGCGTCTGCCTTTCCTCGATGAAAGTAGGAGTGATCATATGTACATGGAACATCCGCACCATATTTGAACCTATCAGGGCTGCCCAGACCTCCGAAAACATGAGAAGGCATAGGATAGAAGTGTTTGGAACCTGCGAAAACAGACAGAATGGAGGTGGACTCTCCAAACTCTTAACCGGAAAGTTATTAATGTGTCCCGATGTTGTCAACCAGACGACAATCACGAGCGCACTGAGTAATGGGGTGGTCACCACGATGTCCACAAGAGCATCGAAGGGTCTCTCTCATGCAGTGAGAACAAATCTCCCGCAAGATCATGACAACAAGGTTCAACTCAAAATGAAGGAAAGTCACAATCATACAATGCTATGCTACGTGTCTACAAGTAATCCAGACCGAGGGAAGAAGGAAGAATTTTGCAGACAACCCCAATCCGTACTGGGCACCACCCCACTCCCGATGGTGAAATCAAAATCCTAATGGGTGAAATGAGTGCTAAACTGGGAGCGGACATCACAGTTACAATATCCAACAAATGTTAAGCCGGCTTGTGTAAACCAATCCAACATCTGTCTAACGAGCTTGCGTAAACCAGGTGGTTTCGTCTTGCTCGCTTCCCGGACTTGCTGAACGGTACCAGGTCTCCGGTGGACTCCGATGCGTCAAACCCAGCCACTCGTTTGCCATAGCTCTGATATACAGAAAAGGAGGTCAGGCGTCTGTTAGTTTGTCTTGGACTGTGATCCATTTGGATTATTTAGATGCCGAGTTACCAGACAGTTGTTCGGACTGGTCGTTAGAGAGAGTTGGGGCTAGTGAAGAGGAAACCCAGAACGATAAATGTATGTGAGTGAACGGCGAAGAAAAGCGAACTAATAGAGTGATCTACTTACGTTCAATTAAGGCGAGGGTCGTGCGAAGGTATGAGGAACTTAGGTGGGTGAGGCTGGTTCATAGTCAGCGGAAGAGATGAAAAGGGCTTGATGCCTACAGTGGGCAATTCTCTTAGGGTTTCCACGAAGATAACCGCAGTGGCCCCTCGGTAGTGTTCCTCCGCTCGGATGACTTGGCCTATTCAGTATTTTGTAAACCATTATCAAGTCGTCTCGTAACCCCCGGTGGATAGGAGAGTATATGCCTAGGTCTTTCAGCCTATCCTCATGTGGTTTTTACTGCATCCCGACAACCGCTCTTGCGGCCCACCTCCGAACTTTCTCCAGTAGTTTCGTGCCTCCTTTTAGTTAGGGTGGAGCAGGGACGTTATGGACCTCCAAGTGGGGTCGTATTTAAGTCTCATAGGGATTCGGAAAGAGACCTAGGATGAGAGCACCTAGTCGTCTGCGCACAAAGTGTGGCACAGCACATGCTTTTGAGGCGCCGCCCGGGTAATTGGACTTGGTGTCCAGTTTCTCCGCCACCAACAAACCCAGGCCTTCTTCTGCGGTATGAGATGCATGTGACCCACAGGGAGAGCGGGGCACTTTCTGTGGATCAGGGGCGCGGAAAAACATGGGCCGTCATTTGTCCAGGTTACATGCCGGCTGTAGTGTTTTGGGGTCGTCCCGTAGTGCATTCGATTCCGTTTCGCAAGCTGCTGCCCTCCGTAGCTTGACGTTGTCGGCCTAGAGGAAAATCGGAGAGCCAATACACGGCGGGAGGACATTCACGAACAGTAGGGACAACAATGGGCCTAGGATCGCCCCTTGTGGGACGCCGGACGATGATGTTTCCATGTGGAGTGGGCCCCTTTGACTATCGCGCGGAACTCCCTTCTGTCCAAGTAGCTCTGCAGCCATGATAGCACCTGGCCGAGGGTACCTAAACCGGCTACTTCGTGAATTAATTAGGATGGTCTGCGAGACAATGCCAAGGGCTTTGGCGAACTCCAGGAAAATCGTGTGGACTGGGACCTCGGGGTCCCAGAATACTATCCAGTGATCATGAGCCATCAGATGGCTGGAGGCAAAGGACCTACCCTCTCGGAAGCCATGTTGAGCATCAATGAGTGCTTGCTTTGTGCCCAGATATTTCCTGATGCTGTTGTCTGTCACACTTTCCGGGACTTTCGATATTACTGATAGAGGTGCCATGGGTCTGTAACAGTTTGGATTCTGCCTGTCCCCTCCCTTGAAAATAGGAGGGAGGGTGGTGCACTCCCACTCACGTGGAAGTTTTTGTCCGTCTAAGGAGTTCTAGAAGAGATAGCAGAGTGGGCCACTTAGGGTACTCGCATATTGTTTCAACACAGATAAGCAGATGTTGTTGGGCCCTGAGGATTTTCCCGTGCCTAGCTTTGATAGCTTATCGAGAGCAACTGCACGAGTTATCCATACTTCGTGTAACCCCACTCCGTCGGATAACGTTGGGGCATGTTCTGGCAGAAGGTGTGCGTTCCTTCGTGATGGAATGTTGAGCTGTGTTTCAAAGGTGGTGCTTAACGTTTCGGCGATCTCCCGTCCAGAGAGGTTTTCTTCTGCTCCAACCTTTTGTGACGAATGCTCCCTGGCTCGTAGAATTTCTCTTCACTACGGATCGGCGTAGGTTTCTGGGGTTTACCTCAAGCTTCTAGGCGAGGTTGGACTGGAACGACCTCCCGCCACCCCGCACCCTGACGTTGCATCGATTTTGTAGAGCCGTACATGGGTCGTGATCGTCCCTTTTTCTGGGGAGCCTCCATTTATGCCATGCCCTCCTCTTGGCTTTTAGGAGGCGCTCAGTGCCTCATTTTAGCCATAAGGTCCGCTTTCTGCGTGTTCCAAAATCGCCGCCTTGATATCATTTCTTATCGTTTCCCTGCCTTGGTGAAGCTGTTAGTAGCCCCAATCTCCATGCCGCGTAGCTGTCGATATGTTTTGGCTGTCTTTTGCACGGTTTTCCCTATTGTGGCCGAGATAGGGGCGGGAACCCTTCACCTTAATTGTTCCCTGGTTACCAGATCTAACACTATCATGATCAGTGCTTCTGAGAGATGTTTGAACCTGAGCCTGTTCAACTAGAAGATGGTCGCCAGTCAGTGGGTGATCCAGTTTGGATGGTCTGCCATAGGACCCCCGGCATATGTTGCGGCTAATTTTTTCATACATCCGCCCGTTTGGGTGGCACGTGGCAGGTTATAATCTAACTTCAGGCTCGGGGCCGTGCCACCTTGCTCTATCTAAGTTGGAGCGTTGAAGTCGCCTGCTTTTGGGATCTGGTCGTACACCGAGGTCGACACTGTGGACATTACATGGAGTAACTTTTGTTTACATTTTGCGTTGTTATTAGGGGATATAGAGACGCCTTCAAATAGGTACCTGGTGTGTTTGACTGTTAAGAGGCATTAGACCGATTCAAGGAGCTCTGTGAACACAGTGTCAGTAGTTTGTTCACTTTTGAACCAGCTGTTCGCGCCTATTACGGCCTTGTGTACTTGCTTTCGTTGCCTTCCTCGAACAAAAGCATCTCGTACATGTTCGCTTTGATGTCGCCAATGTTCGGTGATAACCAATTTTCCGTCAGGATTGCGAAGGATAATCTTTTTTATTAGGCAATGTTCCACTGATATCAAGCACTTAATGTAATTCTCATAACTTAGTAAGAAGACGTAGTTTGTCTGAGAATTGTTGTGCATTTGCTCAAGAGGTTTCGAAAACTCCGGACCACTTGTAAGGGTACTCTTATATAGAGGTGATAACACGGTAAAGGAAGGGGAATAAACTGGGGAAATGCAGGATTTGAAAAATACAAGACTATTGGGAGGAAAAACACATTTCGACATCACCCTTAGTATTTAAGTGAGACTGACAAAGTGAATATCCCATTACGGCCAGTACTACCGGTGCATTGCTCCCGAATGCATAAATTGGCTAGGTGGCTAAGTCCAATCAGCATTCAATCGTGTAATCTCTGACAGGTTGAAGGTACAGCTCCTCTCCACGTAGACAGCTAAGTTGTCATGGTGTTAGATTACGTGGAAATCAAGCCTCTTAAAATCAGTGTACTACTGAGGGGCCTAGATCAGTAATAATCCTCAGAAGTCAATTGTTCCGGAATCGTTTCCGCACAAAATTGAGAGATGCATAGGCCAATCACCAACCAATCTTATTCGTAATATATCCATTAATATGAGGCCAGGGAAGAACACAACGGCTTAGCCAGATGGAATGGTATATTCGAGAAGTCATGCCAAAATACAGTGGGCCCTGGCCTGCTGGCCACATGGTCGATTACGAGTGGTGCAATTTGGCACGACAGCGTGCGAAGCGGCCTGGATGCTTGGCTGTATGCCTTCAGCCCAGTGAGTCAGATAAAACTATGCAGGTCAGCATCGATGTCGAGTCTTGTGCGACTACAGCTTACTCCCCCTAGTGGGTTCGTGAAGGCGCAAAGACAATACCAGCCGAAAGTAAAAGCTTCGTAGTTTTGCCACTAGTAAAACTCTCACCAGCGGAATTACTGTGAGGAGTTACCTTTGGTGTCCTGAACTGGTTCTACGGTGTCATCAGGAGGGAAAAAGCACGACAAATCGAGTTTTTTGCCGATCACGATTCCCAGTGTGCTTTAACATTTCGGTCCGTGCCCGTTGCACCCGGAGTAGAAACAACAGTCTGCGAAAGCGTTTTAAAAGATTGGGAAACATTTTTTACGCCACACATAAATAATAATGACGAAAATGGATTTCATGCTCTGGTTTTTTGAGAAAATGTGTGTTCACGTGGCAGTAAGAGTTGGTGCAAAAAAGATAGAATGTTGAAAAGTTTTGGCATTCCTAGCAAAAACGGTGCCAGGAAAATAATTCGAAAGTTGAAAATAATTGGCATATTCTTGCTTGTGCTACTAGATTGAGTATGTCCTCGGATATTCCGGGAACCCGGCCGTTCTACCTGATCCTGTTTTTGTTGTGCACGTGATGGTTGCATCTGTATCACTAGGCACGTCGTCAAGGGTTTCGGTTGCTGGGCTCTCTACCGTTCGGCCATAGTGAGCAGAAACGTCGCTTACGACGGGGCTGCCCTCGGAGTAAGCTTGTGTCAACGGTCGATGACAGTGTTATCTTCACTTCCGTCTCGCCAGATTGTATGGAGTTTTTCGTGTCGCTTGATGACTCCGAATGGTCCTCATTGAAGATGGTTCAGGTGGTCGATGAAAGGCGCCTAGAAGTATGCAAACATGTGTTGCCTTTTGCGAGATAGCGTGTACGAAGATATCAGTTGCCTGAGGTCAAACAGGAGTGGGCCTAACCGGAAGCAATGCTTTCGTAAGCCTAGTCAAGTGGAATGTTCTACCAAAAGCATTTATGAACGTTGAAGGGAAACAAGCTTACCCGGCAGGTGAAGAATAAGCCCGTAGACGAGTTCAGCAGAAGTGCGTCCAACGCCAGCTTTGAGCGCTCTCCGAGCATCCAGCGGGACTACGGGCAGAGCCTCGGTCCACTGAGGGATGTTTACAAATGAAAGGGAAGCTTCCAGATGTCGACAATTGGACTCCACCGTCCCTTTTGCATGAAGATGGTGGGCGGTCACTCGGAAACGAGTGTAGCCTAGAGCTGCGGTTAAAGTGTGAAATGATCCACACCCACGGTCGGATTTCGCGTAAGATGGACATTCAAAATTTGTGATCCATCTTCCGCCCGGTGTCATGACTTTCTGCCTATGCTTGGCCAAACAATCCTGGGAGATATTCAAAATGCATAGAAAATCAGACCTTGGTGAGCGACATACCTACAACGAATTCATACTGAGAACTTAATATTCAACTTTCATAAGTGCATAATTCGAAAAGAATTCCGTCAGTGAACTAGTCACCTCATTGTTTTATCGGAAGCAAGAAGCTGTTTTAACAGGCAAGATGCCATTGGTATTAAACAGTTAATGTAATTTTCATAACTTCATAAGAAGACGTAGTTTGTCTGAGAATTGTAGTGTATTTACGCAAGAGATTTCGAAAACTTCGGACCACTTGTCAAGGCACTTTTATATAAAGGTGATAATAGAGTAAAGGAAAGGGAATAAGCTGGGAAAATGCAGGATTTGAAAGATAAAAAGTGATAGGGAGGAAATACACATTTCGACATCACCCTTAGTGTTCAAGTGAGATTCACAAAGTGAATATCCCATAACGGCCAGTACTATCAGTGCATCGCTCCTGAATGCATAAATTGGCTAGGTGGTTAAGTACAATTAGAATTCATTTGTGTAAGTCTTCATCTGCTTGGTGGCGAGCAGTGGCATCGAGGAGGGGCGTTTTGACCTTCTTCTTGCCACTTGTCAGCTAGACGTACTTGTACCCTATTGAGACCTGAAACCAACACTCATCCCTTCAGACGTCACAGCGTTGTTCACTAGGGCACGAGAGCCACCTCTTGTACAACGGGTATTAGATGTTGTTTGTTGATTCCTGCAATTGTCCCGCTGATACACTGGGTTGAATTGGTTGAGCTCTCCCTGTAAGCTATCGTTCGAAGATACTTCTGAACTTAATGACCACTTAAATGACGTGAATGTTAAAGATACGATAATGTGTTTGTTGGATGTATCCTTCATTCACCATCGTGCCTTTGACCAAAACTGTTGATATTATTTGTGACTACATATCCTTGAAGCATCCTTTACTCGCCACTCCTGAAAAATATTTGAAAAGCCATTACTACTACCCCTCATTGAGTTTCACTTCACTTCCGAAAGTGAATATGATCGACAAGTTAATGGTGTCGCCATGGGTGGCCTATCAGGGCCATTGTTAGATGTTGTCTATGTATCATATGCAGAATTATTGGTTGGGGACTTGGTCAGCAAAGTCCTTCTGTAAAGTAGATACATTGATGATGTCTAAGTACTATACAAAAAAACATGAGGATGCAGTAAGCCTTTCCGAGAGGCTTAACATCATGCATAATCATATCAAGCTTGTCTTGTTAAATAGAAAATGACTATCATCTTCAGTTTCTTAACATATTATCAACTAATCATCCTAGACAAAGTGAAATCCATGTTCCAGAATAAACCTTATCACTTCATAGATGATACGTTATATTCACTTGTGCATACCAAAGTACAGCTGTTTTACGTGACTAACATGGGGAGAAGGAATCGAACTATGAAGTCGACGGTGCTCGATTGCGTACAAAGATGGGTGGGAAAAAATTTATGTAAGTAGATAAATATGTATTTTGTTCTCACATTGGTGATTTAACACGGGACAAGCCAGTTAACAGGCATCGTCACATTGATATATGTCAAAAAATCTACAAGATTTTTCGGGTCCTGAGTTGTACAGAGGGTAGGTTGTTAAACTCCATGAAAAACATAAGAAGACCGTGACTATGAGACAAGAAAGAAAACACCATTTTGCAGCATATGCATGCCGTCAAAGTGAAGATAACAAAAATTCTTATTCCCATATAATGGATTTGACATGAGAGATAACAGTTTACAGGCAACTCAAAATTGATAATTCCTGAAAGTTCACACAATTGTATTTGGCATTATATAATCTATATACGAAGTTATTGATGTGCATAACCTTATTAAAACCTGTTGCAAATCATCAGACGGGAATGGATATTCATCTGCCGGTGTACCGATAGGTTCCACTACCAAAAACAAAGCGCGCAACTTTCGCAGTTTGCGTTACAATCAGTCGACAAAATAGGTCAATATGCATTGTTTGCAATTCAGCACTACAACCGTCAGCTCATTAAGAAGTTTTTAAGTTTTTATTTTTTGCAAACCACCTAGCACCAATTCACACTACCAGAAGGTATCCACAGTTATATAAAAAGTAAATATTTTTCCGAAGTATGAATTCAACATAGGAGAAGCCGGTTACGTTTCTTATCAAAATGATAATTGCAGAGAAACACAAAGGTTTTTAGCAGTTTTGGGTGGTATAGAGGGAGGACATTAAACTCCATCATGATACCAAGCTTCTAAATGTTATGAAAATAGCAAGAAAATATCACCTTACGGTGCACAAAAATCGTCCTGAGTTTAAATCTTCGGTGTTTGCCTTATGAATAGTCGACATGGTTGACCCATCTGCAAGACCAACTCTTTAGTCACATAAGCGTCTATTTCAACAGTAATTCTTATATTCTTAGCTTTATCGACCAACAGTAACTTACTTCAGTGGTTTCAGGAATAAGTAAGTGTCCACGCAATCATTTAACCCAGATGAATATCCAAGTTCAAGCATTTTTCACTCTTCAGGTGTTATCTCTCCCAGTAATTTAGGTTGGTAGTACTAAAAACATTTGTTGTGGCTCAAGTAATTAAAGAATGGAAGAATCTTCGTTCAACAGTGGTGAATACTACACGTACGTAAGACTTCGTAGACTTCACATTAAAGTATGCAACACTGTCGAGGAGATACGTTGGCAGTTAATTGACTTCTATTGGATGGATTGACGCAAGACAAAGTACTAGAGAAATCTGTTGCATAGCATTATTATGGATGTGTTGCCGCTAGACAAAGTGGTCTCCCGGGTTTGATTGTTAATCCAGATTTCCGCTGCGTTTGTCACGGACCAGAAATCGGAGATCAGTTATTGTGCTTGTGGTTTCGTATATGGTAGCATTTCGGGTACTGGTAGGGAGGTTCAGGCGTTTCTCACTTTTTGCGAGCCGAAGTCAAATCAAGTATCTGTAAAACTAAAGTCGTTTACCGTAGTACATCATGCCTTACAAATGACTTCGTGCTAACCCATATACTTAGTTGGAGTAGAAGTAACAGATGCCTAATAGTTGGGGATCTGAATGCTCCACACATAAACTGGACGGAACTAACAGTCTCACCACCAGGTGGTTCCTTCGAAAATGATTCACTTTTGACGGTCTTAGAATCTGCTTTAGTTCAAAACATAACACATACAATACGTTACTATTTTGAACACAAGCCATCGTTATTGGATTTAGTTTTAACCCATTAATGTGAAGACATTCTGGATCTATGACACTTCCCTCCATTAGCTAACAACGACCATGTAGTACTAACTTTTGGTTTTCGGAGTAATGAGTTTGATCATGACACTGCCTCCTCTAGACCCAGTGTATGGCGCGCGGACATTTCAAGTTTAAGGGATTGCGCAGTCAGTAAGGATTGGACCATCGACAAGGACTCGTCCATTGAGAATGCACAAAATAGGTTTAGAACTCTATTTGAAGAGGTAACGACGCCATTTATTCCGTGTTTCACTCCACGACGATCCTCATATCGCCCTCCGTGGTTTAATAAAGACACTAAGCTACTGTTAAGGCGGAGGAAATGTTTATGGGACTTGTTTCTGACAACTGGACTGGAAACACTTAGGACTGAGTACTGTAAAGTCCGTAATCTCCGCAAGACTTTGATCACATGGTCTTGAATGCCCTACGAGGAGCAGCTTCTGAGGGATTGCCGAAATCGCCCCAAAGACTGTTCTCATTCATCAGAAGGGGGACTAAAAGAAAATGTGGAATTCCCTCTCTGGCGACGGATGAAAAGTCCTGTAGTCTGGCGGAATCTAATCTGTCCGAGGCTGAATGTTTATCTGATTACTTTGGTGAGGTCTTCTCTGTAGATCATGACAATGAGGGGTGCTCACTAGTGGTGTCAACACCGTTTCTAACTAATGGATATTGTGTTCACAACAAAGGAAGGAGTTTTGCAGTTGCTCATTGATCTTAAGCCTAGAAAATCCCTGGTTCCCGATGAGTCGCATCCCAGACTTCGATCTTCGCCAGCAGATATTATTGTTCAGCCGGTCACGAACCTTCTCAATGTGTCCCTAACTCAGACTCGCCTCCCTAGAGGCTGGGGGATGCTGTAATTGGCCGGTAGTCGTCATTTGGTGTCTAACTATCACCTTGTGGGCCTAAACAGCTATAAGGGTTTTAGAACAGATGATTCGTCATAAGGTACTTAAACATGTTGAACCAACCAGCCCCTTGACACCTTGACAACACGGTTTTCGTACTGGACACTCCTGTCCAACTAACCTCCTTGGTGCAAGAGAGGAATGGGTTGCAACCCGTGATTACAAGCTACCAATAAATGCCACGTTTATAGACTTCAGTAAGGCATTCGACAAAGTGTCACATGTGGAATTACCAGGAAGGCTCTCCTCCTTCGGGTTTGGTGCTTCATTGCAAGCTTGGATTAGGGGCTTTCTGCATGATAGAAGGCAAAGAGTAAGGGTGAATGGGATACTATCCAGGTGGAAACATGTGATGAGTGGAATTTCTCGAGGAACAACTCTGGGTCCACGACATCTCTTGTTGTATATCAACTAATTGCCAAATACGCTCAACCCTTCGGTACCGTTATCTGCCGATGATATAAAGATTTGAGGAGCCATACGCAGTGATGCAGATGGGTATGCACTTCAACCGGATTTATGTGAACTAGTAGGTTGGTCCAAACGTTGGTGCCTGGAAATCAACTCTAACTGAAGTGCAATTATGAACATTGGTCACAGCAACTGTTTCCAGTATTCCTTTGATGGTACACCACTACTCCCAGTCTCTGAACCAAAAGACTTGGGCGTCATCATTAGTCATGATTTGAAAACCTCGGCAAACTGTAATGCAGCTGCAGCAAAGGGCTTCCGCGTGTTATAGTCCTTCCACAGGGCTTCCAAATTTTCTGATCAGGACATATTCAGAATACTCTATTCTACTTACATTAGACCTCACTTGGAATGCTGCACTCACGCGGCTGGCCCACTTCCCAAAATGGATGCTGACGCACTCGAGTGTGTTCAAAGGGTAGGAACTAAGCTCGTGGCAGGCCTTTCGAATCTGTCCTATGAGGAAAGACTAGATTAGCTAAACTTATTCCCATTGTCTTATTGTAGGAAACGAGGTGATCTCGTACTGGCACCTCATATTCTTAATAATGACTTCGGTACTGATATGTCCTATCTTTCCACCCCTGCTAGGACTGACTATATCCCAGGGCATCACAAGAAAATTGTAGAACCGTGATCGAACCAACTTAACGTGAATCTGCGTTTCTCCCATCGTGTCGTCAGTGTCTGGAACTCCTTACCACAGCAAGTAGTATCAGCACCTTCTGTCAACGCATTCAAAGAGAAATTAGAACTCCGCGGAGATATCTACTGCAAGGATTAACATAGATTAACTGGCCTACTATCCTTATTATCGAAAACAGGACCAACAACGTCAGCTGATTTTAACGCAAACTTCGAGCATTGAGCGCTTTTGCTGTTGATAATGGAGCCTTTCTCTGCAGTGACAGACAGAAATCCGTGCCCCTCTCTTGATTTCCTGCAAGTTTTAATAAGTTTATGCTATGTGAGTTATATAATTCCGGATACTATTCTGTAAACTTTCAAAATTATCAGATGGGCGGTGTTTGTAAATAATAATAATGATGATAATTCACTTCATTCCAAACAACTTGGAATTCTCAACGTAATATACGTTGCAATAACAATAAAATATAGGTGTATACGCACTCCTTTGCAGCCTGTTGAAATGTTTTATGCGAAGAATATTAAGAATGAGAAAGTTTTACATTGTAAGTTAAATTATTGAAACGATATTTTTAACTGTTGCAAAGTTGATGTGTGATTTCTATTCTAACACTTTTTTCCTCACAAAATATGCGCGCAAGATAAGGTACAGTCAAGCTCTTGTACTTAGCTGTACGAGCATACAGTCTTATGTAGTTTCTCTTTGTCCTCCCTGAGGAGATACATGGAGAGAGCTGTAAATGAAGCGGATGCTCACTGTCAGTTAAAATTTCTGTAGCTAGTAGCTTGCAGGAATTGACATATCGATCAAATACAGTGTTAATCGACTGAGCCAGAGACACACCACTGACGGCCTTCAAAGCTCTACGCAACATAACATAGTCCTTTTAAAGAAGACCAGGAAAGACTAGTGAGGAAAAATTTAGAATAGGTAAAATGCAGGAATTAACAAATTTTAAAAGAAGCAGTTGAGTTATACCGGAAAGCCTCAATTTCTTCACGCAATAAGTTAAACGAAAGACTTTTTTACAAGTCAATAAATTATGGGACGACCAACAAAGGTCAGAAGTAAAACACAACCCAAGACAGTTCACACTCGATTTACTTTCTGCAGAAATACCATTGATGCAGCAGGCGTCATGAGATTTAAGCAGCTCACATAAGTCTTGTTTACGCCTGAGGCTAAAATTAACGGTCTGATGTTTAGAGGGGTTTAGTTTGAGACCATTTAAGAGAGACCATTTACCAACTTCAGACAAGAATTCATTTAATTTCGAGCAATCCAAAGAAGAGTTTACTGGAATAGAAATCGCTAGGTCGTCAGCATACTTGATAAAATTAGTATCTGGTATCTGTCATATTAAATTCATTACATGGGAATCGGAGTTTTCAATACCTTCACTTTGACACACCGCATACGCTGAAAGTGGTACTTTCTTTGTCCCGTAACCGCTATTCGACGTTTTTGATATAGCCAAATGACCTCCCCTCTCTGCAATTCAGGACGCGCAAAATCTTGCAGATTTTTCGACATATATCAATGTGACGATGTCTGTAAACGGGCTTCTCTCATGTTAAATTGCTAATGTGAGAATAAAAATTTATTATTATCACTATTATTATCATTGTAAAGGAGTATCAACTTGTGTATTCTAGAGTCACTTTTGAAAGCAACACTCTCTTCTTTTTCCGCATGTTTTGTGCGTGGTGTCCTAATAGATTCGTAATTCTCGTGAACTGAGTGCAGTGACATGAATTGTTTCGACGAGTGGTATCGTGAGGATAATTTTTTTAAGGTTATTACAGGATATTTTACTGATATACGGGCCTAGCTCCTTATAAACCCCAACCGTTTTCACAGGAGCAACAGTATCTAGACATAGGCCTAAGTTTCTATAGAAAGTGAGTGTGCCTGTTAATGAGGCTGTGGTAAAGTAGTCGTCCCATAGAGAGCATCTGGGGAGCTCGATGAGTACTTTCCATTATGTACCCTTGTAGCCTCGATGCCGAGTATAATTCGAAGATTGCCTTTTTTCTCATTAGAGGAAAGAATTAGTTAGCAACAGAAATCATTTTATGGTCACTGTCAGAGAATTCCCTACTAACGATGGTAGTGACAAGGATGACTTCACAGCAAAGGACAAGGTCCAGTATACTATCTCCACTCGTGGGTTGCTGGATGTATTGCTTCCAGCCATGGATATCTATGACAGCAAGTATTTCATCAAAGCGTTGTGGGCAGCGACCGACCTCCTAGTTAACTTCAGAGAGGTTGAAGTCGCCTGCAGTCAGGTTTAAGTCAACAGTGAGGGACTCCGCGTGAGCAAATGCTCTAGCCACCAGTTCACCATTTTCGTTTGTTGAACATGGCGCTCTATGCACCCGGGCTACTTGGATTTTGTAGTTGGTACCGTATATAATGACTTAAAGCGAGTCCAGCAGATCACTAAAGATATCATCTTCAATCGTATTTGAAGTAGCAAGGCTACACATATAGATCAAACAGCCTCCAACATGCTTGTGGTCACGATTATGGCGATGCAGAGTATAACCATCTGCACACGTCCATATCTAGGATAGAGTCAGTACACCATGATTCAGTAACTAGCAATGCAGTGGGTTTAGTTAGTGAAACTATTGTTCTTAGGTCAGACGTTTTACCGAGTGACAAGCAGGCATGGATAAGTAGGAGCGTAAAAAGGCTACCGTGGCTTGCCAAGTAACTTACCATGTCTCTTAAGCCTCGATGAAGGGAAGAATTTATGGTATTCAGTTTGCTAGACGATGCACTACCTGTGTCTCGGACGTGACAGGACTCAACAGTGGGTGTGCTGGTGTAACTGGTGAGTTTCTGTCTCTCACAAGTATGTGATTACTTAGTTTTTCACGGCACGTGCACCTCTTCTTTACTGTGGGTGTGAGGTATGGTTTATGACCGGTGTAAGTCGAGGAAATTGGTTCCAGACTTGTGTTATTAGGGATTCGAACAGGCCTAAACACAACGGGCCGTACATTTTGTACGGGATCCAAAAAACCTTTGGTGGGGTTCATTGGTGGCGGGGTTTCTGGCAGAGGGTATACATCTGTTCCCAAATTATTGACTGGTATTATTAAGATGCACAGCTGAACAGTGGTTAGGTATTTGTGATATGTAGGACATTTGAGCTTTCGGTACGCCACTCGGCACCACTTTGTGACCCCTGTGGTTAAAGGGACGTGGTCCTAAGGAGTGTCTCGTGCGATGCAACCTCCAGTTGTCGCGGTATTCACTTCTGAAAGAAGGGGCTTGACGGAAAACCTGCCTTTTGGATCTGTGTATTGCCAATGTCTTGGCAAAGAAATGTTCTTCTCCGTCATTAGAAAACAAACACATGAAATGGCCCTTCTTCAAGAACGTTTTGGATTTATATGGTGAAGTTTCGCCTGAACTTCTGAGTTTCCTGCCACCAGGCAGGCTTCTGTTTGTGATGACCTTAGAGGGGACGGTATAAACAGTCTTCTTTTTACGAGCAACTGAAGGACCAGGTTTACTTGAAGCTAGATTTGATTGAGACCGTTGTACCGAGAAAGAGGTATATTCAACAGAATTACCGACCATGTCAACACTTTCTGATGGTCTGCTCGTGCACACAGCAGCCTCTATGATTCAAGGTGGTAGACCTCCTAACGGAAAAACTATGTAGCTAGTCATACATAAGCACACTAAAGTGTACATAAAGTTCGAACAAGTACAAAATTGTAGGTACTTCTCTTTTCTAAGCTGAGTTGCGTAGCGATTCCCTTCTCCATATCTGCTCGTGCTTCTTCCTTCTTTTTTGTTTGTAGTAACAGCTAGATGAGAACATTCGGTGCTGAATTTCAATCTGAACTTATCTATCTAATGGAAATAATACCTGCTGCTTGACTGAAAGAAGTATTGGGTTGCTTCCGGTTTTTCGCCGTTTCTGGAACATCTTCACAATTACCTCACCCACTGGTCACGATTCTTCTTGCGGCGAACCGTTCACGGTTTCCCAACAGTTATAGTAGCACAAATATTCTGAACAAACCTCTAAACGTGAGATTAATTTACCTATTGGCTCGGAATATGACTTACCCACAGTTGTTTCAAACCACATGTTCTCTAGCACTCTATATCGCGTGATCTTTTCAAGTAAAAGTCACCATGTATCAAATACACTTATCGAATGGTGCTGCTTACGCTAATATGATCAGTGCCTAAAGTCTGTGTACAACTGCTGCCATTTGGACTATTAACCGTTTCAATGCTTATTTCCATCTACTACTACAAGTATTCCCGGTAGAATTAATGTATACTACCTTTAAACATCACATGGTGAACTAGAGATGCATTGATTGAGACACTCACCTTGGTTATATAACCGTGGATACTTTCTGATAGTATAAATTGGTCCTTTGTGGTTAGCAAAGCTAAAAACTGAAGGACTTTCCAATGGGTTGGCGGCTTTATTACTGAATAACAAACTATGCGGATAGATGGCGCTTTGAAAACGGGAAGTGAATTTTTCCGCTCTTTTGATATCTTTGCTTTTGTCGTGCAATCCACATCAAGAGCTGGCTAAAAACCCCATAATTTTGGAGATCAAGACTGCCTAGTCACACTACCATATGTACCCAAACAGCACAAGTCTCCATTTATCACAACTCGTTACGCTAACACCTGGAACAGACTGAGCATGGCGCCCGACGCTGCAGGACCATATCTCAATTTCATTCAACATTGAACCACTTCCTCAATGAGCTTGGAGTATGCAGGATTCATATTGTACCCTACCTAGATGACACAATGTTCCCTATTGCCCACCAAATATCCAGAGTCAAATACTCAATAATCCAATGCAGCCATCTAAAAATTTATCAAACGGTGAGCTGTTTTTGTTGACCTACATACTATTCTATGCAGATTTGTGGCAGTTGTATTTGATGCTAGTTACTGTTCCTTATCTCAACGCTGCCATAGTTCACCTACTCTTAACCCCTCCTACAACTAAACATTCCACCCATCATTCCCCTTTTTCTTTGCAATAAGCTGGTAGTTTTTGCGCTGTACAGTAGTACAAGTCAGTTTTTGCGTGATGGATCAAGCCTGACTATTGCATGAGTAGAAGTATAATGGTCTTAAGTGTTGTCTGACGTGTGGTATGTACCAAGAGGGGGTTGAGTCAATAGTGTATGCATGGTCTTAGCCAGCTGACAGTAAGCTGGAAATATCGTCGTAACCATCAACTCCATTGAGAGTAGCACAAAAATATTAAGAAAATAACGTGAAAATATGTGAGGATGGTGATAACCGACCAAGAGGCATGATGGTAGGGAGATAAACTTGAACTCTCCTTGCCTCAATGGCGGTATCTTTATGAAACCCACGACTCTTGTACTTATGATGACAAAACAATGGTAAAAAGAATGAGGTTACCAGAAAAAGTCCTCTAGATCTACTAGCTCAGCTCACTATGCACCACCATTTTGTCTCTATAGTCCTGATATGGTAACACTCGACAGGCAACACCATGATCATCCCTCCCCCATGACTATCAAAAGTGTGGTTACCATTACAACAAAAAGCATGAGTTCTATTTAAATGTTTATAACTCCATTGAACTTTTGTACATAGGTTTTCTACACATAAGCGAATGCCTGGCCCAAAATCTCCCATTCTGTCTATTCCATGGTGATATCTTCGCCTTCAGTTTAGTTTCCACTGCTTTCGTATGCATCTTCATATTCTTCCCCATAAGCCTATCTATAAGCAGTAGGTTTTGGGCACCTCTTCAAGTGATGTTTGCAGTCAGTACGATGAACTCACCTACATATATCGTGGTCGATGTACTTCAGCGTAGTATTTCTGTGCTTCTGTCCCAAACTTCGTCCGCTGCCCGCTTTTGTTATTCATTTTTCGGGTTTACCCAACCAGTCCTTCATCTATATGGAATCCCAGCAACCTAATTTGTCGGCGTGCACTATGCCACCTAGACTTTATGACGAAGACATGAAGCCCAGTGTCACAGCTGTACAACCTGCCCTACCTTCAAGAATATTGGAAGATTCAGACAATATCCGAATATTTCCTACTTTCGAACTCAGCTTGCCTCAGTATGATGAACGATTATGCTGGTGTTTATCTGTTTCATTCTTTGCTGTCTGCAAAGCATTAACGTTCTTACTCTAGACGCGTCTTTTATGCACCGGAAAGAACGGTGTCTATTGTATGGCTTCATAATGTACATAACAGCCAGTTCACATTACCAAAATGATCAGACCTGTAAACTGGGTTGTTTTCATATAACTTATGTTGTATGAAATGTGTCATTATTATTTATTTCTATTATGCAGATGGACCAGCAACGTCGGCTGGTTTTAACGCAGACTTCGCTTTAGTTGCTGATAGTAGAAGTCATCTGTGTATGCATCCCAGTTAGTTCGTAACCTGCTTTACATTTACACGTGATCCGTTAAACTGTAACTTTAATGTTGCCAATCGTCTTACTTAGTACTTTTGAACGCCAAAAGTGCCTAACGTAGGGCTTATCATCCGTGCTATCGAATCTTCGGCCTCCTGGATATCAGTTATCAGATACTGCTCCCGGCATCCACCTGTCTGTTCGTTAAACTAGTCGACTGTGTTCCTTTAAATATCTTTTGGCAGTTACTATACTGAAGAAATACTTCCCCAGTGAGATACCTACCCCAGAGAACCCAGACACTAACATATAAGTGGGACTCAGTAAGGTAGAAAGATCTCGAACAGATAGCTTGGACAAGAAAAACGAATGCTGCACAGATCTGTTCGAAACACAGCCTCGAAACTCATAATAGGTCGCAAACGGCTTTCGTGGGCATAACCGACATTGTAACAGATCTCGGTAACTTCACAGCTTCCAATTCTGTCAAAATCACTGAGCTTAATACAGTGCTAACTGAAGCCCGCACCGCACTCGATCAGCTCGTACCCATCACTTATCTTTTTGGCCTGCACAGAGATACTGACAGTGATGAAGTTCGAAAGGACGAAACTCTAGTTGACTCCATTGGCTCACAGGTGGTGTGACGGGTTGCATCACCACGAAAAACCGCCGTCTACAATGTCGCGGAGGCTGAGGCCATGATCTTAAACATCTGTGGTATGTTCCAGGTTACTTGTGATTGTAAAAGGATTCGGGGAACCTACTCGCAACTCGCATGCCCTATCTTATTCCAGTTTACATCATCCTCTGATTGCGGGCATTTTTTTCGACGGACAACAGTGTCGAATTCAAAATATGTTTAGCCATATTAGGATAGCTCACGATCGAACCCCGCTTCAAAGGAAAAATGCAAAACCTCATATAGTACCAACAACAATTTATCCACTCAGGAGCAAGCAAGCGACACGTCTGAAGATAATGTTCTTGTCTTAGTATAATACCTGACTTTAAAAGCCTTACACTGCTTACCAACACGTGTCAAAAACTAGGTAAGATGATACCAGCTGGCCAACATAGTCGATTGGTAAATGTAAAGAAAAATTGATCTGAAAATCCCTCCTGATCACACTATTTGATAGTATTGACATTTATTTGAGTATTTTTATCTTCTTTATGGATGGTGTACCCTTGACCCTAGCCGGTGTGATGTTATTTGGTTGTTTGACTGTCTTCTTTGCTCCGCACTCAGTGTTTGCCTTTGTATGATCGAGACTTATCATGAATGTTCCACTTTCCTATTATGTGATGCTGAACTGTTGACGACGTGACGTTGTTTTACTGCCTCCGACATTCTGTTTTGGTCCAACCTACGGTTGTGCTGTGACTTGACTGTCGACTGGAAGCGTTTATTTGTTGATTTGGCTCTGGTAGACAGAGTTTCGATCCGTTTTGTCGGGAATATTCTTATTGACTCTTAGGTACTTAACAGTCGCATTTGTCTAACCAGTTTTTACCGTATAGTACGTAGTTGTACCCGAGGACGTTTGGGACTGTACAGCTACCCAACGGCACTGTTGAGGCATTTTGTAATTTCGACAGAATTTATTGTTGCTTTGGTGGTACCACAGATTTTGTTGCGAATCTGTCGCTGGTTTACCAGAAGCCGTATTCTGATGTCTTGATCCAACCTTTGCCTGTGCTTCACTCACGGAAGTTCGGAAGTTAAAGAGTAGGACGCAGGAGATGGTCAGATTCACGTCAGTCGGCACCGTCTAGTTATTTTCCGCGTTCACTCCGAGATTATTGAATCCTGGCCGCTACGGTTAAGCCCAGGCCTCACGGGAGTACAGCACTCCGTCATTCCGCACACCACTAAATAAGGAAGAGTACATCATCCGCCTACTAATGGTAGCAGACAAACCCTAATCGTAGACCTAAACTCACCCCCATTTAGCCGAACAACACGCCGGTTTAGGCCACGTAGCAACAAAGGAATACAAACGACTACCACTAGCAGTAAAATCGTATACCAAAACGTACTGCCTCCTTAGGAAATAGTGGCTTTGGGGGGCCAAAAACCAGCAGGATGAACTAATCTGCCGTGCCAAGTGAAAATAGGACCGTGAATAAAAGCAATACTACCCCGAAAGGGGCTACTTTTACCAACCGCATTCGATACAAACCGGGCGGCAGAAATAGGTGCCCGAGGAATTATCGGAAGCAACTTCCCTTCACAAACACAACCCAGAATCCGAAACCTAGGGACAATAGGCATGATAACGCAACGCGTCGATTTTGGTCTGTAACATAAGACCCAAGAGGTAACGAAAATGCTAACGATGAACTGTGCACTGGGTACAACTCACAGACGAGCCATCCTTGGTCTCAAAGCTACTACATCCCCGACTGTACAAATATGCAGCCTAGTTTTTCCCACTACCGTCCTCTCCTATTGCCAAACCCATTCACTGCTTCCCTGATGACACCACAACCGGTGGCGAAGCCTGGAATAAGGTATGTGCCGAACGGCATCACCTTCCCTTATCACATTTACCATGATAGCAACAAGCAGAACACCTACCACCCATGCGCAGTACAGCTTGGAACGGGGTAGAGGGCACTGCGATATGTATCAGCACGCTGGTGAAGTAGTAGCAAGCAATAACCTCACTTCTCTCCCTTCACTGTCCCATACCCTTTTTATCCAGCTATGCTAGTCATTAACGCGCGATCCATTGTAAGTAAAATGTCAGCTGTTCGAACCCTAATACTCCTAAAACGGCCGACACTGGCGCTGGTTACAGCGGCCTGCTTAACTCCGGATGTATTAGACGAACATATTACAGTCGATGGATACAGAGTATACAGACAAAAAAGAGTCTATAAAAATGAGGCAGATGTCTAATCTGTGCATCAAGCACCATTATTGCTGGCACCTCAAATTCTGAACCGGATATAACTCCAGAATGTGCATGCGTAAGCACAACCATCAGTAAACCCAAGCTGCTCATCGGATGTACGTATAGGGCACCAAACACTTCTATAGCAGTTGATAAGATCGTCTGCGAAACATCTGAGCACGCTGGTACTCTAGAATTCGATTCTAAGATAATCCGCGGTGACTTCAACCTCCCCGAAGTAAAATCAAACATATGCATAGGTCTTACAAACTATAACAAACTCCTAGCAGCTACTGACACAAACGGTTGGCAGCAATACGTTCACCCCCCTAAGCAAAACAACAACACCCTTGGC
The DNA here is from genome assembly GCA_944470555.2 of Heterobilharzia americana. Lineage (NCBI taxonomy): Eukaryota > Metazoa > Platyhelminthes > Trematoda > Strigeidida > Schistosomatidae > Heterobilharzia > Heterobilharzia americana. The sequence goes on from OX104134.1 coordinate 101,251,691, forward strand.
CTGATACTTTGTCACAACATTTAGCCATTGGCTGCACAGGTAGGAGAAAAATTTACAAACAACCATCATAGCATATTGCTTAGCACTCTGCCACTTCTAGTAGCTCATGAGGGTGCACACGAAATAACGACGAAGTACTGCCAGTCCAAGGACTTCAAGAATGCTGACTGGGAGCTCCTCCAGGCACTTATAAGATGCTTTGATTGGGAAGACTTCTTCACCAGCGGTAATCTGTCTCAAACCATCGACAAATTTTACGAGATTATTAGCTCCGCTCAGGAAATAGTTGCATCCACCAAACCCGGTCTGAAAACAACTTTATATATAGATGGGAAAACTCGACTCAAACTGGGATTACGAGAAAAAGTACTTTGTTTTGAAGGGATTTCATGTGCTGTATCAGATACATACCACACTCGTTTCATTTCAAGAAAGACACCAAATTAAAGCACTGGCTGGAGGGTAAAGGCGAAAATATGCAAAAGAAGTTTTAATAAATCATCTAGAGGATAGGTACCATGATCCATAGGTGATTTGTGAAATTCTCAGTGGGTGGTTCTTAATAGTATCAACATACCCTTAGCTCCAGTACAGATAGTGGTACCATGGGTAGCATAGAATTCAGCTTGAATATCATTAACGATGCGATTAAAACCCGGAAAGCAAATGTTAGCTGGTCAATAATTTACAGAAAGGCTGGCATGGACGTGGCAGTTCTATTGCTTAAAATATTTACCCTCTCATTAGATTCTGGGACATGTCCTGGCAAGTAAAAAACTACAGATATGCTGCCAAAAAGTAAATCAGGGGCCAAGACCGGCGCTAGTAATTACAGACCAGTTAACATAACCCCGGTCATCTCAAGGATTATGGAAAAGTGATAAAAAAATCAAATGTCTGATTACCTGCTGGACGCTAACCACATCAACTCGTCACAATATGGTTTTCTGAAAAGAAGATCTTGCACTACAAACCTGCTTGACTTTTTTAACGAGATCGCCAGCAAAAGGGTCAGAAAAAGCCAGCTGTAGTACTTTACTTCGTGATCACCACAGCCTTCGACAGAGTCCCACACAACTTGCTGATCAGTGGGCTAAGAACCCTTGGGATCTGTAATCCGCTTCAAGACTGGCTAAAATACTTTCTCTCTAGCCGTTACTGAATAACGAAAGTTGGCTCAACTAACCCGAAGCCCAAGCCAATAGCCAGTGGAGTTGTCCAGGGCAGCGTCTTAGGTCCACTTCTCTTCATAACATACATCATTAGAGTATGTGGGTGTTTCAGGGTAGGCAGGCCATTCTTGTATGTGGATGACCTAAAGGTAGTATACGCATGCCTTAGCAGTGACATAACCCTAACCATTAGCGCTATGCAAGAAGAACTACGATATGTTGGCAAGTGGTGCAACGCCTGGAGACTAGAATTTAACACAGGATAATGTGGCTAGATATGCATAGGTGACCATGCACTTGAACTAAACTCAATGATAACCGGGAACACACTCCCAAAACTGAAGTCTATTCGAGACTTAGGGCTTCAATACTCTGACAACCCAACCTTCTCTGAGCGCGTATCTACACAGGTGTTGAAATCACGCAAACTGGTGGGTTTCTTATTACGGAACTTCTACAGTACCGAATCTTGAGATATCCTGTATAAAGCATGTGTCCGACCACTGCTCGAATATTGCTCGTTTATATACAGCAGTAAAAGGGTTACGAACAGACTGAAAGCCAAGGCGGTGCAGAGATACTTTACGATGAGAACACCCAACACGAATAAGGACGTAAAATATGCCACCAGGTGCAACATCCCAGGACTTGAACCACTATATAAACGAGGGGTCAGACTGAACCTGATACTGTTTTATAAGCTCCTTAACGGGTTAACTCGTAGCACATGCACAGACATGTGGTTCATAAACAAGACTGCATATGCCCTAAGAAATATAAGTGCAACAGTAGCAACTGAACATTTCAGAACAGTCACTGGAGAGAACTTTGTGATAAAATGTGCTCAGATATGGAACAGCTTACCTAGGGGAGTACGAGAATCAAACGCTTTGACTAGGTTTATAAGGCGGCTTAGCTCTACACTACAGGACAGAATCATAAAAAGCACCACTAATACTGCTACTAGAACTACAGACATATTAGGAACTCTTGATATATCAACAGTTTCCAACCTCAAAGGTGCAGAGACTACACCTGCTTTTGCTGTTTTTCTGCCAAAATTTCAGATGGTTGCAACATGAAGATATCATTAGACCATGAAGAAACTGGATTATGATGAAAACTTACAGAATAATCTGGAAATCTGAATGCTAAACCATCAAGGGGTTCAACTCGGATCCGCGAATACCCACATCGTCAAGATAACCTTCAATGTTGACAACAGAACACAAATGAGGAATATGCGTTACCAATTCTTAACATTCCACTTCTTTTCGAAGCAATGAAGTTGCGCTGCCACGAAAATTACTGTTCAGTGCTCAAGAATTACCAATCCCATTCACTCATTTCACCCTCTCACCTTATGAACGTACGTCAATCCTCGGGTTACTGAAATTTCTGGGCGGTTATATTTCTGGGCATCGAAAATCTGGACAGGCAGTAAAACACGGGGAGCAAGTCACCCACTAACTTCGAACATATTGACAATAAGGCTATGCAACAGACTCCTTTGGTACTTCATGTAGCAGTGAATACGCCCCTCCCGACAACGCCGCACACCTTAACATGAACAGTATTGAAAGTTCGCTGCCTCTGGTCCGCAGCCTTTTTCAAAAGCCTATTCTTTTGCACCACAATATCCAATTCTGATGGCTTAAATCTGTATTGCTGTGAGTGATAACACTTGAAGAAATATTCACTCGGATTACATGATTATGTGGAGACTTACGGATTCTCGGCGTTGTCAATGTGAGTTCTTCTGGTGCCCGAGGCTACTTTTTTTTAAATTTTTTTCAAATTGAGTTCAATGACATTTCGTCAGTACCACTCAGGGCTCAAATCTTGTAGACATTTTGAGATGTATCAACGTGATGATGCCTGTAAACTGGCTTCTCTCATGTTAAAATCCTCTTTTTTAACACGAGAATAAAACATTTATTTATTTATTTATTTATTTATTTATGGGCATATGAATTTATGGTAACATAGAAGTTTATATAGCCTAAAGGGGCGTCGCGAACAAGAACCGAGTATCTCGACTGCCTGCAACGGAAATTCAGAATTTCACGCAACCTTGGTGCCACTGGTAGTGAAAAAAGAAAGTATGACTGAAAAAGATCTAAACTTTAACGCTTTATGTGCTAAAAAATGGTATTTTCTTGTTCATTTCATGATTTGTGTAATCTTCTGATGTCTTTAGTCTAATATGATGGCCTCCCTTCCTTACCATTCAGGTCCCGTAAAATCTTGTACATTCTCCAACATATATCAAAGTGATGTTGCCTGTAAACCGGACCCTCTCATGTTAAATTACTAACATGAGAATGGGATATTCATTTATTTGTTTACAAGTGAAGGCCCATGTCCGTCTGATGATTTGCAACAGGTTTTAATAAGGTTATGCACATCAATAACTTCGTATATAGATTATATAATGCCAAATACAGTTGTGTGAACTTTCAGGAATTATCAATTTTGAGTTGCCTGTAAACTGTTATCTCTCATGTCAAATCCATTATATGGGAATAAGAATTTTTGTTATCTTCACTTTGACGGTATGCATATGCTGCAAAATGGTGTTTTCTTTCTTGTCTCATAGTCACGATCTTCTTATGTTTTTCATGGAGTTCAACAACCTATCCTCTGTACAACTCAGGACCCGAAAATCTTGTAGATTTTTTGACATATATCAATGTGACGATGCCTGTTAACTGGCTTGTCCCGTGTTAAATCACTTATGTGAGAATAAAATGTCTATTTATCTGTTAAACATTGAAATATAAGTCTTGTCGCCAAGGAAATGAAAGTTGGTGGTAAGGATGATAATCAAAAGAGAACTATACCAAGGTGAAGTGAAAGGGACATGACAAAGTCAGCAAGGCGACTGGTCGATCCCCAGGTAGAGACGGTGGTGTCACAAGACGTTTCTGAACACAGTTTCGCTTTTTGTTCATGTATGGCTAATGCTTCAGCTACGCACAAGTGCTGGGAACGTAAACGCATGTGGTATTCCAATTTAACTTCCTAAATTATTTGAGGGGATGAATCTCGAGGTGCTGAATGGCATAATTCAAGAAGCACCCATGTAAACAGATGTGGTATATATGTTCAGAATGTCGGTAGTCACCTGCCATCACCACCGCAAACTTCAAAGCCTGGTACAGCCAAATATGTTTCTAAGCATCAGCCCCCATAATCTGCCCCCCAGAAGGTGGTCAGGCCACGCAAGTGTGAAAGAGTGTTACCCTTAGAGATAAAAAAACTGGCTCCGACTCCAAGGGAAGCACTAGAGTGGTCCTCACTTGTCTCGATGCTCCTTGGACTATCTAACGGAACTGAACAACCTGAAGAAGTAGGTTGCTGAAGACGCATGGACGGAAGTGAATGGGGCAAAGTCTGGACCAAAAACACTGGCTACCAAGCCCAACGCCCTGCACCTACAAGACACGAGAAGGGATTCAATTCTTCTGTTCTACGTCCCTGTACCAACAGAATCACTGTCAGGAGGAAGAGAGCGGTTTGACGGGGAGAAGTGAGACGACTACTGAAGGAGGTTAGGAATGGAAACCATCGCAGCTAACTCATGGCGGCCCCCCAAGGAAATAGAGCAACTCCGGACAAGTCACAACCTCTCGGGGTATCAGTAGTGGCGGCGAATCAGTCGTCGTCGCCTACTAGACGTTGCAGGCTGCTGCTCATAAAGGTGAAACCAGATGAACCCTGGGTCACCAAGAAGGCATAGAGTAAGTCCACACTTAGTGATCCGAACAAAGCTGCAAGCATGGTGGTGCATGGAATGCCAGAACTGTCTGGTGGTGCCCAGTAAACATGATCATGATTTCTAGCTGTTGTAAGCTTTATATTCACCAACGACTGCAATGAATGATGAATGACTTTTAACGTACTCATGTTGTTTTGCCCGCTGGACTTGCCCACTAAAGTGCTTGGAATAAAACAGTTATACTTCTGCAACTGACTTTTATTTCCTGCGTTGTGGCTGTCTAAAACAAGTCGTTCATAGCGTTAACCATAAGCCTCTGGGTCCAAAAGATCTAAAAGGTGTGCAATTACTTCCATAATATCGAGCAGCGGAGGTGGCTAGCAGCAAGAATGGAAATCTATATGCACAACGCCTCAGATAAATCAACTTGTTCGCACTAAGCCGTTGAATTAAACGAAGTGACCTGACAATAACCCACAAGATAATCCGCCAAGTGGCCCACCCAACTACGTCAAAGTTGTCAGCAAAACCCCGATAGCCCCGTTGAAACCACACTCACATACCCGCCATACGGCAAAGGAGAGGGTGAGATCTAATCTCTTCTGCCTCAGGATATGTGCCTTATGCAACTCTATGCCGAAGGAAGTAGCCTCAGTCACAACAGCCAACTCCTCCAAACGACCATTGAATGGGTATGTGAGTGCAAATGGCCTGCCGCGAACATCTGTCAGTGACAACCGATGATATGCTCCCCCACTCTCGTATTCCCCTGGTATATGCAGTTAGACGCATCCCTTCTCCGTATTATTGCCAGTAACACTTATTTTTCCATGAATACTTTTTACTATTCTTTCTCTCGTTCCCCACTCGCCTTACTTCTTGAACTATTTAAGTAACGCCAAGTACTTACTTGCAGGTGCTTGCAAAAACACGAAATGCAGATAGTCAATTGATCCCATCAGCAGCTACATCGTCCCCTAGAACAAACCGAGCTACAATTTGCAAGAACAAAAAATTTCAGATAGACAGTCGCTACCTCCAGAGCTATAAGCAGGAAAAACTCAAAGACTCCTGCGACCACCGAACAGAAAGAGCCAAGCCTCAAGACCTGGCAGCGAGAGCTGAAAGCTACGAGATTCCTCTAGTCGCACCACTGATGCTGGATTTTGAATATCTAAGCTCAAGCGTTTCCGAATCCTCTAGTGTTATCATTCCCGGCAATTCAGATTAACAACACCAGACATACTTGCTGTGGTACAAGTAAATAAACATCAGAAGAACCGTCGTCCAATAGTGGTGGATTTTACGCACATGCAAAACTTCATAGACTTCACACTGAAGTATGCAGCATTGTCGAGAGGACATGTTGACTGTTAACTGTCTTCTATTAGATGGATTCACAGGGTACTAGAGAAGTCTGTCGCATAGCATTATTATGGATGTGTTGCCTTTACGTAAAGTGATCTCAACGGAATACCAGGTGAGACAAACTGGGAGGAGAGAAGTTCTTATCTTATTAGACTCATTCGAGCTGTATGTGAACTTTAATATATGCATACAAGAGTAACTTTTCTGTTTTTCTTACATGAAGTTCCCACAAGTTATTAGACAAGGAAACACTGACTATTAATTTGAACTTTTTGAACTGCACAATCCAACCGAATGAACTAGCAGTCAAACACCCTCCATGAGTTTATTATGGTAGAAGGTGTTTGAGATTTTTGATAGCCTTACTTCACACGTTAACAAAGATCCTAGTATGTTTCCATTAGCTCAGAGTGTACGGAAAAACGCCTGAGCCGGTGATAACCACATCATTTGTGAGGAGCTTATTAAGTGGGGAGTGAAAGACAGATAATGGATCTGCAGTACGTATTTCTTCAGAAGGTCTGTTCCAGATGTGAGAGGACCTGGTGAGGGGGAAACCACCTAGCAGGTTGGTCTTACAAACACTCAGTTCCAGCCAATAGATGGTGATTACGTATACAGTGAGCAGATGTTGCAATACTTTAATTTCCGAGCCAAACAGTTGCATTTGCTTACGAGTTGATTTATAGTAAAACACTGGATTCGTTCCAGGTCACCTCTTTCTTCAAGGTCTCACTGCTAGCCTGTTGCATCTGGATATGCTGTCTAGGCTGCAGTCGGCTCCTAGTGTTTTTGGTAAAATGTGGATTTATAATCCTTCGACTTTTAGTTTGACGCTTATACGACGGCCATATAAGATGAATGGGCAGCATTCTAAGATTGGATAGACGTACGCTTTGTAGGGTAGCACCCTTGATTCAGTACTATAGAAGCTACGGATGATGCACCCAAGGAGTGTACGTGACTTCGATCAGATACAGGACGTTTTTTCGGAAAATGATGTATCACTGGAATATCTGAGACCGAGATCTAGCACCGAAGAACATCTGGTACCTTCCGTCTACATACCTGTAGATGCAGGTTAGGGTTGTCGCTGCATATGCCAAGCCAACCAAGCTTATCAGTGTTGAACTTGAGATGGGGACTGTCACACCGTTTAGCAACTATGCCTAATTCTTTTTGAGCGGTAGATAGCGTATGGCTTAGTTCATGGGCGTGACGTGAGCACACAGCCTTCACGCGACACCTTTTCAAATGCCTCTGATATGCCGAAGCATAGAACAACGACGATTTTAAGCGCCTCATGGGTAGCGGTAAAACAGCTGGAGAAACCTGAATGGCAAGTAAGAGGAGACCCGTTTTTAATGAAACCGTGCTGGACCTTTGTAATGGGGTTTTATCTAAGTTGATAATCAGAGATTCTGCTCTTTGCGTGACTCGGTGGACGGCTAGGGTTAAGTTGATAGGTCGGTAGTTATTGTCACTCGCCTTGTCGCTGGATTTTTAGGGAGGATCTTTGAAGCCAGTCTCTCACTCGCTGCAATAATCCCCGCTTTGGTTTGATGTGGTGAACGTCTTGGACAAGAACGGCGGCACAGTGTCACCACCACTTCCGATGAATATTGGGTTTGTACCATCTGTTTATTGAGGAAAAATCAAGGGTTATATTGGTCTTGGTCCTTAAACGCGATAACCATCTTCGCAGGGACAGCAGTATCAGGACAATACTCCATATTTCTGTGTCAAATTTAAACTGTGGCCGTGGTAATTTGGTCATCTGATGGGGTGCGCCTGAGGAGCTCGATGAGTACTCTCCATTCCGTAACCCTGTGGCCTCGATGCCGAGTATAATTTGGGGATTGCTTATTTTTCTCATTAGAGGAAATAATTGGTTAGCATAGAAAATCATTTTATGGTCACTGTCAGAGAACTCTCTACTAACGTAGGTGTGACGAGGATGATGTCACAGCAAAAGACTAGGTTCAATACACTGTCAACGTGTGCGGGTTCCTGAACGTAGCCGTAGATACCTATGACAGTAAGTATCTCATCAGAGCGTTGTGCGCTGCAATCGGCCTCCCAGTTAACTTCAGAGAAGTTTGAGTCACCTGCTACCAGGGTGAAGCCAACTATGAGGGATCCGGCGTGGGCAAGTGATCAAGCCAAGCCGTCAGGTCATGACTTTCCTTCGCTGAATATGGTGCCATAAACACGCAACCTATGATGATTTTGTAGGTAGCACCACTTACAACAATCTAAAGTGAGGTCGGCAGACAACTGAAGATATCATCAATCCTATTTGAAGTAGCAAGGCTACACACACAGATCGAATGGCCTCTACCACCCTTGTGATCACGATCAGTGCGACAAAGATCACAACCATCTCCACACTGGTCTACGCCTGCGACTGAGGTGGCACACCATGATTCAGTGGCTAGTAACACTGTGGATTAGATTGGTACAGCCCTCGTTCTCAGGTCAGAAATCTTCTCGGGTAACGAGCGGGTATCAATAAGTAGAAGCGTGAAGGGGTTACTAAGGCATGTAAAGTAGGTTATGATGCCTCTTAAGGCCATAGTGAGCAAACGGATTTTCTGTACTTAGTTCGCCAGACGACTCACTAGCCATGCTTCAAACGTAATCGGACTCAACTGACGGGTGTGGCTAGTGAGTTTCTGCCTCTCACAAATATGCGATCACTTAGTTTTTCAGGGCCCTTACAGGTCGTTAGCATGCACTTCTTTTTTACTGTTGGCGTAGGGCATAGTTTACGACTGGTGTAAGTAGAAGAAATTGTTTCCAGCCCTGTGCAATCGAGGGGTCGGTCTATCCTAAATGCCATGGGTCGTACATATTGTGCGGGGTCAGAAGAAACTTTGGTGGGGTTGAACAGTGGGGAAGATTCTGATGCAGGTTAAATATCCGTTGCCGAAATACTGACTTGGATGCACAGTTGAGCAGTAGCCAGGCGTTCGTGATATGTAAGGTATCTGAGTGCTCGGTTTGCTACCTGGCACCACATCATAATCCCCTGCCACACAAGGAACGCGGCTCTAAGGAGTGTCATGGTACTCATTTGTGAAAAGTGTTTGGTGAAAACCCGCCTTTTGGGCTCTAGTGTTGGGAGGGCCGCAGCTATGAAGTATTCCTCTTCGTCATTAGAGAACACGAGCCCTAAATTGTCTTTCTTCAAGAACGTTTTAGCTTTATACAACAAGATTTCGCCCGCGTGTCTGACTTCTCTATCATCCGATGGTGTTCTATTCGCGATCACCTAAGAGGAGATGGTACCCGTGGTCTTCTTCTTGCGAAGAACTGAAGCATCGGGTTCACTTGTTTCCAGATTGACTGAGACCATTGTACCACGGGAGAGGTACACTCAGCGGAATTACTCCCCGTGTCAACACTTTCCGATGGTCTGCTCGTGCACACAGCAGCCATTATTTTCAAAGATGATGAACCGACCAGGCTGCTTCCTCTTAGTTCTGTGCGTTGGCACACCGTTTTGCCTCGTGCTATTGTACTATTTTTAAAGTTGCTGTGTGGCCTCACGTAGTCCTGAAGTTCGATAAGTCTTTGGTATCAAATGAAGCAGTGAGCTTGAAGACCACAGGGAACTGGACTGTGCTGACTTTTCGCGGAAGCGCTTTCAGTCACACTGCTTTCCTGTCATGTCATGTGAGTTCAGTACCCTCGGCTTAACCATGCTCAAGGGAGGGTATCAGGTATGTCATAGACGACGGTCTGTTGAGACAACAATAGTCTCTTTATTGCCTCTCTTACCAAATAGTCGATTAAATTTTCTACTTTCTCCACATGGCTTTCAGCTAAGTTTTCATGATTTTCAAGATGTGCCGATGGATGGAGGTCCTCACCCATTCCCCTGACCTCATCCATCATGGTCCCAATATTATCCATCTCTGTTCCGTGGTCCTTAACACCGTTGCGGATGACCGATACGATGTCTTCAGTTCCGTGGAAAGTGTGGAGCATACCAGTTCATAGGGATCTGAGGTATACGGAGCACCAATGCTTCTGTCACACGAAAGAGCAGTGGAATGACCAAGTCTGGTTTTTCTCACTCGAGCAGTCAGTTTTATTTTTCGGCCTTAGATCGTCGTGTCTGAAAGGACGTCACACTCGAAACTTGGTGCTAAAATCGAAAAACGTTGGCAACAGTGCGTGAGGTGAGCGGGGGAACCGTGGACCAAAAATATGAGATACATTAAAATATCACCATAAACATAAGGTGGTCAGACACAACAAGAAATGCGCAAGTTGATATGACCAAGAACCGCTTAAAAAGGGAGCGCATTTTGCTGCGTTATATATCGCGTGTTGTTTGCACGTTTCGAACTTTACAGGGAACCTACCCTCAGCTTTTAGCTTATTTTCTACCGAGTGTCTAGTTCTAACCAAATCACCAATAGATGATCAAGTGATCATACGCCCCTGCTCGAACAAGCCGAGGAGAATTTCTGTTGCTGGGTCACATCCCAGATCAGCAGGCAGTGGGATAAATCCTTCTATCACTGTCCACGACATTTCATTATCCCTAGCTGAGATTTTCTTCCAGTGTCTTCACCCGGTATCGTGAGCTCGCTCAGAGGCATGACTTCTGTCATTAGAAGACATGCTGAAGGATGGAATACCCCAAATATGGAAACTCGGTTCCCGAGGAAAATGACCTGAACAGGCAGTCAAAGGAGCAGAGCCAACTTGAAGAGCGCTTGCCACGGTGAACTCACTGAGACGCGCATAACGAAGATATGAATCTCCGGGGCTCCCACACCCAAAGCGAAACCGGCCAAGTCCAGAACTCTGCGTTACCAAACAACAATGTATATTCAAATAGTAAGTTAACCTATGAAAACTTTTCCATAGCAAAATGTGTGGACAAGATCTGGCCACGTCCCTTCAATTTTGATGGCTGCTGCATTTTCTGACCAGGACGAAATGCAGCGGCGACCCCCAATGGAAACAAGAACTTCAACATGACGCTAAATACAAACTGAATGAAGTCAAGCAAAATGGAAGGTCAATTTTTTGAATGCATTACAGGGATAAAAATCAAAACGCACCCAGCATGCATAACTGCGCCTGACTGGCCATGGGGAGCAGGCGGCATTAAAGCACGTGCGTGTTCGTTTTTAGGATGAAAACATCAGGTGCGTATTTGTTGAAGAAATGGCCAAGCGTCTACCTGAACATGTCATAGATTCTCCCCCTCAAAAAATGTGGTATCGCACTCAGTCAGCCGTATAAACTCTGGCAACGAAAGTTGGCAAATCTCATCGGATTACCATGTCCACTCTGATTAATACGGGAGGACCGAATCCAGCTGGCTCTCAAAACAGTGAAACATGGAAGCAATTGAAGCGCATATTGACGAAGAGTCTAAGCAATGATCGTGGGCAGTGATGCTTCTGCAAAGATCGGAAACTGTGGTGTTACCGTTGATCAACACAAACGTCTAGGTCCGATACATAGTTAGAGCAGTTAAAGATATTCTTCAACACATGCTCAACACTCACATCGTCACATCTGGTCAGAATAGACTCCTGGGGACACGATCATGTACTACCTGTCACCTCGAATGCTTTAACTTCTTGAACGATAGCCGTGATCAATGCAGGTTAGTCTTCGTCCTTTACTACCTGATGATTTACGGATTGCACACACATTCTTGTGTGACGGCCTGCACAGCTCCTAAAGACCAGTGCCGAGCGAACTTGACCTGGTAACCACCTGTCCATCTCATGGAACCTCCAACTAGATTTGAATAAGTGTGGTTGGATGTGTTTTGACGCACCTTCCGTGTGCCCGCAATTGTCTCTGAAAACGTCGGTTCTATCTAGCCTCCAAAGCCTCCTTGAACCAGTGCCTGCTTGCTGTAACAACCTAACATTCTCTGAACATGTGACACAAACTCCTAAGTTCGGAAGACCAGTAGGCCGCATGGTTTGTAACTTTCACAATCATGAGGCTAAACTGCTGCTATACAAAACCTGCCTTCAGCCCCTGTTAGAATACTTTTATTATATTTCAGGGAGCACCCGTATAAGCGACAAACTTAGGATTGAGGGCGTTCAAAGACACTCTACATGTGGGCTATATGGTTACGAATGTGGTCAACATTGTACGTCTCGACGTACGTCCCTTTATCTACAACCACTTTGAATGAGACATCCTGGGACAAACCTCATGTTTTTCTTTAAGAACTTACATAAATTGTCCCTTACAGCTAGTGAGAAAATCCGTTTCACACTGGAAAATTTCTGCAGTCTGAACGGTCAAGCCCACGGTATTGAAACGAAGGCCTTTAAACACCCCTCGGGAATAACTTTTCTCTACTGAGTAGTTGAAAATATGGAAACATCTTTCCGTTGACGTTGCGGCTTCCAGCTTAGTAGTATGCTGTAAAGGTTCTTATCCTCCCTCAAACTCCTGGACATACTAACCGGATCACAACTATGTCCCACAACGCTCTGCATGATGGATCCCTTAAATGGATGAGGTGTCATGCCCGGCCCCGCTCTTCCTACTATATCCCACGGACAAAATTACAGCAATTGAAACTACTCCTGTAATTAAGTAACTCAACTATGCCCTTCATTTGTTACCATCACCAACCAAGACACCTTCATATATGCCCCCTGGAAAAGCGTTATGAAATACAATGCAGTCCAACAACTTTGATCAGAATGCACACGTGAAACCCAAGGCTAAACATTAGACACGACACTACATGTACACAAGTTACGATATGCACGCGAATCACTTCCTAGTGTCTTGGTTCCTCGCTCACTGTTTTCTCTATTCTTATTATAAAAAAATCGTGAAAACCTGCAATTAGATTGTAATTACAATATTTCGTCGGTGCCATCATCAAACACCACTGTATTCGTCTTCAAGCAACTCCCCCGCAACCGCGCAACCCGTGATAAACGCCCCCATGGTATCACACGAAAATCCTTCCATGAAGTCTATCGACACGTTTATCCAGCGTTACAATGAATCATGTGTTTACTGAAATGCTTTACCCACAACTTTATCCACAAATGTGGAATCTCTGTGTCGACCTTCAAATTGAACGGAACCCGGCCAGTATTCACCGAACCACTAAGCGCTATGCAAACCTTTATGGAGGCTCCAGTGTTGGTATGTTCAGCTTAACGTGGAAAAACAAAAGCAGAACGTTTCATCAGCGAGGTGATACAGTGTTATCAATACCATTTATTACTGTCTATATAACAAATCTTGACATCTCGATGAACCTGGAGATTCACGTCCTTTTAATAATACATGGAATGTAGAAAAGCAATTCAGTTCTAAACGCCGGCTTGGCTGCCATCGAGAACTAATTACTTAAGGAACAGACCATGGCTGAAACTACCCTTCATGGAGGGTAACCAGTTTTACCACGTTCAGAATACCTAACTACAACAAGCGGAAATAAAGAATGCTCACTGGACTACAACTTCATAATTATCAAAATCTAGGATTAACTCGTTTTAAAAGTGACCAGCAAAGTCCAACACTTACCAGCTGCTAGGCTGTCATTACCCGTGAAAACGGCGGACAAGATGTCCTGGAAGTCCATCTGGTGCATTCAAACAAGCTTATTGCTTCTGGATGCTGGAGTTGGAAAAGTGAAGACTTTGGCTTCCACTCATCAAGATAATGAATCTTTGTCGTGGAATGGTATTAACATGCATGAATTAGACAGTCCTGGGACCATCAATGAAGTAAAATATATAAACAGTCCGTGCATACATTCCTTCATAAACTTTTCTTCATTATCTCAAGCAAAAAGTACAAACTGATACAATGGAAGTATTAGCTTCAAGCCTTATTTTTCTCCAGGTAATACCTGTGATGTCTGGATACAAACCTGGTTTTTTTGTCGATGCGAAGACGGTACTTCCACTTGTCCAACTTGCAAGTTTTATGCATACTTATTCTGCTGGGATGTTCCATTGCATGAACATGAAGCATGTATATCTTCTAGTGACAAAAGGTGAGGACTGAGGTTACCTTCCACGGAGACGAATGTAATTTATGTATAAACTTATTCATACCTGTAAAAATGGTGCGTGTCTGTATATTTAGGAATGAGTATCGTTATTATTATTATTAACCTGCCGTGGTACCTCCCTCAATATTCATGGTCCCTTAAGTGAAAACACTTGAGCAGCTTGGCCAGCATTGCTTTTTTTACAGTTAACTTGCTGAATTACTTCCCCTTTCTCCTCGCATGATGCTTCTGCACATTCTTTAAGCATGACCTTCATTTCTTCTGGAAAACCCTAAAAGCGTTACAAAAATTCAGCATTCGACTTAAAGTGCAATATTTGGATGTGATGTGAACTTTTTTTCCTTTCAGACTGCATATTTCTACAGCACGGGATGAAAAAGAGATGGTAAAAACATTACTCAGGACTTTTCACCACCAACTGCCATAATCGTATCTGCAAAAATGATATGCACCTGTCGATTTGGGAATAAATTGTCGCTATTATTATGAGCTTATAACGGTTAACTTCTTTACGCTGCAGGAACGTGAATCTGGAAGACGGTACTCTTGCGTTGCTTATCTGTCCAACGCAGCGGATAGGTCGATTAGCGATGCACACTGTTGGGGACGAATTGAGTTCATTTGTGTAGACTTTGCCAGAGAGTTTGGTCGTGTTTATCACGAGTGACTTATCGATAGTTTGAAATTGGTCGAGATCAGGCCACCACTCATTGACTGTTGTCTTCATATCTGGGAGGTCTTGTGTTTAGAGTTCAAGTGAGCCTCATTGTGTTCGAAGAGACAGATTGTCCCAGAGGAGTCCTCTAAAGTCTAGTGCCAGGAAACCTTCTTGTCTGATATATACGAACAGCTTGCCTCCATAAATTCCTTCCGAAATCCCTCTTTTCGCCGAATTTGTGAAAGTTTGGGGAGAAATCGTGAGTAAGGCAGTGTTTTTCTTCAAGAGAGACTCAACCCAACTTCAAAACCAGGCAGTCGACAGTGTATCCACACTTGACCTGGAGAAATGCAAGGTTGTTTGTGTAAGACATGGTGCATATTACTGATACACCCCTGGTGACATGTAACTTGAGGCGACGCTGACGCAGAAGGATCTGGGTACTTTTAGTCCCTCAGGACTTAAAATCTTATGTCAACTGTGATGGGAGTGCCTCTAAACGAATGTTTGGGCAATTCGATATTAGATGTATCCACAAAATTTTCAACACCTTGTTACGGACTAGCATAGACCTCGCGACTATCCTCTTCTTCCCTTTTCCGTAGAAAGACGAATTAAAATTAGAACATATCTGAAGGTGCTCGGCCAAATCTATTCGAGTACACATGTCCAAAACATGTGAAGAACCATTGGTTGCCCTGGATCACTATCCCCGAGAATACAGAAGGCTAGGAAGAGGCTTGATATTGGTTCACAACATCCTGAGCACTTTATCACTTACTGAATTTTAGTTGTGGCGCAAATCTTTCAGGACACATAGGGAAACCACACCTAGAACATGGCAGGTTAGATATCAGAAACGATCTCCATTCCCTTAGAGTTGTTCGACCCTAGAATAGTCTGCATGAAGAAGTGACCCAGGTTACTTCGTTCGAATTTTGCAAACTCTGACGTGACACGTACTCGAGATGTGGGTGGGAACTCCACCTTCTACTCTCCCTTTACTAGTGTTTAGGCTGAAACGCAAGGAACACTGAGACACGAACTCCAGACATGGAAGCCAGTCAAGGAAGAGCCTCTTGGATTCTGTCAGCAGGCGTTTGAATTCACTGATTGGTCACTGGACTGTGCCCAGCTTCATGTTGCATAATCCTAGGCCCTGATCGAATTCTGTCGATCATCTCGCGATTCAGTAATCGAACCAGAGAGCTCAGCGTCGCATTGCTGTTTGATACACATTGGTTGGATGGAGGCAATCGACGGGAAGACGTGGACTTAGGCTTTGTGCTTATTTTCACCCGTTAGCAGGACGTATCTGCAATCTCGACGAAAATGATGTTTTATCTTACATTCGAACCCGCACCACCCTGTGTTGTAGTTGGCGGTGGTACCACTGAGCTATTCGAGCCGCACCGCGAAAAGATTGATAGGATCCAATTAGCAATCAGGGCTAGACAATACGAGTCAGCCACTCTCTTAGTGACCAGTCAGTGTATCACGACCAGTCCCACGGGAAGCCATTTGCGGCCAGAATAACTCAGCAACAACGTCGCTGACTGAGACACAGGGTGACGCCGGTTCGAATCTGAGGTAGGATATCAGTTCCGTCAAGATGGCAGACGCGTGCTTGTTGGCACCCGTTAGCAAGACGTATCTGCGATCTCGACGAAACTGATGTCCCCCCTCAGATTAGAACCCACGTCGCCCTCTGCCTCAGTCAGTGACGCAGGTCCAAGGCTTGCTGCCCATTGCTTCCTTCCAGCTAACCATTTGAATCATCCAGATACCGTGGGGGCGCTGGACATTTTGCACAGATTATAAGATAACAAGACGTTCAATTGAAGGTCACCATTACTGCACTCTGACCGGACGGCTGAGGGGTAGGTTCAGCTGTCTGAAGTTGCTGCACCTGCAACTCATTCACTTTTGCACCCAGGAGTTGTCGGTACTTGCAGGAATTCGACGGTCGCAGTAACAGGCAATCAAGGGCGAGGTCAATAATCTGCTGTTCACTTGCTTCACGCATTTAGTACTCTACTCTTTTTACTGAGTCTTTTGTCATTTTCATCTATTTGGTGGCTGCGTAGTAACACTGTGTTACCTTCGACAAAGTCTATTCCCCGTAATACCCTAATTACTCCACGTGGACATGGCGACGGCTATTACGCACACGTGCTCTCTGTGTCCAGAGGCGATATTACGTTTGAGCACAATGGCATCAACAGATAGGCACATTGCCGCTGCACTCCGACGGTTCACCATCCGTTCACGTAGTTTTGATGCACCTGCCCACAGCGCCATCTGAGACCGCTCCTAGCTTCGGGCCCACTTAGAGTGACTGCTGAACTCTTCCCAGTAGCTGCCGAAAGCAGATGTCCATCCAAACCACCATCGCGAAGGAGGCCGGCTCTACAAGGGCCACTAGCACTGGCTCTCTGAAAGTCACAACCCCGAGAGGTCCACAATCGAACAAAAGCCGCCAACCCCAGGGTCGACCACACCCACCTGAGGCCCTAAAGCCAATAGAGTGGTGGACGGTGGCGGACGGCATGACAAATGGTCCGGATGGACAAGAAAGATCGACCTACTAACGGAATCACGCTCGCAGTGCCGGGCAACATAGGCACCGCTGGCCGATCAAACTCTGTCACTCCTTCTAACGTTCCAGCATGCAGTGACAGCCTTTTTGAGTTTGAGGACATGCTTGATAGGCAGCAATTGAATGCCTTGTGAGTCAAGCCAGGTCTACCATACAAAGTCACCCTCTCACCCCCACGGGAGCCTCCACGGTTCAGGGTGGCTCTAGGCTAAACTGGGGAGGCCGAAAGGTTTTTATTCTACTTTCCCGCTCACTGGTTATCGGAAAGTCATTGAGCATTGGAGCTAGACCTGACCGGCAATGGGTGCAAGGAAGACACCTTGAGAAGCACATAATCCAAGGAGCCCCAAGACCATAGTCATCCATGGAAGCCCGGATCGACAACTGGTACCACAGGAGATTAGTACTCTCGTGACTTCAAGAATGGCAGTGGACATCAGTATGGATGGGGCTAAGTGGACTAGCAGCAATGGTGATTGGTAGGCTGCCACGTTCTCTTAGCTGACAACGACTGCCTCAAGTCGCCATCGCTCTCCACGGACTTGTTGCAAGTTGGACTGACGACTTCCATCCGACACGAACTTCACCATTCAGCCCGAAAGATAACCTAACTGGGTCGGCTCCATTGGGACTGGCCGGTCGGTAAAATCTCAGCCATATCCAAACCTCTCACCAGTCAACCCAGAGGCATCGCACGTTGTTGGAGGCATTCCGAAGCGTCCTTACAGCAAAGTGGGGTCACTCCGGGGAAAAATGTCAGAGTTCCGGTCCCTCTGTTTCCTCATTCTTCCAGAAGTTGTGATCCTGACGGAGACATGGTTATCACCGGACATCAGCGACACTGAAGTGAACATGGACGAGATGCTTTTGTTCAGGAGAGACAATGAACTCAAGAACAGAGGAGGGGTTGCGATACACGTGAGCAGTTGGTTCAATAGTGAACAATCTACTAGCATTGCATTGACAGAGCTCACAGACGTCGTCTGGTACCAATTCACGGTCGGAAACACCAAGTGTCTGGTCTCAGGGGTCTGTAAGTCCCCTGACAGCCACATGGAACATAACTGGAAACCACCCGAAGTAACGTCCACAGTGTCGATTGTGGGATATGACCATATCCTAAGACCTGATGACTCCAAAGCGCCAACCCTCAGCCGAGAGCAGAGAAGCATGACCCCAAGCCGGAGGTTTTTGTCATGGCTCGGTCGACGCCATTCTGATGGCCCAACTCTACCAACAGATTGGTCGGGTGATCAGACGGCGAACCATCTAAACTTGATTATCTACTAACTGGTGACCAGCTATTAGTTGAAAGTGTCCGGGTCCAGGCTGCTGCTGGAATCAGTGATCACACTGTGGTAGTGTTCCACCTGCCAATCAGCAAACAGTTATCGTGGGAGGAATTTCTCCCTCCCCCTGACACAGCGAGGCAAACCAAGAGGGAGTAAATCAATCCCTGTCGATAGCTCCGTGGCTAATAAATTGGCTCTCCTCATCGGGCGACCAGCACTAAGCGCCAGTGAGAGAGATCGTTGCGTTGGCGTTTTCTGAACACACCCTCATGGTGATAGTAATACCCAGGAAGCTGGCCCCATGACTAAAACGGGGCATCGAGTGCCTCCTGAATGTCGAGAGGGAAGCACAGCATCAATGGAAGTTCACCAGAGAAGAACGAGATCATGACGCATGTGTTTTTCTAGGTTGTTTCTTTGCTGACCCTAACTCCATTTTACGATCAGTCCGGATGACTGTCTGGCAACTCGATATTGGAAGAACCCAACTGCACCACAGTCCAAGGCAAACAAATCAACACTTAACTTCCTGTTCTGTAAATCAGAGCTATAGCAGACGAGTAGCTGGATCTGTTGCATCGGGATCCACCAAAGACCAGGAACCGTTCCGCGGGACAAAGAGACGAGCAAGAAGAAACCAACCGGTTTAAACAAGCTCGTTGAAAAATATTGGAACTGCACTGCAGTCCCTAGTAAACTAACCAACACCCAACCACCTGCTGGGTTTTCCAGAGCAAAAGCAGACTAGTAGCTGAATATAGTGCATCGAATTCCAGTAAAGACCAGGAATTGTTCCACAAGAACTAGACGCGGATACAAGAAAAGTTTCTGCTTCAGATCTGGAGCCGTTCCGCAAGTCCAAGAAGCGAGCACGAAGAAATCAACTGATTTACACAAGCTCGTTAAAAAGATAGTAGATATTAGATATTAGACAAGTGTGTTAAATGGACATTGGGCACTGTAATTGTTTTGTGCTCATTCCGCGTTATTTGTACAGAAATTCGATGGTAGGTGTTTTCGCTCTTGCTGCATAATGAGGTATTCAACAAAACAAGTATTTTTGTGTCCTAAATGCTTATGCTGCATAGTTTGTACCGTTTCATCCTTGTTTAAGGACATACTTTGCAATTTCATCACATTTCATATTGAACACAATAAATAACTATGTTTCTGTTTGTTCCAAGCGGACAATACTTAGAAAATAGGGAACATGAGATTGGAACAAAGAAAAGATTGGTCCAGAGGAAGGTTTCAATCAGGAGAAAATGTACTCACTTACAGATGCTGAGTGGATTCATATAGAGTTTTCAGTCTTCCTAAGATCTTATTATATGACGAAATTATTTAATTCCATACAGTACTTAAGTGCCCCATAGACCGTCGAGAAATTTCTGCTATGGTTTACTCACCTAGCCAAATAAAATATTAAATTTCGGTTGGGTAGAAACAAAACCACTGTGTATCCTTCACTAATAATGATAGTGGAAAAGATCTGTAGGATAATATTTTGGAAAGTATTTTCAATATCTTTTTATCTATGAAAGGACATAAATTGTCTGGAAAGAGCACGGAGAGCGCATACCGTGTGGCAACCAAAATATGATATGAAATTCATGCAGATCACTGAGATACATTTTATCTTCAAGCTGCAAAACGTAGATGGAATAAGGGTGAGATATAAAAGTATTCGAGATTTTCGCATGCAGCTTGGGTAGATACAGAGACAAGCCGTTAGTTTTCTTCACGTTTCGGGTATAAACAAGCAGATCAAAACTATGGGAGCCAATGCCAATATTGAATATCTTTGAAGTATAGGTAATCGATTTCGGAGATTTATTCTCCACTACAAGTGCATCAAATCACTTACAGTCCTATGAGATTAAATGAACTACTCCATAGTTTGATTCAGGTACTTGATCTAGGTTATATTGGCTAAGGGTGAAGTGTAAAAATGTCCGAGTAAAGATTCATCTCTACATCTTGGCTGTCACACTTTGCAGGCTGTGTAATTTTTTCCTGAGGAAATGTTTTAGGCCTCATTTGGAGTTTTTATACGAGAGCTGGAAGTCCACATAGGAGGCAAAGCTGTGAAATTTTCGGAAGCTTTCCTTTGGCCTTTAAAATTTAAACTTCAATAACAATGAAATAACATTAACAGCTAATCCCTTTCTTTTCTATGTTTAGGTATTTCGGTGGAAAGTAAAACGGTAGCCTTTCTTTGCAAAGAAAATTTTCTGACCCAAAAATACAATCAGTTCCCTGTTTTCATAATACACAACTTCATCTAAAACAAAGCAGAAAGGAATGAAGGATATTTGAAGGGAATCTCTGGTATTATAAGCATACAACCGCAGTAATTTCTATTGTATCCATTATCTTTCCGCAATCTAAAAGAAAAAACTTGATATCAATATCAAGCCAATCACTATAATATTCAGAACTGTCACACCGAAATGTACTTCACATGTCACCACTTATACCCGAAATTAACTAAGAGACGAGTGTTGATATTTATCTTTCTTTTAATAGTCTTTCATATTAACGTGAAATTTCGACTTTGGACTAGATGGCAGAGAGTGACCAGTTTTCAGCATTCAACACTCAGTAATAAGCTTGTTTCGTCAAATTGCATCAGTAAATTGTTATGCGCAAATGAGACGTTAACGGAAATTATCAGATCACAAAGTTCATGGATCACATTCCTGAATTCGTTGAATACAGCAAATATTAATGACAATCAGTCAATTAAGCAATTCAAAAAATCGACTGGCTTATCCGTTTTCTCACTAACATCAATACCCTATATTAATGGGACAAAGGAGTTATTTAACTTTAAGATTCAGTTCAAAGTGGAATTGAAAAGAGGGCATGACGCTGATATTTTAAATCTTCGTTATGAGAAGAAGACTGGTGAAGAAAACCATACACGTTCCAGACATCATCCAAAATCCTTTGATATGAGTACATACTTAAATGCGATTTCAGTTGGTTTCTCGAAGCCTGAGGTATGTCAAATGGATGTGCTTCCTAAACATAAAATTGACTTGCTCCGTGACTATTTTGAAAACACTGTTAGATAACATGCAAAAATTGTTGATGTCAGAAACTTCTATGTTTTCACTGAATTTGTTGTATTGATTTATCTTTATTCGCTCATTTTTCTATGTTTGTCTACACAAATTTTTGAATATGACCAATTACTTTTGCGGTTGATTGGCAGATGTGGTGCGGTTTCTAGTAGTGCTATATGCAAAATAACAGGTGACGCTTAGGTGCTGCATTTTGCCATACTTGTTGACAGAACCATATCACAACCCACAAGAAATGAGGAATGAGTTTTAAAAACTAATCTTGTGGTAAGTCAGGCCAGTGCTTTTGCAAAAATAGCTGTTCTTTTATTAGTGCAGTTAAGAGCTCCAAGTTTATTTTAAGCGGAAAATACTTCTTCGATTCATTGAAAATCAGTGACATTATTAAAAAGGGAATTTCATGCCAGCAGTCAACTATAGTTTGTGAACTAGTATAAATTAGTTGAAAGCATGCTCTTTAATCACTGACCGCCGATGAAATTCATTTTGTTATTAGGCTTAGAAACATGTGTGTTTTATAAGACTATGCTGGTGAAATACGGGCTAACGAGCTCCTAGTTCCAGCCTCTCATAATTTAGATTCAGATGAGAAGGCAAGATTCTCAGAATTTATTAGTCACTTGGTCAGTCAACGAAAACAGACATAATATACATTCTGGTTAGACCACTCCCCATGCCACTGATTGACGAAGTCATCAAGATGATTTGGAATTAACAGATTATCAGTAAATTGGTTTTCTTGTAGCTTAAATAACATTTTTCATGGATAAACCAAATTACGAGCAATAGAAATAATACTGAGTGAACAGTCGAGTTTCTTGGGAATGGTCTTACTAACCGACGATCACAGAGCCAGTGTCTGCAGTTTTCTAATTTTGGGCCCCATGGATAACGGAGCATATTGTTTGAAGAAACAGTGTTATCCGTAGCTCAGAATGTAGAGGTTTACAGCTGAGTCTTCACTGACTGGAATTCTCAGAACCAAAAAGATTCAGTGACATTCTTACTGCCATTTTTAGAGAAAGGATTGACAGATCGGTCAGTGGAGTGAAAGTCTAAGTTCAGACACCACTCAAAGGTAAACTGTCTACACTTTAAGACCTAATTAACCCCAATAATCATAATGATTACAAAATACCATATAACAACTGTGGTGTCAGTTATCAGCCGGGTCAAAAGAACCAATCAGCGTCTGTTCTTCGCGTTAAGACAGCTGGATTCCTAATGTTAGATCCAATTTAAGTAAACTGCTGTTGCGATGCAGTGGAAACGGGTGATTGGAAAAGTCAGTGACTTCTCAAAGGTATTGGCATGAATTTATTCTACGCCATCTGTCATAACCATAGACACATTTTACTTCACAGGGATTGACCTACCCCTAGAGGTCATCTAGTCTACTTGGAATATTCAGGTAATATGGTTCCACTAGGTGAAGACGCTGACGGGATGCAAGACCTTTTGAACGCCTTGAGCAGAAATCTGTGTATGTTTGGCTTGGGTTTAGCACCTGTCAAATATAAGATGATGCTCCAGGACTGGTGTGCAACGACTCCCAGCTTAATGATAAGGAGTGAAGTGGTGGAATTTGTCGACTACTTCACTTACTTGTGGAGCTGCGTCAGCGTGAACCGACCGGTTGGTGATAAAAATCTTAGCTGGGATATAGAAGGCCAGTTTGTCATTCGCTAACTTCCGCCACATGTGGCACCAACTGGCGAGATATTCGACTACATATCAAAAGACTATTACACTGCTGTGTAGTCCGTTCTGTCCTGTTGTACGACTGTGAGGTGTGACCATTAAAAGTAGAAGACATGAAATAGATACAATTTCTCGACCACATGTATCTTCGCGTCACTGCCGACCTTTGATGGGATCACCATGTGAGCATTTGTTGAGGTCAGGCGAAAGGTACTGGGCAGGACAGCCAAGTCGATTGACGAGGTTGTGAACGTTAGTCAACTGAGATGGCCTGGACATGTGCTGCTCGTGCCAAGCCACTGCCTACCCGAAGTTGGATCATGATGCAAACAGGTTTAGGGTGAAAGGACCAAGACCTGGCACCAGTCGATGAAGTCCTCGACTGGTGGTTTTAGCCGTGTGGCGAGATGTAGACTGCCTGGTTTGGGTCCGTGAGACGAAAGGAATTAAAGGTTGAGGACTATTGGTGAGATGACTGAAAATCAGTCACAATGGAGCAGATTTACTCACTCCTTGACACGTCAAGCCTGAATATTGACACTAACCTTTATCATCAGATTGCATACCCGCTCACACAACTATTTTTACTTTCATACTACTTCTTTTCTTTCTAGCCTTTCTTTGTGTACTTCTATGACGTCTGGCTACTTGAGCTGATGCATTCCTGTGCAATGTTCTACGTTGATTTCGCCAGTCAATCAGTCAGTTAAACATCTGTCAATAAATAAGCTTTTACTCCATCAAGTCGAATGATTGTTTCCCGTTTGACATTAAAGCAATCAATTGCTGATTTGTTTCTTCGCATCAACAGTCATGATTTACTTCAATAAAACTTTTATACACAATATTCATGTTATAATTCGCCCGATGTCATTACTTCCCACTGATGCTTGGCTGAACAATCCTGGGAGATATTCAAAATGCATAGAAGATCAGACCTTGGTGAACGACATACTTACAACGAATTCATGCTGAAAACTTAATATTCAACTTTTGTGAGTGCATAATTCGAGAAGAATTCGTCAGTGAACTACTCACCTCATTGTTTTATTGGGAGCGAGAAGCTGTTTTAACAGGCAAGATGCCATTGGTATTAGACAGTTAATGAAATTTTCATAACATAATAAGAAGACAGAGTTTGTCTGAGAATTGTAGTGTATTTACGCAAGAGATTTCGAAAACTTCGGACCACTTGTCAAGGCACTTTTATATAAAGGTGATAATAGAGTAAAGGAAAGGGAATAAGCTGGGAAAATGCAGGATTTGAAAGATAAAAAGTGATAGGGAGGAAATACACATTTCGACATCACCCTTAGTGTTCAAGTGAGATTCACAAAGTGAATATCCCATAACGGCCAGTACTATCAGTGCATCGCTCCTGAATGCATAAATTGGCTAGGTGGTTAAGTACAATTAGAATTCATTTGTGTAAGTCTTCATCTGCTTGGTGGCGAGCAGTGGCATCGAGGAGGGGCGTTTTGACCTTCTTCTTGCCACTTGTCAGCTAGACGTACTTGTACCCTATTGAGACCTGAAACCAACACTCATCCCTTCAGACGCCACAGCGTTGTTCACTAGGGCACGAGAGCCACCTCTTGTACAACGGGTATTAGATGTTGTTTGTTGATTCCTGCAATTGTCCCGCTGATACACTGGGTTGAATTGGTTGAGCTCTCCCTGTAAGCTATCGTTCGAAGATACTTCTGAACTTAATGACCACTTAAATGACGTGAATGTTAAAGATACGATAATGTGTTTGTTGGATGTATCCTTCATTCACCATCGTGCCTTTGACCAAAACTGTTGATATTATTTGTGACTACATATCCTTGAAGCATCCTTTACTCGCCACTCCTGAAAAATATTTGAAAAGCCATTACTACTACCCCTCATTGAGTTTCACTTCACTTCCGAAAGTGAATATGATCGACAAGTTAATGGTGTCGCCATGGGTGGCCTATCAGGGCCATTGTTAGATGTTGTCTATGTATCATATGCAGAATTATTGGTTGGGGACTTGGTCAGCAAAGTCCTTCTGTAAAGTAGATACATTGATGATGTCTAAGTACTATACAAAAAAACATGAGGATGCAGTAAGCCTTTCCGAGAGGCTTAACATCATGCATAATCATATCAAGCTTGTCTTGTTAAATAGAAAATGACTATCATCTTCAGTTTCTTAACATATTATCAACTAATCATCCTAGACAAAGCGAAATCCATGTTCCAAAATAAACTTTATCACTTCATAGATGATACGTTATATTCACTTGTGTATACCAAAGTACAGCTGTGTTACGTGACTAACATGGGGAGAAGGAATCGAACTATGAAGTCAGTGGTGGTGGAATATATATATATATATATATATATATATATATATATATATATATGGGTAGAGAAACAATTACATTCAAATAAAACAGTAAACGGAGAGCAGACACACGTCATCGTCTATGGGTAAACACACTACAGAAACGGGTCACAGGATTGATCCCAAAACAGCCTGTAGATAACGTCTTCTAATGAAGTTATGAAAATTACATTAACTGTTTAATACCAATGGCATCTTGCCTGTTAAAACAGCTTCTTGCTTCCGATAAAACAATGAGGTGACTAGTTCACTGACGGAATTCTTTTCGAATTATGCACTTATGAAAGTTGAATATTAAGTTCTCAGTATGAATTCGTTGTAGGTATGTCGCTCACCAAGGTCTGATTTTCTATGCATTTTCAATGTCGCCCCGGATTTGCAATACGAGAAAAATTCTAACGGTTCAAAGTGAAATTCTTCATTCATTATTATCTGCAAGATTGTGAAAATGCAGTTTAATAAGTCGCTTTCGTTATCATGGTTAAAAATGGCTGACTAGTAAGGTTCATCAGCCATACGTCAAATTTACTCAGATATCTCTTGTTTTCTTAATATTATGAAGTACTGGTTTCAGTTCAGGATTCACAGTAATTCCCTTAACTGTGTTTCAAAACGCCTTTTCTTTGAAATAATGTTACATGCACTTACCAATCAATTACATTTCATTATGACAGCATCATCTCAGAATATAGTGACCCCATAATGAAAATTTAAAAGAAACTCAGTCAGTAACATTTTTCAATCAGCATTTAGTCAGACCTATTGCATGAGGATGAATAATACTAACCGGCTGCCCAAATCCCGTTAGAAAGTGCGCTGTTCGAACCATGTTCGAATTCATTTGTGCTTGATCCAATAATGAACAATTTATTCAGTCTACATCAACATGAAAACCAGCACTAAAGCGTAACAGTTCAAGTTACCATACCTCGCATCAGCACGTCAAGTTAGAAAGCACACGGATGAAATATTGACAAAAAGGCATACAGTGGTAAAAAGTAGTCGAAAGCTGAAAAAAGTCGACAAGAAGGAGTAAAACGATAGTGAAATCCAGTATGACACTTAGGATAAATGTCTCGCGTGGATGCGTCTCCACCACTGAATGATTTTGACTCTAAGCTATATCACCTAGAATCCTCAATTACTACTCTCGGTTGCCACATGGACCCTGATTGGGAAGTCTATATTTCCCGACTCGTCTCGGACCAATAGTCAAAGACTTCACACAGTGATGCCTCCAATCTTTATGTAGAATAGATCAACTTCAGCTCACACTTGGCGGTGGAGTAGTCAGTGACCAGAAATGTGTAACATATAAACAAACCATTTGAATCAACGAAAGTTCACAACCTTATCAAATGACTTACCTTTTCTCATTTAGCATCGTGCGCTAGATTTCTGCATTCCTGTTGTAGTGACATCACCACACAGAGTTTATGCTTAAAGTGCAACGTTTATGGAACACCTGAAGCATTCTTGTGTCGTTCACCCTCAGTAGCCATATTTCATATCCATCTAGTAGAATAGAGCAAACCTCAAAACAGTACACTGCACTCTCAATGGTCAGTTAGACCACGAAAGTGCCATAAATTGCCTATGTTGGAAAAAACCGACGGAATTATCTGTTCAATGACTTTATGGGTGCGTGCAGTCATGTGAAATTGCCTCTCAGGTTCATCGCAGGGCTATTCCACAGGCATCAGATGAAGGAATATGTGATGTGTTACAATTTGATTATACTTACATTTTTCGGTTGTTGTTTTGAATTGCAATTTTAGGCAGCTATCAACAATATTAATCTACTAGTGATACAGTTTCCGAGAAATGGGTGCAATGCTTGTCTCCAAGAAGAGAAGTTGGACTTGGTTGTAATCGTTAAGTCATGTGTATACTGCTTTGAGCATCGAAAATATGCTCGCCAAACCTACATGAAAACTGACCATTGGAATGATTTTAAAGTTCAGTTTATATTTGTTGTTGGTTTACCGACACCAAATGGAACAAATATTTATCATTTCGATGGTGTAAGCGTTGAATTAAACATGGAAGCCGAGCGGTTATCCAGTAAGCTGGAATCATCTCGTTGGTCGACAATGAAACAACTGACAGAAGAGAGTAGATCTCATGGTGATATCTTGATTGGTGGATTCTACGATAACTACTTCAATCTAACGACAAAAATGGTGTTAAAATTCCGTTATGCATCATTAATGTTTGGCGAAAGAACACCATTGTTTTTATTCATTGATAATGATTATATACTTCATCCGAGAAATACCATCAATCTAGTGAAATCTATTCATCAAAAATCTAATGTTAGATCATTTGCTGGTGGCTCAATACACAGCACGTCAATTGTCACACGAGCAACAGATGACAAATTATATTCTCGTTGGAGTATTTCACGCAAAGAATATCCTTGGGATTACTATCCTCCATTTTTCCAAGGTGGTTGTTATATTTTAGGAGCTGATTTGGTGCGTGATGCGTCTATCGCAATGTCATTTACACAGAATCTTCGATTTGATGATGTATTTCTAGGCATTGTCTTAGCTAGGCTAAACAAGTCTCTAACTTTACTTAAAGAGATTCAAAATCTAGCTGATGGCAATTCTAATGCCGCAGAAATGATTATTATGGGAAGGTTAAAAGCCAACAAATACTTTTTAAACAGAAACTAAAGGAATGTAGTGCATACCCAAATTAATTCTTTGCATACTGTTTGGTAAATTCTCTTTTCTTGAGTATAAATACATATGGTTATATATTTGAAACGAATGCTTGGATGTATGAAATCACTGCGTTCATCCTATTGTCGTACAAGTAATTGACTACCTGTGATAGTTGAAAAGTGTAGAAAGATCTTGATTGGTTATAAAATAAAACAAACGTTTTCCATAAGTATTTCTCCATATGATAAGAAGTGTGAAGTTGCGCATACTTTATCGTCTACATTGTATTCGCTTTAGACACGTTCCAGCAAAAGATTGTCTATTTGATGTGGTAGTCAGTGTTAAAGTGTATTCGAAGTAATTAACAAGTTTAAAAGAAAAGTATCACTAACCTCATAATGTTAAACTGAATAGAATGGTGACCTGCAGCATAGATGTACTTACCTCAGTAGTTCAATTGGAAGCAGATATCATTTATGAGAAAATTGAATACACGAAACGACAGCTAACTGTCAGCATCAACGTTACCTTCACATAAACTAGTTTCTTCTAGTGAATGACACACGGACACTTTCAAGTCTGTTAGAATCCGATTCCAACAGATAAAGTGAGGAGAACAGTAGAGCAGGTCAATATACTACGTCTGAGAGAACTTCACAAAATAATCACGAGACGAGCTAGCATCCATAATAGAAGTGAACAACTGAAATGCTCACTTATGAAGATTATAAGCAACAAAGACTAGCAACTGGTGGTTGATGTATCCAATACAGACGAATCCGTTGCCGCAAACAAATCCACAGCCCCACGATGAAAGATTGAACAGATTTATACAATAAAAAACAATACCGAACACGAAGAAAAATACTATGAATGACACACCATCAGCCAGTAATCGAAAAAGGTAGGTAATAAGTCTCTGAATAAGAGAACTAATCTTGACTGAAATAAAGGTTCTGAGGAAAGGATTGAACTTCAACGTAACGCTAGCTCAATTCCAACCCGAAGACGTCATACCTAGGATAGAAGTAGCGTTAAGCTGAATAGATAAGACAACTGTTGACCACATTCGTGAATAGTGTGCACGAACACTAAATTACCTAAGGGGGCGACGCTTGATGAAACCAGGAGTGTTGACGCCAAAAACCTAAGAAGTGAGTGTAATATAGTAATTGTCAAGTCTGAGAAAGACAACTGGACAGTAGTTATGCATAAGGTGGATTATTTAAAGAAATCCAGTTAACATATTCAAACAGGAACACAGAAGGAAATCAAGAACCTAGTAGACACAGTTACGAACAAAACTAAATAGTCCACAAATGATCTAATGCGCCAAATGAAGCTATGTCCGGGCAAGTAAAAGTGATCTGCTGACAATTCCAGTAAAAGTGTGGTACCACTAGGATTCATGAATCAGGCTATCCTATTAGGCCGATAGTCGACACCCCAATATATTGGCTATCGAGATATTGGCTAAAAAACCGTATAATGATAGGAATTGCCCAAAATATAGGTTAATAACTTCCTTTGATTTCAACCATGAGACTAGATGAAATGCAGTTACAGAAGGGAAGATATGTGGTCAGTTGTAATACAACAGGCGTCTATACAAAGAAACCGATTAATATAGCAATTGAAGCACTCAGAAATCAACTCACCACTCGCAATAAACTCAATGAGAGAATTACAGTTTCGATCGAAAAAATTATGCTAGAGATTCAGTTGTGTCTAACTTTTACAGTCTTCAAATTTCAAGAGATTGTATATGACAAATAGAAAAAGTAGCGATCGTATCTCTATAATCCTCGATTGCACCAGGCTCACGAACGGAAAGTTAGAAACAGATGGCAATAAGGACATTCCAACCTACCACAAACGATGCTAACGAGATGTTGACGACACATTCACTTTTCAAAAACCAAAAAATACCCAGATTGTTTCATACACATTTACTTGGTAGAAGATGCGATCCAACTGACTTATGAATTAGAAAATGAAGAAGGAGAATTACCTACTTTGGATTTCAAAACCACAAGCGGAAAAGATGGCAATTCAGATACCAATATTTACAGGAAACCATCACTTTCAAAACGATACTTGTATTTCAAGTCGTTTCACTCCATATCTGTACAGATAAGCTTCGTGAAATATTTAATTTATGCAGCTAGGAGGGATACAGACGCTGAATGATTATCTTTCGGAGTTTATTAAATAGTTTATAGGGCTGGCATCCAAATCCTCCTCAGTATCACCACATAAAGAAGGGACATAAGAAGTTGTACGTAAAGTGGCATTAGAACACTTCCATGCATTTGTTAAATTCTAACAAATGTGGATTATGAAGACAAAGAAATATCTAGAGAATGTCGAATAAGTTGATTAGTAAAGTTTTGCAGCTTGTATTTTGACGAAGTCGTACAACCTTTAATTTTCATGATTCATTCAGCGTAAAAATCACTCTTTTTGGTTAGGAAGAATCCACTCAAATATTTAAGGTTGTTTTCTTCACCATACAAGTGATCAATTTGAAAAACGGGTAGCATTTTAGCTTCTCTAAAAAGCAGTTACAAAACAGAATACTGTTGAGAATTTCTTAGCTGGTCATTAGCTCTTTCGTAATTTTACTCCTTTGATAGTTAAGACATTAACAGTGGTCTAACTTATATCATATGACTTGATGCAGCAACATTTGGAACTGCTGAAAATAACCTGCAACTTTATGCTGTATGTGAATCAGGATCCTTTCTTTCACTGAAGCTGCGTGAAGGTTGAACAATTTTTAGAGTGTTTTTTAAAGCTTAACTTTACATTGAATGTTAGTGTAGGTCAACATTTGGGCCTCCTGTACACAAGCCGAGTTGCTTTTCAATGATTAGTATTTCAAACACCTCTGATATCTCTCAGTGAAAAGCAGTTTGTTTTCTGTCGATTACCTTAGAAATTTGTGCTGTGATATCTTTCAGATTGTATTTTCTAAACTAGTCAATACTCTATTCACGACTAACTATAAGTATTTATTCTTTGTTAATAATTATGCGTACGAAATAAAAATCCTGATACTAGTAAATAGTTAGGTGCTGTATTCTACCAAGTCGCTTATTTTATGTTGCCCTTCGGATGTATTATCCAGCTACCTGTTGATGCTGAGCTTGGTTATACCTGTTTTGTGTTGAGCATCACGTTACTGTTTGTATTGAAGCCAGTCTTCGTAAATATCTCAACCCAAACATTCGCTTTTAGTTTTGCTGAACATTCATATGCGTTTGCAAAAAAACGTTGTCTCAAAGCAGTGATGGTGCACAAATAAACACAACTCACACCAACATTTGGATGACTAAACTTCTGTTCAAAAAGCCATATCAACAGTGTGTTGGTTCCATACAACTAGGGGGAATACTGAAGTTTAAAGACTTCCCAATATTTATGGTGTAAAGGTTTATTTTAATCCAGCAGATACTCTGCCCAAAACCTTGATGAACGTCATAGACGCGATCCTGAATGAAAATCAAAATATCTGTGTTTATGAGATAAAATGAACCGAAATACAGTTCAGTACATAAAAGGGAGATCTTTTGGCAAGCAAGCATGATCAAGTATTTAAACCTTCAGTGGGCATCGCAAAATTACACCAAAACAAAAATAACTTTACCTATATCCATTTTACACAACGCACTGATGAACACCATTTGATGGTAAACAGTTTTACACATTCAAAATCACGTGTGTATACATGCGGCGACCAAGATGTAAGTATTCTAGTCAGAGCGCAGCCTACCGTCTAGAATAGGTTTCCACTTTTCTGTGTTTCTTCTGTCGGCTACTGAAGCCCTATGTTTTACTAGGAAACCAAACGAAAAGTTATGATGAATAAAATAAAGTTTTTCTTCCGTATAGTGCACTTTGCGTTCTTGAGATACGCCTGGTTCAAGCAGGTCCAAAACATAGCAAACACGCGATTGATATGAA
This sequence comes from Heterobilharzia americana, assembly GCA_944470555.2. Classification (NCBI taxonomy): domain Eukaryota; kingdom Metazoa; phylum Platyhelminthes; class Trematoda; order Strigeidida; family Schistosomatidae; genus Heterobilharzia; species Heterobilharzia americana. Next base: position 101,284,341 of record OX104134.1, read on the forward strand.
TATGTCTAACGGTAATAATAAAACATAATGTGTGGCAGGAACGTGCATCGACAAATACACATCAAGGAAATATGCAGCCAACAGGAATTTATTTAATGAAAATTACTAAAATATATAAAAGACCATGTAAGGTGACAACGAATAAAATCAAAATAGAATGAATATATTCCCAAAAAACAACATGAAATGCCAGTCGAAAAAGTTGGAATCAAAAAAATGATGATGATAACGATCATTGTTTCTAGTCCTACTTTTAAATATTCAGAAAGGGAACAGTTGTTTTTCTAGGTATGCTCATTCATCTGTGAGTTCCACGGAAAAGCGAATAACCTTCTCTGGACCTAAAAAATTCCGATGCTATTTTACCGACAATTTCTTCAAAAATCTCAGCAATGTTTGATTAGCAAATAATTTAGAATACAATAAAGATTCACAAACACATGTAGGCTGATAATAATCAGTGCCTCAGAAAAAACAAAAAAAAATCATTACGAATACAACCAACTAATTAAAAAAACACAAAACCAATTTAAAAAAAAACACACAAAATGAAAGCACGAATATCGAGAAGCAAAGAAAACACATAAATAGGAACAGCGGGAAAAAAATGCAAAGAGAATACAACAGCGAAAAAACAAAAATTCCAAAAAATACTTACAGCAAAAACGACACAAAAAAAATAACCAAAAAAAATCATAACATTAAAAAAAAAACGATAATCACAAAAATCAGGATTATTAAAAAAGAAGCATTATGATGGATGACCATGGAAGAACATGAGTAATGACGATACATGAAGATGATTGATGACCACTCAAGAAAATCATGTAGATGATGATGATTGATGATGATGATGATGATGATGATGATGATGATGATGATGATGATGATGATGATGATGATGATGATGATGATGATGATGATGATGATGATGATGATGATGATGATGATGATGATGATGATGATGATGATGATGATGATGTTGGAGAAGGGTAATGATTGTTAATTTCTTTTTTTTTTTGTTAATTTGTTGATTTCCTGGTTTGTCGTTTGTCTGTGTGAATTATTTTTATTGTTTTTTAGTTTTAAATGAAATATTTTTGCTTTTCGTACCTTCTTTAGGTTTTTTCTTTTTCTATATAATTGTGTACTTTTTTTACTTTGTGCTTCTTTTGGCTCTGTATCTGTGTGTTGATTACTTGTTGATTTTGTCTCAGACCGTGACTTAACTTTGGTATGCATATTTGTTTTTGCATTTTTCCGTTGAGATTTAGGACCATTTTATTTGCTCTATTTGGATGTGAACGCCGTGGGTTGGTGTTCACGTGTCCACACACGTACGTGCGCTCCTGCACTTGCATGCAGGCGCTTAAACTGGTGAACGTAGGTTTATCTGAGAGTTCACAGTAGTGTTTACCAGGACTAATGGATGAAAAAATGTTTCATTGTGTTTAACTTTTACTCATTTTTGCGCGGTATTAATGGTGTGAATCTGCCTTCCTCCTCCTTGGGTTAGTTATACTTGTAGTATAAGGCACACACTGTCTTCCATAAGAATCCACATTCAATTAAGCTTCATAACATTAATTAAGTGGCGTTTACATCTACCACCACTGGAAGGTAGCGCAGTGAAACCCAACATGTTAAATATTCACCTCGAAATCTGACTACAGTTAGGAAGTTAAGTTACCCAAGTCACTACACCAATGAGAGTTGTACCCACAGTTGAAACCTAAGATTTAGTTGAGGTAGTTAACGCTCCCTTTATGATTTGTTCTTCTGGAAATGCGCTGCACGGTATAATTTGCTGAAGTTGTAATGTTAGTAATATGTGATTTTTCCTGCGTAATTCACCTTGGTTTCATTTATCACAGCCGCTAGGTATCTATCATGCAACTGCGCGTATTTGCTACGGACGTTTTAAGCTACTGCCAAATTGTTAGTAGCCTGCTTGTAACACGAAAGATTTGAGCCGCAAATTTTAACCCCAATGACGTGAAGCTAGTTATTCAGGGCATTCAGTGATCTACATACGTGATTGTGTTGACTGAGTTGCGTAGAAGACTGTAGATACAGCTAACTTGCAACTGAAGACCATGGCGAGCAGATCGAACCTCCATCCTTAGATGGAACTTCCCACCCCTAATGCAACCAACCATGATTTAATGCAGATCAGAGGAACACCGAGTCCCAATACATTAAACCGAATAGCTCCTGGAGAATATGCATTTGGTGGCATGAGGTGAACTGCTTTTGCTTTCTTGCTAGCCACATTTAAGTCCGAAAGAAATGAATGATAGAACAAAACAGGGAATTTCTTTCGGGTAATAAGGTTATGGTCGCAGCGTAAGAAGGTAAAAACAGAATAAATAAGATTAATCAAACAGTCAGCTGGGTCAATACTCTCTGAAGTACAAATCAGCCGGTAATTTAGTAAAGGATACGTTATTCAAGCAAGTTCAAGATTCCGAAACCAGTGTAAAACAGATATTCTCCCTTTCTTAGCCTACCACTAGATTTATTACTAGACAACTCACACTAATGAGAAACTGAATTACAACTTCCTAGCAGTAAGGAAAACTGCTAGAATTCTGCTGGTTCAAAACAACAGCATAACCGAACTGTCTGCTTCAGAAAACCTGTGAAGAAAGTCCTAGTGAATCCAAAGGGATTCTCATGCCTACAGTTATATTCTCAGAGGAGGAGATGTTATGGGGTGAATCGATACCTCCCACACTTTTCGTAGTATCTCGGAATTCCACGGAAGCCTTCACAACCAATCAGTGCACATCAAATATTCGCAAACTATCACTTGTTCAGATATGCATAAGAGGCTGGTTGTGTTGCCATCGCATATTGCGTGACAATTCTTATATAAATCGATGTGCACTAGAACCAAACTAGTTAGAAGGTACACATTGGCAAAGTACTGTTTCTACCTAACTAGCCACCACGAACTGTATCCCAGAACGCTCATCCGTTATGCAGATGAGGCGACAGTCAAGGAATTCGCCACAGAAATTATTCATCACGTAGTGCCGAATAACACGTTTACCGGCTACCTGGAGTCAAGTGTACCGGTTAACTTCTCTTTTCTCAATGACACCACGTCCCCTTCATTACCTTGATTTCGACCTAGAGCAGCATATCCAGAAAATGACCGAGAAACATGACTCAAAAACAATCTTCATTTCTGTATCTCTTCTTGGATCTTGAATATTTCCTCGTACAGTTGAATAATTTTGGTAAACAGGTTGGAATCTTTGGCATCACTGGTTGTACGTAAACCTGTGATGGAGCTGGTATCAGCAGACGCACCTCTCGCCGCTGTTAGTCAGAATTGTGGTCATTTACCTCTAACGCTCTATTTTCAGCCTCAGGTAATTCCGCCAATGAAGTCTAATGGAAAGGTGTAAGGATGTCTTGAACTGACCACGTAAGCTGTTGGAGCAAAGATTGTTTGAGGAAAGCATTGTCGTGATTTAAAAAATCCAAACCACAAAACATACCGGCAAAATTAATCTATGATTTAGTTCATTGTCTTAATTACCTGATCATTTATCACCTTCTTGATACTTTGAGATTTCTAACGATGTTAATTTTATTACTGTTGACTGCATGCTTTTCTTCCATAAGTTTGTTGAACTTCTTAATCTGAGTATTTTTTGGATTTCTTGAATGCGGCTGATCTTGCTTTATTGAAATTGTCCATCAGAAGCTCATAATCTTTTTCACTAACTGTTTGTATCAGCTTACACTTAAAATCTTCGATATAATTCCTGATTTTGTGCAACTTTCTGATTATTCTATGAATTTCTTCTTGAAGACAGAGTTTACTGACACGTTGTATAGCTGCTTTGACTTTGTCTGTTGAAATTGGTGCACCTAGACGTAGATATTTAGGAATGATTTGATTTCTGAGACATGGAATAATGAATATATGGTGGTTTGTGTGTCTGCCTTCTGTCTGTGAAAGTCGTGTAAGTTTGTTGAATAGTCTTCGGACAGGAAGACCATATGTTTCATTAATATAAGAGAAAAACTTGGGCATTGTGGTCGACTGTAATTCCATTTTAGTTTGTTTATTAGAAATGTCACACAGTGAAACAGTAGCACTTACTGGATAGCATTTCGGACACAATTTATTGTCCATACTCGTATCAGGTAACTCCACAACTTCGAGAAAACTTAGAATCATCCCACCCCATTTCAGTTATATTAGGCCTAGTTAAATGCTTAGGTGACAGAGCGAAAAAGCTTACTAGTAGATCGGAAAATCTACGACAAGAAATTAGGCACATCAAGAATAACCTACGTCTCAATAATTACCCACCAAAATCTATAAATAAATTCATAAGAAATCGAAAGAAAAATATTAGCAGTGGTAGTAGTGGTAGTACAGGTGTTATTAATAATAATCCCTTCTGCTAATGGTAATAATGGCGACAGGGTTAAGAGGGAATCCAAAGCCTCTGTTGTGTTACCATACAAGGAAGGCACCTCAGAAGCATTACGAAGAATTCTTAATAAGGCTGCGGTTAAAGTGCCATTCAAACCAACAAACTCACTTAGAAACAAGCTTTGTAGGTTAAAAGATCCTATAGATGCAATTAAGCAAAATAATCTGGTTTACCAGATCCTTTGCACTGATTGCGAGGTCAAGTATATAGGTCAAAGCAGTCGACCAGGGTCGATTAGAATAACAGGGCACAAAAACTTGGCTGAATCAGGATTAGTAGATCCTAATCAGATAAGAAATCTAGAGAAAAGCTCGGCTATAGCTCTGCACGCGATGACACACAATCCCACAGTAGGGTGGGATAGGGTGATAGTATTGAAAACTAACTTAGTTGGGTGGAGGGAGGGAGAGATTGATAACCGAATCTTTGTTTATTGAATCAATACCAAACACATGCAATCGAAATGATTCTGCACCTGTCCCAGATATATGGAAAATTATACTACCCTTGTCATCACAGAGAAGGAGAGAAAATTAGGAATATATAAAGTCTGTCTTGAAGTTAGGGAGTTACCTGATATGAGTATGGACAATAAATTGTGTCCGAAATGCTATCCAGTAAGTGCTACTGTTTCACTGTGTGACATTTCTAATAAACAAACTAAAATGGAATTACAGTCGACCACAATGCCCAAGTTTTACTCTTATATTAGATTATTATTTAATTTTACGTTTTGAAAATGCTGCCTGCATTAGTGTAGAGCCATTGATGACTAACTAACTGAAAATTAACATTTCTTCGCGCATATTGTTTGTTTTACTAAATGTCTAAATGGGAATTTTTGCATTGCTGAAATCTTCTTAGCATCGAATTACGTTTAAGTTCCTCAATGAGTATCTGAAGTACAGCGTGAGGCTTCGTGAAGCGAAGACTCCGATTGACTTTATCTATGAGTTTATTCATGCCAACCTCTATCCTAAAGCCTACTGGAAATCTCTACGTTGTAACAGAGTTCGACCAATCGGTAGAACCCTTAAACGATATTTTCTTAAATTTTTGAGGGGGTTGTGGAGATTTGGAAATATTTCAAGTTGTTATTCATCGAAGACTGACATCAGTTGGAGGAACAAAGGACGAAACAGCTGTCCAGTGCTCCCAGGTTTCCTTTGTTCCTCCAACTGATGTCAGTCTTCGATGAATAACAACTTGAGATATTTTCTTAACCAGATTGATTCTCTGAAATCATGCGCAACAGAGTTGATGAGAAACGTCGCAGAAAGATTCCATGCTGTGGAATATCTCCTACACCACCTGAAACAACCATTCTTGGAACATATGAATCAAGTTTTCAGCAAAAGGAAGGAGAAGAAAAGAATTCACCTTATTCAAAGCTTGAAGAACCTGACTCTGGAAATGAGATCTCCTCCAAATCCTGGTCGGTATGTTCATAATTTTTCCAATGTTGATCTTGATATAGTAGCACTATAAGCATTATCTCTGGGTCCTAAATTTTGTGATAGTCATATTATACCTAACAGAACAGACAATCAAGTTCTGTTTGAAAACTTATACCCATAGACAGAAGACTTACCAACTTCTTCAAGTGAGGAGGTATAAGGGTTCAAGTCTACCTGTCACTGCTGTTGCTACAAATTTACGAATAGTAAGCAGAATGTTAGAGGAGCCTTGACTATAAAACATAGAGAAGCCTTACGCAAACTTCGAATGAACGAGAATCTACTGATCACTAGGCCCGATAAAGTTTCAGGGGTGGTTATAATGAACATAGTGGAATATCTGGATAGAATGAACAGTCTTCTTATTGATCACAGTAACTTTCAGAAACTATCAATCCACACTGACATGACAGAGAAAACTGAGAGGCTAATATCTGATTCCTTAAGGAAGTTGAAACAGCAAGGCTTCATTTCAGAGTGTGTATGAAACACTCAGACCTACTGGTGCAGTAACACCGAGGTAGTATGGTTTACCAAAAGTGCATAGGAACGGATTACCACTCCGACTAATTGTTGACATGTCAAACTCTTTGCATCATGCTACAGCGAAATGGCTAGTACAGCTCATGCAACCATTGCATAAGGAGGTTGTAAAGCACAGCGTCAAAGACACCTTTTTCTTTTACTGACAAGATAAGAGATTTGAATGTGAATGATAAGTCTTTGATATCCTTAGACGCATCATCCGTATTCACAAATGTCCCTCTGATAGAAACAGTGGGCTTTATATGTAGCGAACTGGAAAAGAGAAATATAGAATTTGGAATTACGGCATCCACCTTGAAAGAGCTTGTCTTACGATGTACAATGAATTCACACTTTTTCTTCAAAAAGGAATTTTATAGACAGTCAGATGGTGTCGCTATGCGGTCACCAATAGGCCCAATCTTAGCGGATTTTTTCTAAGCGAAATTAGAAAATGGACCTCTGAAAAGTATTATAAGCGGGTAAGAACTTTACTCCCGTTATGTAGATGATACATTCTTCATTGTGAATAACGAGAACGATGCAAGGATTATACTGGATAAATTCAATAGCGTCCATCCAGCGATAGCCTTCACTATCGAGAGAGAAAGTGACGACAGCATCACCTTCTTAGATGTCTGGTTGACAAGGAAAGCAGAAGGAACTGTAAAAAGAAGTGTGTATCGGAAACCAACGTCAACAGGTCAATGCATCCACTTCTTGAGTTTCTTATCCTTGCAATATAAACGAAATCTAGCCAAATGTTTGGTCCATCGGGCTAGACTCATCTGTTCAGATGATACTTTTAACTAAGGGTTTCAAATTATCCACGATCTACTCAGTAGTAATAGATATCCAGAAACGTTCCTGGCTAAAAATTTGGACATGTCCGGTATGAAAACCAGAATACTTACAGTCTTCAAGACACCATCGTTCCTAAGACTACAATTTCGAGGTGACATCATCAGCGAAATCGTGACACAGCGCTTAAGAAATCCCATAAGAAGATCATTTAATGCCACAAAGTTATGCTGTGTATTCCACAGTCCGCCGATGATGACCACGAGAATTGAAGACAGGCTACCTGACTTCTCCTCTTCTATGTGCATTTACCAGTCCAGCTGCTCCTGTGGATCTAGTTACATTAGATGTACAGTTAGGCAAGTCCGTCGTCGAATCGCCGATCATCACCCTTCATGGCTAAGTAAGAGGTAAACCAGATCGATACGAAGCTGAATACTCTCGCATCTGATTGACACTGGCCACCTAGTTAACATTCATAATGCCTTTAAAGTTATTTATCACATTCCTTCTAACCTCACCCATACTCTACGAATTCGCCTTCTTCATACAGCAGAAGCCATAGGAATCCACCTAAAAAAAAGCCAAGTCTGTGTGTTCAGAAGAGATTCGTACAGCCTCTTTCTTCGCCTTGGCCATCTGTAAAGCTTATTCATTACAACAAGACTCTTCATTTCATTCATCCCACAACTGATTATGACCAATATTTTAATAGCTCTATTATTATTATTATTATTATTATTATTATTATTATTATTGCTATTATTATTATCATTATTATTATTATAGTTTTAGCCATCTTGTTCTTCCCCTACTGTCTCTAATTACCGTCAACAATTTACCACTTTACGTAACAATTCATTTTCGCTCTTTTGTTAGCATTATACAAAATATCGATTATGTAAGAACCTGTTTAAAATTTCACAAAATATTTCTACCATAATTAATCTATGCTTGAGTTAATTGTCTTAATTACCTGATCATTTTTCACCGTCTTGATACTTTGAGATTGATAACCTTTCATTAAACAACTCTCACCACTAGATTGGTATGTAATATTACGTTATGAAAATGCTACAGACATTTTTGTAGAGTCATTGATGAGGAACTAATTGAAAAGAAATATTTCTTCGCTCACATTGTTTGTTTTACTGATATGTAATTATACTTGAGAATTTTGCGAAGTTTTCCGAGAAAGAATATATCTCACAGTACAATTGTCAAATCTGTTTTATGCTACTGGTGAAAGTTTTTTAGTAGTTGCAATGTTGTTGAAGCAGTGAGTGTTGGTTTCTAGCCAGAATGGGCTGAAGTGGCCTGAACATGTACAGCGCATGTCTAGCCAGAGCTTACCTCGACACGCCGTACCACAGGAAGTTGGATTAGGTTGGAATATGGCTCAGGGTGGCCAGTACAAGACATGGAACCACCTTATCAAGCTTCTAACTGTTAGCCTGAGCCGCGTGGCGTCCTCGAGACGACACGAATTGGTGGTTGGGAAATCTTGGTGACATGACTGGAAATTGGTCACAATAGTACAGATGTATTCACTCTTTGTCATGTTCTAAAGCTTGAATATTTCCACCAACTTTTATCTCTAAACTGTTTATTCTGTACTGCGTCACAACTTTGTCTAGTTTGATATCAGTCCTTTTCTATCCCCCTGTTCCGTGTATACCACTGAAAAGTGTTGCAATTTGAGCCGATGGACTCCTGTGCGAGGTTCTACGTTGATTTTTTCTTCTGTGTATCTATATTTCTGAGTGGATGGATGGACTGATGGATGAATGGGAACAACATTCATGGAAAGCAGGTGCATCCAGCTGACCAGTCCCAAGTGAAAAGAGGCACGAATCCTGAATTGGACTGCTAGCTAATACCAATCTTTATTATCAGACCGAAATTACCAGGAATACTGAGGAATTTTCCTAGAAGCCAATATGCCAATAGTGACCTATCGATTCAGTCATATCAACGACGATAAACTACAAGCTAACATCGTCTATTCTTTTATACTTTTATATGCACCGCTAAAACAATCGTCTCCCTATTATCTTAAACTCACTACGCGTGCATACTATGCATATGCCTAGGCTTCAATCAGTTATCAGATCAAACTGCTGTAGGAGGTTAGGATATATATATATATATATATATATATATATATATATATATATATATATATATATATATATATATATATATATATATATATATATATATATATATATATATATATATATATATATGGAGTACTTTTGGACAGTGGATTTCCTCATTCAAACAGTGAATGAAATATTTACTAAAATATGATGTGTCATTCGTAGAGCATTTTTGCCGATTATTTATCTAAAATAAACCTATATTTATAGCAGAAAGACAAATACATAACACATAGATTATTGTAATAAAAGTTTACTTTCAGGTATCTTCTCTCCATATAAATCCAATGCAGATTGGTCAAGAAGTGTGTGATAAAATGACACCTGTATTCGAACGAGAAACCTGGATTCAACTGCTAGATGTAAGGGAGTCAACCGGCAATAAGTTTCTCTGGACGTTGGTCTGATGCTTGTTGGTATACATCAGAAAGGCATACATGCAGCCGCGGAGAGCTTAAATCCACATCACCCGTTTTCCAAAGTCAGGGACTTCAACACCAAGTTATTCAGGTCAATAATGATCGCCTTCAGGACTACATGAAGCATATAAATCGGTCACTGACAGGTGGCCAGTGTAACTCTTCTGTCTTTAGCATTGTTTATAATGCTTCCTTAGTGTGAAATGACTAGACTGGAACTCTATGGAACTGTCAGCCGCAGAAACCTCCGTCCTCCTATGTGCCAGCGGAATACGTGTGCATACATTACTGTAACCACTGTCAAAATATACTACTAAGCAAAATTACGTAGTTGAGAGACACTAATGCTGATCTTCGGATCTCGATACTGAATGATGTATGTTCCACCGGCATGCACAGATACTTGAGATTATTTGCAGACAATCTAATTGCATTTCCCTTTCCAAAAAGCATATGAAAATGCGCCTAATGATTTATGCAAAAGGTATACGTGAAATCACGTTTCAACACTGAATTCTTCCAAAAAAACTAAAGGAGTGGTCCTTGGGAGTCTAATCGAATCTTTTCTTGTTGATATAGTCATACGATGTTTAAAAGTGAGTGATGGTAATAAATAATAATGTCATGTGTGGATGACATTTTTTTTATCTGTGCATCAAAGTTTACAACTGAACATGAACATGGCAACCGCTTCAATTGTTTGCTCCTATCAGTCACAAGATGAGACAAAAGCATAACTGAAAGAAGCATTTATTACAAGAAAACTCTTATTATAGCTTCCACCAAGTGGACTACAAATGAGAATTAATTGGTTCTTGGTTTGATGGGGTAAGAAACCAGTTGACACAAAGTAGGCTACCATGTAGTTGCCACTCGAGTGAAATCATATTTCAGAACGAATGAACAAGCGACGAGAGTTCGCATGGCCAGGAAGTATCCAGCTACATGCATTTGGTCATGAGGAAAAGGTAAAAAGGTGGCCACTACCTAGATAATTATTGTAAGCACGGAATTTGAGCCCTATAGTTGAGCTCAATTTCATCTTAGGTTAGTCTGTTTAATATAGCACACAGTGATATGGTATTGTTTACTAGATGACGTTTCGAGTAGCATTTATTGCCTATAGTTATATTGAGGCAATCACATAACATGCCAGTCTGGTTTCCATAGTTCTATTGTTTTTCACTATTTTATGACTGAATTGGTTGAAAAACCTCTACACATCTGGGATCGATGTTGCATCATTTGGATTACACGTGTTAGTGGTTGACCTGGCGATTAAAGATTCAGTGATTAGCCCCCCTCTACGCACTTAATTAAATCAGTGCTCGGACTGTAACTCTGTCCACCCTATTGTGTAGTCTTAAGTTATCGCGTACAGAGCTACGGTTGAATTCTCCTCTGGATTACTCGTCTTATTAGGGTTTATCAATGCATACCTCTCCAAGTTCCTATGCCTTGCTGACCTAAATGACTCCGTCCGGCTAGTATGACCTGTGTCCTCGACCCCAGAGTCACTGCAAAAACACTGTGTAGACTGTCCGATTCATCCTCCTTGTATGACAACACCAAAGAGGCCTTGAACTCCCTCTCGGTTGTGCTCTAATCATCGTTCACACTAATATCTTTTCTTTTTATGTGTATTCTCATGCATTTCTGAACAAATTTAGTAGAAAAGCGTTCCATTTGTTAACTTACTGCTTAGATTCTAGCTAGATTACTTCCAGGTTTAACTAAATCTGTCTTCCATAATGTAGGAAGAGATGAACCAAAGTCCAGATATCAGTTGGAAGTAGATAGCTTTCTGCAGACACTCGTGTCTACAGGGGACATAACAGACTTCTCTTCCTGCTTAAAAATATTCACCCTTAAAAGTTAGAAAGCCCCCAGTCGCAAGTGCACTTTCTGTAGATGGACTATTGAATGGAATTAGCGGGTCTTCTTTGTTATTGCACCGCTTGTTGCTTTTCTCGATCGAATACGTGATGAGTACGCATCTAGAGTCACCTCTAAAAGCATGTATAACATCAAATGTCCTTGGTAAAGTGATTAAAACCAAAACGATAGAAAGATAAACTTCTTTCTGCTCACTTTTCTGAATACATTTGCAAACGTTTGACTCACTAACAAGTGGAACTCACCCAATTTGCTTTGCTGAGTTAATCGTTACCAAACGGCTTGAATCAAACCTCTGCCTTAAGAGGGAGATTATGATTAGGCTGAACTTGCCTTCGAGACGTTGCTTTGATCTTATAAGGCAGGCTTTCTTATCATATTTTGTCTATCCACTGATTTCACTTGAATCCAATTACTTTAGTTGTCTGTTAATGGAATTTCGGATTGCCCGAGAATCGAAAAAGCGTTTATTTTACACCATTTGTTAAGCCTCTGAAATCATCCTCCCGTTTCTTCAAATTCAACCGATTTTCATGCTCCTTCTGTTTAACGAAAATGTATTTATTCAATTATCCCTATAATTTTCCCGGGCTGAAGAGAACTCATGAAAGACGAAACAAGCTTATTCTAATCAAGGAATTTAGTTCTGCTTGTGTTTGTGAAGTTGATTGACCGTAAAGTTTGTGTACAACGAAACCTACCTTTGAACAAAGATCGGTACTTATTCCATCATCTGGTATGCTTGGATGATTCCGTGATTATTCTAATACGCGGTTTGAACAGAAAGGATGTTGTTCTTAGTATTGGAAGTCTACCCATAACAGACCTGGCACTAATGAAGGTAATTGATAGGCATGAGTAGTAGAAGTGTGCAAACATTTCAAGATCGGTGAAGAGGGTCACAGGTATGTCAGAACCCCATGTTTGAGTACATTCTGCTGAAACTTTAATACGCGAGTTACCATTATTTTGCAGTTCCAGTGGTTAGGGTGGAAGATGGTTTCAGTAAGCTAGAGGTGGGATCGGGTAAGCTATTTAATTCATCCTGAGTGTGGAGTAGGGATTTATGTTGGAGGCCCATCTGTGTATGAGGATGGATACGTCAAACGAGTGGGGTCCCTTTTATACTTTGGCGAGTTAGTTGAGTGTAGCTTAGCTACAACCATATCTGAAGTGCTAACGAAAAACACTGTCCAGACCCCTCACGCCTATCATAGTAGATAGGGTATATGGGCTAGGTCGAGCCGGAAAAAGCGGTTGCCGTATGGGTGGTTGTTCAGTGATCTAGTATTGGGAGGAAAGCCTAGTATTCCAGGAGCCACAATATTGTCTGAGAAGTGGCGTTCTCTCAGCGTACTGTAGCTCAATGGGCCACCTCTTCTGTTACCAGCCTCATCCTAGTTCGTGTGTCCCAAGAAGTTGTAAACACACATGCTAGACGTATATGGTTGGTCAAAAGTATTCAGATGGTGGTCGCAACCACCGTTATCTGTTCACTTGGCTGCCATTCCAAAAGTGCCTTTCCGCCTGACTTAGCGCACTAACTTTTGCATCGGAATCAGTTGTAAAAAGGCCATATCGAAACGTTTCGCTTCATTGGGAGGATAGAGTTTTTTGTAGAAATCATCCTTCGCTTCACTCAAACTCCAATCAGTTGATGCACAAGCGGAGATTATAAAGAGACAATAGCGATCTTCACTATTCTTTTTAGTCCTCAGTTCACCGTTAAGTTTAACAGCATATAGACAACCGTCAATTGAGGTACAGCCAGCCAAGACCAGGACTACTAGCCATAGAATCTCCAGAGAATCAAATGATGGATTTTGTAGATTCACCATACTGATAGACTGAGAGTAAGTGAATAACCGCACTTGGGTCCTATGTGCGTCTCGCGAACACAGCACACCTACATGACCCAAGATGGAATGACTACTTTGCCACGGCCTTATTTACGGTTGCACTTTCAAAAATGATTGATAGAATTTGGTCTGCACTCAGGACTAGACAACATGAAAATTGGCTGCACTCCAGTGACCAATCAATACACGCTTTCGCTGTTCTAAAAAACAGATGACGTCCAGATGTCATCGCTCCTATGAAAACGATGAAGGCGTATGAGGACCAAACCCATTATATCCGTAAAATATCCCTTAATAAACTTAGAAAGTCATCATGACAATACCACTCGTCGAATGACTTTATGTCACTGCACTCAATTAAAGCATTATCTGTGTGGCACGTAGCAAATGAAGAGATCATTGTTATCAAAGTGGTTCTAGAACACGTCTCATTTGAATGAACGTTTGGAACCATCAACGGATGTAGCCTATCTATTGCACAATGGAATAGTATCCAGCAGTCCCCTGAAGATTAGTGAACCACTTGAAGAATAATTCCCAAATTTTAGCTCTTAGACTTACTACAGATTCATGCACTAAAGTAGAGTTCACTGCCGAAAGTACAACAGAGGCTATCAAAAGGTATGGTGATAGATAGCCTAAACTCAGTAGTCACCGAAAATAGTGAGGATCATATAATACTGTTCTTGCTCAAGACATTCACACTATCAATGGAAGTTGGGGATTGTCCCAACTAGTGGGAGACTGGTAATAATAATAATGATTTATTCCTGAATTTGCAGGTGCATGTCATTTTTACAGATGCGGTTAAAACAACTAGCGGTGGAAAATCTCTGGTTATATTTCTTCTATAAACATTTTTTACAATCTCCCTTTCATCCCAGGTGGTGGAATCCCCAGCATGAAAGAAATGAAACTCCACACCACAAACAAATAGTGCACTTTAAGTTAAATTTAGAATTTTTGTTATGCTTTCAGGTTGTCTTGCAGAAATGAAAGTCATGTCTAATGAATACGTAAAAGAATCACTCAAAGAGAAGAGGAGGTAATTCAGCAACTTCTTCCTCGAAAGAACGTAATGCTGGCCAAATTACTCAAGAGCTTTAATATGAAGGATCATATAAATCGAGTGAAGTACCACAGCAGATTCAATCTGTTTTTCAAAGAACACGCGCCTACAAGTTCATTGAAACGTCAAGATATACGTCTGTTTGTTCATGCTAAATTGGACATATGTCCACAGTAGCCGCCATCGTGCTCTGCATTGCGCTAAGTAGCGCAGTGAATACTGATCAAATTCTTTTGAATTTCGAGGTTGAGTCAAAGAATCCGCTTCTGTAGACAGGGTTGTATTTTTCTGCATTTTTGTATGCTAGTTATGGGCTGCAGTGGACGAAATGGCACCAGTCAGTGTAACACTGGATGAACAAATATTAAGAAGCTTCATGTGACGCCATAAGAATGTTCATCGCAGGTTGCAGGATTGCATAGGAGTTGCTTGAAGACGGACGCTTTGATATTTAAAAAAAGTACTGATGAAATATCGTAAGTCCAATCTAACTGCAGGTTCCCAAGATTCTATTTACAATAAGAATAGAGAAAACAGAGAGCGGGGTACAAAGGCACAAGGAAGTTAATTACATGTAAATTTTAACAAATGCACATGGTGTCATGCCTACTATTGAATGTATAGTCCTAGGTTTCGTGTTTATATTCATATTAAAAATATGCTATTCGCTGTGTTTTGGAAATGCCATTTTCGAGGGGCTACATCTGAGGATGTCTCTAGTAGTGGTGGTAATAAGTGGGGGAAATAGTTAGACAACTTAATTAACGGAGTAGTCAGAAATAAATAAACAAATAAATGAAACTCATATCGGTCCATGATGAATACTACTTTTAAATTAAATATCATTCATCTCAAAAATCCATCACTCTATATTGTTCATCACTGACTTGCTTCCAGATGGATATCACGAGGCTCTGATGAGAAGCCGTGTCCTGTGGGGTCAATCAGTCGGAAGTGAATGGGATGCTAACTGAACACCTTGGGTGACAGTCGCGCTGTATCGTGAATTGACAGAAGTCAGACATTGTGAACCACTTTTAACCGACCCAGTGACTGAACTGTTAACGCGTTCGCCGTGAAACCTGAAGGTCCTGAGTTCGACCCCTAGCCGGGTTGTGGGTGCGTACTGCTGAGGAGTCCCATACTAGGACGAAACAGCTGTCCAGTGCTGCCAGATTTTCAATGGTTCCCCATTCATCTCAAAAAATAAATGAATAAATGTTTTATTCTCACGTTAAAAAAGGTTTTAACATGAGAGAGACCAGTTTATAGGCTTCATCACGTTGATACATCTCAAATAATCTGCAAGACTTTAGCCCTCAGTGGTAGTGACGGAATGTTATTAAGCTCAATTAAAAACTGCCGAAGGTCCTGCTAGTTATGAAACGAACGAGAAAACATTACTTTACAGCGTAAATAGAGTGTTAAAATTTAGATAATAATAAATACCGTCTTCATTTAACCGGATTAACATGAGGGATACCAGTTTACAAGCACCGTCAAATCCATAATTTTGAAAGTTTACGAACCAGTAACTAGTATTAAATAATTTACATATCAAGCCATTATTGTGCATAATCTTATTAGAATTCGCTGAAATTCATGAGACGGACATGGATTTCTATCTCCCATCTCACAGACAGGTTCCACCATCAATATCAAAAGCGCGCAGTGTTCAAAGTTTGAGTTATAACCATCCGACGTTGTTAGTCCATTCTCATAGTTTGCTAATTAGCAATATAACAGTTTATTACATAGAATGGTCTTCAGTTTTTAGCTCTGCTAACCACAAAGGACCCATTTATGCAATCTGGAGTGTCGATAAGGTATCCACAATTTAATAACCAAACGTGTATGGCCATATCAATGCATTTCCAGGTCACCATGTTACGTTGAAAGGTAATATAAATTAATTCTGCCGGCAATACTTGTTGTATTGGATGAAAATAGATGTTGAAACAGACAATAGTCCAAGTGGCAGCATTTATATGTAGACTTCGGGGATCTTTTGTATTAGCATAGGCGGCAACATTCGAGAAGTGTATTTGATGCATGGTAAGTTTCACATGAAAAGGTCTCTTGATACAGAGTACTAGAAAATGTGTAGTGTGGAGCCATTGCAGGTAAGTGACATCCTGACCCAATATGTAAATTGGTCTCTGGTTAAATCATCTGTTCAGAATGTCTCTGCTATTAATACTGTTGGGAACGATCAGACGGTTCGTCGCAAGAAAAATCATGACCTGTAGGTGAGTTAATCTTGGATAAGTTGTTTTTTGGAGGGAGGGGTGTACCGTAGTGGCTTTCAGAGATAAACAGCATTCTTTAAGTTCATTATTCGGAGAGGAGCCAGTATTCATACCCTTGTTTGCGATCGTGAAGCCATCTGCATTAAAGGAACTGGAGGGCTTTAATAAAACCGATTCTTACATTTAGAGGTCTGAGGACGTTCACACTGGACGCAATGGCTTGATCATTGTTATATGCCGATGGCTCCATTATGCTTCGTATTTGTGGATGTAATATGAATGTCAACAAATTTATAGATATCCGTGAAAAGAAAAAATTCGTTGAGTAGACGTCGAAACTGAAATGCAGACATGCAAGAGCGAATAAAATGTGGAGGCTTATTCCATAACTTGCTGTACTGTAACACGAAGGATCGTGACCTAAGTTTAATGCGGTGCTTTTCTACAGGTACAGTGCATTCACGGTTGCCTAGACTAAGTGAGGACATAGACTTAAAAGTAGGAGCACAACAGGCGTGAGTAATGCCATGCAAAAGGCAGAAAAATAGGCTAAGGTTGAGCTTAAGGCGTTTCAGCCAAAGTGGGTCAATTTTTAGTTTCTTACACCTTCCCTCATGATCAGGTTCTTCGTGACGGCCCAGTACATAGCGGGTAAACTTCCTTTGAACATTCTCAATTGGTATCCTATCCGAAGCACACATATTGCTGAAGATGATTGTGCCATATTCAAGTACTGGGCGGATCATTATCTTGAATAAAAGCAGTCTAGCCTCAGTGGTATGTACGTGTTTAAGCAAAAGGCCAACTGAGCGCCTACGCTTGGAGGCAAGTGACTGGGCATATTCCGTAAACGTTAAGTTCCGAAAATGCCTAATACCTAAATCACATACTGAGTTATAAGATTGTAGCACAGAATCGCCAAGGTGTAAACTGACGTTTGGATAACAGTTATTGAAACGGAGAATTCCGCATTTACTAGAGTTAAGTGGAAGTTGTCATGTTTCACTCCAAGCGAACAAATTCGTCAGGTCTTCCTGGATTCTGTTAAAACCCTCACTTAGCGATGAGTGGGGAAAGCTATACACAATTTTTGAGTCGTCAACAAACAGGTAGGGTTTACCATATTTTATCACGTTATTATTATTATTAGTCCCTTGGGTTCCTAATGGAACATAGGGCTTCAGTAGCACGTCTCCAGTGAACTCTCTTCTCTGAAATCTTTTCAACCTGGCTCCACGACAGCCCAGAAGCTCTCATTTCCTCCTCACACGATCTCCTCCATGTCACCCTCACCTGGGACGTCCAACTCGTCGCTTCCCATGGAGATTCCACTCGAGGAACTGGCCTGACGCGTGATGTCCTCAGTCGGCCTTCTCAGTGTATGCCCAATCCATCCATCTCCACTTCCCTCTGCAAATTTGTTCAGCGATAGGTTCTTGGTTGGTTCGTTGCCCGTCCAAAGTTCCTTGTTGTTTATTCTTGTTATTCTGGCCATCTGAGTTTCAGTAACGAGCCAGCGTAGGCAGTTGTCGATGGATGTCTACAGTTTGTTGGAAATCCCTTTCGTAACGCGCCAAGTTTCTGAACCATATAGGAGCACTGACTTGACGTTGGTGTTGGAAATCCACATCTTGTTCCACATGCTGAGTGCAGAAGATCTCCACACTGGTTTCAGGCTAATCAACGCGCTTATGGCTTTCCTGATCCTGGCTGCTTTGACATCCTCGTCTTTGCCGCCTGTAGTTGAAACAGTGCTTCCTAGATAGGTGAAGGAGGCTACTTCCTTTAGGTTTTTCCCGTTCGTGGTGATTGGAGTTTGTTGTTGTTGTTGGTGCGGTATCTTCATCACCTCTGTCTTCTCCATATTCACTTGAAGTCCCGTCTTCGCTGCTCTGCCTCTTCTGTCAACTTGTTAGTAATCGTCTGTAGATCTGCAAGTTTGTGTGACATTAGACATAAGTCATCGGCGAAATCTAAATCTTCTAGGTTCTTTTCCGCAGTCCAGCGTATGCCCCTCTTCTCGCTCCCCACTGTTTGCTGCATGATCCAGTCCAGTCGACCACAATCAGAAATATCATGGGTGGTAGTAGACAGCCTTGTTTCACTCCTGTCTTCACTTCAAAAGAATCACTGAGCTTCCCATTGTGAATTACTTGGCATGTGGCATCTTCATATGGTTGTTGAATGAGGCGGATAAAGGTTTGCGGTATTCCGTAGTATTGAAGCAGTTTCCAAATTACTTCTCGGTCGACTCTGTCAATGGCCTTCTCAAAGTCGATAAAGTTGAGGTAGAGAGTTGACTGCCCATTCTATACTCTGTTCTATGATGATGCGTGGCGTAGCGTTGCAATTTGGTCCTCACATGATTTGTACTTCCTGAAGCCTGCCTGTTCCGGTCGTAGTTTTGAATCCAGTGCATCCTTTAGCCTCTCCAGGATGATGCGGCTTAATATTTTGCTTGGTGTGGGTGGATAGGAAAGTGATTCCACGCCAGTTCTTGCAAACACTGATGTCTCCTTTCTTCGGCAGTTTGACAAGGTAACCTTTCTTTCGATCGCCAGGTACCTTTTCTTCCTTCCACACCTTCTGCAATAGTAGTGTGAGCATGTCCGTTGCTGTTGTCTCCGCGTCTGGTTTCAGTGCTTCTGGCGGGATTCCATCTGGTCCTGCTGCTTTCCCTCATTTCATTAGCTTTATGGCGTTCAGGACTTCCACTTTTGTTGGAGGATTTGTGTTCACTTGTAGTTCAGCGGCTGGGCTGTAGGTGGTATTTGTGGACGAAGTGCAGGTGGTGGTGGTGGTGGTCGATTCAAGAGCTTCTTGAAGTGGTCAGCCCATTGTTTCCTTTGTTTCTCTTCTTTCGTAATTACATTTCCTTCTTCATCTTTTATTGGTTTCATCTGCGTTGATCTCTTCCCAGACAGCAAGTAACCTGGTTGTTTGATACAATGTTGTCAGGTCTCTCTTACCTGCAGCCTGTTCTGCTTCACTTGCCAGTGTTTCGTGGAGTGTCTTTTGTCTTTCCGTGCACTCTTCTTCACTTCTTTGTCTAGTGTAGCGTTTTATACATTGTACTCAGTTCCTCTTGTCGTTGAGCATCCTTGCACTGGTTTATCTTCTGATTCACCATCCTCCTCTCCCTTCTCTATCAGCTTCCATGTATCCATTGAGATCCACTCCTTGTCTTCTTTCTTCCTTTTTAATCCGGTTATTCAGGTTTCTTCCCACATGGCTTTCAAAGACTTCAAGTGTTCTTCCACACAGGTTTCTTCAGGGATGTTGCTCGAAATCCCATTTTGTCTTAATGGCTGCCGTGAAGATTTCGTTTGTAGTTTCGTTCTGCAGTTCTCGAGTGTTGTTGTTTCATCCTTCGGTTTCCGAGTGTAGTACTTGAACTGTGTGTGGTCTATCACCAGCTTCCTTGAAGGCTTTTAACTTGATTTGGAAGGTTCCTTGCACTAGATAGTGAGTGGTCTGAACCTACATCTGCTCCTCTTCTTGACCTTGTGTCAAGTAAGGTGACTGCGTCTCCATTTTCTTCAGATTGAGATGAAGTCGATTTAATTTTAAGTGTGTCCTGGTGTTTGGTGAAATCCATGTCTCTTCATGGATATACTTGTGCTTGAACACACTGCCCCACTCCAATCACCAAATCGTTGAATGCACAGAATTCTGCAAACAATTCTCCATTCTCGTTCATCACCTCACCGAGCGCTTCTCGACCCATGGTAAGTTCTCTTCCTGTGTTGTCCCTCCCAGTTTGGCATTCATGTCACCCCACCCATTAGAATTTTGATGTCGCCAACTGGGTTTGGGTCTTGTCCAGTGTTGATTGAAGTTGTCTGTAGAATTCCTCCTTTTTCTCTTCATCTGCATTATTTGTAGGTGCATAGGGTAGCATTGTATGATTGTGACCTTCCTTCCTTCCTTTTGAGTTGAATCTTGCTCTCATGACCCTGCAGGAGGAGATTGGTTCTCACTGCATGAGAGAGAGCCTTCGATGTTCTTGGGGACATCATGATAGCCACTCCCTCAGTGTGCTCGTGGTTGTCGTCTGGGTGACCGGAGTAGATTATTGATTCTCCAGTTGACAGTTTGGAGAGTCCACTCCCATTCCATCTGCTTTCGCAAATTCCAAGCACTTCAATGTGATGCCCCTTCATCTCCTCTGCAATCTGGGCTGCCTTGCTGGGTTCAAACATGGTGCAGACATTCCATGTCCCCATGTTTACTTTCGCTTTCATCGAGAGAAAGCAAACTAGCCAACAATTGGCTTCCCGAAGGCTTTCATCAACCGGCGTCATTTCGCCTCTCCGATTCCAGCGAGGAATAATTTTGTTATTATTTTTTATATATCGTTTGTGCTTTGAAGTTTGTTTAGCGGTTAGATTTGTTTTCCGGGGTAGGGTTGCTAGCCCTATGCCCAACCTTCCCTCTTTATGTGGGCTTAGGACCGGCTAGTAACTAGTGAACTAGTTAACCAGGCGAGGTTTTTATCACGTTAGAAATATCATTTATGTAAAGGCGGAAGAGTAAGGGTCCCAACACACTACCTTGAATGGCGCCACTCAAAATAGGCTGTGGGGAGGAATAGGTGTGACTGAAGTTTACTATTTGGGTACGCTGCCTAAGGAATGAGCTTATCCACGAAAACAGAGGGTCACTAATTCCAAACGATTGAAGCTTAAGAATTAAACGATTATGAGGCACTTTATCAAATGCTTTTTTTAAGTCAAAAAATGGAGCAGTTACGAAAAAACCTTCATCTCGTCTGCAGGTGACCTCGTCAAAATAATCCAGTAAGCAAGAACTACATGAAAGATTTTTTAAGAAACCATGCTGCATAGGAGAAAGTAGCTGATGCTCAGCCACGTAATCAGTGATATCTTGCACAACCACCTTCTCAATGATACGAGAGACTACAGATGTAATATTAGTGGGACGATAATTTTGAATGTCTGACGTCGGCCCAGATTTATGTTTGGGAGGTATGTATGACAGCTTCCAGCGGTCAGGGTAGCATGCCTCAGTAAGCGATATTGAGAATAGTTTCATGAGGATCGATGGTATGTCTTCATTACCCTCTTAAGGAGAACAGACGGGATCCCATAGGGTCCGGCAGAATATGAGTCCTTTAGTAAAGCAACTGCATCATCTATCTTTCTCTGTGTAAAGGAAACATTACTTAGCGAGTGGTGTGGTGGAATGGGCACTTGTATGTTTAGTACATTGTCTTCGTGCGTGAAGCAGCTTGCATAATGTTTACTAAACAACTCACAGATCTTACTTGGGTCATCATACAGAATGTCCCCATCAATGATCAGACTACTGGGAATAACTCTGGATAAGTTTGCACGGGATTTTGGAATTCTTACTAATGATTTGACATTGCCTGTTCGTGCTAGTTTCTTGCTTGATTGCTTTCATTAACTTATTTGATTTGAAGTTCTCATGAGCAATTTTTAATGAGACAAGGGATGAAAAGTCATCAGATCGATAGAAATTTCTGGCATGTCTGCGCATGCTGGTACGTATATTTTTGGGGATGAAATCCACTTTCGGCTTTCTAATTAATACTGATACCTCCGGAGCAATATGATCGTGAATTACGTCCATGGAACTGTAGAAGATATCACTTAGTTCATGGGTTGAGCTACTGGTGAAATAAGAACCCCAGTCCAAGCATCGCAACACCTATTGTATCTCTTCCCAGATGGTATTTTTATATCGTCTAAATGTGGTTGTTTTTGACCTGGGAGCTAACGTATTTCTGGGAGATAGTCGGAAGTCACCAAACACTACTCTGTGATCGCTGCCCAGGAATTCTGGACCGACTTGAAGAGTGAAAGGCAACAATCCATTGGTGAAAACGAGGTCAAGTATGCTGTTATGTCTAATTGGTTGCATTACATGTTGGCGCCATCCTCCAGAATCCAACACATTAGTAAAATTATCAAACCGCCCAGGAGAAGTAAATGCCTGCCACTTGATGTCAGGCATATTAAAGTCACCGCGTATAAGTTCCATGGAGTAGGGTAGTGTTGTTACATGGGTGAGCACTTCTGCAAGCCTGCCGTCATAATCTACAGTAGAGCAAGGGGGACGGTAGATACACCCTAAGAGGATAGTTATAGCATTTGGAAACTTCGCCACAACCCACACTATGTCACTGAGCGAATTGAGTTCTGAAGTGATACAATTTGCCGCAGCAATGTCGGACCTGATATAAATGATGCAACCACTACCTCTACCATTATATCTATCTCCCCTAAACAGAGTATAATTGTCGACAGAGACATCACTATCAGGAGTGTCTGGAGTACACCAAGCTTCAGTGATAAATATAAGGCAGGGGTTAGAAGTGGTCGACAACATAGTGATCTCACTTATTTTGTTGCGTATGGAACGAGCGTTAATCAGACAGAAGGTTAAAGAATTGGATAAGCAGTAGTACCTAAACCCGTTTTCGGAAAGCTTTTTCTCGCAGGTTGGGTGGAACTGTAGTGGTGAGAAACATGGGGTAGAATTTAATTTCGGGGACATAATAGGGGAATAAGATACTACTGGGTTACTACTAATATTATCCTTTATTGTGTTAGGTGTTGACCCACTGTATATGAGCCGGGAGGATGCCAGATTGGCGTAACATCTTCCCCACCACTGCAGCGGTTGTGAGTTAGGGTCGAAAGTAGCTGATTCGACAGTGTCATCATCTAGGATGTAATAGGGAAGAGTGTGGATTCCACCTCATACACTTAAGGGGCCTATTATACTTAGCGTTGTGAGACAGCTGTGATTCGCTCTGTGTGTTGGGGAGTTTGCCGGAGGATAGAAATTTTTCTAACATACGAATAAACTGGACAGTTGAGCTCGAAGCTCTGATGCCAACAAATGCATATCATTTTTACGGATACAGTCATAACATTTGGTGGTGAAAAATCTTTGGTAATGTTTTTAACCATCTCTTTTTCATCCCAGGTAGTGGGAATTCCTAGTCTGAAAGAAGGAAGATTTTACATCACATACAAAAAGTGCACTTTAAGATAAACGTTGAATTTTTTATGCTTTGAGGCTGCAGCATTTTATTTCACAGTATTGTGTTGAAATATGTAACAACTCGCTGAACATTTTTGTTTAGTTGTACTGATAAAAACATTTTGCTCGCTCGCTGACCAATACGACATCCTGATATATACTTCGCGTTAACTCCTGATATTTACACTGTCTGACGCAGGTGGATCAGCAGTGTCGGGAATTATCAATAGGCGGTAGTGTATCTGGACATGTATATAAATTTGGAGTCATATTTCAGAGCTCGACAAGGCTATCTGGCAGAAGTGAAAGTCTTGTTTGATGAATGTTTAGAAGGATCATACAAGAAAGGGAAAACAACTAAACAATTTTATCCTGAAGAAAGAGTAATGCTAGTCAGACTACTCAAGCGTTTTCATTTGAAATATCTTGTACATAGAATGAAGTACCATATCCTACTCTAGGGGACTGTATATGGTGTAACGATTTATTTTAGGATTTTGTCACTGAGAACAGTAACATTCAGATATTGCCTGTAAAAACGGCATGTTTTCGTACAACTCTTTATTCGAAATAAATTAATATTGCTTTTATAAATCGTCTTTTAATAATAATTGAGTAGGTAGTCGTGGGTTTTGATACAACGCAAGGATTTGAAGCCCGTTTTCGAGGAGCAGTATGCATAGCAATATATATATATATATATATATATATATATATATATATATATATATATAATATGGATATGCATATATTTTTCCCATATGTATTTGCAAGGAATGTTGTTTTTATGAAAATAAATTTCTAGATAAATTCCTAGTGCTTCTTTAGTTGTTATCAGCCTGCATGGGTGAGCTACGACAAGGGTAATTGATAGGTCATTGGCCCTCTGCATATCTTGATGGTTTCGAAGTAGCGCGACAGATGTTTGCTCGAAAATAGGGTAGACTTAGAGGGAAATACAATGGTGCGTAAGGACAGATGCCACACAAGTGAGGCAAATGCTAATGTCTTCCATGTGGTTGGTAGTTCTCACGAGGTGACAATCTCTGAAATGAAGTAGTTACTCAGTTAAGGAACCACACCTGTGTGATGGTTAGCTATACTACTTGACTGATCAGACTCTCGTTGACGTGTCCAGGAAGTATAACGCACTGGTCGTGAGTTGGATGCCTATACCCATCGCTCATAATACAGTAACACAAATCCTCCCATTTCAACTCCCATCACTATAACCCATTCTACTTTCCGCTTCAATAAACAACAAGGCAGGAATACGTGAAAAATTTATTTGAGGAGAGGAACAATACATACATAAGCAGTTAGCGGGTATTCAGCAGTCTGCGGGGTTAATCTTGTAGGTGGTGCTCCTCGTGAGCTCTGGTGCACGTATCTAGCAGCAGTCTGCCTTCTCTTTCTGGTATATACACATCTTTTCTTTCTCCTCTTTGGTGCCAACCAGGTTTCCTTCACTATCATTGGTTTCATTGGTGCTGTGTTGACCTCTTCCCAGATAATAACCAGGTTATTTGATATAATGTTGTTACGTCTCTCCTACCAGCAGCCTGTTCTGCTTCACTTGCAAGTGTTTCGTCGGAGTGTCTTCTGTCTTTCCGAGCACTCTTCTTCATTTCTATGTCCAGTATAGTTCCTTATAGGTCGTGTTCAGTTCCTCTTTCCGTTCCTCATTCCTACACTATGCTGCGCTGGTTCATTTGCTTCACCATCCTCCTCTTCCTGCTCTATTAGCTTCCATATGTCCGTGGAGATCCATTCCTTCTTGTCTTGTTTCTTCTTCCTTCCTAACACAGTTATGCAGGCTTCCTTCCTCGTCTCTTTCAAACAGTCCCAGCGTTCTTCCACGTCCGGTCCTTCAGGGATGTTACTCACTATCTCTCATGTTCTCTTGATGGCTGACTTGAAAATGTTCTTTGTAGTTTCGTACTTCATTTTCTGATCTGGGTAGTCAAATTGAACTGTGGTCTGCCACCGGCTTCCAGGAAGGCTTTCAATTTGATTTTGAGGGTAGGTTCCTTACACTAGATAGTGAGTGACGTAAACCATCTACATCTGCTCCCTTCTTGATGTGATCTTGTGTCCAGTAGGCTACGTCTCCACTTTCTTCACACTGAGATGGAGCTGGTCTGATTTTTGGTGAGTCCTGGTGTCTGGTGAAATCCATGTCGCTTTGTGGATATCCTTGTGTTTGTACACACTGCCTCCAATCACCAAATCGTTAAATGAGCAGAAATCTGCAAACAGTTCTCCGTCTTCATACTTCATTTCACCCAGTGCTTCTCGACCCATAATTGGTTCTCTTCCTGTGTTGTCTGCTCCCATTCGCATTCATGTCATCCATTAGAATTTTGATTTCGCCGTCTGGCGTGGGATCTCGTCCAGTACTGATTGCAGTTGTCTGTAGAATTCCTCCTTCTCATCTTGATCTGCATTATTTATAGGTGCGTAGCGCAGTGTAGCGTCATACACTTCCCCAAAATCAATAGCCTAGGGTTTGACGACTTCGACATTGATGCTGACCTTGATAGTTTAACTGGACTCGCTAAGCTGAAGGCACCCGGTCAAGCATCCTCGCCATTTGGCACGCTGTCGTGTTACGTTGCATTGCTCGTATTCGACTCTCTAGCCAGTTAGTTGGAACGCATCGGTATTTTGGCATAACCATCCAAATATACTATTCCATCCGACTACGCTATCGTGTTCTTCCTTGGTCTCGTATTCGTGGGTATATAACAAGTTCGAATAATTAGTGATTGGTCTTTGCGTCTGTCAAGTTCGCACCAGGACAAATCCTAAATTGGTGAGCCCGACGTGATCAAATATCCCGACGTGATCCACATACCACAATAGCAAGTATTGAATTGGTGAGCCTGTTCCATTTTATATTTGTTTATTGTTTTCATTTCGATAACATTTATATATCCATTTACTACACTTTCTCATGTCCGACCACACTCCCAAGCTTATTCGTATTAAGCCGACCTCGAACACGATCCAACTCGTGCCATATTGGCCAGACAATGCAGAAACATGGTTTCTGTATGCCGAGGCCGATTTTCGAGAACAGGGTGTCTCAGATCCTCATTCTCGATTTCTTGCTGTCATACGGTCACTACCGCGAGAATTAAACAGGTATGTTACAGCAAACATGTTTAATCCTGAAGTAAGTGACCCTTATGCACTTCTAAAGGCCGCACTCTTGAAGAAAAGCGATCTCACAGATCGCCAACGTCTAGACGAATTGTTTCGTAACATCGAGCTAGGCAGCCACTCAGCTACTGAAGTCCTCGCACGCATGCGAGAAGTAATCGGTGCACGAACATTTGACGATGGTTTCTTCCGAGAACTATTTCTCTCGAAACTACCACAACCGGTGCAAACCGTGTTGGTGACACTCCAGTCAGTCCCACTCGACGACCTGGCAGCCTCAGCAGATAAAATACTGGAGATATCCAGCAGACCAGTCTCCAACGTATATTCTATCTGCGACAAAACAGAGCGCCAGGATTCAGAGGTGACCAAGTTGTGCAACTCTGTGAGACGGTTGCTACGATCTCGAAGTCCTAGATCACGTAGCACTTCACGGAAACGCACCTTGGCGCATCGCAGCAAGTCGTGTGGTAGCCCTAAAACGAAACCCAACAGGGTGGAAAACCCTGAATGGTGCTGGTTTCATAACACTTACGGGGATGAAGCCAGAAAATGTCGTAAACCATGCCGTTTTAAGAAGGACCCGAACTCGGGAAACGGTCACGCCGGCACGTGCTCACGGCAACCGTAGCCGGCGGAAAAAGCCGTTTGCTCTACGTCACGGATATTAAAACGAAAGTCCGCTACCTCGTCGACACCGGCGCAGAAGTTAGCATTCTTCCAGCAACGACAAAGGAGCGTCATCTTGACCCATCCTTCAATCTTCAAGCAGCCAACGGCAAGGCAATCGCGACATTCGGGAGACGGTATGCCTACCTCAACTTAGGTTTACGCAAACCTATCCACTGGATTTTCCTCCTGGCAGACGTCTCTATGCCCATCATTGGCATAGATTTGCTAAACCATTACGATCTACTCGTAGATGCTCGCCGTCGACGACTGATAGATAACAGCACAAAGTTATCCATTGGCGGCACCACCTATGTAGGTCCGAGTTTAGCCATCGTTAGGACTAAACAATCAGACGACGCGTCCTACCAGGCAGTTCTGGAGAAATATCCAGAGTTACAGCAACCGAAGCACACTCTTCCGTGCATAACCAGCAATGTTATGCATCACGTCACAACCACAGGTCCACCTGTGGCATCCAAAGCGCGCCGTCTAGCCCCCGATAAGCTCCAAACGGCGAAAAATGAATTCGACCACATGCTCGACCTGGGCATTATCAGACCGTCGAACAATCCTTGGGCATCGCCATTGCACATGGTTCCCAAAAGGATAGCAGTGACTGGCGTCCAACCGGTGATTACCGAAGGCTCAACGCCAAAACAACTCCGGACTCCTACCCGATACATCAATACAAACCCTCGTATACTTTGCCTTTTTATATCAATTTTTATTTACCATGTAATGAAATTTTAAAAAAAACGGTAAAGATAAGCGTAAATTTTTATTTTTCGATATGTTGATATATAAATAATTCCCATTTTTAGGCAACGTTTTCGTGGTATTAAAGACTTTTATTTATATTCCAGGTGCAACGAGCACTGGACGGAACGTCGAAAGGAACAGATGACCGCGACCGACGTACAATTCCATTTATTGTATTTTATTTATTTAATCGCCACGACACCCTAGAATAAGGTTCAGACAACCAGGGGCCACCTCACGCAGTCAGCCCATCGGAAGAGTTTTACCAGTGGAGAAACCACTGGGTTTTTACTTCCGGCTGGTATCGTCTTAGGGTCCTCACGAACCCACTAGGGGGGGAGTGATCTGTAGCGTCATACACTTCCCCAAAATCAGTAGCCTAGGGTTTGACGACTTTCGACATCGATGCTGACCTTGATAGTTTAACTGGACTCGCTAAGCTGAAGGCACCCGGTCAAGCATCCTGGCCATTTGGCACGCTGTCGTGTTACGTTGCATTGCTCGTATTCGACTCTCTAGCCAGTTAGTTGGAACGCATCGGTATTTTGGCATAACCATCCAAATATACTATTCCATCCGACTACGCTATCGTGTTCTACCTTGGTCTCGTATTCGTGGGTATATAACAAGTTCGAATAATTAGTGATTGGTCTTTGCGTCTGTCAAGTTCGCACCAGGACAAATCCTAAAGTAGCGTTGTATGATTGTGACATTCCTTCCCTAACCATACGAAGATAGTCTAAAACACGTGGGCATATACTCGCCTAGCTACCAAACTTTACGAAGTGACTTGATAATTGTTTACGAAACGTCGAATAACCCAATTCACCCCAACAGAGGAATACTATCGAGTGATCACTATGTTGGTCCTTTTGGAAACCCTAAGAGAATTGCCCACTGTAATCACTTAAGCCCTTTACATCCCTTCCGCTTGCTATGCACTAGTCACACCTACCTAAGTTCCTTATACATTTGCGCCACCCTTGCCTTAATTGGGTGTCAGTAGATCACTCCGTTAGTTCACTTTTCCTTACCTTTCACTCTCATGAATTTATCTTCCCAGGTTTTTCCTCCACTATCCCTAACTCTAACGACCAGTCCAAACAACTGTCTGGCAACCCGACATCTGACTGACGCAGCTGCACCACAGCCCAAGGCAAACTAACCAACAATTGACCTCCTGTTCCGTATACCAGAGCTATAGCAGATGTGTGGCTGGATCTACTGCATCGGAATCCGCCAAAGACCTGGTGCCGTTCCGCAAAACCAAGAAGCGAGCAAAAAGAAATCAACTGGTTCACACAAGCTCGTTAAACAGATGCTGGATTGGTTCACACAAGCCGGTTTAATATTTATTGGAACTGTGCTGTCCGCTCCCAATTTGGTGTTCACATCACCCATTAGAATTTCGCTGTCACCAACTGGGGTGGGGTGTTGTCCAGTGCTGATTGCAGTTGTCTGTAGAATTTCTTCTTCTATTGATCTGCATTATTTGTGGTGTAGGTGGGTAAAATTGTATGATTGTAACCTTTGTTACTTTTGAGTTGAACCTTGTTGTCATGATACTGATCCTGTAGGAGATTGGTTCCCACTGCATGAGAGAGAGCCCTCGATGCTCTTGTGGACATCTTGACGGCCACTCCATAACTCAGTGTGCTATGATTGTAGTCTATTTGACAATGTCGGAGTATATTATTGACTCTCCAGTTAAGAGTTTGGATAGTCCCTTTCCATTCCATCTGCTTTCGCGGATTCATAGCACTTCTGTGCTATACCTTCTCATCTCGTTTGCAATTTGGGAAGCCTTACTAGGTTCATAGATGGTGCTGACATTCCATGTACCTACGATCACTTTTGCTGTCATCGAGAGAAGCGAAGACATATCGGCCAGTTTGCTTCCCGAAAGCTTTAACCAACCAGCGTCATTTCGACTCTCCGGTCCACACTGGATATAAGTTTATTTTCATATTTTCTTGGTGCTTTGAGGTTTCGTTATTGGTTGGATTGGTTTTACGGGGTGGGGTTGCTGGCCCTATCCCCAACCTTCCCTCTTTATTTGGGCTTAGGACCGGCTAGTAACTGGTGAACATGTGAACCGGGCGGGTTTATATATACATATACATACACAGAAACTGGTCTCTGATTTCCGGTCCGTCACAAATGCAGCGGAAATCTGAATAAGCAACCATATCTGAGAGATCACTTAACCTAACGGCAACACATAATAATGTTCAGCAACAGATTACTCTGGTGCTTTATCTTGCGCTAATCCATCTAATAGAAGTCAGTTGACAGCCAATGTATCTCCTTGACAATGCTGCATACTTCAATGTGAAATCCATGAAGTTCTACATATGTGTAGTATTCACCACTGCTGAACGATGATTCTTCCAGTATTACCAATCTGAATTGCTGGGAGAGATAATACCTGAAGATTGAAAAGTGCCCAAACTTGAATATTTACCTGGATTAAGTGATTGTATGGGTACTTGCTTATTCTAGAAATTTTTTGAAGTAATTTATTATTCGTCAACAAAGCTACGAACATAAGAACTGTTGGTAAAATAGACGTTCATCTGAGAAAACACTGGGTTTTGTAGACGGGTCAATCATATTGCCACTCATAACGCAAACACCGAGTATTGCGCCGATTTGATTCCACTTTAGTGTGAAAAAAATGTGAGCAGAAGTGATCTAAACTCAGAACGATGTGTTTGTACTGTAAGGTGATGTTTTCCTTCTCTTTTCATAACTTTGGGACACTTGATAACATGAGGGTATGGTGTCCTCCTTCTGTAACATTCAACAGCTCTCAAATCTTTTGGGTTTCTCTGCAATTATCAGTTTCATGAGGCCTGTTAACAGGCTTCTCTCATGATAAATTCATAACGTGAGAATATATATATATAACGGAATCCTCTTGTTTTAATTTGTTGCTGCTCATCCACAAATGCACTTCCATACTTTAAATTTTCAAGCTGTTACAGACGTGGTGCATCAGGTTATCTGCCGAAAGTAGTTACCTACATTATGATAACTTTTATTCCGTGTAGAGGTCTGTTTGAAAAAAAAGAGAAAACGTGAGCACTTGGCAGAGGGATAGTCGTATTGCTTTGCTAAATGCTTTCGAAATAATCGTTACTCAAGGCTTAGCATCTCATAAAAATGAATTGGCGACTGCATTCCAACAGACGCGATGGTGAAGACAAATGAGATCCACCCTAATCTGACGGACAGCACACTGACTGCCGCGGCCCTGTTTATTAGTAAAATGACAAAAGCTGGAAAGAAAAAAGCAAACATGGAAAAGCTCTCCCTTGAAAAAAGAAAGGTTTACCAGTAAAAAATCTCCGACACATGGTGCTACGAAGTAATATTGCTCCTGATATGAGCACGTGGTATGAGGTTGCTACCTTGTAGCGTCACACACTTCCCCAAAATCAATAGCCTAGGGTTTGACGACCTTCGACATTGATGCTGACCTTGATAGTTTAACTGGACTTGCCGAGCTGAAGGCGCCCGGTCAAGCATCCTCTCCATTTGGCACGCTATCGTGTTACGTTGCACTGCTCGTATTCGACTCTCTAGCTAGTTACTTGAAACATAGGCACCGCTGGCCGATCAAACTCTGTCACTCCTTCTAACGTTCCAGCATGCAGCGACGGCCTTTTTGAGTTTGAGGACATGCTTGATAGGCAGCAATTGACTGCCTTGTGAGTCAAGCCAGGTCTACCATACAAAGTCACCCTCTCACCCCCACGGGAGCCTCCACAGTTCAGGGTGGCACTAGGCTAAACTGGGGAGGCCGAAAGGTTTTTATTCTACTTTCCCGCTCACTGGTTATCGGAAAGTCATTGAGCATTAGAGCCAGACCTGACCGGAAATGGGTGCAAGGAAGACACCTTGAGAAGCACATAATCCAAGGAGCCCAAGACCATGGTCATCCCTGGAATGCCCGGATCGACAACTGGTACCACAGGAGATTAGTACTCTCGTGACCTTCAAGAATGGCAGTGGACATCAGTATGGATGGGGCTAAGTGGACTAGCAGCAATGGTGATTGGTAGGCTGCCACGTTCTCTTAGCTGACAACGACTGCCTCAAGTCGCCATCGCTCTCCACGGACTTGTTGCAAGTTGGACTGACGACTTCCATCCGACACGAACTTCACCATTCAGCCCGAAAGATAACCTAACTGGGTCGGCTCCATTGGGACTGGCCGGTCGGTAAAATCTCAACCATATCCAAACCTCTCACCAGTCAACCCAGAGGCATCGCACGTTGTTGGAGGCACTTCGAAGCGTCCTTACAGCAAAGTGGGGTCACTCCGGGGAAAAATGTCAGAGTTCCGGTCCCTCTGTTTCCTCATTCTTCCAGAAGTTGTGATCCTGACGGAGACACGGTTATCACCGGACATCAGCGACACTGAAGTGAACATGGACGAGATGCTTTTGTTCAGGAGAGACAATGAACTCAAGAACAGAGGAGGGGTTGCGATACACGTGAGCAGTTGGTTCAATAGTGAACAATCTACTAGCATTGCATTGACAGAGCTCACAGACGTCGTCTGGTACCAATTCACGGTCGGAAACACCAAGTGTCTGGTCTCAGGGGTCTGTAAGTCCCCTGACAGCCACATGGAACATAACTGGAAACCACCCGAAGTAACGTCCACAGTGTCGATTGTGGGATATGACCATATCCTAAGACCTGATGACTCCAAAGCGCCAACCCTCAGCCGAGAGCAGAGAAGCATGACCCCAAGCCGGAGGTTTTTGTCATGGCTCGGTCGACGCCATTCTGATGGCCCAACTCTACCAACAGATTGGTCGGGTGATCAGACGGCGAACCATCTAAACTTGATTATCTACTAACTGGTGACCAGCTATTAGTTGAAAGTGTCCGGGTCCAGGCTGCTGCTGGAATCAGTGATCACACTGTGGTAGTGTTCCACCTGCCAATCAGCAAACAGTTATCGTGGGAGGAATTTCTCCCTCCCCCTGACACAGCGAGGCAAACCAAGAGGGAGTAAATCAATCCCTGTCGATAGCTCCGTGGCTAATAAATTGGCTCTCCTCATCGGGCGACCAGCACTAAGCGCCAGTGAGAGAGATCGTTGCGTTGGCGTTTTCTGAACACACCCTCATGGTGATAGTAATACCCAGGAAGCTGGCCCCATGACTAAAACGGGGCATCGAGTGCCTCCTGAATGTCGAGAGGGAAGCACAGCATCAATGGAAGTTCACCAGAGAAGAACGAGATCATGACGCATGTGTTTTTCTAGGTTGTTTCTTTGCTGACCCTAACTCCATTTTACGATCAGTCCGGATGACTGTCTGGCAACTCGATATTGGAAGAACCCAACTGCACCACAGTCCAAGGCAAACAAATCAACACTTAACTTCCTGTTCTGTAAATCAGAGCTATAGCAGACGAGTAGCTGGATCTGTTGCATCGGAATCCACCAAAGACTAGGAACCGATCCGCGAGACAAAGAGGCGAGCAAGAAGAACTCAACTTCTCTACACAAGCTCGTTAAAAGATATTGGATATTGGAACCGCACTGCAGTCCCAGGTAAGCTAACCAACATCGCCAGACTCCAAGTTTGCACCCACATCTTTTCCCGTTGTGTTGGTGTACGTAAACCCTTACTGACACCACACTACGGACCCTCCAAGATTCTCAGCAAGAAAGGAAAGTTCTTCGTCACTGACAGATCTGGATAGCAGGATTCCATAAGTGTATATAAAGGACGACACACCTTCCTCTACACGGGCACAACTAGAAAAACCCTTGCCTCGAGACCCTCAAACAGACTCGTGTAGTCGCGAGTACCTGGCATCTTCTGAAACAGCCACCTCTAACAGCACTGATCCAGTAGCCTCCACAGGACTGGGGGCGTGTACATTGGCCCAAACAACACGCCAATTTCGTTAACTGGCCCCGGCGCAACTTCACACTTGGTAAATTGGAAGTTTCAACCATTATACCCTTGCACGCGCTAACACTGAGTCTTCAAATTTAAAGTTTTCACAAGTTTTGTTCACTCTAAAAACAAACAAAACTTTTTTTTGAAGAACCCAAAATATAATTAAAAGTTCAAAAACGTTCTGTTGATTGGTCGTTCCTATTTTTCCAAACTTGCCTCACTTTGCGTTTGTTCGGTTTTTCTTTTCTTAGCACTATAATGTCCTATTTCTTTCTTCTCGCAGAACCTAGGAAATGCGTCTAAAATTGGATACAATTGGCTGCTGACGATGCTACTTGGATGGTTCTTTCTTTCTTTTTCTGCCAATTTGCCCCCTCATACAACCCCTGGTAGACTAGGAATCAATAGTGAAAAGTAAACGAAGGCTTTGGGTCGTTTCCTGCCATCGCAAGAGGGGTTGCGTCAAGATGCAAAGTTCTCTTACCTTGTAGGTATGCATAGTTGCGCTAGCCCCGGAGACCCACACGTCACCTACCCCATCACCACTATGGAAAGGCCTTGCGTGCCCACCTCGCAGTCGCCCCTGGGATCGAAAGGTTGCCGGTATCAGTAACCTTCTAAAAGGGGGCAACCTGTGGTGTATCCTCCTGGCAACGAAATACGACCACGGCTAAAATAAATGGATTAAATTGAATTAACCAAATAAATCTCTAGCTCTCCTCCGGATGACTGGGATGTTTCAAGTTTTGATTTAACGAGCGTGCATCCGAGCAGGCTTGGACGCCATTTTGCGCATCCTTACTGCTAATTAGCTCATACCTACTCAGAGTCCCTAGCTCAGCCAGACTAGCCAGATAAGTTGAATACATTTTCATCTCGTTTATTACCATTAAATTTATTCTAATTAAATACATTCCTTCTTAAAATATATTCCTGAACCAGTCCTTTTGATTTGCGTTTCGTTATCCGTACTTGCACGTTAGGTAAGCTACTGGTTAAGCAGGTACTAGAGTACATCAAGTTAAGTAGGATTAGCCCAACGTTACCGGATAGTACGCACTCCCCCTACACTATGGTCAGCCCACATTTA
Organism: Heterobilharzia americana; assembly: GCA_944470555.2. Classification (NCBI taxonomy): domain Eukaryota; kingdom Metazoa; phylum Platyhelminthes; class Trematoda; order Strigeidida; family Schistosomatidae; genus Heterobilharzia; species Heterobilharzia americana. The sequence goes on from OX104134.1 coordinate 101,319,889, forward strand.
ATGCCGGTAGTCATTAGTTGATGGCCACCTGTTACCCGTTGAGTTTAACTAGTATAGCTATGAAGAGTTATGAAAAAATTGGTGATAAAATGCCTAGAAATAAATATTTTATTCTCATATCAGTGATTTGATATGAGAGAAGCCAGTTCACAGGCCTCATCACATCGATATATGTTGGAAAGCGTACAAGATTTTACAGGATCTGAATGGTACCTAATATTTTGGCACCACAGTAGCACGATTTTCGGATAGGACGCTCCTGTTTGACGAGTCTTCTGATCAAAACAGAAAGCTCGCTTGCAGCCTTCGTTTTGAAACTACAAAAACACGTTATGTTCATGGACTTCAGCAAGGCTTTTGATGAAGTATTTCATGTAAAATTGCTGACAGCTATCCTCTTTCTAGTTTGATGAGGCACTATAGACTAAGTCTGAAGAGTCATAGGCAGGGATGCTGATGGATATGCACTTCAAAAGAATTTGGAAGAGCTGGTGTGTTGGTTTAGACATTGGTACCTGGGGATTAACTTTTCCGTTCGTGCGTTCAAAGCGAAACTAGGTTTTCACACAAGTATCTGCCACTAGGGTTAACACAGGAGAACCAACCACTGTCCTTAGCATTCATAACTGAAACTCAAGATAACATAGGTCAAAGTTTGCACCTGTCAAAATATTCCTTTGTCATGGCTTTTAGTTCTGTAAGGCGATTTCTTGCTTTGAAAGTTATGGAAAACATAGTTCTGCAACAGTTTCCCTGGCTATCCCAAAGGCATAAATGTAGACTGGAATAAAAAGTTGAAGTGAAAAATCTTTCGAGTAGGTAGCGCAGGATAAATAGTGCTCAATAAATTGTCCACCAAAACAGACAAGTAAATCTTGTTTCATATACCTGCAGGACGTATTTGAAATTCCTCCTATAAAAACACGATGTTTAATTAGGTGCCTACATTGACACTTGAGATCCTTAAATCCTTTCCGGTATCGTTCCACTGCAGAACGAATTAGCCCTATTCATATACACGCACATAGGAATCACAAAGTCGACTAACACACTAATAACTAACCAGCCCTAAGCCCGGATAAAGACGGAAGTTTGGGCATACGAATGGCAACCCTAACCCGGAAAACCAATCCAATCGCTAAACAAACTTCAAAACACAAAATAAAATATATTTAAAAAATTGAACTCATTCCTAGCTGGAATCCGAGAGACGATATGACGCCGGGTAGTGAAAGCCTTCGAGAAGCCAATTAGCCGATGTGTCTCCGCCTCGCTCGACGAGAGGGAAAGGAAAAATGGGGACACGGAATGTCCGAACAATGTTTGGAGCTGGCTAGCAAGGATGTCCACATTGCAAAAGAGATGAAAAGGTATAGCAAGGAAATGTTTGGAATCTGCGAAAGTAGATGGAATGGAAGTGAACTCTCCAAACTGTCAACTGGAGATTCAATAATCTACTCCGATATTGTCATCCAGACGACAACCACGAGCACACTGAGTTTCACAGTGGCTATCATGATGTCCTCCTCACAAGAACAGCCAAAGCTCTCTCTCATACAGTCGGAACCAATCTCATTCTCCACGATCAGGACCATGACAGCAAGATGGATTCAACTCAAAAGGAAGGAAAGTCACAACCATACAATGCTACTTTATGCTATGCACCTACAAATAATGCAGACGAATAGGTCAAATTGCAACGCTACTCTACACATCATTATAGAACAGAGCACAGAATGGTAGTCGTCAACTCTCCACCTCAACTTCATCAACTTTGAAAAGGCATTCAATCGCATCGACCGAAAAGTGATTTGGCAGGCAGCTGCTTCAACACTACGGTTCTAGTGCCACAAACCCTTATCAATCTCATTCAACAGCTATGTGTTATATGATGCTACATGCGAAGTGATTAACAATGGGAAGCTCAGTGACGCCTTTGAAGGGAAGACAGGAGTAAGACAAGGTTGCCTACTATCACCGATGATCTTCCTGATTGTGGTCGACTGCATTGGGTCATGCAGCAAACGGTGAGGAGGGAGAAGAGAGGCATACGCTGTTTGACCGCTGGACCGATGAAAAGACCCCGCGAAGAAGATTTGCATTTCACCGATGATGGTCTAGGTCCGATGTCTTGTGGCACAAGCTCGAAGACCTACAGGCAAAAACCAACAAGTTGACAGAAGAGGCAGAGCAGCAAAGATGGGACTTCAAGTGAATGTAGAGAAGACGGGGGTGATGAAGATATCCAACCAACAATAAGAACAAGCATTAGTCACAATCAACGGGAGAAATCTAAAGGAAGTAGCCTCTTTCACCCACCTTCCCAGCCAGCATCGTTTCAACTGCAGGCGGCACAGACACAGATGACGACGTCAAAGCCGGGATCGGAAAAGCAAGACAGGCTTCCAGTAACCTGAAACCAGTGTAGAGATCTACGGCACTCAGCATAAAGAACAAGATTCGGATTTTCAACACCAACGTCAAATCAGTACTTGTTTATGGCTCAGAAACTTGGTACGTCACAAAAAGCACCTCCAAAAAACTACAGACACTCATCAACAGCTACCTACACTCGATACTGAAGAACAAATGGCCAGAATAATAGAAATAAGCAACAAGGAACTCTGGGAACGAACCAACCAATATGTAGAAGAAAGTGGAGTCGGATTGGGCATACATTGAGAAAGCCATTCGGGACATCATGGGCCAAGCCCTCGAGTGGCACCCAAAGGGGAAACGACGAGTTGGGCGTTCCAGCTGAGGGTGACATGGAGGAGATCGTGTGAGGAAGAAATGAAAGCTTGTGGGCAGACGTGGAGCCAGGTTGAAAAGACCTCAGAGAGCAGAGTGAAATTGAGACGTGCTACTGAAGCCTTATGTTCCACTAGGAACTAGAGGGGGGAGTAAACATTATGATATGATGGTGATAGAACTTAAGAAAAAGCCATTAGTGCGGAGTATTTAAATTAATCGGCTGGAATCTCAGAATGTAAGACGAAAGAATAGAAGCAGGGATAATAATATTGCCCACAGTGTATACATCAAAATTGTGATACTATTAATTCTTTGTCAGCCAACGAAGTTGACACTGGTTACGAAAGAGAATCGGTTTGAAGGCAACGGATGAGACGCCATTTAGATATTTCGGTCTTATCTGTTTTCCCCAGGTTAACACATTCTGTGCTATTTCCTTGCTTTAAAATCTTTCATAACAGCTGCAACAGCTCAGCTGAAGTGGACATACAGGCCGATTACTAAGTGTGTCCTTTTCTGAAAAAAATCCTTCGTTCTACAAGATGTGTTCAAAATAATACTTGCTACCACCTTGGGGACAACAAGTTGCAATGTTTTGGGGATACTTTTCAGTGGTAGCTGTAAACTTTTACCTTTATCGCTGCTGAATTCCAGATGCATCAGGAAGGTTTCAGACTTCCGACGTGTTATAATCCAGTCCGCCCAGTCAGTCACCCACTGAAGAAATGATAAACTTAGTGTGCACTGGGATGTCTTTACTAAGAGGGAAGTGCTTGATTTTCCCCAGGACGGAATGAATCCGATATATATGAATTTCACACAACCACAGTCTGTGTTAAAGCAAACTGGGAAATATCATGAAACCGGTTCATTCCATGTGTTCTAAACAAAAAACTGCAGTCCGTTTGTCAGACAGGTGGAACGAAACGAAGATTCAGTCTGTGAATGTAACTGAATCTATCACGCTAATGAGAAAATCCTAGGCTTAAGAATGGGGAATTCGTTAAACATTCCCTCGTCCTTTTTGCTAAAGACCCTTTCTTCCATATCAGTCAGAGTGGGCACCCCTTGTGCATCTACTATTGATAATTAGCATCAGTGGATGTCTCTTTTCGACTAGTCCAGTTCGAACTTACCGTTTGTTTTTGGGTTTTGAAATTCTGTGACTTGGACGCTTCGCATCCTTGGAAGGATAGTTTATGATACTGCTATATGGGTTATCTGCTGACTAACGAACGGTAAGTCCACGGTCCCAGTTCAAGTCAACATGTAATTCGTTCTAATTGACCGATTTGTTTTCTATCGCTGCCCGATGCCAGGGGAGACCATTTGGAATTGGGTGAATGGTTGAAAGTCGCTACGCCCATGTCAATAACCGAGGTTTCATCTAGCATACTTCTAATATCGTGACCAACTATTTCTACATTTTTTGGGAGTGCACGAGAGTGGGGTGGCCCAACAATCAGCGTGCACAAGGCCAGAAACCTACCGAGCTGTCACCAAGATGCAAGCTGGAGTAATATAGTACCTAACATGTAAGTAGTCAAGCTGGCACTTAGTTTGGATCAACAACTGTTTTAGTATTGAGGCAACGAATGGGATTAGGCGGAGGATCCCAGACGTGGCTTTGGTTTGGCTCGCCTAGATAAGGGCCTGCCCCCCTTCTCGTCGTTTTCACAGCCTTTACCTACTGTCCAAATTATTGAATGGCAGTCACCGTGTAAAAATGTCCCCCAAAGCGAGACAAAAAAGAATACTGTGCATCATTTTAATGCCTTTGCATAAGTATACACGAAAAATTGGGGCACCAGTCACATGTATTAGGTAGGTATAGGTTCACAAGCAAAGCAGTAAGATATAGATCTCGGTACTATTTGTCGAATTTTATGGCCGTGAGAAATTATACCAACTGCCTTCGAGTACCAAGGGTGTAACGCAGGCTGATTCTGACATGTCATTTGAAATCGTGGCGTCTGATCGCCTACCTTAACTAGGTTGATCTTACTGAATTGTTCATCCCGCCTAAATTCACATTTAGGCCATAAATCTGGTGTTTTGTTAGCAGTCCGGAGTTATTTTGGCGTTCAACACTTGACGGCATTCCGATGCCTTCAATGATTGCGGGGTATCTGTGAGACAAACAAGACGGCTGCATTTTTCGTTTATAAGACGGTAGGTGCTTTGCCTTCGATTGGTGCTGAACATACAGAAAGCAGGCCAAAACGACAGTAATTCAAGGAGACCTCACCCAACTTGCTGTTTGGCTATCTGTCCTTATCTTTTAGTACTAAAATACCAAATTCCTCCCCAGCTGGAATGCACATATTCACCAATCTTAGACTATTTAAGAGTACAGCCTAGTACATTGTTTCCTTCCTGTTGGAAAACGGTACTCTAAGGTCGCTGCCTACCTCATTTTTATTGCGTATGCCAAACAACTCCTGAAAATTCAAGCAGTTACAATACGGAGTAAGAAGCCACAAGTCGATTGAACTTCCATGAAAGTTCGAAGAGGAATGTCAAAAATCACTGGCAGTGACGAAGTGCAGGAGCCAATGTTTCCAAATAGATGACACTGGGGATATAATCCGAGAAATTCTGCTGCCTCCGCTGGTGACCACTTAGATTGTTTTCTGCCTTCAAGCACAATCACTTAGTACACAAACAGATGTTTTAGAATAAGATGACCGGCACCTGTTCGCTTTTAGTTTGTAGGGGGCGGCGGTTCATGCGTGATGCCTGGCCGGACAATAAAAGATCCCGAATGTCATACGAATTTGTACCATGAGCATCCAAGACACGCTTTATCTGCATTAGGTGTCGGTAGAGTGACGAAACGCTTAAACGTTTGAGGATTTCCTCGGTCGAGGACCAATGCATCAAAAATTAATGATACGTTACCTCCATCCGGTGCGAATTAGCGTAAATCTATAGTTTCGTTTCTACGGTCGTTCCAAGTGTCTAGCGAAGACTTCTTCCAATAAAGGGAGCTGCCATCAGCATGGTTGGATCCCGGCAAACTGCCTGATATTCGCCTACTTTGAGTCGGCTTGCAGGACTCTTCCTCCCTGTTAACTACCCGAATATATAGTCTGCAGGTCTTAATAATATAAATGTATAAATGAATTAAATGCGACGGCCTAGTGGGGAAACCTAGAATCCTGCACTTCAGCTTGACATGATGAATAACAGTGACACGTCACTGTGCACTACTGCTAACCTAAACTATTAGAAGGTAGACCCCCTTTTAAGGGATGTCTTCTAGTGGAATTCTTCGAAATATATAATGAATCTCCTTGTTGTAAGGTGAATGCTTACCTATGTACCATGCAAAGGAAACGTGAAACATTAGGGAAGCAGTGCACATGCATCACATTTCCAGCTTTAAGTTCACGATCAAAAGAGAACGTACGAAAGCCCGTGAAAGTTTTATAACAGTTTAAACACTATTTCATGCCCTTGGACCGGTGACTTACACCACGTAAAAACTTTTGTTAGCGTAGGATTCACAAACTCTAATACGCAGCCACCATTACTGTGAGTTGAAAACAGAAACTGTTGAAAAATTAAATGATCAGCTCCTCGATCATTTTCGCTGCACTTGCAGTCGTAAAATATTCCTGCGTTGCAGTTACCATGAGTAGTAGGTTCCGAACAAGATCTTTGTGACATTATTCAGCTGTTCCTTGAAAGGCTTCACTTCAATGTAATTGATCCTCAGCTGTTGAACTGCCTTGGCAGCCTCAGGTGCTGCTACGTGTTCGCTAATTTGCGCCAATGAATCTGATTGTTCACCTTCCGGATAACCACTTACCCCATCTGCGTCCAAAAGACTCTCCGGTAAGGAGAAACATTGTGAAAGAATCTAATACGGAAATTCCTCCTGTGTCTCCTCTACAGCTGTATTTGTCCCGATGTTCTGTTTTTGCATCCTCATGAGAATGTTCTCCTGTCACCCTGTTTTCTTTCCCCTGTTTCTAATCCGTTTCATAGCGGCGTACAGGTCCTTCTCTGCTTTTGGTTAAGCTGTGTTGTTCTTTTCTTGCTTAGCTCGGTTTATTGCGCTGCAGCTTTTCGGATGTTTAAAGTGCTGTTTTGCCCTCTTGGCAATGCAGTTTCACTCTGCTAACGGCTGTATGGGGCCATCATGGTGGCTTTGATTCGGGAGTCTAAGCCGGGAGTTTTCACAGTTTGATCTGGCTCTAGCAAACGGGTGTCCGAGTTTCTTTCATTAAGTTGGTATTCATTATGGACTGACATAGGTCGGAGGAACATTTGAAACCTGGGAACACCGGACGGCTGTTTCGTCTCAGTATAGGACTCCTTGGCAATGCCACCCACGACCCGGCCAGGTGTCGAACCCACGGCCTCCAGGCTGCACGGTCAGCACGTCACCATTGAGCCGCTGGATCTGAATCCAGTGGTTCGTATTTCCTAATTCTGTTAGTTCATGACATACCGCGATCCTCACTTAGTGGCATCGTTGAGCATTTGTGCTCTCCACCACTAGGTTTGCCCGCCGTTCACGACGTCTCATCGGAACTTCAGGAATCACTTCTCGAAGCTGGTCTCCAATGAGCACCCGATCAGCTGAGTTTGGGGGTTTGCCGGGATTTAGTGGACTTTTTCTCTTTTTCATGGCTTGAGTGGTTTCTAGAGGAAATACAAAAGCCGGATGCAGATCCGGTGGCTCAGTGGTGACGTGCTGATCACGGGGCCTGAAGGTCGTGGGTCGCATTGCCGAAGATCCTCATACCAGAACAAAACAGCCGTCCAGTGCTCTCAGGTTTCCAGTGTCCCTCCGACTGATGTCAGTCTGTGATAAATACCAACTAAGTCCCCACAAATCCCAAATTAAGCTTATTTTGTTAGTAGTACTTTTAACCCGCTGTAAACATGTCATGTTTCTGCCCAACTGATCCTCTTTGCTGCACAGGCCAATATTTTGTCCCAGAGAAACTATTGTTGTCTGTGTGGTGCCGAGACTGCACTGTTGAAGCATCCTTTCCTGCTACATCGTTTAATGATGAAATAGCACCGTGAACAAATCCCTACCAGCCGTGTTCCATCATCTTCGGGGTATGTTTAGGTCGTAACACAAGGAATCCAGGTGGACTGTATGGAAATAGCGCGGTAGTCTCTCATAAAAGCGTGGAAACCCGTTCCCAGCTACCAACCACATTCAGATCAGTTCACATGCATTTTGATCTTTGAAGCAGTTCTCTTATGCGATTCCGTTAAAAGTCTGTGGAAAACGTCGAATGGATTGGTTTTACTCTCCTAATAACTGAAGTTTCTTCTTTGAAATCACTGACCCACAAGTATTTGTTCGGCCCCCATCTATTTCCAAGTTATTTACCTGTTTCTCTATAACCTAAGCATAACATCCTTACATAAGACTACTTGTTTATCAACACTCGCCGTCCTCACTAGACGGCAAAAGTTCTGTTTAACTATCAGATTTCCACCCTGAATAACGGAGGATAAACATTTGCTTGGGTCATACAGAATACTCTGTTCTCTATCATCTGTCTTGCCATAGTTATTTGGCGAAACAAAAACCCACCACCACCCACATTTATATGAAAATTGTCCACATCTTACTTAAATAGCGTGCCGCGTTGGCTGTAACCTCCCCTACTGTGGCAACCCTCTGTGTCAGTGACTCTACGTCTCATTGTAATGAATAAGTCTTCGAAAGTATAGACGCGATTACACGAATTCCTTGATGCACTTCCTGCTTTTTACTCTACTGCAGGACAGATCCTATTTCATTACAGTGATTTTGAACCCTGAAATACATCCAATGTGCCCACAGTTGACAAAATTAGACAAAAAGAACTCCACCTCTTCTCAGTCGTGGCTAAGGTCTCTGTTCCCTCTACCTGTAGCCGAAAACGTGTTCAAAAGCTGCAAACCGTAGGCACATATATGAATGTAAGAGCTCCGTTTCAACTCCGTTGTCACAAGGCGTGTGTTACTTACTTGTGAGTAATTAACTCACATACTGTCGAGCACTGCCTGCAACTAGTCTGAAGCTTCTTCTACCTGATTCTATGAAGCAATTCTTCCACTCTGCAGTCCATAATGACATTGTTGACCTATATGGACGGAAAGTCATGGAAGAGTCTCGTTCACCTCCGCCACTGTACGAACTTCCAGTACGTAGGTACCAACAAAAGAATGTATGAGTGGAAGCATAGTGCGATTTGAGGTTTTTGGTTGTCGTTATACAGTTCGAAAGTGTAACTACCTATATGAAACTTCAACGATGAAGGAAACGAGAATCTAAGGAGAACGTTATCAACTTTAACAAGCAAAGGATTAAGGATTCTGTTTCAGCCCTATCAGAATGATTCATCGAACGTTTGCCAAGATTTGACCTCACTTTTTCGTCAACAATGATCATTTCAAAGCCCGTAAGACTCGAATAGTATTGCAGGGTGATCGACTTGCCATTCGAACACTACGAGAAATCAAGTGGTTTCATATAATCTGGACGATTTTGCAATACATCGTCCCTTATGAAAGAACATCCAAAACAGTAGAAATTATTCTCGGAACACTTAATAATGAGAAACAAACACGTGGTATGGTGTACAACTCACGTGGGAACAAAAGCCTAGCCAACTCAGATAAATCAGATTGACTGTTCAGAACAACTGCTAAAAGTTATCGTTGGAAGTGAATCTCGTTCCTTAGTTACTTGATGGTGACGTCGACTTGCATTAGACGTTTATTAGCGTGTGGTTTCACCCGCAGGAGATCTATGGAAGCAATATAAGAATGTGAGCTATGCGAGCCCAAAATTCAAGCTACTTCATAGGGATCGGCCGAATAAATCTCCGGCATCTGTCCGTTCAGCTCTGTTAAACTTATATAATATTCATGGTAGACTGCCCATGATTTCTACCTGCTTACACCACTGGTAACAACTTGTTTGTACCTTGAAATAAGTTGTTATTTCTGTTACCGGGCTCGATCTACTCTGAGGACGACAACGTCGCTTAACTTACAACCTAATTTTCACCCTTTGTATAGTGATGATGCTTTAACGTGTGCCGGGTTCCCCTTTCACACCACGTTTTAAGCACAAATTAGCTTCAGGGTTGCAAATTATAGACAGCTGAACATTTTCGTTGACACAAAGGTCTAAAAGTCGTTGACATTTCGAATGGTAAATTCTTTCCAGGTTTAGATTCACAGAGAATAAACCCTATCCAAGTTTGAAGCTAAAATACTCCAGTTACTGACACACATAAAAGCTGCCCTGGACCCAGTCCAAGTTGAGATGTAGTGCCCCAAAGCTTAGCTAGGGAAAGTATGTGACTTGAAGCAGCTTAAAGGACTGGCTAAGTTGGGTCAGTGCCAACAAATGCCGGATCACTGCGCCAGGGGCTTTGGAAGAAAATATTCCGTCAGGTTGTGCCTGCATGAAACACAGGAGTGTTTCTCCAATCAACATACGCGATTTAAATGGGTGATTTAAGAGGGATCTAATAACTAGCTCACTGCCACTGGCCCGTGGTTGTTTAAGCCGGTTGGCATCAATACTTAGTTAGGTATACTTGCTAAGTAATGAGGTTATTCAAATTTGAATTGTTAATGGTTAGACAGGTGTTGCGGCGTTTCAGTTTTCGTAGTTCTTCTGAGGTGGGCCACGTAAACGAGTGCTAAAGGAATGTGCAGCTGTCCCGGCAACAACCTCGCAACACTACTTCCTCGAGAAGAGGTTTTATTTGGAGTGGAGGAGAGGAGTCTTCATACTTCCGCATTCCCACCCGTTTATAAGAGCATGCTGGCAAAGGCAAAGGAATCTGCTCGGTGACTAAATGGCCCTAGGCTGCCAGTGTAACGCTTCTCATGTTAAGGCCACCAGAAGATTATCGCAAAAAGTGGGCACTTACTGCGAGTGCCGTGGCCCATGGTCTCACTGATCCGCAATGCAGGGCAGTGTTTACTCATTATTTCACACTCCGTCCCTTGTTGCTTTCAATTATTTTCAGCACATGCCTTCAGACACTAGTCATTTGTTCGCCTTGGCATCATTAAGACTGATGGGAATGATCCTGATTGCATACACTCCGCTGGTAACCCCTCACGAATACCACCAACGGTTACCGGCCTACTGCTGGATTTGGTCAGAGCACTCTCATGATACTCATTCAAAAGACAGTTAGACAGCTACGTCAGGCACACTCAAGGCGCTGATAGCCTCACTAACCCACCAATACGTCCTTCCTACCAATCACCCACCAACTGTGGTTGACATACCTGCACTATCTCCCTCTTGGCCCAAACTATCTGCTCTTACCTTTCAAGCAAGTCGCACTTACTTTTTCACGCTATACAGCAGTTCCTATTTGGGCAAATTAACAGAGAGGAGTAACGGAAGACCCCTGATCGTCTTAGCAGTCAGTGTCTTTCCAACCATCTCAGTCTACAAGTTACAATTACCAACCCACAGAAATAGTCATCTCAGTGGAGCTAAAAGCGGAAGAGATTCCATTACTCTAGGCAGAAGCAAACAAAAAAACAAGAACCAGGCTCTAAGAAGTGCACGTGAGAGATCAAAAATTATCGATTTCCTTCTCATTCACTATTGGCGAAGGATGTTAGAACTTTTTTTTCTTGTATGTGTTTTAATTGTCAAGTGATTGACTATGTGTCTAAAGTAAGTTTCTAATGGCATGAAACCAAAATGTAAATAGCTCTCAGTTTGCTACTTCTGAATACCAAGGTGCGAAGGTCAAATGTTGATAATTTGTATTAGTCCTATGTAAGCGGGTGTTATAATGTTCTAGGTCGAGGGTAGTGTAAGATGACTGGGGTTAAGAGTATGTTGTTTCCTTCTGTTATCAAATTGAACCTTAAAGCTGTTATCATTGTTTCATTAGCTGGTTCCATCTCATTTACATTCTTGCTGTTAGCTTGTGCTCTACCTCAATACAAGTAACTGCCTTCACTAATAACTTGGAATTTTCTAGTGCTTGGTGGCCATTGTTCATGATGATATTTTATGTATTCGCACCAATTCCTCTGTTGGCTGCTAAAAAGTGTCAGGAAAGTTCTATTGGTGATGTGTGCACATTCCTAACCACAATCGTTGTTGTGTCTGCTTATGCATTGCCTATTTTATTTGCTCGTGCACCTAAAAACCATCCTCTTGTAGGTTCAGCTCCAAGTATTATAGTTTTTTTCAGATATTCTGGGGAGCCTGTGGGCTAACACTGTCTGCAAATACACTAATGTTTGCAACAATCTTCTGGCTAGTTTATTTGGTCGTTAAGGATACTGACTTTGATGGTGGTTTCTGATTCGGACCAATCGTTCAATTCGCCCAATAAATCGCGTTCTATTTTAACTCTTTTATCGTTCACGCTTCTGTTTATTACTCACTTACTGATTCATGCGAGATTAATGTTCAGTTTTTCTTCATAATACTTTGTTATGTTTTTCTCTTCAATAAAATATTTCCAAGTATGTTTACTCAAGGGTATTTAAACATGACCAGGTTAAATTGTGAACATGTTTGGTTTTGGTAACTTGAGACATAAATTAAGTGGGGACTATTATGGACTTCATTTTTAGTAGCTTCAACTTTTTCTCATTGAGTGTTTGTTATGGAATGCCCTGCCGCTGGATGAAGTCACACTCCCGTCAGTAGACTTATTCAAAAGACAGACAGTCCTGTCATTTCTAATGGTTTACCACGAAGGTACTAACCTCACTAGCTCACCATCACTCCCCTTCTACCTACCACTCACTATCTCTCTTCTGGATACACCGACATCTACTAACTCTTCTCTAGCAACTAGACTCGTGCTGTCTACTTCATCCTTTCGGATAATTCCCATATACTTTTTCTCACCATCTTGCTATTCCTATTCAGGGACCTACCCAGATAGAAGTCACGATGGACCCTTAGTCTTCCCAGCAACCCTTGGCTCCCTGCTCACTACAAATTGCAATTTACTAACCCACAAGACATTCACCTCACTGAGGCTAGAAGCAAGAAACTAGAAGAGGTTTTCTTTGTCCACTGCAGGAGAAAACCGAATAATTCGAACCAAGCCCTTAGAACTAGATGCGAGAAATCTAAAACTGTCAGTTTTATACGCTTGCACTATGTTGCATGTCGAAACTTCATGGTAGTGCATTCACTCACTTCTCATTCTAATTTTTGTTTTGAATTGACACAGTGAGATTCAAAGCAATTGGAAGAAAGTGCAAACACAAACTAGCCAACATATGTGCGGAGACGGGAAGTATTTTCCACGGTAATAGGGAAATTTCGTATCTATATTAATTTAATAGTAAAACTTGGGCACTGTGGGTAGAGTTTGAAAGTTACATAATTACTTTGATACGAATATGAACAGTCATTGTTCGAAACGTGTCCACTAAATAGTCCTGTATCAGTGTGCCATATTAAATAAACAGTCTAATGTGTGTACGGCTCATTGGTTCAAGGAGTTGACTTCCAACCAGGGCGTTGGCGGTTTGAACACCTCTTCACCTGCCAAGGTTTAGACAACCAAGTAGCATCATTAGTCCTCAAACTATGTGTGTGGCTTATTGCCTTTCTTAAACAAGAAAGGCAAGTCGATTGATGACATCGTGAACCTTCGTCAACTGAGGTGGCTTGGACATATACTACGCATACTCCATCACCGCCTACTTCGACATGCCATGCTAAGGAAAGTTAGAGTCAGTTGGAAGAGGGTTCACGTTAACCAGAACATGACGGAACCAGTCGATGGAGTTCATGGCAGCTGGTCTGAGCCGTGTGAGGAGATGCAGACCATCTGACTGGGGTCCAAGAGAAAATAAGAATCAATGGTTGTGGACTATTGGTGACATAGCTGAGAATCGGTCGTGGTGGCGCAGATGTACTCACCGTATGACGTCCTCTAAGGCTTGGATATTTTCACTGACTTTTATCTTGAATTGGTTTTCCTTTCACACAACTTTTGTCTACTTTGATATCACTTTTTCTATCCATTTTTCTTCTTATACTACTGTCAAGTGTGGCAACTTGAGCTGATGGACTGATGTGTGAGGTTCTACCTTGTTTATGTCTGACATTTAGTCTAGCCACTAGGGATTTAGGCTAGAAAGTTCCCTTAGCTATTTTGGTTTAGTGTGCAGTAATTTCTTACCAATTATCTGTTTTCTATCTGACTCAATTCTGATAATGTCAGGCAGCAAAAGAAGTAATGTGTACAATCTTGGTGGTGTTGTTTTCCCTGAACTGGATAGTCTAATAATGAAGCTTTCATTGCCATTCTAGGCAACATCATCAGCTTCAACTTGTGGAAGAGGTGAGTTGTAAGAATTTCTCTAGAATCAACCCAGTAGCTTGTCCTGATGACCTTTAATGTGATCTGTTGTTTCTGACACGTTCCTAACATTATCTCCACATTTATTTCGATTGGCTGTCCTGCTGATGTGAATCCTGACCTTGTTATTTCTCATGTTTCATATTGGTTGATAGACTGAGTCAGTGTTATTATGTCTATCAATTGTTGATAACTAACCATACCCAAGGTCATCGAGATAAGCTACTAGCCTGTTCCTTGGGAAATCACTAATCGCGCACTTAGTTTTGAAGGTTATGCTGGTAGCTTTGTCTCAGATAACACAGCACCATGAAAATCCGCCTCCTGAGTTGAAAGTATTCTCTATGATCTCAACTTATGTAATATTTTATAGACTACTTCACACCTTTTGTCTTTATTGTGTGTTTGTTAGTTATTGCAAGCTTTGATCTCTTAACTAATAGGGAGGCACATGAGGCATTGGACGGGAAGATTGTCAGACAAGAGGGCTGAAACTCCATACCTTTACTTTTGTCGATTGAAAGCTTTGGAGAAAGGAAGAGTTAAATACCAACACTGTAGTTTATTTGAAGCAAAAGGAAAGATATCTCATGAATGAAGTGTTTATGAAGCCGAAATAATTAAAATTTGGATTTTATCTTTATAATGGAGCCCGTAAGAATACTTGTTTTGAACCAGTATTTACCTCAGTGGTTATGGCTCCTACATTTAATGTTCCCAATGTATAATATCTTTAGTTTTGCGGATGTAACTTGGTTTCGTTTGTCATACTATAGAGATATAAATTCATAGAGGAGCAATGTTCTATGGCATATGTTGTCAAGTTTGAAACATTTTTTGTATACTTTGGTGGCACTTGCTATATTTTATCTAACAGTGCTAAAAGTCCATTTCCTTTATACCTATCTAATATATTCAGAGAAAGCACCAACGAATTTATTCTTTTATCTGATCATTTTGTGATCTTGTCTTTTAAATTTCCGGAATTTTCGTTCAGGAATTCAAATACAAACTACTACGATTGATTTCTAAACAGCACTGTGTTATGATACAAAGACGTGCACTAGCCATTTTGTTCAAGGAGTGTTTAAGTGTAATTCGTACCTAATTGGATGTGGAAGTGTAGCTACCTTGTGAACCTTTAACAAGTTATGATTTCCTCATTCACTTTCCCTAAGGTATGCATCTACCGAAGAATATGTTTACTAACATCATTTGTCGTTTTCTATAGGTATGTCTTACCTTGCAGGATGTTTTTAAAGTTTGCATCTGGTCACTTTCTGAAGCAGTACATCAAAATATATCGAAAGTTTATCTGGTTATCATTGTCTCCAGTGAAAGTAACTATTATCTTTTTCCACTTTTTATTCGGTTTTTTCAAAACAGTTGAACTCAACGCACAGTATACACCCAAAAACATGGTGAACTATCTGTAGCATTCAACTATATACCACCTTAAACTTTCTATTTGAAACTGGTTAAAAAGTAGAACTTTCATGTTAAAAATATTCAAAGGTAAACAGCCAGAAGTTTATTTAGTCAATAGAAAAACTATACTCCAATGAAACACTCGTTGAAACATGGATAAAATTTTATTTTCGGAAAAATAGATACAATCGAACACAGTATCTGTGAAGAACATGACTAGTTTTATACTGGTTGGAGAATGTTTTCACTGAAAAATGTCGTTAAGCCTGACCAAACAACTGTTTGTTTTCACTTTCTCACCTGAAGAAAGGTATATGCTCCATAAAATATGGAGGGAATCGTTTAATTGTCTTCCTGCTGTCAGTAAATGCATATTGAGGTTATCTATGAGGTTCAGTTTTGTCCGCTGTTGCAAAATCCTTGCAACCTTACTTATTTAGCATATTGGATTATCACAATGAATTGATGCGATTGGAATGTCGGGAGTTGTTTTTATTCTGTTGTATTCGTATGATAAACACATATATACCACTATTTGTGGTACACTAATTCTGACACTTTATTATCTAGTATTGAGGACAGCTGTAGAGTGAGGGAGGAGTTCGCATTTACATTGTAATGATTAGTGAAACGTCAACAAGTGTATTTACCCTCTGTTTTTTAGGTGACTCGAATGCGTTGATAGTTTCGATTCATTTTGACCGACTTCTGATTGTTATATTATTATTTTTCCCTTGGGTTCCTAGTGGAACATAAGGCTTCAGTAGCACGTCTCAATTTCACTCTGCTCTCTGAGGTCTTTTCAACCTGGCTCCACGTCTGCCCACAAGCTTTCATTTCTTCCTCACACGATCTCCTCCATGTCACCCTCAGCTGGAACGCCCAACTCGTCGTTTCCCCTTTGGGTGCCACTCGAGGGCTTGGCCCATGATGTCCCCGAATGGCTTTCTCAATGTATGCCCAATCCGACTCCACTTTCTTCTACATATTGGTTGGTTCGTTCCCAGAGTTCCTTGTTGCTTATTTCTATTATTCTGGCCATTTGTTCTTCAGTATCGAGTGTAGGTAGCTGTTGATGAGTGTCTGTAGTTTTTTGGAGGTGCTTTTTGTGACGTACCAAGTTTCTGAGCCATAAACAAGTACTGATTTGACGTTGGTGTTGAAAATCCGAATCTTGTTCTTTATGCTGAGTGCCGTAGATCTCTACACTGGTTTCAGGTTACTGGAAGCCTGTCTTGCTTTTCCGATCCCGGCTTTGACGTCGTCATCTGTGTCTGTGCCGCCTGCAGTTGAAACGATGCTGGCTGGGAAGGTGGGTGAAAGAGGCTACTTCCTTTAGATTTCTCCCGTTGATTGTGACTAATGCTTGTTCTTATTGTTGGTTGGATATCTTCATCACCCCCGTCTTCTCTACATTCACTTGAAGTCCCATCTTTGCTGCTCTGCCTCTTCTGTCAACTTGTTGGTTTTTGCCTGTAGGTCTTCGAGCTTGTGCCACAAGACATCGGACCTAGACCATCATCGGTGAAATGCAAATCTTCTTCGCGGGGTCTTTTCATCGGTCCAGCGGTCAAACAGCGTATGCCTCTCTTCTCCCTCCTCACCGTTTGCTGCATGACCCAATGCAGTCGACCACAATCAGGAAGATCATCGGTGATAGTAGGCAACCTTGTCTTACTCCTGTCTTCCCTTCAAAGGCGTCACTGAGCTTCCCATTGTTAATCACTTCGCATGTAGCATCATATAACACATAGCTGTTGAATGAGATTGATAAGGGTTTGTGGCACTAGAACCGTAGTGTTGAAGCAGCTGCCTGCCAAATCACTTTTCGGTCGATGCGATTGAATGCCTTTTCAAAGTTGATGAAGTTGAGGTGGAGAGTTGACGACTACCATTCTGTGCTCTGTTCTATAATGATGTGTAGAGTAGCGTTGCAATTTGACCTATTCGTCTGCATTATTTGTAGGTGCATAGCATAAAGTAGCATTGTATGGTTGTGACTTTCCTTCCTTTTGAGTTGAATCCATCTTGCTGTCATGGTCCTGATCGTGGAGAATGAGATTGGTTCCGACTGTATGAGAGAGAGCTTTGGCTGTTCTTGTGAGGAGGACATCATGATAGCCACTGTGAAACTCAGTGTGCTCGTGGTTGTCGTCTGGATGACAATATCGGAGTAGATTATTGAATCTCCAGTTGACAGTTTGGAGAGTTCACTTCCATTCCATCTACTTTCGCAGATTCCAAACATTTCCTTGCTATACCTTTTCATCTCTTTTGCAATGTGGACATCCTTGCTAGCCAGCTCCAAACATTGTTCGGACATTCCGTGTCCCCATTTTTCCTTTCCCTCTCGTCGAGCGAGGCGGAGACACATCGGCTAATTGGCTTCTCGAAGGCTTTCACTACCCGGCGTCATATCGTCTCTCGGATTCTAGCTAGGAATGAGTTCAATTTTTTAAATATATTTTATTTTGTGTTTTGAAGTTTGTTTAGCGATTGGATTGGTTTTCCGGGTTAGGGTTGCCATTCGTATGCCCAAACTTCCGTCTTTATCCGGGCTTAGGACTGGCTAGTAACTAGTGAACTAGTTAAGCTGGCTAGGGGCAGTATTCATTGGTGACTAACTTCCAGAGGTGATTCTCAAAGTCTTACTGAGAAGTCATGACTGGTGGAGCGAACTAATTGAAACAAGAGGACAGCCACTTTACGATGGCTTTGGATGTAGGTTGCACGATATCGTGTGATGTGAGAAGTAGAAAATATGGACCACTGGATTCCGATTCATTGGTTTAGCGGTAATGTAGTAGCCGCAGAACTTTCCGGTTCTAGTTGATCTTCCTGGTGGGGTCATGCTTGTGCATTGCCGAGGAGTCTCATACCAAGACGAAACAGCTGTCAAATGTTCTTCCAACTGATGAATACCAACGTGAAATTTAGTTGGACACTGTAATTCCTATGTCTCTATTGTCTCATATATCTTATTGATTCTTAGGTAAATAAAGAAATAAGGGTGTATTCACAATGAATTTTTAAAATTCTTGACAAATGCAGGTCACTGTAGCTATGTATATAATTTGTTCATTTCTGACTACTTATGGTTTCTAAGTTCATTCACTTATTTACAGTATTCGAGTTTTTCTCTTTCTGGAAGGGAGGGAGGCAGTGAGAGTAAATATTATGATTTATCTAATCACATGTTCTTGTGTCTGAATGATACGTTAAATTCTACTGCTTCTCTATAAGGGACTACAGTTTTATTCTGCACATATATTGATTTATCGTATGGATCATTTTGATGGAATTCAATTTTACATAATAGATAGTAATAATCATGCAACATTTTACATGCAGAAACAGTTAAACATGGTTAAATTCTTTTGACGACACTTATACTGAGACCCAGTTTAATGAAATTTGTTATTTGCAAATTACTTTTTCATTTACCGATTATGAGACAAGTTGGGTCTGGCTCAGTTGTCATTTAGTTTTGTCTACCTACATCTCCCAATTGATGATAGGCAAATATACCCGTCATGAAGTAAAGGTTGGTGGTAGTTAGAAACTTACTTATGAGGTGAATTTTATTCATCCAACAAATGGCAACCGATGTAACCGGTAGGTTTTAAGCTCTCGACCGATAGCTGCTACCTTGACGCAGTGACCGGGCTTGCATACCACAATGAGCCAACGAGCTATGCTGGTGGAACACTTGTTCCCTAGAGGTCCTACCACACCAGAAAGGTCTGTTCGGTAGTAGTTAGACGAAAAGCAGTTACCGTTGTGGTGTAAACTACTACACTATGATAGGGGGTCTGAGGGCGAAGTCGTACTACTGCTAGCTGGATGGGGTGTGACTGCAGTGAGGTGTTTCCCTTGAATGATCAGCGGTGCCACGCTAAAGCTGCCTTCTCAGTGGAAGGGGGGCCGGTTAGAAAAGGTCAAAGCCCCAAAAATAACACACTCCACCATTACCCACGGTCTACCGGGCCGGCGGTGTTGGTTCATTTATCGTTTCCTCTCGACCATCCGGCCCCAAAAATACAAAAGTTCAAAATAATCATACACAAAAGGCTGAGTGTGACAGGCTTCAAGCACATGTCCTATGGTCCCTGCGGTCACATAAATCTCTTTCAGGTACCTTAAGAAGAAATAGCCTTCCACGGTGTTGGCAGTCGGGAAGTGTCAACAGCCCTCACAACTCTGTCAGCATTCAAGTTTCTTCAGACTGCTATCCACCTCGCTCATCATTTCCTTCTAATCTCCCTTCACGTCTCTCAATTAACGATACTACATAAACTTCAATTTCTCCTAGCTCTGTAGCCTTCGACAACGATCTGAGTCCACAGAACAACATCCCTGGTCTCCTTAATCTACGCTCAAAATTACACATCGGGGCCTTCAATGTCCGTACCCTCGGTCAAATTGGTCAACAGGCTTCATTGGCCAACTCGGGCCGTGGATGTGTGGTGTGTTTGTGAGACACGCATACAGGACCCAAGTGTGGTTATTCACGTAACTTCTCCTGACCAATCTGGTGAGTCCGCGAAATTCACCCTTCGAGTTTCTGGAGATTCGATAGCTAGTTCTCGTGGTCTTGCAGGTGTAGGCATAGCATTAAGCACTAGGGTAGAAAGCTCACTATTAGACTGGATCCAAGTTGATAGTCGCCTTGCGCTATACGGCACAGTGAGAACTAAAAGAATAGTGAGACTCGCCGTTGTCTCTTTGTAATCTTTGATTACGCGCCCACTGACTGCAGTTCGGATGAAGTGAAAGATAAGTTCTACCGAAAACTGTCTAACCTCGTTTTGAAAGCCGAACGGTCGGACGTGGTGGTTGTTGCAGATGACTTCAATACATAGGTGGGTAGACTGATTGAAGCAGAAAGACACTTAGGTGGGACTTTAAGAATCCCGGCTGAACGAACAGATAACGGTGATCGCCTACTACAACTATGCTCAGATAACCGCCTATTTTTAGCTAGCACAAATTTCAGACATGAAGAAAGGCACTGTCTGACGTGGCGTCCACCGAGCTCAACTCAGCGATGGACACAGATAGACCACATTGCTGCCAGTCATCGTTTGAGTACGTGGTTGGATAGCGACCACGTGTCGGTCCGAGTGTTTATATGTCTGCGTCTCAATGGACGTAGGAAATATTTGACAATAAAACCATTACTGGTGCAGCTTGAGAACGAATATACCCAAGCTGCTTTTAGTGAGAAATTGGCTAGGCAGTTATCGGAACAGAAGGCTGTCACTCATCCAGAAGAAGCTTGGAGCCATCTCCAGTCTGCTGTAAAAGCAGCGCTGAGGACCGTAGCCGACTCCAAAAGAGTGGCTAAAAAGGGCTAGTGGATATCAGCAGCTTCTTGCAAACTAATGGATACACGTGAGCGCATTCCTGCAGGCTCTGAGTACAATAAAGAGAGAGTGCAACTTAAAAGTAGATTGAGAAAAAGTCTACACAACAGCCGTAAACAGTGGTGGCAGCGAAGGCTAAAGAGATGGAAAATTCAGCGGGGATTGGTTACAGTAGACAGTTATTTAAACTTATTCAGGAAAACTGGAGGGAAAAGGTCAACTGCGGTTAGTGGGACTATAGCGGAGAAGGACAGATCTGCGATTCACTGGCAGGGCAGACGACTGGAACGACGGGCAGAACACTTCGAGGAAAAGTTTAACTGGTCTCCTACCACCATTGCGTTGCCCGCTATCCAGTCGAATCCTGAATGGAATATTGAGATGAGCATCCCAACACTTGCAGAAGTGGAGAAACCTGTAGGTAACTTGAAACGAGGAAGGGCAGCAGGACCAGACGGACTACCTGCTGAGGTATACAAGGATGATGGTAATGTGCTCTTAGTCAGGTTAACGGAAGTGTTAACTAGTATATGGGAATCAAACACGATCCCCTATGACTGGTCTAAATCACTGATTATTCCAGTCTTCATGAAAGGCGAGAAGTCCTTTTGTGATAACCACAGAGGAATCAGTTTTAGACCGGGCCGCGGGTGTATTAATTAAATATTTACACTGCGCCAGGTTCTGGAACAAAAGCACCCTTACCGACCTCCGACACTAGCTGTATTTCTCGACCTGAAGGCGGTATCATTCGACTCCGTTGATCGAGATGTCTTATGACAATGTCTCACTGAAAGGCGTGCCGAATAAGTACATCACCTTATTGAAGGGTTTCTACTCGAACACTTGTGGGGGTGTTAGAGCCTAAGCTGAGTTGTCAGGTGAGCTATGTATATCTAGCAATGTCCGTCAAGGGTACCCGCTCTCGGTATTCCTATCGAATTTATCATAAACTTTCTTATGGATGTCTGTGTCTCCTCACTTGACCTAGTCGCGGGAGAATTTTCGTTAGACCTAGAGTACGCAGATGACATGGTCTTGTTAGGTTAAGACGCTGATAAGATGCAGAGTCTTCTGGACACTGAGTGGGAATTCGAGGATGTTTGCGTTATGTCTTCGAACGCCCACGGTTATATATTCCGAACGAATATAATACGTACGCTTAGCGGAAAGTTGACTTAGTACGTAGGGGCCGCTGACTACAATCCCGGACGAATAGAGAGAAGACCGAAGCTAGATGATGGGAGTACATAATAATAGTAATCAATCCCAAAATACATGAATAAGTACACACATGAAAAATGACCTTGTCCGCAATTTGAAACATCAGCATAGTAAGAGTAAAGATTAGTCAATCGGCGAATTACATTACAGTGCGGGCAGAAAATAAACTACTAGTCATACCGTAAAAATGGTGCGACAATGTCAGGTTAAAAATGTTCAGGTCAATAACGATGTTTTATGCACAACAGTTTGGGATGCGTTTCTCACCACCGAAATGCAAATTGTTGCTCCAGTATTGGTCTTCAACGGTACCCCGGCTAACAGTGGAGAGTAAGGTGGTTGAGTACGTTGAACACTTCACTTACCTGGGAAGTGAGATCAACCCTGGTGGCTCAGTGGCCGATGAAATCTCTGCACGAATACAAAAGGCTTGTCTGGCTTTTGCTGACTTACGCCACCTATGTCGCCGCCGTGATATCCGATTGTCTACTAAGGGTCGCGTGTATTGCACAGCAGTCCGGTCTGTTCTCCTGTATGGCTGTGAAACATGGCCATTGAAGGTGGAAGGCATGAGAAGGCTTCAAGCGTTTGACTACCGTTTCCTTGGTAGTTTAAGCCTTATTCCGTGGTGTCATCACGTGAGTAACGCAGAAGTCAGGTGTAGAATTTTATGGAGAAGAGGTAAGTCGGTTGATGAAGTTGTGAACCTTCATCGACTGAGGTGGTTGGGACTCGTATTACGTATGCCTAGTTACCGATTGCCTCGTCACACAATGTCGGCTGAGGTAGGTCCAGGTTGAAAAAAGGCCCGAGGTGGCCAGACTAAAACATGGCATCAGTGTATGAAGTCTTTGACTGGTTGGTTTAAGCCATGTAGGGCGATGCAGACTAGGTGGTCAGGACAAGAGAAATCAGTGGTTGGAGGCTGTAGGTGATATGGCTGAGAACCGATATCAGTGATGCAGATGTATCCACATATATTATCCTCATCTTAATGCTATACCGGATTTCAACATTTCCTCATTCTTCCTTTCTGTGTTTTAGTACTTTATATTTCTTTTGACTGGATTTTCTTCAACTTCCACTTGACTGCCTTTTTACTTGATGTACTGAAATGAGGTGTGGCAACTCGGACCGTTACACAGTAATGCCTGGTCCTGTGTTGATTTAGATGATGATGGCTCAAGAAATAGCTCCGACAGCTTGTGTGATCTCTGGCAGTAATTTTGCTCAAAAAATCGATATCCTGAAATTGTAAATCAGAAAGGGGTCTTCCTAACCACTTCTGAAACATCTCTATTACGATCAGGAATCCAAAAAAGTCTAATTTATAGGATACTGTTTTTCGTCATTCCAGTTTCAGATATTAGACCAATTTTTGGCTGTTTTTATGTCTTGGTTTTAATTGCTGAATAACACAAGCAAAGGCTTACTGGAATGCATTTCAGTGAAGCTATGTTCACTTTATTCTACCGAATGTTACAGTATATCTGAAAACTCAGCAGATTTTTCAGATATATATTCATACATATAAGCACTATTTGTTTATTGTGGTCTGTCTTCAACAAAATTATTAATCACTGGATAACGGAAGACTAAGAAAGTAGTTGTACAATGTATGCTGAATTTCAGTAATATCGTCATCGGTACCTACAGCGATAAAACATTAATGGATATCAGACATATAAAGCTGGTCAGTGAAGCTGTTAGAAGTTTGATGCAGACGTTCATTCATTTGAACCCAGGTTCTTAGTTCCCACCTTTCACCGTTAAGACGAGGGCAGTTCATCTCCATTTGTGAAATGGAATTTACTACTAGGTTACTTTGAGCTGCAAACATTTAGCTGCATATTGCACTGTGAATAAATGTTCGTGGTGGGGTAACGATAGTGATAACCTTTGAGTATATTTGAATTTTAGTTTTGAGTTACGTTCAGTTAAAAAAATACTTTATTGCATGTTAATTAGAATTTATTTTCCATATCAAAATTATCAGATTACAATGAGAAACCACCATCACCTCAAAGTGAAATAATCAGAGCATTTGCATAACCACATAAAGTAATGGGTAACTACTGAAGTAGATAAATCAGACCGGTTTGTGAAGTGAAAATAATCAAACTGTGAGCCGAGTAATTAGGGTGAACATAAAGGACCGATAACAATGGGAACATGCAGTAGAGATTCGTGGAATTCATCGTTCAAATCATCGAATATTTTTTGCGTCTATTGCGTATGATTCTGGCTGGGAGATATGTTTTCTGACTAAGATCGTGAAACTCACAGATGGGATGAAACTATAATCAACTCCAACACAACTTCAATTCAAATTCCATATATCAATCTATTGCTAGGTCCCGTGAAACAATCCAATTTTAAATGAGGAATTTACTGTCAACTTGTTGAACATATCTTTCCGAAAACTCAGCTTACAAACTTAGAATGATTAAAATTTTTCTCACTTTCTTTGTGAAGCTAATAGTTCTCACCCTTGAAATCCTACCGAATCTCTGATTAACTCTAAGATACCGTGACCACTCAAAAGCCTGTGAAAATCGCTGAAAGCCAAACTATAACTTCAGACAAAATGCATGGTCTTTATGCCAACCGATAAAAACATGGATGAAAAAAATGATAAAAATCACTAGAAAACTAAAAGCTGGTGAAAATGCCGAACATAAAGAACTGGACACCACTTTTATATGGATAAACAATACTTGTAGTAGACCCAAAGAAATGTCAAGTAAATCAAAATGTTAAACTACGTATTATTTACAAAAATAGATTCACTGATACTGAAATATGAAAAGTTATGCTTAACAACACAAAATAGTAATGTCAATGTTATGGATAGTAATGGGTAACTTGAATGTTATCTTTTCGGTACTTCCCCTCATTGTTTAGTATGCTCCAAAGTTAGTTCAGAAGGCAATACTTGTTAGCTCTCTACAGTCGACGTTGGTTGGCTTGATTGTCGTGATATTTGGAAATAGGATGAGTGGTCCTGTAGAATTTAAGGACAATCAATGAGTATTCACGTCAGACAAAAGTCGGCGGAGGCAGAAGTTGGAGTGGATAGAAGCACACTATATTTTCACGTTTAACAACAGATACAAAGTCAGTAATAACGCCACAACCAAAAAGGTGTAAAGACAGATAACATTTGTTTTCCAAGTACTAGGAAGCATGTACAAAATCAGTAAAAAGAGATGAAAAGGAAACACTATTTTTAATTTAATTGGCTTAAACATAATTCTGTGCAGTCTTCATACACTAAAACATTTTAGTTTGAGAGTTGAAGTATGTGCTGTTACTATTTTTTTCTTTTTGTTACTGTAACGTATGCTTTATTTAGACTAACCGTTTTCAAGCAAATTATTATTTGGTATAACAACTTGCTCGGTGGCAGCTGGCAGTGGAATCCAGAACGCTTGTTTCGTTTCATTTGGAATTTAGCAGCTGCACATACTTGAATCCCACTGAGCGATGGGGTGCTCACTAAACCTCGAACCCAGCAATCATTTCGGACGTCGGAGTGTTATCCACTAGGCTTATTAGATACGAGAGCTACCCCTTGTACCATCAGTAAAGTGATATTAGTAATTATTACTTACCGTTGATCGATTTTTGAACTGAACCGATTGACCTCTGTTTGTATATGAGCTCCTGTACGGATACGTCTGCTTTGCCTGATGATTTATTACATAATTTGTTTGGTAGCAGCCAGCAGTGGAATCCTGGACGTACGTTCAAAATCTGGTTTCACTGCTGCAGTTCCAATGCCTATGAAGATACAGAAATCGCTCCAATGATAAGTAAAGTACTTCATATATCCCGAACTTATCGATGGTGAATAATCATGCTTTTGGTGCCGGGTAAGGAGGAAAGATTTTGGTCTTGTTATTGCAGTCACCATGGTTGTGATAATGTAGAAATAATTTCAATGTTTACCGAGAATACTTTGGGCGTCAAGGACCTAATGGTGATGAATAACCGTGCTTCTGATAACATAGAGGAGAATTCACAACTGGGTGCACAAAACAAAGCGATGAAAACTAGGTCGGGTTAATCCGAATTTAAGTTCACATCAGTTTATTACATTTCAGATCTAGGGGACTTTGAAGATAAAAGGCTATGCACATTTATCAATCCTTTTCGAATTGGCTTCTGCGGTTGTTCAGTCTTCTACTGAATGAGTTAATTGACGACGTGGACACCACTTCTTCCAGGTGTCAGTTTCACCAGTTGATCACCCTACGCAAAAACCAGTGTTCTATGGTGACAATGTTTATCCGTGACTTTTGTTCTCTCTTGCAATGTTCTCTGAGGCGGTCTGAGCTAGTATACTTTCTATAGAAAGGAAAGGAGAGGGAAGATCAGATCCAGAGTCATATCTTAAAAACTAATATTGTATGATTAGGTCTCTCATCTGTCTACAATACGATAAAGGGAAGAGTTATAGTTCCTGGAGTTGTCTCTCATAGGTCAGGTTAGTCATAACAGAGTTCATAATAATAATTTTCCTTTGAATTCTTTCTAAGGAATCTGAGTCACTTCACAAACAATGGCTTGGAACTTGTGTACAGTTTTTAAGTTTGGATTTGACTAAAGCTGTGTATAAGATGGTGAATGAATAGCCACTTGTCCTGATAAATGTTTTACATATTGCTCTCATTGTCCTGAAACTCTAAATTGATTCATCTACAGCTCGTTTTGGATTTCAAATCATAACTCACTACGACTCTTAGGTCATTATGTGTTAGTACTAATGGTGTTGCCGATTCCACTCCTTATGTGCATGGCTATGTACCTCTCTGCGCTGATAGGCATCAGTCATTTCTGTAACCAGTTTAGCAAACTTAAGGTCTGCATGAAATGGGAGTACATCGTCTTCATCCTTTAATTCTCGTCACACTTTCATGTCACTAGCATGGATGATCATGGGAAACTTCATGGTGCTCGGCAGTTAATTTATGGATGGGAGAAACAGCAGAGGACGCAAAGTTGTGCCTTGTAGTACTCCCTCCTGTGACAACTTGCCGAAGAAAAGTTGAGAATTGGTTCTTACTCTTTGTCTTCTACCACCAAGGAACTCTCTGGTCCATACAATTGTATTACCAGTGATTGCGAAGCTTTCCAGCTTCATGAGTGACCTAGGTTGCGGTACTTTATTCGAAGCCTTACTCAAGCCTACAAACGTTCCACCATCTTTGGACTTAGCCTAGATTTTTCGACTGTAAAAAGGTGTCCCAAACATGAGAAACTTCTGCGAATATCATGTTAACTTGACAAAAGTTATTTTCCAATAGGACTGTATTGGCTTTCTTGATTACTCTTTCCAAGGTTTCAACTACAATGCTAGTTAGACTTATAGGTTTGTAATTTGATGCATGTTGTCTAGAAACCACCTTGTGAATGGGTGTGACTATGGCATCTTCCCAGTCATATGGGAACATGACTTGACTGAGTAGAAGTCTAAACTTAGTAGTTAATATTCCTAGCTACGTAGGGTGCAAGCTGTTGAAGCAGCCTTAGGTGTAGTTCTTCCAGTCATCTTGACTTTCTCCTACCCAGAGTAATTACTGTCAATACAATCGCTGTTCACCGAGTTTATTCTGTTGGGTGTCATGCCTTCACTTTATAAGTTGTTTTCATTTGAGGTTCATGGGCAAAGACCTCAGCGAAATGTCTTGTCACAGCCTCTGGTTTGTCCTTATCGTCTTTAACTAAGTAGAGTCTTAAAATCATTTGTTTCCGAAGCTCCAATACACGAAAACCCACCACTTCCCGATCTTTCTCTCTTCCTGTCGATCGAGACATCAGTTTTCACTCCACTTCTGATTTCTGAATTGATCAAAAGAGACAAGTCCTTACAAACACTGCAGTTCTTTGAAATTTATGAGCATTCCTCAGAATGACTTTTCCCTCCCTTCTGTTGACCTGAACATGGTTTTAAGTAGTCAAAATCTTTGTGATCGAAAAATCCTCATTTTCCCATATTCTGTTCATATCTTGGTTAAGATAGCTGCTAATATTTTCTGAGTTATAAGCTTGTTGAACAGACTTTGAAATTTACCAACGTCATGTTCAATGCACCCAAGAGCTTCTAGGTCCCTTCTTTATTCAGCCCTATTTTATGTGAGTTCTATTTCGTCTTTTCTCTGTTGAGTAATGATGTTTGGCTCTAGGATCGCAACTGATTTTTCAGAGAGATGCTTGTTTTTGACAACTTGCCGCTTTTTAAAGTTGGATTTGAAAGGTTGATCAAGGACTAGTTCAATAACCTTATCCTTTATAAACTTATATTAGGATTTCATCTTACTTTGTGAATGCGTCGTTACCAGATGTGTGACTGGACTGGGTGAGACCCATAGCTCACATACCTTCTTAGATGGTACTGGTAATACGCCAACTCAGTCCCCTTCATCATAGACTGATCTGGTCTAAAGACCAACAGTTTTCAGTACTTGTTTCGTCTTGCTTTGTGTCGCTTTCTGAAAGTCACTTTCCGCATACCCTGCGAGTAGTTTTCTAACCTGACTTTAAGTTGGCTGTAGGATATTCTTAGGGTTCTGCACAGAAACTCGATACATTGTCTTCGTCATTGTTTCAATCATCAGCATTTTGGGGACAAACATTTTCGCTATGGTATTTAGAAGTGGCTTAGCAACTTTGACCACTCTGCAGATGTGTGAGCAGCGTGACAGGTGACACCACATACTCCCTTCAGAAATCTGAGCCGTTTTTGAAAAATACATAGATTTCTCAAGCGTATTTCTATCCAGTTGAACCTTTTCGTCTGTATTTTGATGTTAGTGCCTGCGAATTAGGTAAGGCACGGATAACGTTATTATTACTTTCATTATTGTCCTTGAGGTTCCTAGTGGAACATAGGGCTACAGCAGTACGTCACCACTCTACCCTGTTCTCTACAGTCTTTTCAACCTGGCTCCACGTCTGCCCACAAGCTTTCATTTCTTCCTCACACGATCTCCTCCATGTCACCCTCAGCTGGAACGCCCAACTCGTCGTTTCTCATGCGGGTTCCACTCGACGGCCTGGCCTGGCCTGGCGCTTGATGACTCCAAACTTTCTTCTGCATATTTGTTGGGCGATGTGTTCTTGATTAGTTCGTTTCCCGGCCAGAGTTCCTTGTTACTTATTCTTTGTGGACATCTGATCCTCAGTATAGAGTGAGCATATGCGGCAGCTGTTGATGTGATGTATGTCTGCAGCTTGTTGGAAATGCTTTTCGTAACGCGCCAAGTCACTCAACCATCACACAGAAGCACTGGCTCGACTGAATTAGTGTTGAAAATCCGGATCTTGTTCTTAATGCTAAGTGTAGCAGGTCTTCACACTGATTTCAGATTAATGAAGGCCTGTTTTGCTTTTCCGATCCCGGCTTTGACGTCGTCATCTGTGTCTGTGCCGCCTGCAGTTGAAACGATGCTGGCTGGGAAGGTGGGTGAAAGAGGCTACTTCCTTTAGATTTCTCCCGTTGATTGTGATTAATGCTTGTTCTTATTGTTGGTTGGATATCTTCATCACCCCCGTCTTCTCTACATTCACTTGAAGTCCCATCTTTGCTGCTCTGCCTCTTCTGTCAACTTGTTGGTTTTTGCCTGTAGGTCTTCGAGCTTGTGCCACAAGACATCGGACCTAGACCATCATCGGTGAAATGCAAATCTTCTTCGCGGGGTCTTTTCATCGGTCCAGCGGTCAAACAGCGTATGCCTCTCTTCTCCCTCCTCACCGTTTGCTGCATGACCCAATGCAGTCGACCACAATCAGGAAGATCATCGGTGATAGTAGGCAACCTTGTCTTACTCCTGTCTTCCCTTCAAAGGCGTCACTGAGCTTCCCATTGTTAATCACTTCGCATGTAGCATCATATAACACATAGCTGTTGAATGAGATTGATAAGGGTTTGTGGCACTAGAACCGTAGTGTTGAAGCAGCTGCCTGCCAAATCACTTCTCGGTCGATACGATTGAATGCCTTTTCAAAGTTGATGAAGTTGAGGTGGAGAGTTGACGACTACCATTCTGTGCTCTGTTCTATAATGATGTGTAGAGTAGCGTTGCAATTTGACCTGCAAATGATTTGCTTTTCGTGAAGCCAGCTAGCCAGCCTGTTCTGAATCCAGGACACCTTTTAGACTCTTGAGGATGATGCGGCATAATATTTACCCCAGAGTGGACGTAGACACCAGCCTGATTTCGCTCCAGTTCTTGCAAAGACTTAGGTCTCCCTTGTTTAGAAGTTTGACAAGGTAGCCCTTCTTCCCATCAACTGACAGGTATCTATCCTTCCTTCCTTGCAAACATTCTGCAGTAGTGGTGTAGTGTGGTGTGGTGTGGTGTGGTGTGAGCATGTCCACTGCTGTTGTCTCTGTGTCTGTTTTCAGTGCTTCCGGTGGAATTCCATCTGGTCCTGCTGCTTTCCCGGATTTCAGCGACTTTATGGCGTTCAGGAGTTCACTTTGTTTTTGTTGGAGGGCTGGTGTTCACTGGTAATTCTGTGGCTGAGCTGCTGGTGGTGTTTCTGAGTGAGTTGCAGGTGGTAGGGTTGGTCGATTCAAGAGTTTTCTGAAGTGGTCAGCCTATCGTTTCCTTTGTGTCCATGTGTCCGTCGACATCCATTCCTTGTCTTGTCTTATTTCTTCTTCATTCTTAATACGGTTGTGCAGGTTTCGTTCCACATGGCTTTCAAAGACTTCCAGTGTTCTTCCACACCCGATCCTTTGAGGCTGTTGCTCAATGTCTCCCATTTTGTCCTGATGACTGACTGACTGATGTGATGGTGTCGTTTGTAGTTTCGTCCTTCAGTTCAGTTTGTGTTCTGAGTGTTGAACTTGAACTGTGGTCTGTCACCATCTTCTTCTTTGAAGGCTTTCAACTTGATTTTGAAGGTAGTTTCCATGCACTAGATAGTGAGTGGTGTGAACCACCTATGTCTGCTCCCCTTCTTGATGTGATCTTGTGTCCAGTAGGCTGCATCTCCACTTTCTTCACATTGAGATGAAGTCGGTCTGGTTTTTAGTGTGTCCTGGTGTCTGGTGAAATCCATGTCGCTGCCTTGTGAATATCTTTGTGTTTGTGCACACTGCCTCCAATCACCAAATCATTAAAGGTGCAGACGTCTGCGAGTAGTTCTCCATTCTCATTCATTTCACCGAGTGCCTCATGATGACTCATGATGAGTTCTCTTCCTGTGTTTTCCGCTTCCAGTTTGGCATTTATGTCACTTCACCCAATAGAATTTTGATATCGCCATCGCCAACTAGGGTGGGCTCTTGTCCAGTACTGATTGCAGTTGTACGTAGAATTCTTCCTTCTTCTATTCGTCTGCATTATTTGTAGGTGCATAGCATAAAGTAGCATTGTATGGTTGTGACTTTCCTTCCATCGGCTAATTGGCTTCTCGAAGGCTTTCACTACCCGGCGTCATATCATCTCTCGGATTCCAGCTAGGAATGAGTTCAATTTTTAAATATATTTTATTTTGTGTTTTGAAGTTTGTTTAGCGATTGGATTGGTTTTCCAGGTTAGGGTTGCCATTCGTATGCCCAAACTTCCGTCTTTATCCGGGCTTAGGACTGGCTAGTAAGTAGTGAACTAGACGAGGTCAGACCAGACTGATTTTATATTATTACCTTTTGATTTTTGTGCGAACAATTTTTATATAATACAATCAACACATGAATGAGTATCTTGTCAAGTTTTATAACTGGCAATTTGGTCACATTTGAACTTTCCTCTTAGAGGACTTTGCGTTTTGTATCAAATGAAATGAAACCTGTGTCCCTCAGAGCACCCTCTTGTCCCTGAGTGGATCAGAAACCACAACTATTTGTGAATCCGCACTGAAATTGGTGTCAAGAAAAAGAGAATGCCCACGAAAACTCATCCCTAAGCAGATATAAAGCTATGAGCATAACGAGAGCACTTCAGATATGAAACGCAATACCAGAAATCGAATAATTACTAGTCAATCTGGGCTACCTTCTTGATCGTCATCTATTGATAAAACATTACATATAAAAATCTTTAGTTTATTTAGTCCTTTCTGAAGTAAACCTGCAAGAAGTGGGTACTGTAAGTGCAGTCAACATTTTACTGATAGCTTACAGTAGCGACACCATGCAAATTATTTTGAAGTAGAGTAGAATATGGAATAATAATGCAGACTATGTTGGCCTCTGAAGCTAAATTACAATACTTGCTGAGATAGTGTAAATATGGCTTCTGTAATACTCATCTTGGTAACTAGCGGCGGAATTCAAGACGTGAGTTTCGACCAATCTGGGACTCGCCAGTTGGATGTGCCTGCACCACACTGAGTGATATGGTTCCAACTAGAACCCAGTACCCACCGCTTCAAACCCCAAAGCGCTATCCATTAGGCACGATAGTCATCTCTTGTGTGATAGGTATCAGTTGTCACTTTTATACTCTTAATTTTCCACTACAATATATGGTAGAAGTCCTCGACGTCTGTTTCTTTAAGTTGCCTAGGTAGCTCCTATATTGAGAAGTAATTTCTGGGACTGACTGACACTTATGACAGGAAGAAGTGTTTACTCTGTGAAAACTTCGAATGAATAACAGTTATGTCAGGTAAGTACATGTTGGGCAGTAGCAACTATCTCGTTGGAGTCCTAATTATTGTACGTAACAGATTTATCTCGAAGTCGGAACGAAACATAATCCTTCCGAAACTTTTTGCAGCCTTCTACATGGCATTATTAGAATCTAAAAACGTAAAACGATGAGAGTTATTCTTCTATATTTTAAGCTTATTATACATGAGTATGAGGTATACTTTTGGTCTTAGCTCTTCTCAGTTTTAGTCAGTAATGAGTTTTTCTTGAGTTCTTTCAGTTCGTTTCTAAATAGGCCTTGTTGCATTCTTCTTACACCTGCCCTCCTTGAATTGTGAGGAACCTAAAATAGCAAAAGGGTGTATTGCCTTTCATTCCTAATTTATCGAGTGAAATTTAATTATCCCTTAATTACATTCGTACTTAACTATTTCTGCAATCTATGGGCTTGTACTATGCTTACCGATTAAGAAACAGAACTTTACTTGAAATAGTTTTGAAATCGGTTTACATCCAAAGCACACACGTACTTAGTATAGTAACGGAAAATTAAAGTATAAAAGTGACAACTGATACCTGTCGCACAACAGATGAATATCGTTCGCCAGTGGCCTAACGGATAGCGCTTTGGCGCTTGAAGCGGAGGTTACTGGGTTCCAGTTTCAGTTAGAACAACGTCACTCACTGTGGTGCAGGTACAACTAACTGGCAAGTCTTAGATAGGACGAAACACGCGTTCTAGATTCCGCTACTAGTTACCAAAATGAATTCAGTATCCCATATATAGTGATTTTTACCATTACACCTAATTTCGATAATACCCTAGTAAAATATTTGATAGGCTGACCGTCGTATTAGGTTATCTAACGCTTAACAGTCTTCGTATAAACTTCTCTTATTCCTTTGGGAAATATCCTCAGTATATCTTCTATCATTCCTCTCCGATGGACTTATTGGTATAATTTATTCAACAAGATATAAAATGCGAAGTTAACCAACTGTTGAACCGGTCCTATACGAAAAGTTTCTTTTTTATTCACTATATTTTATCTATAATATGATCCACACAATGTACTTCTGGAAGGTATGAGCTGACAGAAACTACTCAAAATGTCAGGAAAATTTGTTGCCGTAGGTATATATGAATCCATAAAAAACATAATGGATAAAATGACGACAATTTCACTGAAATAATGATTTTGTCAATTCTCATAATATATTCCGTCTGCATTTTCACTGGTGATTCAAAAAAGGAAGTAAACCTTTTGCTATGTGCACATTGTTACTTGTTATGATTTACGACAATCTAGACAGACATTTAACATGTACATCTGAAAGATGTTGATTGTGAATCTATTCCAGAACACGACCTGTTTTATGTAAATAAGTATGCACTAGTACTGAAGTAGTTAGTGCCTTACCTACGTGTAAGTACTGGTAAAGAAAGAAAAGTAAGAAAAAACGCTCAGAACAGCAGTGTTTCTATTAGTTTGTAGTCAAAAAATTATTTTGACTTCCGATTCTGAATACGTATCTGTTAATCCGCAAAAAGGATACACAAGATGGTGGCTTTCGTGACAAGAATGACTACATGTTAAAATACATTAGAGTCTTAGCGGATTATTTTGGTAATATCTAGAAAAGGTCTTTCAGTGTATGTGTAGGATTGTTAGCCAAAAAGTAGAGTATGATCAGACCATCGTAATCCATCCTTATGAGCACAGTGAATCCACAAAGCTCCTGAACGAGTCAGAAATTGACATTTGCTTACCGTTCTCACACCTAACCCCAATAGATGAAATGTCTTTAGTTAGACGGCGTGAAAACAAGAGGCAACACGAAGTTATAAACTGAAGGTTTCATTAGCAAAAGTGTAAATTTGAAAGCAGGCGGGAAAGTGATCAGTAAGACAAATAAACAGTCAACTCTAAGGCAAATGTTAGTGCAGCAATGTCCAGCAACGTAAATTTTTTTTACTGCACCCTTATTACAAGGTAGCTCTAGCCCTCAATTTTCGGCGGAGTTTCGCAGGAATTCACAATGGTTGACGATCTTTTCGTTAATACCCAAAATCTTACTAAAATAATACTAGAAATATATAAAGTGTTAGTAGTTTGTTTCTAGAAAAATGATAAATTGTGCTTTTTGTGATGTTTCAGATCTCGTTAGTATAAAAGTCGCTTGATGGATCCCTGGTATTTGACAGCTAGATAAATATTCTCAAATAGTTGCGAATGCATTCGTAACGCAAACCTTATTTTCACGGTTTATCATTCAAATTCTCTTCTGTTTGCATAACTATTTCTCTAGTGTTTCATACATTCTAATCTTCTAAAATACTGAGTTATTATCAGCTCATTATTGATTATCCTTTTTCTTGTTAATCTATCAGAGCCAAAAACACCTCAGATGTATTCCATGAACTTTATAAGCTATCTGCAACTCGCAAACCACAAAAAGAAACCATTACTGCTGCAAATTAGTCAGAAGCTACATTCTTATCTGAGAAGTGTTTTCCAAGTGCATAACAGAGTTTTTATTCCTATCCAGAATATTTATTTCATCTGGTGTAAAATACATTATGGGTCTACAAGCCAACTAACTCATTATTCGCCTTATTTTAAGTACAAAAGAAATAACTACAAACGGAAACAGTCGAATCAATTTAGGTGGCAAAATAAATTTAAAACAGTTCACTCTGTTGTTAAGCGAATTGTTCAAATGACAGAACTGTGCTAAACATGTAGACCAGCCCTAGTACCATGGGAACAACCATTTCGAAAAGCTGAAGTAAATATAGAAGGGGAAACAAGCTCATAAAGAACAGTGAGGGTATCGAACATCTGTAGGTGAGCAGGTGGGTGATCCAAAGTCACTGACTGAGGAAGTTGACAATCCCTGGTGTTTTATATGAGTGACACAGACAGACAAATTCAACAGATAATGTCAGATTTGTTGGTACTATTAGTGTTATAAAAATACTTTACTCTGACAAATTTTGGTTTAATGCTGATCGAATGAAATGAAAAAGAAAACGATGCATGTGACAAGTACTTACTGAAGAAATCAAATTTATCAACTGTTCGCCCTCAAATGATGACATCCCTAAAATCCTAAAACCGAACGGCCGTCAACAAGATAATGAAACAAGTAGGTTACTTGTTAAGTGAAACGAAATCCTTAATTACAGACAAAACATTTTAAGTCAAAATGATATAACTGGATATTATGTATATTGGAAAATAGTTCAGAATACGAAAGTCAATGTTTTTACGGTTACCATAAACAGTTTTTCGTCGTTTGTGATAACTACAAAACACAAAATGCACTACCAAACCAGGGAGTAATAAATGAAGGACTGTATTACTTTTAAAGTAAGATGCATGAGTGAATAATACTATTTTCAATTAGAGCCTCAAACTCTACTCTAACATGAATTGCGCAACATGTATGTATTAAGTGAGGTCGAAAAATTCGATCCAATAAAACAACGGAGAATTACAAGTATATCAATAAACAGCAATAACTAATACCCATTGTACAAGAAGTGTCTATCGGCCCTTCATGGCATAGTGGATAACGCTTTGGAGTTTGGAGCGATGGGTACGAGGTTTGAGTCTCAGTATGAACAACATCACTCACTGGGGTGCAGGTA
This sequence comes from Heterobilharzia americana, assembly GCA_944470555.2. Lineage (NCBI taxonomy): Eukaryota > Metazoa > Platyhelminthes > Trematoda > Strigeidida > Schistosomatidae > Heterobilharzia > Heterobilharzia americana. The sequence goes on from OX104134.1 coordinate 101,356,264, forward strand.
CATACAGCTGACGAGTCCCAAATAGGACGAAATGCGCATCCTGGATTCCACTGCTAGCCACTGCCCATCACCAATATATATAGTTAGAAGACAGGCAATATCGAGGCATCCGCACAGGAGCACATATGCCAACAGAGACTGATCAATTCGGTATAACCAACGACGGTGTAATACAAGCAATAACACTGTAGAAAGTATGTTGATGACAAGTTTCTTTAGTGTAATGACATGAGTCATGTGATAAATTGGTAAAAATATTCAATAAGGTCCATTCGAATATTAAGTTTACTATGAAATATGAGACAAGTAATCAATTTCATTTCTTGAACTTGGGACTCAGTAGGTCAGTGGTAGCGTCCTGACCACGGAACCTGGAGGTCCTGGCTCGAGCCCTGGCGCGTCGTGTGTGCACGCTCCTGAGGAGTCCCATACTAGGGGGGAACAGCTGTGCAGTGCTCGCAAGTATCCAATGTTTCTCTAACTGATTTCAGACCATGATCAATACCAGAGTGAAATCAATAATAAATCCCCACAAACCTCCCAATTGAATTACTCTAGTGCTCATAAGTGACTTGCGTCGATATGTGATTCCCGAAGTCCTAATTAGAACTTGTGAACGGTGAGACCAACCGAATCAGATGTGAGGGCGGTTGCTCAACAATGGCAGTGGATGGAGGGGATGTCATGTCGTGTACAAACAGTTTTATCTAATGGTGTTTGAAATTACTTTTCAGTCGAGAGATTACTGTCGCAAAAGTCTTCACCTAGATTTTATTCTCTGTGGAAATGACTAAAGTTTTTTTTCTTCAAAAGCACTAAACAGAAGCGAAAAAATCATAATAATCTGTCATATTCTAGAAAAATGCTGTTATTATGCAAAAAGCAGCCTAATGAAATACTGATAGGTTGGAAACAAAACGAAACACCCAATGGCTCTTGTTATTATCAATACAACGAATTTGAACTCAATACGCGGCGTATTCTTGGAATTATCGTCGCTGTTCGATTTTAATTTCCTATAAGTGAAAATTCTAGTGTCTGTACATTATCTTTGGCAAAACCTCATCTTTTTGAAAACCTGTACTAGAGAAAACGACTTATTGAAAATACAAAGCTAAACTAGGAGAAACCTCTAACTTGGAGAGTAGTAAAACAATTGAAACACCTATAATCTAAAAGGTACAGAATCACTACTGCACAATACGGTAATAGCTGGATTTAGTGTTGTTCACACTGCTTAGGACACCGAACCGTTTAGAAGTTAAAAGCAGTATAACTGAAAAAGAAACACAAATGCTATATCAAACTGTGGAATGATTAGTCAGTTGGATAAATTATGTTCTGACCGAGAACTAAGCGAAGAAAAGTTATCGAAACCACAACACCTTTCTGAGGTAACTTTACCTTGGAGTATCGTCTTTTCGAATGCTTCCATGAGTGGCTTTTTATTGTTTTCTACTAAGAACATTGAGTCAAGCACGATCACTTTTGCGGATCAGATGAATTAAATAAGAATGTAGAATTCATATGAAGCGAAGTTCATCTTAAGAATCCTTCTTCTGTTATGCAAACCTATGGGTTGATTATAGTGCTTATCCAGTCGTTCATTATGATCCAATGTTATCAACTGGAAAATTCAACACTAATCCATGCTACTAAACACTCTCATGCACTATATTTTATCTTGAGCGACTAAAGATAGATTTTTGTCAAACTGATACAAAGTCGTTGATTACTTACACATGAAAATACCGCATTTTTCCAAAGTTTGAATTGATCCCTTTTCGTAGTCCAAGATTTCAAGAGAAACTGTATGCTCTTCACGTAGTGCAAATGTAAGGTTGTTTTGTGTAGCATTAAGTGGGAAATAAGACTTAAATCACATGACTAACTGATCCATTTAAGTGTAAGATATTCATTTAATCGTCAAAGAATAGTCATAAAATGATGCATCTATTGGAAATCTACACGAATAGGACACTATATAAATTACTACAGTTTATATCCAACTAAGCACAAACAGGCCAAGTGTCTACTCAACTAGATTCAAAGGATTAGCATAAATAACACTTCAGAGGAGGAAACGCAAAAAAAATTACCTTTTAAAATCTATTAATTCCAATAGAAATGCCGAACAAAAAAGAACCGTCTTTCAGTCAGCCCCAAAACAAGAAGCATGTATCGTGACACTGTATATGAGTGAATTATGGGGTCTAACAACCAAACAAATAATTAATCTGGATAAAATATTAAACTTCAAAGGTCAGTATAGTAGGAAAGTAAAATTTATGTACTTCTATAGTTCCTCACAGAATTTGAATGACAAAGTTACATCCACCGGCGCTTGTCAGTTTACACGTACGTGTGGTCAAACATATAAACGTAGGTCCCGTCGATCTATTCCAGTAATTGCTACCGATGGCGTCCTAAAATGGCTGCCGCAACAAATCGAATGATCGCACTGACTTAGGCAGCTTCATTTATGACTGGAACGGGTCGCAAGGTTGATTTGTACACAAATTTAAAACCTACTTTCCTGTACTTAATTTTGTTGATCCTAGCCAGAAGGAAGTTTCGACCTCTTTTGTGTATTCAAAACGATTTCTTGCTGTATTAAATGTCCAACTCAGCTTCAAAATCAGGGAATATTAATAAACTTTTCCTTCCTACCTACTGTTTGACTAGCAACTTGGCTTTTCATTGTGGCAGTTATTTTACTAGCCACCTTATGCCTTTTTATGTTTCATATGCATATGCATGATAAGCGTGTGATCAGGTTGTATTGCGGTAGTATACAATATATTTCATGCAAAATGCGTCTTCTTACTGTTTTGTCGTAATGTGAAAAGATTAAAAAGAAAAGCCAGCAAACATTCTGCACCAAACAACAGCTAATGTGGGTGACTTGAAGGCCATCCCAGAAACCAATGAAACTACCAATTAGAGTACTCCATTTATGAAAATCTGCCTCTCCAATGAGAACGAAGGAACCTGACTGGTTATTTTGACTGTTGCGAGGATAAGCTTAAAAGTGGCCCGCTAATGAACTGACGACACACTCAATGTGATGTTACTACATAACATGTAACCAATCTTATGTAAACCGATTCTGACTATTACCAACAGAATCATCAACTTCACCACGTTTGCTAGCCGGCCCTAAGCCCGGATAAAGACGGAAGTTTGGGCATACGAATGGCAACCCTAACCCGGAAAACCAATCCAATCGCTAAACAAACTTCAAAACACAAAATAAAATATATTTAAAAAATTGAACTCATTCCTAGCTGGAATCCGAGAGACGATATGACGCCGGGTAGTGAAAGCCTTCGAGAAGCCAATTAGCCGATGTGTCTCTGCCTCGCTCGACGAGAGGGAAAGGAAGAATGGGGACATGGAATGTCCGAACAATGTTTGGAGCTGGCTAGCAAGAATGCCCACATTGCAAAAGAGATGAAAAGGTATAGCAAGGAAATGTTTGGAATCTGCGAAAGTAGATGGAATGGAAGTGAACTCTCCAAACTGTCAACTGGAGATTCAATAATCTACTCCGATATTGTCATCCAGACGACAACCACGAGCACACTGAGTTTCACAGTGGCTATCATGATGTCCTCCTCACAAGAACAGCCAAAGCTCTCTCTCATACAGTCGGAACCAATCTCATTCTCCACGATCAGGACCATGACAGCAAGATGGATTCAACTCAAAAGGAAGGAAAGTCACAACCATACAATGCTACTTTATGCTATGCACCTACAAATAATGCAGACGAATAGAAGAAGGAAGAATTCTACGTACAACTGCAATCAGTACTGGACAAGAGCCCACCCTAGTTGGCGATGGCGATATCAAAATTCTATTGGGTGAAGTGACATAAATGCCAAACTGGAAGCGGAAAACACAGGAAGAGAACTCATCATGAGTCATCATGAGGCACTCGGTGAAATGAATGAGAATGGAGAACTACTCGCAGACGTCTGCACCTTTAATGATTTGGTGATTGGAGGCAGTGTGCACAAACACAAAGATATTCACAAGGCAGCGACATGGATTTCACCAGACACCAGGACACACTAAAAACCAGACCGACTTCATCTCAATGTGAAGAAAGTGGAGATGCAGCCTACTGGACACAAGATCACATCAAGAAGGGGAGCAGACATAGGTGGTTCACACCACTCACTATCTAGTGCATGGAAACTACCTTCAAAATCAAGTTGAAAGCCTTCAAAGAAGAAGATGGTGACAGACCACAGTTCAAGTTCAACACTCAGAACACAAACTGAACTGAAGGACGAAACTACAAACGACACCATCACATCAGTCAGTCAGTCATCAGGACAAAATGGGAGACATTGAGCAACAGCCTCAAAGGATCGGGTGTGGAAGAACACTGGAAGTCTTTGAAAGCCATGTGGAACGAAACCTGCACAACCGTATTAAGAATGAAGAAGAAATAAGACAAGACAAGGAATGGATGTCGACGGACACATGGACACAAAGGAAACGATAGGCTGACCACTTCAGAAAACTCTTGAATCGACCAACCCTACCACCTGCAACTCACTCAGAAACACCACCAGCAGCTCAGCCACAGAATTACCAGTGAACACCAGCCCTCCAACAAAAACAAAGTGAACTCCTGAACGCCATAAAGTCGCTGAAATCCGGGAAAGCAGCAGGACCAGATGGAATTCCACCGGAAGCACTGAAAACAGACACAGAGACAACAGCAGTGGACATGCTCACACCACACCACACCACACCACACTACACCACTACTGCAGAATGTTTGCAAGGAAGGAAGGATAGATACCTGTCAGTTGATGGGAAGAAGGGCTACCTTGTCAAACTTCTAAACAAGGGAGACCTAAGTCTTTGCAAGAACTGGAGCGAAATCAGGCTGGTGTCTACGTCCACTCTGGGGTAAATATTATGCCGCATCATCCTCAAGAGTCTAAAAGGTGTCCTGGATTCAGAACAGGCTGGCTAGCTGGCTTCACGAAAAGCAAATCATTTGCAGGTCAAATTGCAACGCTACTCTACACATCATTATAGAACAGAGCACAGAATGGTAGTCGTCAACTCTCCACCTCAACTTCATCAACTTTGAAAAGGCATTCAATCGTATCGACCGAGAAGTGATTTGGCAGGCAGCTGCTTCAACACTACGGTTCTAGTGCCACAAACCCTTATCAATCTCATTCAACAGCTATGTGTTATATGATGCTACATGCGAAGTGATTAACAATGGGAAGCTCAGTGACGCCTTTGAAGGGAAGACAGGAGTAAGACAAGGTTGCCTACTATCACCGATGATCTTCCTGATTGTGGTCGACTGCATTGGGTCATGCAGCAAACGGTGAGGAGGGAGAAGAGAGGCATACGCTGTTTGACCGCTGGACCGATGAAAAGACCCCGCGAAGAAGATTTGCATTTCACCGATGATGGTCTAGGTCCGATGTCTTGTGGCACAAGCTCGAAGACCTACAGGCAAAAACCAACAAGTTGACAGAAGAGGCAGAGCAGCAAAGATGGGACTTCAAGTGAATGTAGAGAAGACGGGGGTGATGAAGATATCCAACCAACAATAAGAACAAGCATTAATCACAATCAACGGGAGAAATCTAAAGGAAGTAGCCTCTTTCACCCACCTTCCCAGCCAGCATCGTTTCAACTGCAGGCGGCACAGACACAGATGACGACGTCAAAGCCGGGATCGGAAAAGCAAAACAGGCCTTCATTAATCTGAAATCAGTGTGAAGACCTGCTACACTTAGCATTAAGAACAAGATCCGGATTTTCAACACTAATTCAGTCGAGCCAGTGCTTCTGTGTGATGGTTGAGTGACTTGGCGCGTTACGAAAAGCATTTCCAACAAGCTGCAGACATACATCACATCAACAGCTGCCGCATATGCTCACTCTATACTGAGGATCAGATGTCCACAAAGAATAAGTAACAAGGAACTCTGGCCGGGAAACGAACTAATCAAGAACACATCGCCCAACAAATATGCAGAAGAAAGTTTGGAGTCATCAAGCGCCAGGCCAGGCCAGGCCGTCGAGTGGAACCCGCATGAGAAACGACGAGTTGGGCGTTCCAGCTGAGGGTGGCATGGAGGAGATCGTGTGAGGAAGAAATGAAAGCTTGTGGGCAGACGTGGAGCCAGGTTGAAAAGACTGTAGAGAACAGGGTAGAGTGGTGACGTACTGCTTTAGCCGTATGTCCCACTGGTTGCCGAGGGAAAATAATAATAATAGTCTGGTCTCAGGTAATTTTGCTGTTTTAGTTGAGTTTGTTCGGGTGTACCACTGCTTAACTGAGCCTTAGATAAGGGAAGTGTAGTTGTGTTAATAGGATTGCTTTGATCTATGTGTCGATCCTCCAGGTATCTGCCTGCATGTTTTATTACTACTCATGTTGTACAGTGGTAGTATCCGTCTCTCGTTCGAGACACTTTTTTATCAGAGATCATACCTTATGATCTGGGCTGAGTGCTTTTCACTGGAAACTTTGTGGATACGGCAGTTAGGGATATGAAAACTACTCAGTGGTGATAAATATCATCGTGGACTATAGAATTCGCAAATTATTTACAAACTGATCATTGTATTTTGATGTGGTGGTATATTTGTGGAAACTATGTTTAAGGTGGCTCAAGTAGTAGGTAGTAACCTGATAATTTGGTGAGCTGTGCTTACGCTCATTTTAAAAAAAAATACATTTGGCATATTCACAGATTAAAGTTGTTCCATGAATGAACGGTATTTTATTCTAACAAAAGTTTAGTTTTAGGTAAAAGCTGTTTCGTATATCAGTGTTCCAGTGTTTTTTAAAAGTTAATTTGTTGCTACTTTTGAGTAGTAGAAAATACTGCCCTAAATGTTTTGCAGTCAGCCTCAACTGAGAATACTGAGAATAAACTTTGAGACTTTATTTCATTTCCGACGGAACAGCTGTTGATACACCTGATAGCAGATGCAAATTCCATGTATTAAAGACACTCTGTTCAAAAGCTTTTTACGTGGCGAATTCTGAGTTAGCTTAAATACTACTTAGGAATTAAATAAATTAGCACTAATGACTTTTGAAATTAATTTTGCCGCTGTGATATTCTTCGTTTACCTGACGTATCTTTTCCTTGGCATTTGATTTCCCAATCGCTACTGTACTAACAAATCTGATTAAGTGTTCTTGAGGTTAAATGTATGTGTGACTAAAAAGTCAGTAATGTAATTCAAAACGCAAAAATTCCCATTTAGACATTTAGTAAAACAAAGTGAGCGAAGAAATATTTTTTTTAATAGGAATCCACGTAAACAAGCCAGTTCTGTGTGTCTAGAAGAACTTCGTACAGCCTCTTTCTTTGCTTTAGTCATATGTATAACTTATCTATTACATCAAGACCCTTCCTTACATTCATTTCAAAAATGATTTTAACTGATACCTCAGTACCTCTATTATTATTACTACTTTTTTAGCCATATTTTTCTCCCCCTGCTATCTCTAATTACCGTCAAAAATTTACCACCTGACGTAACAATTCATTTTCGCTGTTTTTTCCTCATAAGTTACAACTATCCAAAATATCGGTTATGTAACTAGTTACCGTTTTACAAGAGAGGTCTATCGGTCCTTTATGGCACAGTGGATAACGCTTTGGAGTTTAGAGCGATGGGTACGAGGTTTGAGTCTCAGTATGAACAACATCAATCACTGGGGTGCAGGTACATACAGCTGACGTATCCCAAATAGGACGAAATGCGCGTCCTGGACTCCTCTGTTATCCACAACCAACTAAGTTATATAACAACCTGTTTTAAATCCTGCAAAATCTTTCTATTATGATTAATGAATGTTTTAGTTAATTGTCTTAAGTTCCTCATCAGTTATCACCTTTTTGACACTTTGAGATTGATAACCTTTCACTAAACAACTCTCTCCACCAGATTGGTATGTAATTTTACGTTTTGAAAATGCTATATATTAGTGTAGAGCCATTGTTTGTTTCACTTAAAAATGTATTGTTTCTTTATTGACACACAGCTTACTGGTAAAAAACAAATGACAAAACAAACTCGTTCGGATGTCTGCGCCTTAAACAAGTCATTTATACATTGGTGAGTTAACTTCACCCTTCCTAATGTGCAGAATCAAGTGGATTGCTGCTTTCCAGGTTTCAATACAAATGATGTATTTAAATGTCTAAAGTCTTTGAATCCCTCCCAGAGCTTAGGTCCTGATGGTGTTTCTAGTATCATATTTAGAAAATGTGCAGATATTTTGTGTCATCCACTTACAGATATCTTCAATGTATCTTTCTCTAAAAACATAGAACCCACTGCTTGGAAGCAGATAAAAACTGTATGTGTGCCTAAACCATCTTCTGGATCAGATGTTACCTTTCGACCCATTGCTATAACTTCCCATTTTCTGAAGACAATGGAGAAAATACTTCTGCTTGTGACTGAGCCTTCATTGATGGCCTTCAGAGATCCAAAACAGTTTGCTCACAAACACCGGAGGAGTACTTTAGATGCAGCTACTGTCTTGCATCATAATATTGTTTCTTATCTGGACAAAGGTGTTAAGTATGTCCGTTGTGCCTTTTTGGATTACTCATCAGCCATTGACTCCGTTCCTAGACCACTTTTGTCAAATAAGCTTGCCATAGCTCACACTGATCCATGGGTTACAAAATGGCTGCATTCTTATTTTTCTGAAAGGAAACAGTACACTATTCATAAAGGAATGCGCTCGACTTGATTGCTTACTGAAGCTGGTGTGCCTCAAGGTGTTGTACTTTCTCCTTTTCTGTTTTCCTTTTTTTGCACGATTTGCTTTATTCTGTTGAAACTAATTTTATCAAGTATGCTGACGACCTGACGATTTCTATTCCAGTAAACTCTTCTTTGGATTGCTCGAAATTAAATCAATTCTTGTCTGAAGTTGGTAAATGGTCTCAAACTAAACCCCTCTAAATGTCAGACCGTTAATTTTAGCCTCAGGCGTAAACAAGACTTATGTGAGCTGCTTAAATCTCATGACACCTGCTGCATCAATGGTATTTCTGTAGAAAGTAAATCGAGTGTGAACTGTCTTGGGTTGTGTTTTACTTCTGACCTTTGTTGTTTGTCCCATATTTTACTGACTTGTAAAAAAATCTTTCGTTTAACTTATTGCGTGAAGAAATTGAGGCTTTCTGGTATAAGTCAACTGCTTCTTTTACAATTTATTAATTCCTGCATTTTACCTATTCTTCTATATTGTTCCTCCCTAATCTTTCCTGGTTTTCTTAAAAAGGACTATGTTGTGTTGCGTAGGGTTTTGAAGACCGTCAGCAGGGTGAGTGGTGTGTCTCTGGCTCAACTGATTAACACTGTAGTTGATCAACATATAAATTCCTGCAAGCTACTAGCTACAAAAATTTTAACTGACAGTGAGCATCTACTTCATTTACAGCTCTCTCCATGTATCTCCTCAGGGAGGACAAGGAGAAACTACATAAGGCTGTATGCTCGTACAGCTAAGTATAAGAACTCGACTGTACCTTATCTTGCACGCATATTTTGTGAGGAAAAAAGCGTTAGAACAGAAATCACACATCAACTTTGTGACAGTTAAAAATCTCATTTGAATAACTCAACAATGTAAAATGTTCTCCTTTTTAATATTCTTCACATAACTTAAATTTTTATAATAAAACAATTCAAAAGGCTGCAAAGTAGTATGTATATACAGATATACTTTGTTGTTATTGAAACATATATTACGTTGAGAATTCCAAATTGTACCACAAATTGTTTAGAATAAAGTGAATTATTATTAAGTTGGAGCGAACGCCAGGCTGAAGGCAACATTTAGGTTTAGAAGCTCAGTTGTTAAATAACCAGTGCGGAAACTTGGGAAATATTCGTTAGAATGCTTTCGCAACTTAGGTTTTCGTTTCACCTACGTAATAGCTGCATTACACTATTATTAATTTGAGAAATTTTAGCTCTTTCAGTCTCACTAACAGAAATTAATCACACTTTACTAATTAAAAATATATTATTTCGTTGTTTCTGAATTATCAGCATCAACTCGATTTATATGTTCAAAAAGTAGCTATACTCAACCTCCGTCTACCTTAGTAATCCTTATTAACAATTGTTTGATTACATTATCCTTTGTCAAATTTGAATGTTTATTCCTTTACTCTTATTTTGTTACAGAAACTTTGGTTCATATAGAATGTTTTCAAATTAATCCAGTTTAACTCACAATATTTTGTGTGCTTTTTAAATTTCTATTGATAATATGACTTGTGAAATACTATGGTGTTAAGTCTCTTAATATTTTGGTTGCTGCTCCAGTTGTCTTTTTAATTCCAGAAACTTCCACTTATGACTTATTACTATTTATTAACCGTCGTTGAATTTGCTGTCATGATTAACCTTTGCTCTGTGACTTTCTGTCGTTTTAACAACTGATCGATATTCTATCTATTATTATTATTATTATTAGTCCCTTGGGTTCCTAGTGGAACATAGGGCTTCAGTAGCACGCCTCCAGTGACCTCTGTTCTCTGAGATCTTTTGAACCTGGTCCCACGACAGCCCAGAAGCTCTCATTTCCTCCTCGCATGACCTCCTCCATGTCACCCTCGGACGTCCAACTCGTCGCTTCCCATGGGGATTCCACTCGAGCAACTGGCCTGACGCGTGATGTCCTCAGTCGGCCTTCTCAGTGCATGGCCAATCCATCTCCACTTCTTCCTGCATATTTGTTGCGTGATAGGTTCTTGGTTGGTTCGTTCCCAGAGTTCCTTGTTGCTTATTTTTTCTGGCCATCTGATCTTCAGCAGCGAGCGTAAGCAGTTGTTGATGAATGTCTGTAGTTTATTGGAAATCCCTTTCGTGACGCGCCAAGTCTCTGAGCCATACAGGAGCACTGACTTGACGTTGGTGTTGAAAATCCGTATCTTGTTCCACATGCTGAGTGCAGAAGATCTCCACACTGGTTTCAGGCTAATGAACGCCTGTCTTGCTTTTCCGATTCTGACTTTGACGTCCTCGTCCGTCCCGCCTGTAGTTGAAACAATGCTTCCTAGATAAGTGAAGGAGGTTACTTCCTTCAAGTTTCTCCCGTTGACGGTGATTGGAGTTTGTTGTTGTTGTTGATGGTGGTGGTGCGGTATCTTCATCACTTCCGTCTTCTCTATATTCACCTGAAGTCCCGTCTTGGCTGCCTCTTCTGTCAACTTGTTAGTTTTTGCCTGCAGATCTTCAAGTTTATGTGACATCAGGCATAAGTCATCGGCGAAATCCAAGTCTTCTAGGTTCTTTTCCGTCGTCCAGTGTATCCCCCTCTTCTCGCTGCCTACTGTTTGCTGCATGATCCAGTCCACCACAATAAGGAATATCATGGGGGATAGTAGGCAACCTTGTTTCACTCCTGTCTTCACTTCAAAGGCATCACTGAGCTTCCCATTGTGGATTACTTGGCATGTGGCATCTTCATATAGTTGTTGAATGAGGCGGATAAAGGTTTGCGGTACTCCGTAGTATTGAAGCAGTTTCCAAATTACTTCTCGGTCGACGCTGTCAAAGGCCTTCTCAAAGTCGATGAAGTTGAGGTAGAGAGCTGATTGCCATTCTACGCTCTGTTCTATGATGATACGAAGTGTTGCAATTTGGTCTGCACATGATTTGTACTTCCTGAAGCCTCGATATTCTATCTGCTTTCAGTGAATCAAAGTATGTTAGATTTTCAATAAAACTACATATTTTGATACTGTGGGTTGTAAGCAGTTGAGAACATTCCACGGAAATAGAATGGATCCGTTTCCTCCTGCTTTGATTACTATTCTTGCATTCAGATTTAGTTAGCAGGTGATTTCAGTATACAAGTTGACAGGCTAAGTCGGATTGAAAGGCACTTAGGTAGTACTTTCGGAATCCCAGCTGAGCGGGCAGATGACGCCAATCATCTGCTACAGTTTTGCTCAGTCAGTTATATATTTCTGGCGAGCAGACACTTCAGACATCAAGACAGTCACCGTCTGTTTTTGTTAATCTGTTAGGGAGCGGGAATAAATAGTATTACTTGTTTCAAGGTTAGGATGTTTACTCAACGTGTATAGGTCGTATCATGATGTAAAGCAAACTCTTTGACGAAATTCTACCTTAATTTACTAGGAATTCAAGAGAGGATAGACACATAAAAATGCTTGCCTTTCATTAAACTTCCAACTAGTTTAACATATTAGTGCTCCCAGTCTTAGAATGATAGTCACCATTTAGAAATTTTCAGCGGACTTTAGAGGCTAATTACTGATATTGGGATGCCAAAAGCAGTGTGAATTATACAGCATATAATTAAGAAGAAACATTAGAATTAATTAATACCAATCAGGAATAATAGCACGTAATCGCACAGAAAATTGTCTAGCATAACACTGGACGCCTAATATTTAAATGTGACTTTCATAGCTGGCAGTTTTAATGCAGTAATGGGTAAGCTAAGTAAAACAGAAAGATATTAAAGTGACACTCATGGAATCCTAACCGAACGAGTAGATAACGATGGTCACCTGCTGGAAATGTATTCAGGCTACTAGACGTTTCTGGTCAGCATGAAATTAGGAAATAGAGGTACTGTCTTACGGGGTATCTATCGACCTCAAAACAAAAGTAGAAAAAGGTAGACCATTTTGTTATCAGATATCGATGGAAAATTTCGATGGAAGATTGTCGATCTCTTAGCATGCGCTGGATAGAACACGTGTATAACTGCACGTAAATGGATGTAGAACTACTACATCTCCAAGACTGTTCTCAGAGAAGCTCAATGATCTGGATATTAAGGCTACTTTGAATGAGGAACTGGCTAGACTGTAATCGAAATATGATAAGTTCCCTAATACCGAAAAAGCCTGACTCAGTGTCTAGTCTGTTGTAAAAACAGCGTGAAATAATGTCGTTTGTCCTCAGGAAGTGGTTATAAAGAGCTGGAGGATCTTAGAAGCCTTTTCTGAATTTATGACTGCATGTGAAAGCAATCCTGCAAGCTCCGAGCAAACTTGGGAGCGACAGCAACTTAAATGTAGACTGACAAGAAGACGTAATGACTACCAGTAGTAGTGGGCAACAAAAGCTAGAAATGGGAAAAGCAGCGGTGATAGGTAGCAGTAGATACCATATTAGATTTGTTTATTTGATTTATAACACACAGTGGTCTAGTATTATTTACTTGATGACGTTTCGAGCATAAATTATTGCTCTTCATAATATGTAATTAATTTCTACCACAGTGCCCAAGTTTTACACCTATATGAATAGCAGTAGATAACTTTTTAGAACTAACACGGAAAGTAGGTTGAAAAGGTCTGTGGTTAGAATGGTTATAGAGGAGAAGGATAAGTCCGCGATCCACTCGGAGGGGTACAGCTGGACAATAGGTGGGAAACTTCGGGGAAAAGTTCTACTGTGTTCCAGCTTATATTCTACTGCCAGGCATCCAGACAGGTTCTTAGTGGAACACTGCGACAGGGCCTCGGACACCTACAGAAGTCGAGGAAGCTATAAGTAATCGGAAACTAGGAAGAGGAGCAGGGATAAATGGGCTGGTACCAGAGGTACTTAAGCATGGTGTTATAGGATTTTTTTCTTGTAAAATGAAGCGGTAGGTGGCGCAGAGGAATTATATAGAGCACCCTCTAACTGATCTCAGTAACTGGTAGTCCTAGTTTTCAAGAAAGATTAGAAGACCTTCGGTGATAACCATAGAAAAATCAATCTGATGAATACAGTGTTTAAGATGATATGTTCTACAATCGTTAGATGTGCTTGAAGCTCGGGAACGACAAACCCGAGAACACCAGGCAGGCATCAGACCTAGCCATTTGTGCATCTTCCAGATGTTCAATCTCCGTCAGCTTCTGAAATAAAGATGTAATTACAGATGCCCGATACTAGCTGTATTTCTTTACCTGAAGACAACATACGACTCCACCGACTGAGGTCGTGTGATAGTGTCTCTCAGTGAAACGAGTGCCACGTATGTACATAACTCTTTCTAAGGCTTTTAACTCGAATACTTGTAGGCATGTTTGAGCCTGTGGTGAGTTCTCAAGTAAACTGAGTACGTCAGGTGGTGTCCTTTAAAGATGCACATTCTCTTCATTCTTATTCAACTCTACCACAGTGGTACTCTTGTATATTTCCCTCTTATCGTCTGACTTCACATGGATTGATCTTATCACAAGAGAATCATTACTAGATCTAGAGTACGCAGATGATATACTCCTGTCAACTGAAGACGCTGACATGATGCAGAGCCTTCTGGACACTTTGAGTGGCAATTCAAGAACATTTAGAATTAAGTTCTAGCCACCCAAATGCGAATAGCTGCCCCAAGACTGGTCTCTGATGACATCACTTCTAACAGCAAGCAATGGAGAGGGTGAGGATATTGACTACTTCACTCACTGTACTGCATTCCGGTTCACTTTATACTACAGTACTGTCATAAAACATGGTCATTAAAGGTAGAGAACATGAGAAGACTTCTTTCTGCCCCCGTTACCTTCGTAGCATAGGCAGTGTGTCACAATGCCAACGGTTTCATTAATATAGGTGTAAAACTTGGGCACTGTGGTAGAAATTAATTCCATATTAGATTTGTTTATTTGATTTATAACACACAGTGATACAGTATTATTTACTTGATGACGTTTCGAGCATAAATTGTTGCCCATAATCATATCAACATGACACTGATATGATTATGAGCAATAGTTTATGCTCAAAACGTCATCAATCAAATAATACTAGATCACTGTGTTATAAATCAAATAAACAAATCTAATATGGAATAATTTCAACAGGTCGGTCAGTAACGAAGTTAAGCGTAGCGGTTTGGTCAAAGGCGGAAAGTCACTGGATGACATTGTCAACCGTCATTGGTTGAGGTGGCTGAGTTACGTATGCCTAGGCTCTGTCTGCTCCATCGCATACTGTCAGGTGAGGTATGCTCAGACTGGGAAAGAGCTACAAGCGACCAAGCTGACACTTGGCATCAGTCGTTGGAGTTTTTGAGTACTAATCTGAGCCGTGTAGAGAAATGCAGACTTCCAGGTTGTGGTTCACATGAAATCAGGAGCCACCAGTTAGAGACTAGATGATGTGGCTTAGAATCGAACTGGTTGGAGTAGATGCATCTCTAGACTGTCTTCATCTCGACCATCAGAATGAATTTTGGCATCCTGTCTCTCCTCCTTGCTTTCTTTTATGACTTTCTGCCACTTTCAACTATTTTCTTTACTCTTTCATCTTTTATTAAGTACATTCTTGCTTAATGTACTGACATTAAGCGTATCAACTCAGACCACTACTCAGTAATGCCAGATCCTATATGCATCCTGTCTGTCGACTGGAGCGTCTGATGATCGTCGTCTCAAAAAAGTTTTCATGAAGTTACCTTAATACTGCCTTTTCGTTGTGATTATCATTATCTGTAAAAAATTATGGTTTGTTCTTCTGTGGATTTCCATTCCATTACCCTGTCAACAATAATTTTAGAATTCCGAACCACTCTTCAAACTGCTATCGCACTTGAGACCAAGTTCTGTGTTCGTGTGTCGTCTAGAAAATATTGTATCTACCTCCTTTTCATGAGTGTGGCCATTCAAACAAATATTATTTACGCAACCCCTGTTGACCAAGAAGCATTTGTTTAAAGAACATTGACAGAAAGATATCCAGAACAATTTGGTATAATTTATACTTTGACTTATGGAGCTATTTATCAATTTCGGTTCGATATTTTTTTGTTATCAATTTACTTATATCCACCTTATAACTGGTTTAAACAGTTTTATTCATATTTCTGTTAGCTAAATTATTGTTGGGGTAACTGTTGTCTTTAGTAATAAATTAAGGAGATGCAAGCTAGTTGTCGATTGTACTGAAGCACTATACGCAAAATTTAAGGGTAACAATAAAAATTAGAGTAATAATAGTGCTCAGTGGTATGCACTAAGCACTTCTTGCGAATAACACTAACTTTAATGAATGATATCATGTAAAATATCAGGTATAAAACAGTTTTGACGCCCTACTGTTAATTGAAGCCGATACGAGTAACACTAAATCGATAACTGAATTCATTTGAGAAACTATTCATCACTTTTATTCGAATATCTGCGCTGCACTCAATGCTCACAGACAGAAAGTAGCGTGGTGTCACCACTAGTTTAAAATGGATCATAGGATTTCAACTCACAGACAGCGGCTTGATTAACTTAAACCGATTTAGATCATTGTGATATGGTTTCTAACTACTCAGGTTGTTCACTAGTAGTATCTTTCGTTGAACTGATGTCTACAGACAAACAGCAGTGTTTTTAATTTCCTGATTGTTTCATTATTTAAAAACATTTTGAAACGTGATGATTAGGTTGTAGTTTGTTAAAATTCACACAGGATAGTTGTAAGTAATGAATAATTTTCCTGGAAAGCATATTCAGTTTATTGCTCAAGTGTTCTAACATACACATAGTTAATGTAATCCCTTCTCAATATCATCTAAAAGCTTAACCGCATCTACAATTCTTTGATGTGATGAATCTATATTTACCACTATGTATTTATGCGTATATTTTGCATCGAAAAAACAGATGAAAAGTGTTTGTGCAACCTAAGCTTTCATCTGTCTCTTCTTGTTTACCCGGTGTAATTTAACTTTTTCATTCCTTTTCATTGATACTTCTCTTTTGCCTAATTTAACCTTTATAAATTTCCGTGTAACTTGGCATCAATCGATGCTAGGAATGTAGATAGAGTAGAGTAGAGTATACGTATGAAAGTAATGCGAGAAAATGAGGATGTTTCAAGTTTCATATTAACATTTGTGTTGTGATATACACATTTTGGGGTGTGGCTTTATATATCAGTAATTAATGAAAACAACTCTTTGGATAAGAGTTTCTTAGATATCTAAGGTCAAATATGGGATAAAAAATTAATGTAGAACATGCGTTGTATTTGTTTTAGGTATACGTGTAAATGTATCGCTGATAGTATATTAGATTATATTTGTCAGTTGTAATCTGGGAATGTCTTCACCAATAAAATTCTATTTTCAATATGAACTCTTATAGAGAAGTAAAATAAATATGGCAGTCACGTATAATCAGAGCTAATAGTATTGGTATTACTTTACACTGCTTTAACCACTACTCATAATACTGCTACTGACATAATTACAAATATTTCGTTGACAAATATGTTTCCTGGAACGACTTTGTTTCCGTGCATAATAATGTGAAATACATCGGAAACCATGAACTTGTGATCACCAACAACACTATTTTCGAAGAAGAAGAAGAAAGAATTGGGTTGATATGATGGACCTGTAAACACAAATGTAAGCAAGACTTCAACTATGATTCTGAATATTTTAAAGAGCTTGCTGATAAAGTTTGTTAGCTTTCGAGATCCATTTTTTATGACTCCACATGATTTTATGTGTACTTGACTGGGTATCTGTATGCAGAAAACTTCCACAATGGTAGAATGATACCAGTCATTTTTCAAATAACTTGTATATTACTTTGGTATACTTTGACATAATACCGTCTTAAACAACCCACATGAATCAATTGTTGGTTACAGGACCTAAAATTCAGCTTCGAAATCGCTTCGGTAAATGACAAACAGACCTTGTACTTAGCCATTAGCCAATACTTATTTCCGGATGTTAACCGTGACTGATTAAAATAATCAGCAAACAAGGACTGAAATATGATTAACTGCTGAATTCGATAATGAAGGTAAGCCGACTTGGTATATAATCTGAAGGCCTCTGATTAAAAAGCCATGACAAAACAGGTCTCCTGCCAGCTTACTTCATTATCTCTTTGTAGAAAGATATAAGTATTCTAAATGCATGACGAATTCGTAGTTTCGGTGTTTTGTGATAACTATTTTTTGGATTAAAATAAATATTTACTCAAGTATGTTTGTAATCTGTTAGGTATGTTATCAAACATCTTACAGCTCTAGTTTGAAAATGAACCAGTTCAACTAATTTCACTTCACAAGAGTTGTTTCAAAATATTCAGTTGGATAATTACTACGAAACGTTAAATGAATTATTCGGCATTGTGAACAAAATTACAAATAGAACATTTCTGAAGTTCTCTATCTTATAATGCAGAAAAAGAAAACATTTAATAAGATATTATATAGGATTTCCTTTGTTTCACTGGAGCGAAATTAAACAACTGAGAATTACTGATATGTTCTGCGCATCCGAAAATCATAACTTAATTGCTACTTGAAGTTTTAACTGAAGTAGGCAATTTAAAGGGATCAAGAAGCTGTTTATCGTAGTTTGTCAGATTTCTGTCATGGTAATTTGATATTATTATATATTATTATTAGTCCCTTGGGTTCCTAGTGGAACATAGGGCTTCAGTAGCACGCCTCCAGTGACCTCTGTTCTCTGAGATCTTTTGAACCTGGTCCCACGACAGCCCAGAAGCTCTCATTTCCTGCTCGCACGACCTCCTCCATGTCACCCTCGGACGTCCAACTCGTCGCTTCCCATGGGATTCCACTCGAGCAACTGGCCTGACGCGTGATGTCCTCAGTCGGCCTTCTCAGTGCATGGCCAATCCATCTCCACTTCTTCCTGCATATTTGTTGCGTGATAGGTTCTTGGTTGGTTCGTTCCCAGAGTTCCTTGTTGCTTATTTTTTCTGGCCATCTGATCTTCAGCAGCGAGCGTAAGCAGTTGTTGATGAATGTCTGTAGTTTATTGGAAATCCCTTTCGTGACGCGCCAAGTCTCTGAGCCATACAGGAGCACTGACTTGACGTTGGTGTTGAAAATCCGTATCTTGTTCCACATGCTGAGTGCAGAAGATCTCCACACTGGTTTCAGGCTAATGAACGCCTGTCTTGCTTTTCCGATTCTGACTTTGACGTCCTCGTCCGTCCCGCCTGTAGTTGAAACAGTGCTTCCTAGATAAGTGAAGGAGGTTACTTCCTTTAAGTTTCTCCCGTTGACGGTGATTGGAGTTTGTTGTTGTTGTTGATGGTGGTGATGCGGTATCTTCATCACTTCTGTCTTCTCTATATTCACTTGAAGTCCCGTCTTGGCTGCCTCTTCTGTCAACTTGTTAGTTTTTGCCTGCAGATCTTCAAGTTTATGTGACATCAGGCATAAGTCATCGGCGAAATCCAAGTCTTCTAGGTTCTTTTCCGTCGTCCAGTGTATCCCCCTCTTCTCGCTGCCTACTGTTTGCTGCATGATCCAGTCCACCACAATAAGGAATATCATGGGGGATAGTAGGCAACCTTGTTTCACTCCTGTCTTCACTTCAAAGGCATCACTGAGCTTCCCATTGTGGATTACTTGGCATGTGGTAATTTGATATGTATGGCATTAATGCTGGTGCTTGGGTGTTGATTTCAGTTTAGTCGTTTTCTAAGTGATTTCGGAGCATTGTGCATTCCCCAAATATGGCAATCTCACAATTATACTCTTATTTGTTGCATTGCAAACGTAATTATTCTTGCAAACTGTTTTATTACCACTGTATTTTAATATAAACTTGAAGCTGTTTGTTTAAATGTAACGAAACTAAAGTGGCTACTATTCGTTTCTCACATTTTTATGAAGAATAGTACAACAAACTAATTTCATCAAAGAACATCTTGTCACTTTAAATTGAGATGCCAAAAGATATGAAAGATTATCTTAATGTTAAGAATACCAAGAATGAGCGTCACAACTTTTCAAGAGAATTGATACGAAGAAGTGCAATCTATGGACATACTATATGGTTATAAATTTGCATATTGTGTTCGTTGCGGATTTATTTTCTCAGGAAAGTTATTTGATGTCATAGTTTAGAAACACAGTCGTATTTTTGTTGTTGAATATGTGAATGTTAAGTATACTTCAAAGACATTTGTTTACTGGTTTAGTTTTCATAGTTCTGTAATCTTTCAATGAAAAACGTTTTAACAAAATTAAACACTTAGAGGAAAGTAGATTCAACTATTTGAGTACTGGCCTAGATAGTACACGAGAATAATTCCACCATCAGCTATTGTGATCACTTGACTTCGTGACATGTGTTTTAAATGTCAAGGTTTCGATTCTTAGAGTTCAAAACGAAGATGCTAAGACAACGTGTAAACATTTAGACAATAACTTCCTGTTATAGTGTGCAGAAAGACTGACGAAATCTTCATAAGAAGCCGCATTTGATTAGGCCATTGTAATGTATATAAGCCTTGTAATTTGTATATGTTGTTGACGTTG
The DNA here is from genome assembly GCA_944470555.2 of Heterobilharzia americana. Lineage (NCBI taxonomy): Eukaryota > Metazoa > Platyhelminthes > Trematoda > Strigeidida > Schistosomatidae > Heterobilharzia > Heterobilharzia americana. Next base: position 101,376,589 of record OX104134.1, read on the forward strand.
CCGTCGACATTATAAATATACCTTCTGTTCTATTACTGCTTTTTCTGTTTACGAAGAAGCTGAGTGACTACTAAAGTAGAATCTGAAAGTATTTGTACAACCACCCTCATATACAGTAGTCCTCATACATGTATAACAGCCTAAATCAAGTCACCGCAAAGATATATAAATATTCGAGACTCCCCCTTGATGACCATCCAGTTACTTGGGAAACAAAAGTGCGGTAAAACAATGGAATGTACGCTGCTACGTTCAAATAAATGTAAAAGTTAGAAGGATATTTGTATATATATTTATATGTGTAATAACCTTGGTTCTTCCTAGGCCTTTCAAGAATAGCATCCCCTATTGATTTCGACTTTTAAAAAACCTTATTAATATACTTATAATCAAGTGTCTTTTCTTTAGAATTCACAGTACAACTAGTAGTTGTGAATGACTTCCAGAGATATGGACTTTTTCAAGGAATCTAGAAAATCTTATCGCATTCCGTAATAGGTCCAAACTGGTTAATTATTTCCAAAAATGGCTTTGATCTCACCATTTTACCCAAAAGAACATCATTGGTGCATACTATCGTCATTCCTTGGACTTACCTGTTTAAAGCGTATATTGATCTACAGCGTATGTAAGCCTATCTCATACAGGTAGTATTTACTGATATGTCTTTATAGCATGCAGTAAAATGCGGGTACACGTATTATGCGTTAATGCTGACTGTTAAAAGCATTACATTTTCACTATGATTTATCACATTTAACTAGTGAATCTCTGAATTATTGTGAAAATAATGAATGCAGACAGATACTATTGTTATGAGACAAAGTGTAGTGTTATTATCTACCTTGTGTTTGCAACTTTTCCCTGAGAAATTCTTTGCGCAGACATCTATCTAACAAGTAAGAAGACATAAGACTTTTCTGTATATTTGAGTCTAGAATTTTACTCACTAAGCAAACGACTGTTTTTGACAAAAGAAATGATAAAGTTTACAAGGGATACATATTTTTTGAATTAAATTAGTTTGATAACTTTATTGTATTGAATTACTTTCATTACTTTTAGTAATTAGAATAACAATAATCAAACTAGTTCACAGAGGGTACAGTTCTGCTTTCTATAACGTAAGTGATTTTCAACCTTTATTGTTTTAAAAAAGACAAATATAGTATCTCTATGGTATCTATCAAGCGTATCAGCCACAGGAGGGACATCAAATCTTCTAGAATCACACATTTATTTACCCCTAGTGGCCTCACAACACCTATTTGGAAAATGCACTTCATTATTCTTTAACACTGGAAATACTTTTTCTCATGTTGAATAAATCCCATAAAGTTCTTAAGAGTTAGAAGTGTACTTTATTAGGTGCTACATATGAATTAGTTGACTTCTTTAGGTTACAAAAGACTGTCTACCAGAATTATCTTTCGTAAATAGTTTCACAGTTTTCACTGAACCCATATTCACCAGTGAATTGGAATCAAAGAACTTCAGGTTTTACGACATAGGTTGAAGTTTAGTAAATCTGAAGAAGTGGCCGAAACGACACGTTCATTTTTGCGATCTATCAGAAGTACACTAACTAAAGTTAACTTACATTACACTCTAACCCAAAGGTACTCTACTTGATTTCTCGGACTGGAAATTAGTTTCATCAAGATTGAAGATGGTCTTACTGGTGAGTGTCAGAAATCAAGAAACATAGGTCCGAGGCTTCCTGCCGAATGCCTCAGTCCAATTAACTTCTGAATTTCCAATTAATATAACTGGAGAGTAGCCAGTTACAAGTTGTCTGCTAAGTGCTGACTGAATTGTAACAATAATTTTGCAGTGTGTCCACTAGGCTAATGGACTCCTCATTGTGGAGCACTTCGGTAGATGTTACTTGGTGTGGAGGTGATTGTCAGGACGCTCTGAATCTAGATTTCCTGCCTACTAGCACACATCGCAGGAAAATCTGTTGCTTCCTAACCGTTGCTAAAACCAGAGTACTTTTAATATCCTCAGCTTTACTATAACTGAAAAATAGTACTGGTGATAAGTAGAATCACCAAAACTTTATGGAACGCATTAGCAACTAAGGGACTCTCTGATATTTCAAAATTTACCGATTGTTGCCATGGTGCCACCTCGTCATGAATTACGTAGAAAAGCAACTGAAGTACAAACCATAAATTAACGTAGCAGGTAGCTTACAGTCTTAAGATGTTGAATGTCTTGAATGAAAGAATGTTTAAATTAGCATGAGTTGATTCCCAACCTTAAAGGGATTAACGCGAAGTTAAGTTGAGCTGTATTATATTGACGAAGTAATGTTCTTTCTATCTAGGATAGGATACGTATTCAGTTGCTATCTTATCGTTTAATTATATACACGTTTTTCGAAACTGGTTGTCCCAAAGTTAAACTTCGGCATTATGATAAGGTATAATTCCATATTAAATCGTGTATTTGGTGTGATATTACTTAAGTTTCTAGCAGAATTTGTTGACGAAACAATAAGAAGACGTAAATTGTCTGGACAGTGTAATGTACTTGTGCAACACATTTCTAACTATCTGGTCACATACGTACTTGTCATAGGTATTTATATGGAAATTCATGAAGATAAGGGTTGAAAAAATGAAAAGACTTCAAGTAGGAAGGCTGAATAACACGGAAAATCAATAGAGTGAAAATAATAGTACATCGAACTTGGTTTTTATTGTTGAATTCACTAAGGGAGATTCAATGTGATAACAAATTGTTTTTGAACATACAAAGTGGTTCAAGCATCCTAACAGCTAAGGCCTTAACAAATTTGAGGATCCATCCCCATCTACCTTGTTATTCAAGGTTGATTAACACTTGAGTTGACTTTTTGGATAGCCCATAGATTTATTAGTTAAGAATGCATTTTCGTTTAGAAAGGAGGGAGTAAATGGATTAAAAATATATTCAAGTTGTGTAGAAACAGTGTTACATGAATGGTGGTTATGACTGAAAACGCACTTGCCCTTAGATACAATATTAAAATTACTATTGCTTGCATTTACAGGACAACTTCAGGCTGGTATTTATTACGAACTGACTTCAGTTGGGGAATTATCGGAAACCCGGGAGCAATGGGCAGCTGCTTTGCCCTAATATGGGACTCCTCAACAGTGAGCACCTAGGACCCGTATATATATCTTTATATATGATTTGCTTTCCAATAGAAGTTGTTTAGATAATGAATTATTTCTTACGTTGCTACATGAAAGTGCAGCATATATAATGTACATTAATGTGTATATCGATGATTAAATAGCATGTATTTAGCACTGATTAATAAATTAGTAAGCACTTTCAAACAAAAAAATGAAATTACTTATTCCACGAAAACCAGACCTCAGCTCACTGTTAGATGGTAGGAATACACTGAACTAAGTGGGTAGATAGTATATTTTATTTCTAATCGCAACTTACTTCGTTCTGAAGTTTGTGCCTAAGTTGTTGCCTAGAATGACAGTGAAAGCTTCAAGACGAAACCATCCAGCTCAGAGAACACAGCACCATCAAAGTTATGTGGCACAAGTAGCACATATTCAGTATTGAACTTGCAAGTAACTTGGACACTTATTTATTAATAATATGATACAGGAAGCTTGTAATAATTTGCTTGACATATCTCGAATAAATACTGTTTGTTTCTGCAGTACTGAGAGTACTGTCAGAGTACAGAGCATCTTAATTAGACCCCACTCTTTCATTGAGTTACCTGACAGGTTAATTCCTTCGTTTTAAGCGTAATCTAAATCTTCTAGGTTCTTTTCCGCGGTATAGCGTATCCCCCTTTTCTCACAGCTCCTCACTGTTTGTTGCCTGATCCAATCCACTACAATCAGGAATATCATGGGTTATAGTAGGCAGCCTTGTTTCACTCCTGTCTCCTGTCTTCACTTCAAAGGCATCATTGAGCTTTCCACTGTGGATCACTTCGCATGTAGCATCATCTACCATGTGGGTGTTGAATGAGGTTGGTAAAGGTTTGTGGCACCAAAACCGTAGTGTTGGCTCAGCTGCCTGTCAAAATACTTGTCGGTCGACGCTGTCGAAAGCCTTTTCAAAGTTGATGAAGTTGAGGTAGATGGTTGACTGGACTGGCATTCTATACTCTGTTCTATGATGATGCGTAGTGTATGTAGCGTTGCGATTTGGTCTGCACATGATTTGTACTTCCTGAATGCAGCCTGTTTCTGTTGTAGTTTTGAATTGAGTGCATGCTTTAGTCTTTCTAGGATGATGTGGCTTAATATTTAGCTTGCTTTGGGTGGACAGGGAGAGGAGCGTGATTCCGTGCCAGTTCTTGCAAACACTTAGGTCGTCCTTCTTCGGGAGTTTGACAAGATAACCCTTCTTCCAATCGACAGGTACCTTCCCTTCCTTCCACACCTTCTGCAATAGTGTTGTGATGTGAGCATGTCCGCTGTTGTCTCTGCGTTCGCTTTCAGTGCTTCTGGCACGATTCCATCCAGTGTTGCTGCTTTCCCACATTTCATTAGCTTTATGGGATTCAGGACTTCGACTTTTGTTGGAGGATTTGTGTTGAGTTGTAGGTTTGTGGCTGCAGATGGTATTTCTGGACGAAGTTCAGGTGGTGGTGGTGTTCGATTCAAGAGCTTTTCGAAGTGATCGGCCCATTGTTTCATTTGTTTGTCTTCTTTCGTAATTAAATTCCCTTCTTCATCTTTTATTGTTTTCATGTATGTTGATCTATTCCCTCCCAGATAGGAACCTGGTTATTTGATACAATGTTGTCAGGTCTCTGTGTCTCTTACCTGCAGCCTGTTCTGCTTCACTTGCCAGTGTGCCGTGGTAGTGTCTTTTGTCTTTCCGTGAACTCTTCCACACTTCTTTGTCCAGTGTTTTATAAGTTGTACTCAGTTCCTCTTCTCGTTGTGCATCCTTGCACTGGTTTATCTTCTGCTTCACCAGCTTCCTCTCCTCTATCAGCTTCCATGTGTCCATCGAGATCCATTCCTTGTCTTGTCTTATTTCTTCTTCATTCCTTATATGGCTATGCAGGTTTCTTTCCACATAGCTTTCAGAGTTCCAGTGCTCATCCACACATGTTTCTACTGGGTTGTTGCTTGATATCCCCCATTTTGTCTTGATGGCTGCCGTGAAGATGCCACTGGTAGTTTCTTCCTTCAGTTTCTGTTGTGGGTGTTGAACTTGGACTGTGGTTTATCACCAACTTCCTTGAAGGCTTCCAACTTGATTTGGAAGGTTTTAGGCTTTAATTATGACTTTAATTATGTACATTTTAAAAGTGATTATATGCTGTCCTAGTTAAATCTGTCCAGGTACGCTGCTGATGAGCTTGACTTGAAATAAATGAAATGACCATTCGGTGATCAGATCACTTATACGTAGCTACCTATCACTGATGTTGGGTGTGAGCCACCAACAAGTACTCAGGTCAGTTAACTGCATATTTCGGGCAACTTTGACGTTCATACTCTTGAAGCCAGTTGTAGTGTCGAGCAGACCACACTACGTGTTTATATGTGAATATATGCTTATCAATAGCTGATACATGATCTAGGTCGTATATACATTTTTCCCCTCTAGGAAAATGACCAACAAGTTGTGTCCTACTATGGATTTGTAGTGATATAATTAGCATAGTAAATTTTGGAAGAATTCTGCACTTATACTCACCTGAAAGCAAATGGTGTCAGACTGGATAGAATGAAACATATTAATCAGTATTTATTAAACCACAGAAAAATATTCGTCCCCATCCCGTCTTATATATGTTCTACTTTTGATCTTTTATCACTTCGGATAATCTTGCAATAAGTTCACTGTTTGAAATTATTACTTTTGTCTTTAACTATAGATAACAGTAGTGAAGGTGTACATTCTTATTATTTTCCACTTGTTCTTGTATTCTGACACTTTCGTAGTTGTATAACAACAGTTTTTATCACTCATGAATTCAACAGTTTAAGAAAAGTTCAAAGTGCTTAGTGAATAAAAGTTACCAGTGTAATCAGGTATCCAATGATCTAGATTCGTTTGACACTGAAAAACCTCCTAGTATCCTGACTTCACAATTTGCTACTGATAAGTAAGTTAACAGTCGTAGTTATTTTACATTACAACTTCAAATGTAGATGATTACACCATTTCAAATAGGCATAATTTAAATTCGGGGATTAGTTCTGTTTACCGATTACTATCCAGTTTTTAAAGTATGATCGTTTTTTGGCTTGTATGAGTTCATAGGCTGAATTTCTTGAGAAAAAAGTAGTCAGTCATGTTTTTAACACTTTAAGAATTCATCAGCCAGCACTAATTTTTATGTTTATCTGATTCAAACCTGTAATACAGTAGAAACTAATTTGTACCATGATAGTAGCAGAAATTTAAGGTAAGCAGAGGTGTAGGGGAACACAGGTTAGCAGTCTACACATTCCAACCTCACTGTAGTCACCAAGCGTGGAATTAGTCATGCAGCGTATCTGAAGGTGCTTTTAGTTACTGGTAAGGATATATTTAGATCCTATCAGAACTAAAGTTATGCTTAAACTTAAGCCACTTCCGTACAGATAAACAAGTGAAACAAACATTCAGTGAGATTAAAACAGCTTACATTATGCAAGCACTCTTAAATGTTCAGCAGCACAAAGGTCAAAATTAAGCTAGTAAATAGTCGTAGACATGAACTCAACTACCTACTTAGTATCATTTCAAAAGAATAAAAAGTGGCACTTATTCAATGCACACTTAATACTATGTATAAAGAATACACCGGCTATCTAATCAAAACGTAGACTTCTGTTAATAATGATCGCCACCGTCTCATAGTGTTTCCATTCTGTTATCTCAATGTTTCTTGCCTTCGTTTAATAAGTGTAGTTACACTAATTAACTATACGGGAACTTAAGTTGTCTAGCATTCAGATTTGTGTCTATTTGTGTGTGTGGGAATGTGTATGAAACAAAAATCACACTAACAACGTATTAAAAACAGAGAGTTACATTTCCGAAATTTAATTTTTACATCTGGTGTCAGGTAAACTAGGTTACAATGCTATGAAGAATAGTCAGAGATAAGAAGAAAATATCTTTCATGTCTTTAGAATTAGTGAAATATTCTGGTCTAAAAACCAGACAGACTGTAGAAATTTGAGAAACAATGTTTGCTTTTTCTCTAGATTTCATTTACTACTGCCACTATCATTATCATCATTTATGTAAGATAATTTTACAATTATTCTTGACCATCTGTTAAACGTTGAAGTAAGGAATTCTAGTTTATTGGAACCGCGTTTGTTTTACTAATGATGTACAAGTTAATCTCAACACTCATAATCAATAAAGATGAATATCTAGAAGACGAACAAGTGTCAGGGGGTAATGATAAATTAAAAAAAGGCAAACACATGAAGAAAATATGGTTAGTTGTGTTTAGAATATGATTTATAAACTAGATAAACTATCCACAAAAGCCTTTATTGATAAGTCCTATGGTGTGCTAAACAGCAATGCGCGAATTTGATGGAAATAAACTCAAATTACCATTTGATAAGAACTAGTAGTCCCTGGTTTGAGAGTTAGGTGAATCATGATCACTGTAAAATCACTTAACTGTTAACTTTAGATGTTCTGATAATTGAATGTCATGTTATAACGAATCAAGCTGGAATATTTAGGTGAGATTCTCACTAACATAATCCCATGGGTATGTGTACACTAGCTTGTAAACTAGACATATCAGAATTAATTTCTAACTGGCTGCTGCTATTTGAAGTGTTGATCTGGTTTGAAATCACAAATATCCGGCAAGCTATACTTCTGAAAACAATCATCCCTTAAGTTTATGCCACATGAAGAGTGTCCGTTGGATAACAGTAGAACAGAAGTTGTATAGAGCTGCCTTTATGAGACTTGATATCAGGTGTTCTTCATGGATGACCAGTATCCCTCACTAGTGTTGCGTTTCATATCGAAATGGTGGGTTAGGAAAGGTCAGTTTGTGTAGAGCAATGTCATTTGTCTTGGTCACTTAAGCAAGAAGATATTCAAGGATGATAGCAAGACTAGATTATAGTCAAAAGTAGGGTTGTGTGGTCAGTTCAGCTTAAATGGCGTCAGGAATTCTGAAGGCCTGATTCAAAAAAGTTCGGATATGGAAAAGCATTTTTTTTATCATCTTAATTATCTTTCTGTGTGTAATATAGTTTATTAAACATAAGGATTCTCTAATTCGCATCTAATATCTGTTCATTTCGCGCGATGTTAGAGTTTATTGAGGTAAATCGTTAGTATCAAGGATAATCAGGCAAGCGTTTATATTCACACATGCATGGACCTATGTAGCCAATATTTTCGGCGGTTAGTAATTTGATCACCAATATAATCAATGTAGGATGGGGTTAATAACATTTTTTTGGAGTGTAACCAATAGATAAAGTCTTGAACTACTGTAAAGTACATTCTAGACAAGTATATCACCTTCATATGATCATTTTGGCTCCATTTCTCAAACAGTGCAGATCTGCAAATAAGTCAGCTAATATTTATTGTTCTTGAATTTCTGTTATTTTATTCTAAAGTGCTGTGTATAAAGAAACTGAACAGCTCCATCATCTTTGAATTTATATTGGAGAGTTTTTTGTCTTAATACCTTGGATGTATATTCAGCATATTTGGAAAAAACAGCATTCTATATCGAGTGATAGGACTATGATGATTTGAAGAGTTGTCTGCATATCTGAAGATATCTTGATATCGTAATTGTTTAAGGTCATTTTATCCAAATATAGTGCTTCTACTGGGTATACTGTGAAATTCTCCCAGCGTGTCAATAAGTGACTTTAAAGGCCACCCCAACTAATCAGACAACCAATTAGAGTTCTGTATTTAGTGGAAAACTGGCTTTCAAGGTGAAATACAAGTTGGCTATTTCAGTAGTTGCTAAGGTGGCCTTTAAAGTCATTTGTATCAATCAAATTTGATTCTGTGATTGCATGTGAAGATTCACATCAGCAGTGAAAAATTGCTTTATTTACTAGTATCCGATAATCATTTTATCCATAAAACAATTAGTCTATCCAGTACAGTGGTACTTAAAATTGATCAAAAGGGCTTCTAGGACAGTGTTCTTGTTGTCTTCATAGGCTTAAATTAATTATCTAGAAAGACAAAAATATGCTGTTAAAATAACATTATGAAAAGTGAATTGTGTCCAACATATAAAGGAAAATCGACCACAGAATTATCAGTTTACCTTCTAGCCTCCGGAAAGTTTGACGTGAAAGTGGATTTTGAATAGCATACAGCTATCTGCGAGTATTGTTTTTAATACCCTACAGTTTGCCTGGGGTTTGTAAAAGCAAAGACTAGAAAGCTGGTAATATCAAAAGTGGTTGATTCACACAAATCAGATATCAATCTGCCAGGGAATGTCTGAGATAAATCTCTAGCAGCTACTAGAATGACCAGTCAGTTTCTTTCATTTTATGAAATTGGGAAACCTAACCGCATACTCCAGTGATCTTGAGAGTCACTGTGGTCATCCGGGTGATTATAAAGACCACGTTAACAACCTCTGAAGTGATCAATTCCGTTTGTTTACTTCCTCTGGGAGCGTGGTTTTTTCACAAATTGAAGAAACTCCATTGTTTACCTCAGTAGTTGTTTGAATGTCTTTTAGATTCACTCAGTCATTCACTTTGATATAAAGTAAACCTTGAGAATATAATGCAAATATATGTTATCTACAGAAAGAAACGGATAGGTGAATCACATAATGTTTGTTTGCACTAGGCCATAAACAATTAATAAGCAAATATAGAAAAGTACAAATGAAATTCAAACAGTTTGAAGTACTTTCCAATCTGATTTCGGTTAGATTTACTTTATCTTAACGACTTTATGCATTCAATAAGAAGCAGAAAGATGATGCAATTAAGTTGGTATGACGGTTTTGATGAAGTTGTGTTCACTAAGCTGGATTATGATGGTCAGTGTTTTATCTTTGTTTATAGATGGATATAGTGCTGGTAGTAAATCTCACTGACTGAAATAGGCTTAATTGTCCAAAGATAAGTCGCAAGTATCATTCCGTTTCATTGTTGCTAATCCTATATTGGTAAATATGTTATTAGTTCTCTGTCAGTCAGTGGATAGCTACAGACAAAAATGTATTGAGTCTCTGGTACCTTCTAAAAGTTAGATAACATCTTGACAATACGAACCAGTACCTGGTCTTAAGACTGAATCGATAACCTTTGAAATTGTAGGTAAATTAGTCAGGATTTAAAACACTGGGATTCATTAACATAGTCAACGTGTCTGCCGGGACATAACTTCAACAGCTAACTTTGTTTCCATGGTTAATAATGACAGAGAATTAAATTCAGGAGTGAGATGTGGGACTTTATATTGGCTAGGGTTAAATAGTCAAACAACATGGTATTTTTAAGTATTCCAAGACTGGACCTGCTTAGAACAATGACTTAGGGTTATTGATATTAATGTTAAGATGAAGACTAAATTATTGGAGAATCTGAGAGAAAATTTGAATTTTCATCTAGTGCTTCTTCAGCTGAAATAATCAATCAGTCAGTGGGTTCATCTCTAAATCACTAAAAAGGTTGCCATATGTTTAGATTAGCGAAATTTGTCGGTCGGATTGGGTTGTTGCTAGCCACTCATTTTTTTCATTGGTATATCTCAGTAATTCGGACACTGCTGTATCACAGATCACAATTTGAAATTTCTTTTGTATATTTCTGAATAGAAACTCTATCTATCCCTAGTTTTGGTATTTGGAAAACTACTTGTCTGTGAAAAGTTTCAACCTGAGTTGAACAAATTTATACTGGGTGATGGCTGAAGGTGAGATAAAAACTTAGGAGTGGAACCAGCGACCACCGGGTTTGTGGACTGGTAATCCATCAACTGAGCCACGAGATGCGAAAGTTGACTATATATTTTTATTTTACTTCACTCATCTAGTGAAGTGTTGGTCATATGCATCTGGAATGAAGTCATTTTAGTCTGAAAAGCCTAGACTTCTTTGATGAAAAAACTCGAGAAAAGTGAAATTTTTACAATTCCTAAAGCTTACATATGCCTGAATCACTGAATCACCAAAGAATGATTAGACCATTCAGTTATTTAATTAAATTACTAACTGTTACATGATTCGTTGAAGGAACTACACCAATCAGAGTTTAGATTGGCACCGATGGAGTATTTTTCATTAAATGTATGCGCATACAGACACGGTATGGTGATTAATATGCTTATGTCATATGTAGAATGATTTTTTATGATTGAATAAACAGAGAGTAAACTATGCATATATTTCATCTGTTTCGACCTACTGCCATCGACCTATTGATTAAAAATGACCGCAGAATTCGCACATTTACGAATTAGTTAACTTGAGTTGTCTACTTCACTGTATTTGTTAGTTTCTTTCTGTGTTCATTGTCGCGTGTGTGCTGCTTGTTTTTGCATAACCACCTGTTTGAGTGTATCCATGTCTGTGTGTATGACCTCTGTGCTTTTCAGCTTATAAGTCAAAGGAGATTGAATCACTTTGCTTTTAGATTGAATGATTGTTGCTGTGTATGCGTGTGTGTGTATGTGTGTGAATTTTTGTCATTTGATACTCTGTGTGTGTGTGTGTGTGAGTGTATTTGTATGTGTTGCTGTGATATAGGAAGTGGAGTGTATCAAGTATCAAAACTACGACTGGCATTCAAAATTCATACGTGATGAAGTTTGCGAATAAATAAAACAATTCAGGCTACACAGAAGGTAAGTTCAATATTTTTTAAGCTGAATTGATCATTTAAAAAAATATGTAATCTATTTGTATGTAAGCACAGAATTTTGGTCGACAGTGAGATTAAACACCACAGTTTTCTAGTATCGCTTGCTTTCTAGGCTGAACAGCAGTTCATAAACTCTGCACGCATTTACACTAAATGTAGCGCAGTACCCTTCTTCTCGAAATCTGAGGTAGTAGAATTCGAAGTAATAGCTAAATTCTGCTCAAGGTAGCATACTGAAACAAATCTTTAGGTATCTTCTCGACATGTCTGTGAAAAAACAACCAACTGCAGGATATCCTAGTTTCCGACCGGTCGGATTTTACAAAAAGCCTTCCAGTTAGGTCCAGTTTTACGGGAAAAATGGCACGAGTTGAAATAGGACTTGAGTAACTCATTTTTCAACCAGACAGTTTACTTCAGACTATCACAGCATTAGTTTGTGAAGTTTTCGAACTTTTTCAGTGGTCTAAAGTCATATCCAGTCATGTATCTAAATGCTTAAACGTGCACTTTTGTTTTTATAAATTATACACCAGTCCTTATTTGTTCCAGGAAGGTCTGGTTGTTTTGCTTAACAGTATCCTGGCAAAGTAATAGACTAAAGATGATGGACTGACTTGTTCATAAGTATTATTCACTGCATATTATTTAGGTTGACTTTCTCAAATCAGGCTATTGATAACAGCCAGTGTCTAACGTCCCCTTATATACCGTCCTATAGATAGAAAGTGATAGGATATTAAATCGAGTTTACTCGAGTGACTTCATAAATTCATCATCTCCTACCAAAAAACATACATACAACTTGTATTCATTATCTCTTTAAGCGGTTTATATCTACCTTTGTTGCATCATTATTATTTTTAAAGTGAAGGAATTTTGTAATTGATTGTAACATAACTCATCAAAAACTGAAGGGCTTTCTCATCTCGTTGGCCGTCAGTGGGTAACGCATATGCCTATTTATTCCTTAATGTGCAGCCTTAATAGAAGTCTCTCAAAAAGTTTTGAGCTCAATGGCCTGAATAGCCAAAGTAGAGGAAAATCCTCTGGCTCCAACACTTAGTGACATAGGTTGGAATCACCGAGAAAATACCGGTTTCCTAATTATTGCAAGCATGCCTAGCTACTGGGTGCCAACAGGCACGAAACACTAGTCTAGGGTTTCCTATCGATTGAATCCTAACATATGACTGAGAAATTTTTCCTCTTGGCATGAAACAGCTAGTCATATTTTCCTCTGGGATGAAATATATACTGATGAGCATGTTAAAGCACTGGATCACTGTTCATTTACTTAAGATTTTATGACTTGAGACAAGATATGATGTATTCAGACAAGTTTGTATTTTTAAACATCAGTTTACACTTTAGACTCAATAAGTCGTATAATTTAAAACTATCTTTTTCCTTTATATGCTCAGGAAACAGTAGTGTAAACTGCTGTACGGAGTAAACGCCGGCAGAAATAGTGTACGAAAAAGATTTGTAAATGGTTTTTAGCACAAGCCGGCCTCAGGTGCATAAACACTGATAATTTGGGAAAGATTGTAAAGTTGCTTCATTGCATTTTGAAACTGTTTAGCAGCCCTAATATAGAATAACTTTGAAGCAGAAACTCACACCTTCAACAAGGAGCACGTCATCACTTCGTCACTGGATAAAATTATCCATATTCTGTTAGTTTCGGATAAAATGCAATTTCACTTTATCTGTTTGACTGACTGATGAGTCATTCAGTTGAAAAGCGCTATTTAATGCTCACAAACATATCAGAGTAACTATAAATGAGATATGATTTCTTATTCTTAGGTTAGAGAACCAGCAGAACTTGAAATTAATATTTGAGCATACTTATTTATTAGGAGGAAAACTCTATTACTACTTGTTGATAAACCTGTAATCATCCGTTGTTATACTGGGTCGAACTTTTCGACCTCCGTTAGTATATGGGGTTCTATGCGGATCCCTCGACATTGTTTGGATATTTGCTATTCGGCATTCGAAGCGATGAGTGCGATGTTTAAGTCTCACTGGGAAAGAAACCCACTGGTTTGTTGGTAAGTGAGGCTTATGAGTCCCAAGTAGGACGAAACATGCTTCCTGGATTCTTCTGCTAGCCGCAACTAAATAAGTTATAAGAAAACTCAGTTGTTTAAGAAATCTCCTTCAACCTTATAAGTGAGATAAGTAAACCTATATTATTCTATTGAAATAAGTCATACAAATAGAACACATAGCTAGTTGAGATCATTTGTATAATAAGGTTGAATGAAGTGAATTAGGTTGGTAAACATCGATGAGGGAAATAAGAGTGCGAAAAGCTCATTTTTGGTTATGTATGGAGTAAAGAATATTATTCAGTAGAGTGAGATATGAATTAACATCGTCAAGTGGAGAGAAATATACTTAAAAATTCTGTGAAGTGAAAAACCAAATACATGAAGCTGTAATAATGCATAATTTGTCTCAGAAATTCGGAGAAGTTTGTGACTTCTTTAAAAATGCACATTGGAATATTGGAATCACAAACTTCACATTCCCTAATTGTGTGTTTTCTTTAGTGTGACTTAAGACAATAGATTTTAGAGGCACCTATGATTTGATGGAAGCTCTTTGCTCCATTGTTAGTGGAACCAAGTATGCAGCACTTTTCAGGATTCTTTATCCTAGATGAAACAATTGTCTTGACTATGAGAAATATTCCCATTAGGACATGAAACAAGAACAAGTAATTCAATGAAGAGTGTCTTTTCAACAACTTCGTTCCTAAAGCCATACAACCTTAAATTTAATAGTGAAAAGTAGTTTGAAAAACGTGGCAAAAACCCGGTAGTCGCTGGTTTGAATCCGGCCAGGGTCCAGATTCTCATTCAGTCTTCAATCATCACCCAGTGTAAACAAAATTAGTGTCAGTAAATGAGCTGTCATTAAAACCAACAACTGTGAAGAATGATGAGGAATTAATCAAAGTGTAAGAGGAGTAAGATTATTGAGTTTAGATAAGAAGGTGGGTAACACGACAAAATATTTGTGTGATAACAAAGGGCATAAAGTCAAAAGCCACCGGTGAATTGCGTAACAATTGAACAGTGTAGGAAGTAATTTCAAATACTGAAAGTTAAGGCCATGAACGAAAAAGAGCTTGAACAATTTTCTTTTGTGTTCAAAGCCTAGATCTCTCTCTTATAGATTGCAAGGGCTTTGGAAATGCACAGAATACGATGATATGCAGCCTTTTGTAGGTTTTTTCCCAACTTGATAAATTATTTTTGAATTAGAAGGCTCTTGACAGTGAGTGACACATTTTAACGAAGTGTTCAATTATGGCACTCCTAATCGATCCACTGTTACTTCTTTGTAACCACGTGGGATACTGTTCTTGGATAACTCTCAGATCGAACATCCTATATACCCGGGTACACAAGAGAAGGCAAACTGATGCACGTAAATGAAGTGGTCGGATAAGGAGCTTTCTCCTTCAGGTTGTTAGAAAAAACTGGATATCTGGAGGATGCTAGCCTCAATGCTGATATGAAGATTTTTCTTTTTCGAGAGTTTGTTCTCGTAATCCTTACACTGTCAACCGAAGAATCAATTTTAAAACTGAGATCAATATAAAACATCTTTCTGGGTACGGTGGAGGGGTTCTCTCTTCGAGATTTCTGGTTGAAACTTTTGTCAATTAGTTACGGTAGGAATACGTTTCCAATCGTAGTGTCTCTTCGAACAGAAATTCCCTCTTCCAGCACATATGATTAAATTTCGTCTGCTACTGATAGTCACTTGAACATTCCAGAACGGTTTTCCGTAAATTGATCTTCTAACGTTTCATCAGCTTTTTTTATCAGCTCTGAATCAAAAAAGTGGATCTTTGATCCATTTTCTACCTCAAGAGTGAATCTACTTGCTGAGTGGCACCTAGTGACTATTTGTAGTATGTGATTCAAGCCACATTAGTTATTCCAAATAACAAAAGTATCGTCCACATACCTTTCCTACAGTTGAAAACCATTGATCATTAGCTTCAAGAGTCTGTTCTCCAAACTGACTATAGAGTCTAATAGTTGTAGATCTAGTAAAGATTCCACGGCGATGCCATCTTTTTGTTGATATATCACGTCATTAAAGATGAATTGAACACTAACTGGGCTTCTCAGTAAAAATTTCTTGAGGGTATTCTTGAATTTCTTGGTTCTTGTTACTTCTTCAAACAAAGTTCGATGCCTAGTGAAAAGTTTACGGGATTTAATAGATTCCCTTTCAAATATAGCCTACTTGTATAATAAAGCAAATGACGTTTTAAGAGGTTTACATAAAACATAGTTGTGATGAATCATTTTTTAAAAGTGACAGTCATATATATATATATATATATATATATATATATATATGCATAGATTCAAGCAAACTGTCAAATAATTTTGTGATTCACTTGTCTAAATATGATGTCAAAAGGACCAAAATAACCAGAACTAGAATTCAGTATTTCTACAATTAAAGGATAATCGATTGACCAGTGTGCTTAGCTCAATTTAGCTAGATGGTCAGAATGGTTTTACACTGCCAAAGTTGTAAATCGAAAATTAATCTATCTTTCTGCACCGATCACATGGACTTATTGATTTTTAATCTATTTAACTAAGGACAAATTTAGCATATAATTTGTATCTCCTGTTTTAAAGCATAACTTTGCTTCATTTCTGTCTTTAGTCTGTTTAAAAATTGCATAAATAAAGCTACAAATGTTTGTTTCTAGGTTTTAGACTTTTATGTATCATATTTTATTGACTATATTTCAGAAGTATCTAATTGAAGTGTTTCTAATAGAATACACAACAGACTAGTTTAGTGGGTAGCTAAAAGTACTTAGTGTGGCATACAAATAACTTGGCTTTGTGTTTATTTTCATCCGTCAATAAAGCCTGTCTTCAAATTTTAGGAAATGTATTTACAAATCCATGGTGAGTAGCACCGCAACGATAAGTTTTATGCACGTTATATTCAGTACATAGCTAATAGACAAACTTCAAATACCATTGTGTATAAGAGCTGATGTTGATGAGTACTTGTCGTTTACTTTACGTTCAGCAAAAGTGACCACTTGAAGCCTGACATAAGGTTGGAGAATAATCACACAGCACCATTAATCACCAACATGTGAGAATTAGTAGGCGTTAAGTTCTGACCAATTGGCCCCTTTTGTTCACTGGAAGACCTTAGGGTCTCTAATCAGTTCATAGCACATAAAAAGAGGCTAGACGTCTAGACAAAACATTCTTAGAATGATAGTGACTTTATGCGGCTATCAGAGTGATATCAGTTTACAGCAAATAATGCTTTCACATTTAAAAAGGGTATTTATTATCTGCCACGCTGCTGTCCATCAGTTTAACTGAAGAAGGATTTGACTTGCGTTTGAAGTATAACACTTTAGTCAATTGCATGGTCAAGTGAAAAGACTTTCCTGTCTTCTCATTCCAGTAGTTATCTTAAATTGGCGGTGGTTAGATTTTAACTGATAAAACACGATTCGTATTTATTGTTATTGATATGAACAAATGAAGTGAATGATCTGTTGACAGAGAGATGATGAAATAAATATTCAGATATATGGCCTATTGAAGACGAAAATACCTTTGGATGAAACAGGCTAATATCTTTTAATCATATTATATCCGATAAGATGCAGGATACGCATACACATCCAGCATTATCACGAATCTGCCCGATGCTTAAACGGATGTACTTTGCCAAATTGTTTTATTGCAAAACAGCATCATTTGTGATGAACATTATTATTATTATTCTTATTTGTCCCTTGGGTTCCTAATGGAACATAGGGCTTCAGTAGCACGTCTGTAGTGCACTCTCTTCACTGAAATCTTTTGAACCTGGTTCCACGACAGCCAAGAAACTCTCATTTCTTCCTCACACGATCTCCTCCATGTCACCTGCACCTCGGACGCCCAACTCGTCGCTTCCCATCTGGGTTCCACTCGAGGGCCTGACCTGGCACGTGATGTTACCAGTCTGTCTTCTCAGTGTATGCCCAATCCATCTTCACTTCCTTCTGCATAATTGTTGAGCGATAGGTTCTTGGTTGGTTCGTTGGAAGAGTTCCTTGTTGCTTATTCTTATTATTCTGGCCATCTGATTTTCAGTAACGAGCCAACATAGGCCGTTTTTGATGAGTGTCTGTAGTTTGTTGGAAATCCGTTTCGTAACGCACCAAGTCTCTTAGCCATACAGAAGCACTGACTTGACGTTGGTATTGAAAATGCGGATGTTGTTCACGCTTTATTCTGAGTGCAGAAGATCTCCACACTGGTTTTAGGTTAATGAACACCTGTCTTGCTTTCCCGATCCTGGCTGGCTTTGACGTCTTCGTCTGTGCCACCGCCACCTGTAGTTGAAACAGTGCTGCCTAGATAGTTGAAGGGGTCTACTTCCTTTAAGTTTCTCTCGTTGATGATGATCGGAGCTTGTTTTTGTTGTTGTTGCTGGTAGTGTTGGATGTGTATCTTCATCACCTCCGTCTTCTCTATATTGACTTGAAGTTCAGTCTTCGCTGCCCTGCCTCTTCTGTCAACTTGTTGGTTTTCGCCTGTAGATCGTCAAGTTTGTGCGACATCAGACATAATCATTGGCGAAATCCGAATCTTCTGGGATCTTTTCTCTTGTCCTTTTCTCACAGCTCCTCACTGTTTGTTGCCTGATCCAGTCCACTACAAACAGGAATATCATGGGTTATAGTAGGCAGCCTTGTTTCACTCCTGTCTCCTGTCTTCACTTCAAAGGCATCATTGAGCTTTCCACTGTGGATCCCTTCGCATGTAGCATCATCCAGCATGCGGGTGTTGAATGAAGTCAGGAAAGGTTTGTGGCACCAAAACCGTAGTGTTGGCTCAGCTGCCTGTCAAAATACTTGTCGGTCGACGCTGTCGAAAGCCTTTTCAAAGTTGATGAAGTTGAGGTAGATGGTTGACTGGACTGGCATTCTATACTCTGTTCTATGATGATGCGTAGTGTATGTAGCGTTGCGATTTGGTCTGCACATGATTTGTACTTCCTGAATGCAGCCTGTTTCTGTTGTAGTTTTGAATTGAGTGCATGCTTTAGTCTTTCTAGGATGATGTGGCTTAATATTTAGCTTGCTTTGGGTGGACAGGGAGAGGAGCGTGATTCCGTGCCAGTTCTTGCAAACACTTAGGTCGTCCTTCTTCGGGAGTTTGACAAGATAACCCTTCTTCCAATCGACAGGTACCTTCCCTTCCTTCCACACCTTCTGCAATAGTGTTGTGATGTGAGCATGTCCGCTGTTGTTTCTACGTTCGCTTTCAGTGCTTCTGGCACGATTCCATCCAGTGTTGCTGCTTTCCCACATTTCATTAGCTTTATGGGGTTCAGGACTTCGACTTTTGTTGGAGGATTTGTGTTGAGTTGTAGGTTTGTGGCTGCAGATGGTATTTCTGGACGAAGCTGAGGTGGCGGTGGTGGTGGTGGTGGTGGTCGATTCAAGAGCTTTTCGAAGTGATCGGCCCATCGTTTCGTTTGTTTGTCTTCTTTCGTAATTAAATTCCCTTCTTCATCTTTTATTGTTTTCGTGTATGTTGACCTCTTCCCTCCCAGATAGGAACCTGGTTATTTGATACAATGTTGTCAGGTTTCTGTTTTTTCAACCTGCAGCCTGTTCTGCTTCTTGCGATAACCATATCATCTGAAACTAACTGGTATAGCATTTTGATAAAATTCATATCCACGATTTCAGGAAAGAAAGTTATGTCAAACATCCATGTCTAAGTAGCAGCCATCTCTGCTCTACCCTGTGAGACATGGTCTTCGGAAGCAGAATATAGACGCGGTTTGCAGGGTTTTTCCATAGCTCTTTTTGTAACATTGCTTGTGTCTGGTGGAACCATAATGTGAACTATATTTAGGTTATGTAAAGAGTATCAAGTGAGGAAGGGAAAACCTGTTTACTCCTATGAACTTTTGTCTACCTTTCTACCATTCTTTTGTTGCCACTTCCTCTATATGTGCAATTATTTACTTGAGAGGATGTCTGTATATGGTTCTTCGTTAAATCATCTGTCAGATTGGATTTCACATGAGTAAACCTTTCTGGATGAGTCATTAGAGTAAGCAGCTTCCTACGATATAATGCTGGTGTCATCTATTATATAACCTGAAATAGGTAATTTTATCGTACAGCTATATTTTAAAAAATCATACTAATTCAACAAATTGTTTGTATTTTCGACCACTGAAGTCAAACTGGGATCTGTTTAGCAACCGCTTCAACTTTATTCATTATACCCTTACAGTATACTTCATCAGTTCTGTTCTGCGTCAAACTTTATGCAGATTGTAATATGGAAAATTTTATGCATTATGAGTATGCAGTAGTTCTCGTTTTCAGCCATATTTCCTCTAAACCCCTTTAAATTTATTTTTTAATATGTTTTACAGTTTTATCCAAGCCAATAAACAATTGTCTCTTTGAATATGATTGCATTTCAGAGTGTAGGTAATACGAAATGCACAAATAAACAAATGACTTTGAAAAACAAATACTTTTTGTTTATTTTATTTTAAAATCATGATATAATCATTTTGGTATTAAGTAATTATTCGAAATCCACTGTTTTTGTTTGTTATTTTTATTTGGGTGGAACACAGTGCACAAATATCTTCTCTAACTTAACAAAAAGATCATAACTGACAGTTTGGTGATACATTTTCCGTTAAAATGATTAAGTTGATAAAAATACTTGTAAGTTATCCTAATGTTTGTCGTTTTCACTCTACAATCACTATAGAAACTTGAATATAAATTGTAGGTAAGATAAAGCTTTTATGCTGTTCGTTTACTTTCAATGATTCATTCGAAATCCTCGTTCTTCCATTAGTCGTTTAGATTTAATGTATTGTTCTGTTCTATACAGGCAGCTAGTGAGTATTTTGAATTCAGATGTATTAATTTCTCCAGTTAGTGGACTTACTGATATATATATATATATATATATATATATATATGCAAACGTATGATAGTAATACTGATCCACGTTGCTTCGTTATCCGTTTTTGGCTGCAGGTTATCAAATTTTGCCGTTATTTTATTTAGGAGCATGATTATATCAAAATATACGAATTCTTATCCAATGTAAATAAATCAGACTGAATAAAATGGATGGTAAAAAAACAGGTGAAATATGCAAATAAACTGTCACCAGCTACCTAGAGAATGCAAGTATTTGTTAGTATCCACAATCGTTTATTGTTTTAGAACTAACAAAGTGAAACTCATGAGGGAAATATTTTTTCACTGAGAATATTTACTACAGTATTTATCTCTTCCATTTGGAGTTGATCAGGGAAAGTCATTCTAGAAGGCATCTAGGCTGGGATATAGATGTATGTAAGACATACCAACATAATGCTTGTTCCATTCATCAATTTATCTGCTCTTTAGCACATGAATTATATTGCTTACAAACTCATTCTAGAAGTTGAATATTCATAAATATAAACTGTGAATGACTGTTGAGTAAAAAGTTGAGTTTTCTTTCGGTTGATCACCAAAGTACGTAGTCGGATGATAATGGCTTTAAAGAATGGAAGCAAACAATTATTGTATAGTGTTGAATAATGATACAAATTAGGGAATTTACTAAAGATCGAGGATAGTATGTTGTTGTACTGGGTACTTTTAACTCTGATGTTGAATGGTTGAAGGGAAGACAGACGAAATCGTTATAGGACCTAGCATTACTGCGTAATGGTCCAAGTTACCACACCTCAGATATCAATACATCAAGCGAGAACCCATAAAAGTGACAGGTAAAAAAACTACGAAGAAGGTAGTCGAAAGTGATAGAAAGTCATCAAAAGAGAACAATGAGGAAGGAGAACACACTGAAATCCAATCTGTCAGTTACGATGATGGTAATGTGTAGATACAGCTGCGCAACTGAGGAGGATTTTGAGCCCCACCATATAGGCGAGACTCTGTGGTACGCGTACCCTAAATTTACTAAAGATTTTATTGTGATGAAGTCAATCTCTTTCAAGTCAGACAACAATAGGGAGACCTCTATAAATACGTGTTTGATAAAGTTGAATAAGAAGGATAGATCGGATATCCTTGATGGGTACCACGCATCGGCATATACAATTCATCTGATAACTCGCCATAGTTTGAAAACAGTTGTCAAGAAAACTTTGAACCGGGCACTTTGCTCGTTGACACTAATCAGCAAGGCCTACCTTTAGCCTCAAGCAAACCAATATTTCCTTGGAGATCTAATCGCACATCAACCAGAGCTGAATTCAGACAGGTTACCACAACAGACTGGGCAGCAATTAACAGCCAGTAATACTAGATTATTTGACTGGTTACTTTCCAGGGACCAATGCATGTACTTTCAACTCTAACTAATGGTTCATCTGGGACATTTTGGTTGTGTGTGGTGTACATCTATGAACCTTTAGATCAGAAGATAAGTTTTCTGAAGAAGTCTACTAGGATGTAAGCAAGTATCATTTTCTGACGGGGTATTTTATGAATCTGTGAGATTGTTACGTTCTTGACATTTTGGATGTGATAACAATCAATAGTTATTGGAAACAGTGTACGCGAAGAAACGATTAATACAAATTTCGCTTTATGTTTGATACTATTTTAATTTCAAGGATTTATAATGTTTGAGATATTCTTCATCTAGAGTACAAAATGATACTTATCTCGGAATTTCTTTGTTTCGCAAGAAGGAACAACAAGAGTCTAATAAAGCTCAACTGACGAGATTGAAAATGCAGTTAATATTGCCTTCTTATACACATGAAAATCCTTATGCCTTCCAAGTTGATTCATTCTAACACTATCTCTCACTGAGTGAGGGTAAAAAACTTTTATTTGTATACTTTTTGGCGAGTGGTTGTGTAAACAGTTTGTGCCAATGAAAACTGTAGTCCGCCCGTGGTCCAAATAGATAAAAAAAGCACAGTTACCCAAAAAACTCTTTTCCTATAGCTGTATATACTGTGGTTATGGTTCACATGGTCAGAATACAGTAGTTCAGAAACAGTTATCAAATACAAACACAGTTTCGTGGACAAAAGTATTTATATGTTGAGAAGCAGAAAATACATCCATAAGTATATGGTAACAATCAGAAAGTCTAATATTGGCATGTTTTATCCTTCGAATGATCTAGTTAACGCGCAGACAGTAAGTATAGGTTTAAAAGGCAGGAAATTACTCAAATTAATATTTCAAAATACTCATATAATATAGTTTGAGGTATATGGGGATTTTATTCCCAAGGTTTTATTCATCACGGAAAGACATCATTTGGAGAACCAGTCAAAACAGGGGAGCACTGGGGAGGTGTTTTGTCCTAGTATGGGACTTTTTAGCTGGACGCATCCCGCCATCTCACCACCGCACTGCTGAGGAGTCTAGTACAAGGATGAAACAGCTATTCAATGTCCCCGGGTTTTCGATGATTTTCAAAATGGTGTCAGTCGGTGAGCGATTTAATCTTAAAAATTATTATCTAAAATTATGCACACATACTGTCACTTGGTAGTAAAATTTGCTAGAGTCACTTGCACGTGATCTCTTGCATTCTGGTTTACTCTCTACACTTTCCTGAAAAGCAATCTAAAATTGTCCATCCAAATTTGGTTACTGGTAAAATCCTAAAGTAACGCGAGCATTAGGTGGTATATGAACCCAGTCAAGTGACGAGTTATAAGTAGGAAGAAGCATGTATTTTAGTGTAGTAAGTAAGTCGGAAGGAAGCCCTGCCAGATAGAGGCTTCATACCCATGAGCACTCATCACCACAGTGTACAGGCAATCGCAATGAAACTCATGTTCCCTCGGTTACCCTTGGTTTTCTCATTGTTACAAGCAGGCCTTATTGTTGAACGCCAGCAACCATAAAATCTGGGGCTTCTTATAAATAAATTCCTAACAAGTAACATCAAATTACTGTGCACTGAAGTGTTGCTCCACTTCACTTACGGGTCGTATTACAATCTTGATCGATAGACATAGATCAGTGCTAAGCATTAAGGACTGGATAATCACACTGGGTACTCACTAGTGACCAGTTTATGCAGAAACATATGTGGTAACTGCAGCTCACCACATTAAGAAGTGCGAATGTATTTCAGGTACACACTTTCACATAGTACTGTCAGTAATAATATTCAGATTTAACTCCGTTATTAAACTTAAAAATATGTGAAACTATCTGTATGACAATGTTTCACATGAATTATATGTACATATATTCTTCTTCCTTATTTACACGAATATTTTTTCGTTCAAATGAATCTTTTGTGAATATATGAACAGTATCTTCGCCTACTAATTACAGTCGTATACCAGACGTTAGCATACAGTAGATATTGAGATTTCATTCACCAATTAATTGATGAAGGTTGTAGCACCAAAATTTTAGGAAATGTACAATATCAAAATAGAATATAGTACAATTACTAGATATATCACGAAGTTCGAATAGAATGTAGGTGTAATTTTTTCATCACTCTCAATTATCAGTATGAAGTGAAGTTTTACACGTGTATCTAGCTGTACTATTTACATTAATTTCCCAGGTAATATTCATGTGACTGAAGTAAAACCTTATGTATCTTTCCTGCACTGGGAGTATAATTGATTTACCAACTTTCTTTTTTCTAATGTAAGTTCATCAACACTTTCTGTAGTTAACCACGAGTTGAGATACCAGAATATGCACAGGAATGTTTATATCGTTAGGCGCATTAGTCTAGTTCAATTTACGGACAAATAAAAAGGAATCCTTAACAGTGGTCTGCATTATAAATGGATTTATAAGTTATTTAAAACCTGAATTAAATCTCCCTTAGTAACTTTAGTCACATGGCATAAACTTTATTCATAATTAATTAAGCCTGAAATTTATGCACCGTTTACATCATTAAAACGTCTTAGTCATTGAATATAATAAAATTGAAGCGAAATACGAAAATCTATTTCGTTCGTTTCTTTCAATCTACTTATTTTATGCCTGATTCACATGTAACGCCTGATAAAAAAGTCATATAATTAGTACAATCTCTGTCCGCATCTGGTTTAGTTTTCTGCACTATTTCATTCTTAATAATTAGTGAGGAAAGCTCCTATGCTTCAATGTTTATATCCAAAGCAGTCGGATTAGTTGATTAACTATAATCATTTCTAGTGGTTTACCTACAGCAAAGGTTAATGTTGGCCTAGTCAAAACCGAAATCATGTAACAGGCCAAGTTTATAACGTTTGTAAGGACAACTGATAAGTACAGACATTGACAGGAAGCCCATCAACATTACGAACACATGAACCCAGCGCAACTTCTTGAAGTATTCTAGTGTCGTTTAGCACATTTCTGTGGCACTACCCTAACTTGAGTTGACTGTTCAGCTTGCGAAGTGAAGTGCTTTTACACCGTCGGCAAATTTCTAATTAGCCCACATCGAAATGTTCGACAGAACTCGGTTAGCGCATAGGACTGGATAACAATTAATGTATCTAATCCAGTCCAACAGCAGGTCATGCACCTCCGGAATAACTGGGCGGCAAAATCTCAGACTTCTGCAATAAGTGGTTTAGGTTTAAATTTCAGTTGACTTCAAGTTGTGGAAAGGGCTTACTGATGAATGTCAACAAGCAGGAAACCTATATCCAGGAATTCTTAGCAACCACCTCCAACCGTCTAACATAAGTGTCACATGTAGTATGCAAGAAAATGAGTTCTATTTGGAGGCTTGTTAGGGTTTGTCTACTGATTTAAAATTGCTATTTATCATGGACTGACGTCATTTGGAGAAACACTGGTAACCTAGGAGCATTGGACAGCTGTTTCGCCCTAATATGAAACTCATATAACCCGCCAGGGATCGAAAAGGTTGTGCAAGTGTGTCATAGCTCTGGCTGACAGACATAAATGAGCTTACACTTGTAAGTTCATGAAAATATTATGACGGCAAACAATCACTATTGCAGTAAAGAACACAAAAAACGAAGGGTTAACGGGTATTATAGAATGAGAAATATTATGTAAAAGACAAATCCAGATGTCCATTGTGTGATCACTGCTATTATACTTAAGTGCACTAATTTTAGAGTCTTTGAAATAAAATAATTCTAATATTATACGCATCAGTCTGGTCCCAGCTTCTCTAAGAAATTGGTGAAATGCTGTTTGTCAGATCAGTGATTTAGACTAGTTAGCACAAAGGTTTAGGCAGACAACTGTTGTATTAATTTGTGGCACTACCTATAAGAGTAAATTCCTTTAAACAACCAATTTTCGAGCTGTGGATATACTTTAGTTCAGTTGTTGATCAAAGTTGTCTTATTTACTACATAATCGATCTCCTTTCCTTAAAATGTATTTGTTAGTAACTAAATTCAGGTACGCTATCCTGACTTAGATAGAGTTACAGGTTATATTTCATTCGTAGACAGTATCCAGGAGAGACTAGCAAAATACTTAACCTCAGGGAAGAGACTGGAGATTTCCTGCATTACTTCCGGCTGTAATCTTACTTCTGTTTTAGTATTATTCAGAATTATACTTATGCTACTCTCCACTTGTTTGTGAGTTACTGTAAAAGTTACAACAAATTGCAACCAGTGTGCCAACAGATAATCTTTTGTCACTGCCGGTGGTAATAAAGTGTGCTGTATTTCAGAAGTTATGTTTAAATGCGTTCTAAACTAGATTCCTTAGTCTCTTCGTTGCTACATTAATGAGTTAGTTAAGGGTTTCTTCTATAGGAGTGAAGCTAAAAAGTTATACAATTTATGTTATTGTAGTTGTTACACTAGTTTACCTGAACGTTTTGGCCAGACACTGGATATTATTTAGTGATAAAATAATCTGAAGGATAGATAATTGTCCAATAAAAGTAATAAAGGAGTTGCTTTCTAATTAATATCACGCCCTGGATTTATCTGGCAGTTCATTGCAGACTGACCTGTAGATTTTACTGCAGTTAGCAACGTTAAATGAAGGAAAATTTGCAGCAAACTGATGTTAAAACTATGTAGCATCAAGTATCGACTTACAGCATAAGTACAGACTTAAATCATAGGCTTTTCTCATGAAGAATCTATTGATTTTGGAGATAAAAATACTGCTCACTATAGTGAATAATCTCTGAAGAATATCCATCTAACCAATTTCTTTAGTTAGTGAATGTTAAGTATTTTTATTGCATACAATCGGCGAACGATTTATATGTACGAATGCATAGTTGTGATAATGAATTCTATACTGCTGGTTAGGGGATGCATCCTAGACTAAGATCGCTTAGGAATTACTGTTTGTTTGACAGATATGTTCCTTCGTTTTTAAATTTGTAAATGTTACTGACGTTGTTATCTATCCGTGATACACAGATTCTCATCCAGATAGTTACTCTATTTTATGTGACGTCAAAGAAGTCTTTTTTCTTATGTATCACCAAATTGACTAGTTTATTTAACTCTAAAATTAATATCGCTTAAAGGATAGTATTTTGATATTTCAGGTGAATTTTATTAACTGTAGACAACATTCAAAATTTGTCAGTTCAGCAATTTTTGTATTTTGACTCGAGGGACTCATTTCAGAAAAACTCCCACTTATTACTAGGTTTACAAGTGAATTCAAGACGCGAAGGAATAACAATGATTTGTTTCTCAAAAATATGGGTTGTTCTCATGATAAACATTTTTGAAAAGTCAATCATTTAATATTATATGGAATTGTTTATTTTAGTCTTGTTTTAATTGCAATCATTTCATCTTTTCACTTCTCCTCTGCTTTCAGCGATAATGAACTAGCTACTGGAATATATCCGTATATTTTGCCACTTTCTATTTTTAATACGTCGAAACTTCCAAAGTGCCAAATGTTTATTAACTCATTATGCTTACTGAATATAATAATCCCTGCATCTTTATGTCTTATGGGAAGTCCACCAATAAATTTGCCTCCATGTCTCAATTCTGGGACGAGAACTACTATTAATGAACGATATGGGTAAGTTGCAAGGTTGAATAGTTTCTTTTATTTTTGTGAGCTGTACAAATTTAGACAGTTATAGTTTGATGAGAACCTGCTTTGAGATTCTTGTTGGATTGATGAAGAAAGATTCAATTCATGCTGTTTTATACATAATAGTAACCATTCTTTTTCAAAGTAGCCTTTATAAGAGGTCTTTGGAGATGAGGAAATGGTGTGCAAATATTTGCACCATATTCTGAGTCATTTAACCCTGAGGTTTGTATGCATTATGACTTGCTATGTGTTTCGCGAACACTGATTCATAGTGTTTGTATTTACAAACCGTTAGTGAACTCTCAATTGAGTGAAGGTAGTTGCAAACAAACTTTCTTTAGGTATATTTACCATGAATTTAATATATTGGATAGTTTTAAGTGAGGCATCCAGTGTTGCTCTAACCTCATGGTCAACAATCATTCATACTGTCAACTGAATAGAATGAGTCAGTAATGATTCTTCATCCTCAAAAGTAGAAAACACTCAAGATTTCCATTTTAATAGTTTTTACTTCATCATTCTAAACGAAAAGTTGTGATAATGGACATATAAATACAACCGTCAGTGTGTGAAAAGAGCTGATAAATGCTTATCTCCCTTTGAATTTAATTTACTTGGGAGTGGCTAGTAGTTAAATCCGGGACGCGCACGTCGTTCTTTTTGGGACTTATAAGCTGAAGGTACTTGCATTCAGGTTAGTGATGGTGTTCTCACTAAGACTCAGAACCTATCACTTAAAAGGCCAGAGCACTATCCACTGGGCTGTTGAGTTACTCTTTGTGCAAGGGGTATCCTTTGTTACTAGTAATTTCCCGTTGCTTTAAAAGCTTAGTGATGTAATCTTATCTGTTACTTGACATACTGAGCGCATATTATTGGTAGTAATAGATTATCCTATCACAGTCATATCAAAATCAGAAAAACTACTGTAATGTGAAGTCACATTCTAGCATAGTGAAAAAATTCTATGATTATGACAGTTTTTTTTATTTCAGAAAGCTACATTCAATCGCTGTTTTTAAGTTTGAGTGTACAAACAATCGCTACAAACTACATTTACAGCTGAGGATTCATTATAAATGGTCAGTAATCTGTAGACAGCTGAAATAGGTACGATATACAGACATTAGATATCTGGAAATAATCTGTAAGTCATGTTAAAGGCGTATCTCTAACCTTGAGAAATTAACTACTTTGCAGATTCGAACCTGCATAACTCAGGGCTGAGGTCGTAAACACTCACCTGCAGGACTAGATTATGTCCAGCAAAAAGCAAATATCGGATTATTAAGTCATATATATATATATATATATATATATATATATATATTTATATATCCATATAAGTGTCACTGATGCTGGTGTCTTCTGTAATGGTCTCTGTTCAGTCGTTACATACGAGCTACAGCTACCTTGTTAGGAAATGTTATTACCTACTGGAAATTGAATAAAATGTTTTAAAATTTGTATGAATTTTTATTTGCAGTGCTTATAAACCTCCTATTTTATCACAGTTTCAGAAGTTTAGTGGTCCATTTGCAGAATCTTTTTGTCTAGGCGTAAAAACGTACTCACACTTTATCCTATATTATTATCCCTTGGAGGAGTAAAGATATAACTTCCGGTCTCTTTCATCTTATCTTTGTTTAGATATGTTGGTGACTGTTTTGGAAAGTTGATTTGAGCAATAGGAATCGGTTTCATTTACTCCTCTTCCAGTTGTTTAATCTTTATTCCTAGAGTGTCGATCTGCTTACGATTATGTAGAATTATAAGTGTAATTGGGCCAAAAGTTCCTTTGTGATAGTTTCTAGACTTTTTCATGTGTGTATATTAGAAGCAATCTTCCCACCCTACAAATATCTGTGCTATAATAGTCACAGATAAGTGACAGGATATTACTGACATATACGTTATGAAACCTTTAAAATATTTTATTGATGGAAGGCATTTGATGAAATTTATGACACTTCAGAATTTATGATATTTACTGCTTAATACAATCATTAGTAAGGCCATCAATATCTTTCTTTATTCATACCTTAGAATCTCGTTATTTTCTGTGTGAATTCATGCGTAGTAATGCACACCAACTAGTTTCTAAACTGAGATATTTCATGTCTGTGTGACAAATCCTCTGAGAAAAAATTTTCTTCATTTAACACCACAACAAACGTCATGACAACTTATTTTTATGCGTCAGCTTATGATGAAAAACAAGGTCAATAAAAGTTTGAGTTTTCTTTTAAGCAACAATACACTTCAGAAGAAGGCTTTCAGGATCTCTTGTAACCTATACAAGTTGTTTTATAAACTATAAAGTAGGATAAAAGTCGTTTTGTAAATAAAGTAGTGGAGTATGTATCGCAGAGGTGAGCTACGAAATCGTGTCCTTTGTATCCACATAACTGTAAAACTAAAGGGAGTATACACCTAACTTTAAAATCTTTTGACCTCCTCATAACATCTAGACACATTTTAGAAGTATTATTCATCATGGACTGACATCAGTTGGGGAACCATTAAAAATCTGGGAGCAATGGACAGCTGTTTCGTCCTAGTGTGTGAATCCCCAGCAGTAAGCACCCACGACCCGGCTAAGGATCGAACTCAGGACCTTCAGGTTTCGTGACGAAAGCGTTAACCATTCAGTCAATGGGTCGGTTTCCAGTGGTTCACAACTTATTTTTCTGTAGCTTCTACTTGAGTCTATGGAACTTACTCATAATGATTCGATGTAAGCCATTTTCAAGTTTACGGTTCTCATTTATAGGATCTTTCTATAGTGAAATGTTGGCATACGTATGTAATGAACAGGGGTTTGTAGGTTTTCGTATATTTTGTGAGTACGTTGTTTCAGCGGAATAAGAAAATCTTGAAAGAGAAGGAAGAAGAGATAAATATAAGCCAACGACTAAACAAGCACAGAGAATTGATTTCTATTTATTAATAAAAGACAACTTAAGTGAACTAATAAATCATATGAAGATGAGATAATGTGGATATCAGAAACAGTTTGTGCTGATGATATCTAGAACAAAAATGAAAGCTTCACGATTAAATAATCCGGCTCAGAGAACACAACATCGTCAAAGTTTGTCTTTTAATTTCACAGAAACATAAAACAATGGTTTAAGTTCTTTAAACTGTTGAAAGAGTTATATTTCCATATCAGAATGCACTTAGCATGGTATTCTAGTGTGATAACCAACACTTGGCCTTAATTCGTTTGAGATACTAAATAAGCTTATGGTTAACTTTATATTTTCTTCTTCTTGAGAGTTCATCGGCAGATTTCTAAACTAATTACAGTGTAGATTACACGACTTTAAAACATTTGAAGCATATTAACTAAAAATTCAAATGTAAATCTAATAGATTATCAACTCCTTTTGTACACATTTATTAGTTTCTCATTTACTGGCAATGTAAAAATTTTCTATCTTTCATGAAGTGCCCTATCATAGCTCTCTTTATATTTGATAGTAACTTATTATCAACTAATGTTTACATATTTTTTCATTGTATCAAAAAATACATATTCACAGTGAAGCTAAAGTTTAAACTTTTGAAATAGCTGAGTAGAATAACACATTTACGAAAGTATTTGAAAAGAACAAAGACAATTATGGGTGCAGGATAAAAAGGATCCCTTTCATCTTAGTAGTGTCTTGTCAACTGCCTACAACATAGAATAACAAAATTTATACATTTCTACTGAAAATTTAGCATACTTAAATCTACTGAAAGAAAACAGAACATCGGTAAGTGGTTACAATGGACAAAAACAGTCAAACATTAAAGGCCAATCATAATGGTAGATTCAAAGAGGATTAAGAAGTGGTAACAAGTTGTCACAGTCATATATATAATCCAGTGGAAGTTTTTTTTAATAAGAAATAATGACAAGAGTAATAAACAAAATATTGGGGACTTAACACTATAAAATTATGTGAGTGGGCTCTACGATAAGCTAAATATTATAGGTTAAGCTTAGTTAGATAAAAACATGGGATATGAACGGAATATGGTACAGCTGAGTAAGAGTGAAGAAATAAACATCTGAGGTTGATGAAGGATGATATAGTCAAATGACAGTCAAGACGGGTTACCGAGCTAGACAGAAGTTGACTATAGCCTCTTTATGAACGAATAAGTTAGGTTTGAGACACTTGCTGCTCATAACAATGTTAAATTGACCATGAATGTGAAAATAATGGAAAGTTCAAATTCTCAATACTGTTGTACAATGTAGGGTAGATGGTACGCTCCACAGGTCCATTCATTGAAAGAACACTTCCAAAGGTATATCCTCCTTGAGTTTTAATAGCTTTTGTCCAATTAACTACAGACGCGAATTAGTATAAACCATATTTCACGGCGTTGAAAAGATAGTATAGAAATTTTGAAAACCGTTGAAAGATGCTAACAAGACAATGGGTTACCGCAAGCATTTATCAACATAAATAGAGAAGCGGAAGACAAAATGTCGAATACAGCTACAGTCAGCAAAAAACTTGTATTCATTCGCTTCAGTTTCGAAGGTGATTAAGTTGCAGGAATTATTACCAATATATTGGTTAGGACCCCCTCTGTAACCAGGTTAATCCGTCTGTTCCAAAAATGTTCCATTCGGTCCAGTCAAAAGTCAACACACCGACCATTTTGAGAGCCATTCTTTATGGGCAGATTGATAAAGCTTTATTTAGTAATCCTATACACTTCACTCTTAGTTGAAATAATATTTCTTTTTGGCTAGCGTTTCGGGAACAGTGTATCATTCATAGTCATTGGAAGATACTTTAGACATGGTATTGCACTAGGTGATATACTTAAAAACCAAATGAAATGAAATTATACCCACGTTGTTCGCCAGTGAGGAACTCATGTAGCTGTTAACTCTTTAGTGCTTAGCATCCATCTATCAAGTTTTGCACTGTGGTCAGTGGACAAAGTGACACGACAATGCTATCCGATGTTTTTGGTATTAGGTAGTCGGATTCAGTCTACAGGCTGCCTTTGACCTAGGTTTCATGCATGCTACGGTTGAGTCTCTGACTTCCCTACTGAGTGACGCAGGTTTGAATCACCAGTGGGACATGAGATATACTTTGCTGATGCCCTATCATGAAGTCTGAAACACAAGTAAAGGGCTTCTTGTCGAATAACTCCCGCAATTTAAACACCGAAATGAGATTTTATTCCACTACAGTACCAACGGTTTAGACTTGTATTTCCAAATGCTTAGCTCCCAAGTTATTTATTTTCCTCCTATTTGTTGTGCATCATTTGACAGAATCAAATCATTCCATATCAGCTTGAAATATATTATTGTGTATAGGAATTATTTTCTTGTAAGTCTGTTGTTCTCAGAGCAATTTGAAGTTAAGGACTTAATCAAATTGCACTTTAAAAGTTTAGATTTTATTACAAATATGAATCATTAAGGACTGCTTTTTGTTGATCTAATAAGGATAAACGTTTATACTTAGTTAAAACAATTATTTATATGAGTTTATTGATTGCTAGAAGAGCTACTTCTGAAGCATTAATAAAATGAAATTCAAGTTTAATATTTACAGTTTCCTGTTGTTATAGTTGATCGAAATGATCAACTTCCGATAGCATATGTACTCCAATCTTGGCGCCTCGATATAGCCTAAATATTTGTTATGTTGTAATGAATTATTTTATTCTATTATTTTGATCGTTTTCAAGTTTGGTAGAGCTATGGCAAGGATGAGTAGTTAAATAAATATCTCATTTATTCAAGTAGTTTTTAAGAGGGTTTTTTGAGACGTATAGTCAGTTTGCAAATTATATAACGATTACATTGATATTTTTCAAAAGTCGGTGGTTTTGCAACTGGCCAACTGTGGTGTCTACAAGATTTCCGTTGGAAACTAACCCTAGACGTGTCAGAGATTATCTCTGACACAAAGGCACCATGAACTAGCGGAGCATATTCCTGAAGTTAGAAACAAACTGAGGTTGCCACTTCCATTTTACCAGTGTAACCACAGTTATTTAAATATTGGCTACCTAAACCTAGAGATTAGTCTGAGTGGTTTTTAACTATTCATGTTTTTCATTGGTATATTTCGATGGTATTGATGCATCATCTAACTATTTAATTGTTGACGTATCTTGTCGGTACACTAGATACCGTAACGATCCCACTGGCTAGTATTTTAGAGCTAAATTTATTGTTTGCATATCGTAATAATTCTAATTTCATCACTACTATTCAAACTTAACCTTGCAGTATATCAGTGAAATAAATCTTCTTTTGCTATTTACAGTTGTTCATGTTCAGATTCAAACATGGATAGACAGTGCAAACTACTCTCCGTTAATGTTGCCAATACTCCTATTGAAATCCCTTTCTCTTCTTTTGTTATTAATATAACCAATCAACGAACTGTACATATCGGTTTCCAGTTTATTACTTCAGACAATAGTGGAAATGGAACCTTGCTCACAGTTAGGAATATGGTAAGTTAGTTAAATTGCATAAGATGTAATGAAGCCTACAATTATGATAGTTCTATCTTTGATTGAAGGGTATTTTACTGAAACTAGACTCGTATTAAATATGGGAGTGTAGCATTTCTGATAGACGCTAAGTAAAGGGTGTAAACTTTAAAGACATCGGTGCTTTGTTTCTTGAAGAAGCAATTTACGCCCCACAGAAGTTTCAGGAATTGTTTATGATGACAGGGTTACTGTAAGTTTCACAAGAATTCACACAGATTGCAAAAGAAAATACCGTCCAGAGACATGGAATTCCAGGTCCAGCACCGGATCAATGATCAAAAATGAAATCTTTGAAATATCAGATATTTGAAAAGCTTTGCAATGTGTGGCACTGAATATCATCAGGGCTACTGTTTATTGA
This sequence comes from Heterobilharzia americana, assembly GCA_944470555.2. Taxonomy (NCBI): domain Eukaryota; kingdom Metazoa; phylum Platyhelminthes; class Trematoda; order Strigeidida; family Schistosomatidae; genus Heterobilharzia; species Heterobilharzia americana. The sequence goes on from OX104134.1 coordinate 101,411,399, forward strand.
TTTTCAAGTACTTAACATATAAGTGTTGTTTGTGACTGGATATGGCATGAATTCCATGATACATAATGAAAATTTGATTTTTCAATGAATTATAATTCAGCTTTTGGAAAGAAGTCAGTCCAGTGATCGTATTTAATGATAATGCTGGTTAGGTGAACTGATGAGTCGTTGACTAGCTGAAATACAAAACTGCTTCCAATTTTAAATTCACCAATCAGACTTAAGCCAAACCTAATTAGTTGCCTATGTATTTTTTTCATAAAACACTGAACTGTTTCGCGTGTATACACAGAAAATCTGTGATCATTGATTTACAAATTTATGGTCAGGTAAAAGAATTTTAAGCATTTCTTTTCAAGTTTTTCAAGCATCATTTATGCTCATTGACTAACTGTAATGTCTGTTAATTTTACAATTTGTGTTTATACAGTGAGTGTGGTGCATATACGAAAACAGAAATTAGTGCTTTTCATTGTTAAACTCACTAACTTGCTTTCTTGGAAAAAAAGTTGTGTCATGAAAATGGCAGAGTATGCTATTAGCCTTCTATTAGACCCATTATGAGTAGGAAAAAACACCTGCCTTAAATGAACTTATGAGTTACACGTTAAGTAATAATCACAGACGGGGAACTGTTTAACAGCTTGAATTTAATAATAAACTAAATATATTTCTTATTGTGCCTTAATGATTCGTGTAACGAAATAATCAGAGGCAAGGTTCATTGTCACAGAACTTTAAATTTCACGTGAGTTTTCCACATTCATTCACTATGACTATTCAAACCGTCTGAGGTGAGTGTTCCTATGAGCAATTGGTTTTCACGCCAAAGAAATGTTATACTATTTACTAAGTCTTCTCACTACTGGGGATGAGTTTCGGTATATTCATATTTATTCCGTTGGATAAGGATCCTTTCGCTTTTAGAGATGTTCCATGCTATAGTTTCAACAAGGTTGATCTTTCACAGAAACCGTATTGTAACCTGATCTGGTGGATAAATTAGCTAATGAACCAAATTAAAGTATCCACTCAGAATATGCGATTAGTAAAATGAGTATTTCATTTCATTACGTCAGCATAATCATCCTGAAAATAGTTGATTATAATAGTCTGAACATCAGCATCGGAAATGAAACATTCATTTAGGCGGAAAGCCTGTGAACAACAACTGTAGATCCATTATTGAAAACCACCATGCAGTGGAAAACTTTACTCAGCAGTTTTTCAGAATTTATTAAAACGTATATGAATTTCAGCCCGTTATTAACTGTTTTGTTCACTTTTACTGATGTGATATAAAACGTATCATCATATAAAGTTGGCATATTTATCAGCTATAAGAATTTACATAAAAGTGTGTATAAACTAAAGGATGAATTAATGAGAGGCTATTCTTTGCTAAAAATGTAAATTTCATGCACAAATGTTTTATTCAGGAATAACAGGACTCAAATAGTCTAATTTCAGAATTATGGTACAGATATCTTCTGAAACCTGCTATTTTATTTATTCACTACTGTAGAAGTCACCTAGTCTGCTACATTGACATACTTGCTATTCTGTTGTTTATTATGAAAGCTGAGACTGTTTATTTTGGCTAACAATGGAAAGGTAGACACTTTGTTCAGTTTACAAAGTGCAGGTTTTATTGTAGGCTAAAAGCCTTCCATAAATGCTTTTCTGTGTGTAGACACTGTAGCCATTCGTTAGTTATAATATTAAACGTTTCAAAATAATTAATTCATGATTAGTGAGATATTGTGGGTATCGGTCGTTTGGAAGTCCTAGCGCAACTTAGACCATCTTTTAAATCGCATTGACAGAAAAATAGTTTATTGAAGAGGATAACTTTCCTTCCTCTTTACAATGTATTCACTTGTGGATTGTACAAAGCATACTGACCGTAAAATCTGACATATTCCAGATTTTTAGCAAGTATGTAGTGTAACGTGGCAATGATAAGTATGTCACATTATTCAAAGTTGAGACGCGATTTGAAGTAAGTCCTTGCAATGGTAACAGAGCTGACATCTCTAAGATTATCCTTTCCCATCTCCTACTTTAATCACTCACTTTTCTGTCCTCACATTAATCTATACAGTTGTCAATAAGTAGCGAAAATACCTTTAAATGTAAGAATCCTCATCCCGTATGCTGCTTGTAAAAATTATTTATCTATTCATTGAATCTTCGATAGTTAGTTGAAGCCAACTGTAAAATACTTAATAACCGATACTATCTGAATGCAGCGTAACTTGAAAAACGTTTGTCCCGATTAAACAGTCAAACGATGCAGTTGATGCTAAATTTTACTGAACTTAAGTGCTGCTATTTCTTTGTTATACAGGGAACATGCAGTGTTGGATATGTAAACTAGGTAAACTTTATCATCAGCATCCTGTAGGCTGCTGCTTTGCATGTATAAAGTAATCATTTTTATGTTCAGTACATTTTCTTTTTGTCTGTTTATGAAGCTTGTATTTTCTTGACTATAAGGTGCACTAAAATATTATTTGTATATGTTCCCTGATTTTTTGACACATGACAAACGTGTAGAAAGTTAACTGGAGTTTATATTAACCGTCTTGTATATCACGAAAGAAAAAGAATAAACAAATGAAGTGAGTTGTGTGAAACATGTTAGTTATGAATAGGATAAAATTCTGTCCTTTTACATCTACGCAGGCATTTGTAAACTGTTTGACTTTTCATAGTGACATTATGAAACACTCATTTATACTACATATCAAACTAACATTTCCCATGACAGCTGCAAGTTCAGTAAAGGCGAAGAATTAACATTTTTCTCTTCATTGGATGAATTCATGCTACAAAGGAAGACTGTGTGTCATAAAAACAAGCAGTTACAACCGTTTGGACTTGTCGAAGGTGATTCGCATTATGCGAATTTGTATATATTAAGAAGGGTAATGGAAGTTGATAAACGTCATCTTACTGCAAAACTAGAAATCAGAACAAAAGTAATCACCGACTTTCATGTTACGTTATTTAGATAACGCAAGATCCCGTACCATTCTAAGACATTTGTTTCAGTAACTGTTAGTTGTAAACATTTACCTTTCTGGTTTGCACTTCCATGTGACCAAAATACATCACTTAATTCAATATAGATTGTAAGTATACTTTGAAAGTGTATCACTATCAAGCATGCTAATGCTTTTGGAATACAACCCTAAGGGAGAGAATCAGAATATTCGACTCATCCAGCTCACTTTTTGTTAACTTCAGCACCTCTTGGAAAGCCGAGTTTTTCACTGGTAATAAAAAGTGCAATCGACATGTACGTGCTAATTAATCCAAGTACTTAAACATTATTAGGGTTGAAAAGTTTAAATAATCGTATATTATAGTAAATTTTTTTCAACAATTCTCTCCTTGTTAACTGGCTTCTCAGTATTAGATAACCAGAATAATCTCGTCATTGTGTATAACAGTGCCTTTGACTGATAAATCTAGCTGAATTTAAAGAAAGCCACTGGATAGTATACTCTAAAATCTTGTTTCAGATATTGTTTTGAAGGATTATCCGACCACTACCTTGGTATTTGGAAAAATGCTACTAATTTGTAAAAAAATTGCAGAATGGTCTGCTTCACTAAATTAAAGTAAATTCCTTTTTGTACCTGTTTCGTTAATTTTAATCAGTGGAGTTTACAGCAGGAGTCTGAATAGTTTCGTGTTGAGATGGATATCCAGTAACATACTTGCAGTTTCATGGATCTTTGAGCGTAAGAGTTGATTTTGGTACATAAATGTAGGTTCTAGGTGGTCATTTTACAATTATTATTAGAGACTTGTACTAGATAAAGCTTGGACAAGACTTTTATTGACGTTATCTATCTGATTCCGATTGGGTTAAAGCATTCCTCATAGTACATTGAATGAAAAATTCTTACCAATTATTTTAAAGCCGATTTCATTTTATTTTTCCTTCCAGAATTCTACACATTTTGTTGGAGGTCAGCTTATTCAACTCACGGCTTTTCTTGAATTCGGAAGACTTGGTGTGAACTTTGTATATTTGTCGAATTCAAGGACTCTGCGTTCCTCTTCAGGTGGTGTTGCACTAAATGATAATGCTTGGCATTACGTAGACATATTTCTAGACACTCAGGTAATATCATGGACACATGTAACAAGAATTATTTCCTGGGTTTCTTTTGGCATACTTTCGAATATCTGTTCTTCTGTTTTGTTCATATAACAGCTTAATACTAGTGAAGATATGAAAGCACTGATACTGGAAATCTTTTTTCCATCAACTCTGATTATACACTGAAGACTACAGTAGGAACCAAATTTTGAGGATTACTTTAGGTTTTGTAAACTTCTTAACGTTTTATAAAATTTATGTTCCCTTTAACTTTTAGACATTGTCTAGTTGTTTGTTCAGAGTTGCCTGCAAGTTGTTTTACCAAAGCCACTCAACAACGTTTTAAAATTTATGTTAATAGAGGTAATAATAATCAAAAGTTGGTATTGTATAACGAAGCAAGTCAAGTCATGACAAATACTGTCACAGAAATCATATACAATCTCGGATGGAATGGAATTCTCCTTATAGTTAGGGTTCATAATATGAACTTATTGGTGACGAGTATTTATATTTGTCTTGGATTATATCTTAGTTGTACATTGGTTACCAACATAGCTATCAACTGTCGACTATCTTTGAGACTTCAATAGGTTAATGACATTTCTGACAGAGACCAATAAGCTGGTAAAACATTTCACTTCAGAAATGTACGGATATCCAGTACTAGTTAGCAGTATATATCACAAGGTCACTGACTCGTTACATCTAGAGGTCTCAAATTTCAACGACATAGCGCTACTATGAGCTATTGAAATGGAGTTCCAAAGTAAGGGTTTTACTGTGTCCAAACTGACTAACTTTGAACATAAATATTCTTTAGGGTTTGATTGAAAACTGGGTGAAATGTAATCTGTATGTACAGATGGCACAAAATACCAGATTCGTCTTGGGCAGAGATTCTATAATGCTAACTTTCAATAAGGATTTATAGATATTACGAATCTAGAATCATGTGTACTCCAGGCATCTGTCGCATCATTAAGCAGAAAAAATATTCAAGATATCAGGAGTAAATATACATCATCTCTCGAGGTCAGGGAGCTAATTCTGAGAAAAATACTCAGCCCTTAATCAAAAAAGCATATTCTATAAGACAGACCCAGTGAGTTACACATTCAGTTAGTCAAATTTACGGATAAAACAGCAACGAACTTGAAAGAATAGGTTCATTAAGTATTGAAATATGAATGCGAAAAAGACTATGGTTTGGGTGAATTGTCGTCAAAATCCTACCGGATATTCGCATAAATATTAGGCATCAAGTGAAGGATTGGCATCACATGTAGTTCATGTTTATATAAATCTCAGCGTCTTTGAGTTAAATAATTATAACGTTTCGCAATGAAGACTGGTCATAGATTTTTAAAGGAAATAATCAGTAGAAGCTTCCATTAGGCTTCCATACAAAACGTTGGAACTATCTAAATGAAATACGCTGGATTTTATACAAAAATAACTTGTTAGAATATGGTTTGTGACATTTAGGTGTTAATGGTAATTTGTTTTGAAGTTTGAAGAAAAACTGAAATACTGACAATGCTACTTGACATGTATAAGTAGCATGAATTGATAGCATAAAAAAAGGTGAGAAGAGAAAGGAAGGGAAAGTATGTATTGCGAGAAAGGGGCTTCACACCAAGGAGTCTAAGACTGTTCTGTTGAAAAATAACTACAATATCGAATAATCAATAGTTCATAAAACCCTGTATTTAAACTGTTGTTTGAGAGTGCGCCCCACTGCATTATTTCCATAATGGAATCTACTGTATGATTTGATATATTTTCGGCAGGAGAATCCTTTCAGTTCACTTCATGTAACTTGTACTAAAAGTGAGAATGTTGGTGACTCTAGTGGTTTCTTCTGTGAAGGCTTAGCATAGTTGAAAAACTATTTCCGAGCATCGATATAAAGAAGCATTATTCTGTTCCTAAATTGTTGTTGCAGTGCATGTCATAGGGATGTACTATACTGTTTGAAATTTTGAGTCACTTCATGCGATAAATGAACAAGTTAAAGCTAATAATTGAGGGGAAAAGTAGTCACAGTTATACATATCACTCTAAAGTTCCACTTGGGATGACGAAAATATATTTATTGAAGTCTGTATTATTCGACTAGGGCTTTTTATTTATAAGCTTGTCACTTTTGGTCTTCACAAAGTTGCAAGAATGGGTGTTATTCTCTTACAAAAACTACTGTTTAGGCTTTCTTTGAAATTATCTTGCAGCTACACCTTGGGAAATCAAACGTGGTGGTAGTGCATGTCATGAAAATTTGAATCTTCTTAATACAATGCCTTAATCTGCCTTATCATGTAGTTTGCTTTCGACTCAGATAGCTACCCACAAAAATGATGGAGTATTGAACTCAAGAAAGAAGTTTTTCTTATTACTCTATAGGTTAATGGAGAATGGAATCTAGTTGCATTGATAGACCGCTGTAAATATTCAGAGTTAGGACCGTGCTCAGTGAATGACAAAATTACTTTACCAGTGAACTCAATAAAAATGGGGGGATATCTCCTATTGGGTGATGAATCTGGTCCAACTGCAGAACGCTTCAGAGGATGCTTTGATAGTGTCATGATAAATAGAGAGGTATGTTGAAATTTGTTTGTTTACGGAAGTGGAATAGGAACACATCTAATTTAAATTCATTGTTTTACCTTTACATCATTTTTAAGATGCAACATGCGAATCAGTATGATTCTATTCAAAGTTTTGTTATATTTTCATTGTAGAAGCATGTTGACGAACTTCAACGCTATACCAAGTTTCATCTATTAGTGAATTGAGGTAGTACACACCGATGAATTTCTATTCCATTTTCATTTTCTTGGTAAGAAGTAAAATCAAAGCAATAAAGGTGATACTTCTTGCTTCATCGAAGCAAATGTAACACACATTTTATATAAATCAGAAAATGGGCTAGACAGATCAAGGAAAAACTGATTTCCTGATGGTAATTAGGAATCTAAGAAATGTTTATAGTTCGGTAATCATGCATAACTTCACCTTCGTGGTTAATCTTAGTGCAGCAGAAACAGACAGCGTTGAATCTGATACAAGCGTTGCAGGGATCAACTGCTTGACAGAAAACGATGGTATTGGCAAGGACCGACTATATCTCGTAAAAGAAATTGAAATCGTGGTATATTTCTAGTAAATTTAACGGTGTTTGGTGTTCAGTCAACTAGCGAATGATCACTAAGAGTATATATTGAACATCTCACATTCTCAGAAGACTATCGCTACAGAAAATGAGCACATAGATGCTTGACTTAGATAAATAACCCTAGATTTTAAAGAGCTCTTTTTCAAAATTATTTTTATTGTTCCTGTCTGGTCTAACGTCTATGATAGATCATTCACTGCATAAAAGTTGCTGACTGAGGGAGCATGGGCTGTGTATTTTTGAGCCATCAACTAGTTATTTTTAAAAATATCATGAAGGAATGAAGCAGCAAATAACTGTGAATGAGCACAGTACATCATTTGTCAAACTTGGTTATTTATAGAGAAAGAACTAATAAAGCATGAAATATGTCAATGTATTTTATTCTTTGAAATACCTTGAATTGATCAGTTAGAGATATCGCCCTGTTATCAGAAATCTACGCATTCAGAGTAATCTTATTCCCTCTCATTAATAGTTTTAAGGTGTCATTTACTTCATGAGATTAGTAAATTTACGATAACGCTCTCTGAAGGCGGAAAATGTTTATGACAATTTAAGTCAAACAAAAATCTGTTTTAAAGGATTTTAATAGAGAAATCCTTGAAATTGCTCATCTAGCACTTTGGTGGGTGAAACTTTCAGTTCTAATTTTGTCTTGTCACAGATAACGACAACGATCATCGATAACTAGTCAAATATAACGTGAGCATGGTATTACTAAAAATGTTCCTTGCACTCTGTCTCGTAATTCATGATTTCCTGTGGGTTCAGCTACCATCTATTGTACGATTCCATACAGATATTTCCAATGACTTTTAATTCATTTCTGAATGTACCATTCACATTTAAAATCTCAACAACTTAAAACGCTAAAGCGGGGTTAAAGCATGCGTGAAATAGTAGATTATAATTACAATCTAGTTTGTTTATTAGAAGTGTCACACAGTGAAGTAGTATTATCTGCCGGATACCATCTCCGAAATAATTCATCGTCTATATTCATATCAGGTAATTCCATAACTATTAAACACGGTTTATGTAGTTCCAATTCTCTTCCTCTCTTCGTTATAATGGTAGTAGAATTCTGCGTATATCTAGAATAGGTGCAGAATAACTTCCATTGCATGTATCTTTTGTTGATTCGATAAATGAAGATTCGGTTGTCAATCTCTCTCTCCACCCGAGTTAATTTTCAGTACTGCCAATCTACCTCATCGGATTGTGTGATTGTGTGTAACTGGGTGCAAAGTTGTAGCCAAGCTTTTCTCTAGATTTTTCATCTTGTTAGTATCTACAAATCTTGACTTAAGAAAGCGTTAGGCTTGGAAATACTAACCCAGGTTGACGACTGTGACTTATACATTTGAACTTGCAGTCACTGAAAAGGATTTAGCAAACTGGATTTTTTATTCATTCTATCAGTCGTATATTTGGCCTACATAACTCGTTTCGAAGTGAGTTTGTAGGTTTAACTGCATAGCCCAGGCTTTTTAAGAATTCTTTGAAATGCCTCTCAGCTAACTTACTTAGTAGCACAGTACAAATTTTGAATTCTCTTTTCGCAGTATTGTCCCTGTTATTTTATTATTATTGACGTCTGTGTTGCCACTAGTGTTCACACTTTTCTTTCGATTTCTAATGAATTTATTGATAAATTTGATGGGTAATTATTGAAAAGAAAGACATCTTCAATGTGTCTAATTTCTTGTCTCAGATTCTCTGTTCCAGTAGTAACCTTTTGTCGTAATATTTGGACACTTTACTGAGCCCACCTTAATTGGCACAACATGAGATGATCTGAAGCTAAAGCGGTGATTTGAATTGGGAAGTTTCCTGTAGACACTTGTGACTAAACTTCCATAGTGTTTTAATTTAATCCTGTAATCCAGAATCACTAGGTCTCGTTTTATACCTTTTTAATCTATAAGTAAATTATAGAGAGAAGGAGGGAAGTACTTAAATCTACACACTCACTTGGAAACAAGCTACGTGGGTTAAAATATACGGCTGATACAATGCGAAAAGATAATTTAGTTTACCAAACCCGCTTGAGATGAGTAAAATCTCCACGAAGTTCTGAGTTGAACTACTGTACGATGCTAATTATTGACATTCTTCGAAATAAGATTTCCAATATTTCTAATGAAAAGTCGTGACCGGTGAAGAAAATGATTTCAGACATGAGAGTAGTTACTCCGCACTGTCACTAAATGAAGGTTGTTCTATTTCTCAAACTGACGGAAGTGAGAAAATGTGTGGAATCAAATCACAACTTATTATCTCGACGGTAAGGTGCTCGATGCGGATATTGAAGACTCCGGGTTAAATTCCTGGCGGGTCCATGAATGAACACCGCTGACTAGTCCAATACGAGCACGAATCAGCTACTGAATTTTCCAGGGTTATCAATGGCTCTTTAAATGATTTCATTCTGTGCTAAAACAAGACTTGTAGATACTAACAAGATGAAAAATCTAGAGAAAAGCTTGGCTACAACTTTGCACCCAGTTACACACAATCACACAATCCGATGAGGTAGATTGGCAGTACTGAAAATTAACTCGGGTGGAGAGAGAGATTGACAACCGAATCTTCATTTATCGAATCAACAAAAGATACATGCAATGGAAGTTATTCTGCACCTATTCTAGATATACGCAGAATTCTACTACCATTATAACGAAGAGAGGAAGAGAATTGGAACTACATAAACCGTGTTTAATAGTTATGGAATTACCTGATATGAATATAGATGATGAATTATTTCGGAGATGGTATCCGGCAGATAATACTACTTTACCAGAAGTTTGTCCTAAAGTGTACTAGTTTAAATCTTACGACGTTACAGAGAAAAAGCTGACATATAATTATCTGTGAGGGGAAAATACCACCTTTTCAACTTTTATTTCTTCATAAATATTGATCCCGGTTGCAGTTATCTTTTCGGTCATAAGCACTACCTGTTCTGTTCTTTATATACTATAATTAAACCAATTAAAGAACTTTAATTCCACTATAAACTTCATTTTTCTTGCCGGGGTTTTGATTTGGAATGTTATCAGTAGGAAAAATTTAGATAATGTTCGATATTACTTGTGATTTGATGAGAAACAATGTAATATATCAGGTCTACAGTTTTTGGCCTTTAAACATGTAACGTTGGTGAATCTTAACTATGGATAGAGATGGCACTAAAAATCGTGAGTTATCATTAGAAAGTTGACTTGACAACAGTTTTATCTCAGTTTTTAGGGACTCATAATATCCAGAGTAAATGAAAAGTAAAACTGACATTAATTGTATGCAATAATCACTTAGATATTCAGCTTTTCATATTTATAGCTCAGTATAAAAAAATATCCAACATATAAGGTGTTGGTGCAACTTACTTCTTCATGTTGAATTCACCTATGCACTCATGTAGTAAGTACAATATGTCTATTGTTTCATGGAAATTGAATTAAAAACAAAAGTGTAAGTAGTGAGTGCCTTAAAATTTCAAATGATGATGTTCTGTTGAATTTTAATTCTATTTTATTCCAAATTCCAAATGAGACTGATGACTTAGCTGTAAGAAAGCAATCATCTATGAATGTGTTGAACAGAATCAGCAATAATGCTTACAATTTATCGACTAAAGCATAATAGCTTATAAGTACACTCATAGAAGGGTAACTGATCTTACCAAGCCAATCGAATTTAAACGCAGTCAGCAATGTTCGGCACATTCTGGCAGTAGACGATGAGTCACACCTATTGTATGACTGCTAAATGCCTGCTGTAACCTTGACAGGTGGAGTGGTGACTGAACGTGTCATCTATTGTTGAAAGTTAACTACCTAAACAAGTTAATCAAACTCCACCAACCCATAAGAAAGTTTTAGAATAATAAACGGGCACTGCATCCTCAAAATTACTTGTAAATATAGGCTTGTTCTTCTAATAGACTGGAGATTCTGCTCAGAGATGAAGTAGCTTTTCACAATAAAATAAAGTTTACTGGTTGTTCATGTCCACTGTAACCACAGTCAGCAAATGCTATCAAAATGAAACTATCTTTATTTACTTACAGCTAGTTGACTTTTATCCAGTACTTCTGTCACAAGTGTCTCGAAGAGGATGTCCAGATTCTGAAAGAGGTTGTGTAAGAGGTGGTGTGAAGTTGTGTGGAAATCACGGGAAATGTCGAAATGCTATAAGTTCTACTGACATACTGACTTGTCAATGTGAAGTTGGTTATCGACCTAATATAACTGGAGCCCTAAAACCTCATAGATGGCCATGTGAAGCTGGTAAGTCAAACTTTTAACATAAAATATCTACCATTTAAACTATACGAATTTTTTAGTGTTTACAATTTTAAATTCTTTTCTATCATCATAGATGAGTAGCAAAAGTAGGTTATATATGTAGGACTCAGTACAAAAGAATAATGGCTGTTAAATCCGAAAACTAACTTGAGTTCCAGAAGAAAAACCATTGCCTGAATACAGATTTTATTTTATTTAGGTAGTTTTAATATTAGGAAGGTTTTGTCTACTTTTTACACCGATGATGTGAACTTGTAGTGAGGCCTACTCAGAATTTCAGCTGAATAAATAAAAATATACTTTTGAAAGATTTTGAAATCATTGTATTAGGACAGAGTGTGCTTTCTAAAATGTCTCATTATTATTATTATTAGAACACAAAGATGGTACGTAAGGGCACCAAGAAACTTATTGCACAAAATAATATAACGCTATTTGGAAGACATAAAGCCATGGGGAATGGATAAAAGGAAATACAAAATAAAAAAGGATAGCCCAGTATGGTATATTCAAAACGAAACATTCATTACTTTTCAACAACAGGAGATAGAAGGGAGCTACAGCATGACGCCTACCCCACTTTAATTCCAAGTCAGAGTTGGAAACGTCTCAATCCACTGAGTTGTGTTATCTCTTGGAGGCTAATCGAGGAATCGTGATGCACCAAGAGATATCAACTCGATACAACTATACTTTATCCCATGGTACCAGGTCATACACTGACCACATCTACACTTCTCCAGGACCTCCTACAGGTAGCAAGCAATGAACGGTATGGAAGCCACGTCGAAAGTAGAGTGATTACACTGATATGATTATGAGCAATAATTCGTGCTCGAAACGTCATCAAGCAAATAATACTAGAACACTATGTTTTATAAATCAAATAAACAAATCTAATATGAAATTAATTTCTACCACAGTGCCCAAGTTTTACACTTATATTAAACCATTGGGATGACATGCGTTACACATGTCCAAGCCACCGAAGTTGGTGTTTGCGGATGACTTTATTCACTGAATGATGGTCTCCCTCATGCTTAAACACGCTGTCGTACCCCAAGATTACTTACCTGGTGTTGCCACCGGATACCAGCAATCCTATGGAGACAACGACGATCAAACACGCAGGGTCGTCGCAAATTTTCAGCTTGGAGAGGCCAGATTTCACAGGCGTAGAGCTGAAGTGCTTGTACCGAAGCGTTGTTAATCCAATCTTTTACGGTCAAAACAACGTCGCGATGGCGCTAAAGGTGACCTAGATTGACGTATGCCACTTTCACTCTCAATATGCGTCTAGAAATTTCATCATTCATACCTCCGTCAAGAAACTGACAAATACCCAGAAACACAAACTTTTCGACTACTTCCAACAGACTACAACCGAGGGTGTGAGTAGGTAGGGGTTCTTAACCATCTTGCGAAAGTACTTCAGACTTCGATGGTTCAAAGCGCATACTATACTTACGGAGACTAATTACCAACTGGTTAAGTGCGACCTGAGTAGCCTGTGTGTTATCGCACAGTAAGAAGATATCGTCTGCGTATCCAAAGTGGAATGGCCATTCTCCGGGCAATAGATGTGTATCACCATCATACACCTCCTTCACGCGTCTCTCAAGAATGTCATCGATGGCAAATTTAGGAAGAAATGGAGAAATCGAGTAACCCTGACCAACCCTACTGCTGGTTTGAAACAATGGAGACGGGTGTTTGTATGCCACCGCCCTATCCGGTTTGTTATTTGATAAGGATTTTTCAACATGTGAAAACATTTCTGGGACACGCCACTCTCTAAGAGGGAGTTCCAGATTACAGTTCTGTCCGGTGATTCGAAATCATCAATACAATCCAGAAAAAAGGATTAATGGCCTGCAATACGTTTAGCGATTTTCAATGCATCGATGACCTGGGGAAACACATGCCTGCTCCTCGTGAGTCATTTTTTCACGCGTTTTGCGAAGTCTGCGAAGTATGATAGCAATCAACGTTTTCGACTCTACTGGTAACAGATTAATACCCCAATGATTGCCACATAATATACGTTTCATGTTATGTCTCATCAGTTATAAAGTGAATTTGGCATACTCAGTGCACTATTATTTCACCGTATGTACCTTTGGAGTGTCTTGCATGCGTCTGGTGCGAGCATAAATGTTCACTCTCAGTTTTGAGGCTTCAAGTAGTTTACTCCTGTGATAAAAAATAATTAAACAGATTAATTAGGACAGACAATGATCGCGCTGAAATGTAATGAAAAGAAACTCGGACACAGACTTAACATGAGTCATCAAAATCAGCAACTGCAACCAGAACTGGACAAGAGCCCACCCTAGTTGGCAATGGCGATATCAAAATTCTATTGGGTGAAGTGACATAAATGCCAAACTGGAAGCGTGAAACACAGGAAGAGAACTCATCATGAGTCATCATGAGGCACTCGGTGAAATGAATGAGAATGGAGAACTACTCGCAGACGTCTGCACCTTTAATGATTTGGTGATTGGAGGCAGTGTGCACAAACACAAAGATATTCACAAGGCAGCGACATGGATTTCACCAGACACTAGGACACACTAAAAATCAGACCGACTTCATCTCAATGTGAAGAAAGTGGAGATGCAGCCTACTGGACACAAGATCACATCAAGAAGGGGAGCAGACATAGGTGGTTCACACCACTCACTACCTAGTGCATGGAAACTACCTTCAAAATCAAGTTGAAAGCCTTCAAAGAAGAAGATGGTGACAGACCACAGTTCAAGTTCAACACTCAGAACACAAACTGAACTGAAGGACGAAACTACAAACGACACCATCACATCAGTCAGTCAGTCATCAGGACAAAATGGGAGACATTGAGCAATAGCCTCAAAGGATCGGGTGTGGAAGAACACTGGAAGTCTTTGAAAGCCATGTGGAACGAAACCTGCACAACCGTATTAAGAATGAAGAAGAAATAAGACAAGACAATGAATGGATCTCTATGGAAGCTGATAGAGGAGGGAAAGGAAGATGGTGATGGTGAGGCAGAAGATGAACCGTTGCAGTGCAGTTCAGTGCAGTGCAGGGATGAACAACGAAAAGTGGAACTGAGTACAACAAATAAAAAACTACACTGGACAAAGAAGTGAGGAAGAGTGCACGGAAAGACAAAAGACACTTCTACGACACACTGGTAATTGAAGCAGAATAGGCTGCTGGTAGGAGAGACAGACACCTGACAACACTATATCAAACAACCAGGTTACTGTCTGGGAGGGAAGAGATCAACTCAGATGAAACCAATGAGAGATGGTGAAGAGAAGCTAGTTACCGAAGAGGAGAAACAAAGGAAACGATGGGCTGACCACTTCAGAAAACTCTTGAATCGACCAACCCTACCACCTACAACTCACTCAGAAACACCAACGGCTGCTCAGCCACCGAGAATCAGTGAACACCAGCCCTCCAACAAAAACAAAGTGAACTCCTGAACGCCATAAAGTCGCTGAAATCCGGGAAAGCAGCAGGACCAGATGGAATTCCACCGGAAGCACTGATAACAGATGCAGAGACAACAGCAGTGGACATGCTCACACCACACCACACCACACCACACCACAACTGCAGAATGTTTGCAAGGAAGGAAGGATAGATACCTGTCAGTTGATGGGAAGAAGGGCTACCTTGTCAAACTTCTAAACAAGGGAGACCTAAGTCTTTGCAAGAACTGGAGCGAAATCAGGCTGGTGTCTACGTCCACTCTGGGGTAAATATTATGCCGCATCATCCTCAAGAGTCTAAAAGGTGTCCTGGATTCAGAACAGGCTGGCTAGCTGGCTTCACGAAAAGCAAATCATTTGCAGGTCAAATTGCAACGCTACTCTACACATCATTATAGAACAGAGCACAGAATGGTAGTCGTCAACTCTCCACCTCAACTTCATCAACTTTGAAAAGGCATTCAATCGTATCGACCGAGAAGTGATTTGGCAGGCAGCTGCTTCAACACTACGGTTCTAGTGCCACAAACCCTTATCAATCTCATTCAACAGCTATGTGTTATATGATGCTACATGCGAAGTGATTAACAATGGGAAGCTCAGTGACGCCTTTGAAGGGAAGACAGGAGTAAGACAAGGTTGCCTACTATCACCGATGATCTTCCTGATTGTGGTCGACTGGATTGGGCCATGCAGCAAACGGTGAGGAGGGAGAAGAGAGGCATACACTGTTTGAGCAATGAAAAGCCTATAGAGGATTTGGGCTTTAATGAAGATTTATGTCTAATGTCGCACAAAATCAAAGATCTGCAGGCGAAAACGAAAACGTTGGTAGAATAGACAGGGAAGCGAGAACGGCACTTCTGGTTAATGTAGAGAAGACAGAGGTAATGAAGTTACCCAAACAACAACAACAACAAGAACCAATCACCATCAACAGGGACAATCTAAAGGAAGTTGTTTCTATCACCTACCCACGTAGGTAGCATCGTTTCAACAACAGGCAGCAGAGGCACAGATGACGACGTCAATACCAGGATCGGAGGAGCAAGACAGGCTTTGAATAATCCGAAATCAGTGTAGAGATCTACTGCACTCAGCATGAAGCGTGAATGAGATCCGGATTTTCAACACTGAGTCAGTCAAGTCAGTGCTTCAGTGTGATGGTTGAGAGACTGCGCGTTACGAAAAGCATTTGCAACAAACTGCAGACATTGATCAACAGTTGGCTACGCTGGCTCGATACTGAGGATCGGATGGCCAGAATAATAAGAATAAGCATCAAGGAACTCACTCTAATCGGGCGATGAGCCAACGAAGCAACAACCCATCGGCCAAGAGATATGCGGATTGGAGTGGAGATGGATTGGACATACTGTGAGAAGACCATTTGGAGACATGAGGCGTCAGGCCAGGTCGTGGAGTGGAATGCGAAGGGGAAACGACGAGTTGGGTGGTTGAGGGTGAGATGGAGGAGATCATGTGAGGAAGAAATAAAATTTTGTGTGCAGTTGTGGAGCGAGGTTGAATAGGCTGTTGGGAGCAGGATGAAATGGAGACGTGCTACTGAAGCCCTATGTTCCACTAGGAACCCAAGGGGGAAAATACCACTACTACTACTACTACTGCTAATAATGTTGATGATGATAATATTATTATTAATAATAGTAGTGTCGCAGAGAAATCTGGTAAGTGAGTAGCTAAGCCATTATACAGAGTACCGCTCTGCTCATTTATTTGTGTTTTTATGTTGTTCACTGGGTCGAAACAGTAGAATTTTACTCAATTCAGGAATAAATACGTGTATTATTATGCAGTAAACAGTAAAATATTATCGCTTCAATTGTCATGATTAATGTTTGCTTTATTATTATTCATTACATAACTTCAACCAACAACCAAATCAACAACTTGTGAGTTAAATTATAATGATTCGCAAGTAGAAAAACTTGTGATTTTTCTGTAGCCTACCGTCATTTGAAATCTAATGGTGAGACAATTTAACAACACAGAACGTCTATTGAAAGTTATCTGGATAGTTTACGTTTAAGCATACATACTTTTTAAACACATCTATTCTTTCTATATATGCAGGAGGCCTTTTTATAATAAAACCTCTTCTTTTATCGTGCATTTAACAGAGTTCGTCACCGACTGGTTTCACGTTATCCTTGTTTATTCCAATTACGCATAGAAT
Organism: Heterobilharzia americana; assembly: GCA_944470555.2. Taxonomy (NCBI): domain Eukaryota; kingdom Metazoa; phylum Platyhelminthes; class Trematoda; order Strigeidida; family Schistosomatidae; genus Heterobilharzia; species Heterobilharzia americana. The sequence goes on from OX104134.1 coordinate 101,428,689, forward strand.
CAATAACAAAGAAGTAGTAGCGATAGTAATATGAAAGTGAAATAATTTCACTTTTGTCGATAAAATTATACATTTATCGTCATTAGCTAGAGATAATAATATGTGATATACATATTCCTGAAATAAATAGATTGTTATTAAAGCCATTTTGACGTAAACAGGCAGAATTTTCAAGAGATTACTTGCCAAATACGATAGATTGAGATGTTGAAGTAGTCAGTATGGTGTTAGTCTTTCCAACGTTTTATTCATAATTGTTTATTAGGTCTGAGAAAAATGGTAGATTACACCATTCTTCGAGAGCCATCTTAGGTAAAAACTGCAATTCCCTATGTCCTATGAGCATTAAGCAACAGCCGAATTTTAGGGAAAAATAAAGACTGTATTATTTAAGCCTATAGTGAATATAAAGTCCACCTGACAGGTTAAGGAGCTGTGACACACAGGCAACAAAGGTTAAGCGTTTCAAAGAAGTGAATATTTCTGAAGGCAATTTGCAAATCCAGTCATATTTGACAGCCGTAAACAAATTTATCAAATGGATATCTTTTTGTTATATCAAAAAATTGAATACCTAATATTGGTAAACTATCCCATTTTTAAGATGTTTGCAATATAAATCTACATGAAACATAATGTGCATCTGTGACCAGTTTTTATCACAAGTTTATGCCAGTAAAAAAGCATCAGGAACCTCTGGTTAGTTTTTTCATTTAATTGAAGTTTTTTGATTCAATGAAATCAGAAAAGCGTTAAGATTGCATTCCATCGCGAGTTTACTGAATTGAAATCTGTCATTCATTTGCTACTGATTCAGTAGTTGAGTAGTTTCTTATTATAAAACGTAAATTTACTGGATTTGTTGTCATTAGTTGCTGGTGTATGCTATAAATTATAATTGTTCCCGAAGTATTTACTTAGAAGTACAATCTCCAAGTTCTTTATACTGGTTACTTACAACCTGTTTAATTCGATGGTACGACACTGTAGAAATGTCTTTCGAAGTGGAATACAAAGGTATACAGACATTTTAACCAAAAATATTATGGAATAAGTTTATTGCGCAAGTGAATCCACGAATTCGGACCATATTCAACCTGTTGTGTTTCTTTATCATGCAACCACTATAACGACTGAACAGTCTATCTATCTATCGTACACTCTTACTGATTTTTATTTAATGTTGGTCTACTGATTTGTGACTGGCATTCACGCTTCATTCCAGTGACCATGTTCGCATAAATATATTCATCAGTTAGATCTTCGATACCTTGATTTGTTGACTGACAACTTTATTTGTAATAGGCGACATTTTAAACAAGTGAACACAAAGTGAATTCCTGACTAATAGATAATACAAGATATCACCGCAAAGGTAAATAACCATCGCTCACGAAACGAAATATTCTGATTCTTTTATATATGTGTGATAATAGTCTTAAAACCAGCAGCTGAATGGTAATCACTACAAGTTATGGAAAAGGAAACATGAAAAAGTCATATTCTTTTTAAAAGCTAACTAGATCGCTGATAATTTGTAGATTTTATTTAATCTTATTAGTTTCTGAAGGTTGGTCAACAACTGGCACTGTATACAATGCATTATTCACCGATAAAGTGCCTAATCGTTTACGACTGAGCGTAAGAACAAGAATACAAACATTGATAGTGTTTGCTGTTGCCGCATGGAAACTTTCTATAAGTGTGAGTTGCCCATATTCTTTTTCTAATTATCATTAATTTTCTAATTACAAATACCTTCAGGTGACTCTTTCATCACACAAAAACAGTTGCATGGCTCTAATAGTATGCGAATTAAAGGAGATTTAATATGTTGTTTGTCACCAGTGATTCAATTTATTTTGAGTGTCGCAAAAGAGTTTTAATTTTACACTAATCTTAAGTTTTCAACAGGACAGTGGTGTTCTTGTGAATTTCCGACAGCCACCTTAGGAGTATTGTTTATTATAAAACATTTGTTTGTTAATAATGCGAGTTTACACGTTAATATATGGATCATTCCTAGCTGATTCAGCTGTAAAAGGGAGTGAAATAACATTCATACTCTCGTCGATCTTATTGTTTAGTTCGTTGTGTATAACTTCACATTTAAGTGAACCTGCTGTTAGTTGCAATTCAGGACTAAAAGTTAGAAGTCTGGTTAAGAAAAATGAATACTAGAAAGTACTGGGACTCCGAAAACCGAGTCACTGTACTTGAAATAGAGATGTTCTGATGCCAAGTTTCATAGAACTTTAAGCTGGTGACACAGGTACTGTAGGCAAGTAGTATCTTAAATCACAACCACAATGGGTTGATTTTAATTCGATTTGGCCTTTAACGTTTTACATTTTTATATTCATTAACTAATAGATTCTGGAATAAAAATATCAAAATTATTCAAATGTCTTTGATCAGTAGCAGAGTGAACAGTTTTTCATCCTGTATCACCTATTTCTTTGCAAAGTTTCAATATAACCTTTATAAATATCCGATTTTTAAGTAATGCAAATATTTCATAAACATTTTGTGTGATAATTGTGGTGGAATTATTAAAACAACTCTTAATCACCGTCTCAGAGTGAATTGAAAATTGAAAAAGAATTTAACTAATCTTCTCGCTGTGTATTTCGAACTTTTCTCTAGAAACATGGGTTTGATTTAAAACCAAAATAGGTAGGCGAAAAATACAGAGAATGGATTTGGCTACAGTTCACAGTCTACTGATTAGATTCTTTATATCTATACAAACGTTCTTGCTAGATAAAGGTAGAAATATACACTGACATATTTTTAAAGAACAAAAATCACCTCAGTAATATGCATGGATCTATAATTAATTAAATATAGTCACGAGAAGTGAAAACACTCATAATCATACATCCATTGACCCATGAACAAGTTTATTTCTTTGCTATTTTAAAATATACATACATTTGGCCGTTCGGTAAACTTCAAATAAATTTGTTTAGAAAAATATGACTTTATTCAGGAAACATTCACAGAATATTTTGATTTATAAGCTCCTTTAAATGTAATCATTTGAAAGTTACTCGACGCGTTAAAGGTTTATGGGTTAGGCTGCAAGCCTCACTGATAATTTGATGAGGTTTGGCACTACCTCAATTCTCATACTTAAGCAGCTGCAATGGGATTTGAACTTCAACTCAATGATAGCATTCAGAAATACGTTCCGAAAATGCAACTGGTTTTTATCTCGCGAAACTTGCCAGAGGAACAAAATTTCAGAATGTGTTTGAATTTTTAGGGACTAAAAGCTTAGCGACACTCATAATGTTAAGATATCAGAGATTTATTACGGAGGAGGATTATTGACTTAGTGGCAAATGATTATAAAATAAAAATCTAGGTTGCTATAAGACTTGAAACATAGGCCTCTAAATTACCGACCTCATGTCTTTCTATCTAGCTTCTGATCTCAGTTGATAGAATGACTTGCTGGTAATCCAGCCGTGACCCAAGTTCCCATTTTACCCTCCAACACAAGTCGGTATCAACAATATCAGTCCGCCACTCCGCGGTCATTTCAGATTGTCCTATCGAAAAAATGTAAATATGCTGACTGACTTCATTATGTGAAAGAGTTAAGACATTGAGGGAAACAGTCCTTAAAAATCAAATGAGAGATGGTTACCTAATATGGACTAACCATTTTGTTGAGTGTAACATGAAAACTGAGTTATTTCCATCAAAGGAGACAGTAACTATTTTCATGTTCGTAGTCAAATCAATGTTGGTAGTTAAATCAAATGGTTCGTTAATGTCAAATAGGTGTATACCTGAATGGTTTATCTCAGTATACTTTTGAAACGTAAGATAAAGTGTCACCTACTAACACAACACTCAAAACCTACAAGTATCAACTGATAATCAAGAATACTGAAATTTTTCTCTATAGATTTACGAGACCAGTAAAATCAGCATGCGCTGATAGGAATTATCAATATCGGTTCTCTGGTACTAACAATAATCGTTAAAACGAAATCGTTTATTTCACTAACCAGTCTCTAAGTGGAGAACGTTCTAACATTCAGAGAAAATAAAGCTGATTTAGTTTTTTATTGGATGACTACTGACACAAATGTGGTATTCACTGAAGTTCCGAAGAGGTTTAAACTCATTTTCTGGATTCCAGTGATCATGTAATGAACTACACTGTTTCGTGATTTCATGAACCAAATAATAATAATAATCTCATTTATCCGACGTTATTACTTTGGTAGGTTTTAGACATTTTAGTTGTTCAAAGTTGAATATATGAGTTCATTCATTGATATATTAATTCCAGGTTAATGGAAGTAAACAACATAGGTAGTTAGAAACCAACCACACCAGTCTGCTGAGTCGGGTCATATAAATGCATATAATTGTTTCATTCCTTTTGAATTGTAAGTTTTTCATATTCAACAATGTTTGTTTTATATTTCATGAGTTTAAAAACTTCTGAGCTATGAATACTGTGAAAATTATTCGCTTGCTTTTATCGGAGTTACTCAAGGGATCGATCACCAGTTAACAAATAATTTATTTTTTGACTGATAATACACATTTTCAAGTCTGTGAAATCAAAAGAACATAAGCTGTGACAATTTCTCTTCCTCGACTTAGCTTTGAGTGACATAAGTAGGTACTGAAGAATTAATTCTACTTTGATAATTGTCACTTAATTACTCTAAATATCTATTTCAGTTTAAGGAATAAATTTATAGCGTGTGAATACTATTACAATGTGCAGTGTTAATATATGGATGAATTCTTGGCTAACAACCTGCAGTTGTCCCTTTTTACGATCATTTAATCCCTAAAAAATAGTAGGAACAGTAAAACGGGAGAGAATTTATTGCTAAAATACTGGCCTATTTATATATCTACTGGTAGCCTTGGCATCTCAAAACTGCTGTTGTTACTAAGTTTTGCCAACTTATCCAATCAGATAAATACAGACTGAAAAGTTTTAGCCTATCCTCACTGTTTCTGAACGTTTTCAAGGATTTAGAGTCTACTGAAGGATGTGAGCCATAATACTACACTTCATAAGGAAAAGCGGTGAATCGATGTCATTGTTCGTTAGCATTTTCATTCTAGTTTATTATTTTCATTGAGATTCTGGCCTTATAATGTTACACTTTTTTGTACATATACACATGTATATATATCATCATTTGTGCCACATATCTTCAACTCTTTTTCACTAATTCCCATCCCACTGGACAGTGAATTGATGGTTCGTATCTGACACTAGTTGGTAAAACAAGCAGGGAGTAGATACTTTCGCAAAAAATGTAGTTTTTTCTCGTGAAGACCTGCCTTTAACGAGGTTCTTCCATTTCCGAACAGCGCAGAGATCACACAACAATCAAAATTATCCTCTGGGACTACAAATATTCTCCATCATCTCAAAATCATACGAGCGTTAAAACATATTTCTAGAACACCAATGTTATCACATATATTAGGACTAATTGCAGAGGCAGTAATACAGAGATTTTCCGTTATTCAAACCGAAACTTTAAGTTCAATATGTAGATGACACGTTTGTCATTATCAAGAGATACGAATCAGAAAATGCTTATAAATTATTCGACAAAATTTCCGATGGCATCAAATTCCCAACTGAAGAGAAATCAAATGACAAACTTGCATTTTTAGATGTTCTGATAACTTGAATGGATTTGAGGAATTGGGAATTGAAGTACACAAAAAACTAACTCATTCGAATCAAATCCACAATAACAACAACAACACCCCAACAGCATAGAAAATCAGGTGAATGAAAACAATGTTTATTGAACGAAAACACACTGTTGTACATCAACCCTTCGGAGGAAAGAAGAAAGCTATATGATGATTATTTTCCGGAGGAATGCCTATCCACGCAACTTCATCAAAAGTTGTCTACATAATTCGTTGTCAACTAAGAAGTTAACCTAGAGAACTGTCAAACGAAGTATCCTACCCTGCATGAAGAACGTCTCTAAGATAACGATTAGACTATTAAAGCTTCTGGGAACGTTATATCTCACAAACCCATGAAATCTCTCCAGTCTCCGTTATATAGGCCACAAGATACAATAGAAAAGGAAGACAGATTAAACGTTATCTACAAAATAAGCTACGAAAAACCCTATGTCGGAAAGAATGGTTGCCTTCTTCGCATCCGTCTACATGAACGTCAACTAACAGTGAAGAATCATGACATATTTTCGTTCATACAGAGAGCTATGGATATGGATTTGACTGGAAGAGTGTGAGAACCCTAGATAAAAAAAACACAAATAATGCCTGGGAGTTAATATAAGTGTAAAACTTGGACACTATGGTAGAATGAATTTCGTATTAGATCTGTTTATTTGGTTTATACCATACAGTGATACAATGTTATTCACTTCATGACGTTTCGAGCATAAACTATTTCTCATAATCATATCAATGTAATCACATTACTTTCGACATGATGCAACACCTATACCAGAGATATGGAAAATTTTGCTACTAGTAAAAATAAATCATATGAGGTGACATAACTATGAAAATCAAATGTTGAAAGTTGTGTGATTACATTGATATGATTATGAGTAATGATAATTTATGCTCAAAACGTTATCAAGTAAATAATACTGTATCACTGTGTATTATAAATGAAACAAACATGTCTAACATGGAATTAAATGCCATAAAATTTCTAGAAGGCTGGTAATCAGGTCAGTCAGCAACCAACAGACATCTTGACATTGAACCAGTCTGTCAATTGAAAGGAAATAACAAGAAGGTCAAATCTCAGGTCATCAGGAGAACTAATTAAAATAAACATGGAAAAAATGACAAGACCTTGGCAAAGAAAAATTAATCACAAGCTCGGCCATCAGGACAAGCTACCAAATAACTTGTGGCGAAAATCTTTTAGCTCCCTTCTTTCTGAAGTTTGGGCTGACGATATTGTCTAGAATGACAATGAAAGCTCCAAGATTACACAATCCAGCTCCGAGTACAGATATATATATATATATATATATATATATATATATACTGACTACACAGTCTAGAATTAACTTATTTTTTATTTGTTTTTTGAAGTAGTATGAGGCAAAGTTTCTTGTTTGTTCAGTTTGTAATTCATGTATTTTCAGGAAAAGCGTTAGGTCAAAGTGAAATTTAAAATTTCTGAATAGTCTTAAGCTAGCGAATACAATATCAGTAGAGCACATAAGTAAGACAGTTGTGTTTTGCTGTGATGACTAGCATGGAAATGGTGATTTCCTCCTATGCTTGAGAAGCTTCAATGAGATCCAGATATTTTTTAACTTCAGAGGTTTTATTGAATCCAGGTTTGGGCAGATAGTTATGTTCAGACTGTTAGAAGAAAACGTCAGTTGGCAGGAAGTCCTTGAGTTAGGTTTTCTGCTTGTCCAGACTGGTCTGTCAGGCATATCTACAACCTCGAAAGAACTGATATCCTCTCTGAGATTCGAACTCTGGTCATCTGGTGTTGCAGTCAGCAACGGTACCTTTGAGGTGTTCACACCAAAGATATGTTATGAGAGTGAAAACTTTCATTCGCTTAAGTATGGGATAATCTCCCACAAAAAGTACTGATACAACATGACTATTTTACAGGAAATTAATGATAAAGCAAGGTCTTTTATTTTCCTTAGCTTACTTTTATGAATTCAAGTCCTCCTGAATTGATTTTGCAATAAATACAATAGAAATGTTCCAGTGCTTACTGAAAACTCGTTTCAACTATTGTTCATTTGGGAAAATCCCTGGTGATTTCATTTTTCCATCATCTTCGCAAATAAAAAGTGGTTAAGCCAGTAGGAATAGTAAAACCACCAAAACGGATGCCATTCAGTTAAAACTAAAATTCCTACTAACTATTAAAAAATTGTAGTGAATACTGAGAAACAAAATTCAGACAAAGAATTGAAAGTTACCTTGATATCTTAATATTCATAAGGAAGTTTTTACTAAACTTCAAAATGTGCATCAGTTAATTAGCTGCTGATGTTGTGTAAATTTTCCTTCTGTCATAGCATTACTCAAAAATACTGTTTACGTTTTCCAGTTCAACTCCTAGCTGCATAAGCCTTTGAACAATTCGCAGTTAAGATTGCACAATAATGGTTATCTTAGGGAACAATCATGCAAGATAATTTGAGTTACAGTTTCACAATATTCAAAGAAGTATTACTGAAGTTAAAGCCTAAAGAAAAAGACCAGCTATGCTACTAACGTAACTGGTTTTATGAAAAAACAGAAGAATAAAAGATAAGTAAATATGCGAGGTTTAATCATGCAAAAATTACGAAGAAAACGAATAAATGACGTATTGTCTGCTTGTCTGTTACAGTGTAAATTAGTTTCATAGACATCTCCCACTAATAAATTTGAGCAAAGCAAAAACAAGAGTTTTGGTAGAATAGAATAGACCCATTATATTTCGGAGTTTCGCGTCAGCTTCCTACCACCTAAGACAATTTCAACTCCAATTTATACAGATGTCCACATACTTCAGCCAGTCTGATGGAAATTTATCGGCTTGCAATAAAGATGACGGTGATATGACGTAATTGAGAACACATGAATGGAGTGAGTAAATGCACAAGAACTAACAGTGACTTTATATATATATATATATATATATATATATATATGTTAGGATTCAAGAAATATTCTAGAGCGTGAATTGGGTAAAAGAGGGAGGAGAGACAAATGTATTCTACATATTGAGGAAGACTGCATAAAATAACTGCTGAAAGGTCAAAGGAGTTATATCAGCCAAGGAGATGAGACAGGTGAAATCTAGACGATAAGATCACTGGAGTGAAATCTAATCACAATGAGCCGATAATTGGAGGTGAAGGCATCATGAATACCAGCAACACAAAAATCTAACCATGGTATGCACCGATTGATAACTATTTCTTGCTGAATACACAAGTTTTGTCGTCCGCATACTCCAAATCAATCAGATGACCTTTAGGGAGTACGTCAATCGCTGTGAAGTCAGATGTACCTACAGTTATATCCACTAGTACTTTTATGACTAAGTTAAATAGGAACCGTGACAGCTGTATGAGTTCGAGTAGGGAGATTTGATTTGCATTATATACTTGCTTGGCACTGCTTTTACAGTCAGACAACACCTCATAATCAACAGAGGCAAATGGTGCCTTCAGTTCAAGTGTTAGCCACTTGTGGGTATGCCCGTGTTCCATAACCTGTCTTAGGATGAAAATCTGATGTATGCCATCTCCTCCTTGTCTGAAACCTGCCTGAGTTTTCGAGTTTGATGTGATTAGATTTCACTCCAGTGATCTTATCGTCTAGATTTCACCTGTCTCATCTCCTTGGCTGATATAACTCCTTTGACCTTTCAGCAGTTATTTTATGCAGTCTTCCTCAATATGTAGAATACATTTGTCTCTCCTCCCTCTTTTACCCAACTCACGCTCTAGAATATTTCTTGAATCCTAACATATATATATATATATATATATATAAAGTCACTGTTAGTTCTTGTGCATTTACTCACTACATTCATGTGTTCTCAATTACGTCATATCACCGTCATCTTTATTGCAAGCCGATAAATTTCCATCAGACTGGCTGAAGTATGTGGACATCTGTATAAATTGGAGTTGAAATTGTCTTAGGTGGTAGGAAGCTGACGCGAAACTCCGAAATATAATGGGTCTATTCTATTCTGCTAAAACTTTTGTTATGACTATATACAAGTATAAAGGGGTACCATTTAATATGATTTCTTATGTTAGTCAAGTGGCTATAGTTGTTCCTATCACTGTTCTCAGTTATCTGATGCTAAGGTTTACAAAATCGTTGCTAGCGGAAAGAATGTATCCGAACGGAGAAAGATGATGAAGACAGTGTCATTACCAAACCAGAGTATTCATTTAGCTTAGTGAATCTTCCATTATATACACAACAAATGTTGTTTGTTACTTGTATTTCCTAAGTGAATGGAGTGACGTTTAGGATCACACGAGCAACCGCTGAAATAACCAGTCAGGTTTCTCGATTTTTGAAGTTAAGGCAGTTTTCCTCAAAGTAGAGAAATGCAGTTAGTTATTTCAGCAGTTGATAGGATGGCCTTTAAAGTTATTCCTTGAATGTACTTATTTTTGTCTCAAAATAGTTTTGTCCATGTAGTCGGTTGACTTGAAATAATCGGTGTGAAAACCGTAGTTCCTAGTCTAAAGCAACTAGTTAGTCATGGGAAACATTTTTAGGTACTTTAAGTTTCATAAAGTATGCAACATCTGAACATTTGTTTATGCCCGTCATCAGACTTCTTGTGAAATCTGTATTTATTATGGTCTTCCTCTTTTAGGAGTAAAAATACGTCGAAAGATGAATATATCTAAAAATAAGTAGGACGTATTCACTACTAAAGCTGCTAGCTAACATAAATGATTAATTCACCATTCTGCATGTGTCCGAAGTTGAGAAGGTTACATGTTACATGGATCCATATACAAATCATTTTGCTTGATAATAATAAACTTTGTTTTGCCTTTCAAACGTAAACGTTTCTTAGGAAAAGGAGTGTATCTTGTGAAATATCTATTTATTACAAATTTCTAATGATAAAATAAATTTTTGTCACATGAATTATACATAAAACACCAACGAATCACGTTGTGTAAATAATTCATTCACATCAGAGATATAATCGTAAGTAAGCACACTAACTAGTTTTTCTTATGATGTTTATTTCTGCATTTGCACAGTCAGCTAGTTGTATAAATAAAAGCGGCTGATGGAAATATATTCAGATAAGTGGTAAAATAAGAAAATGACTGGTCTTTTCATGGATGATAAATTAATTTGGCGAAGCGGTAGTACACAAAATGCACGGATTTCTTTGAATCTAGCTAGATGCCCAAATGTTCCGTGTGGTTTGAAAACGGGACTTCGTATAATGTAGAGAAGACAGAGGTGATGAAGTTACCCAAACAACAACAACAACAAGAACCAATCACCATCAACAGGGACAATCTAATGCAAGTTGTTTTTATCACCTACCTACGTAGGTAGCATCGTTTCAACAACAGGCAGCAGAGGCACAGATGACGACGTCAATACCAGGATCGGAGGAGCAAGACAGGCTTTGAATAATCCGAAATCAGTGTAGAGATCTACTGCACTCAGCATGAAGCGTGAATGAGATCCGGATTTTCAACACTGAGTCAGTCAAGTCAGTGCTTCAATGTGATGGTTGAGAGACTGCGCGTTACGAAGAGCATTTGCAACAAACTGCAGACATTGATCAACAGCTGGCTACGCTGGCTCGATACTGAGGATCGGATGGCCAGAATAATAAGAATAAGCATCAAGGAACTCACTCTAATCGGGCGATGAGCCAACGAAGCAACAACCCATCGGCCAAGAGATATGCGAATTGGAGTGGAGATGGATTGGACATACTGTGAGAAGACCATTTGGAGACATGAGGCGTCAGGCCAGGTCGTGGAGTGGAATGCGAAGGGGAAACGACGAGTTGGGTGGTTGAGGGTGAGATGGAGGAGATCATATGAGGAAGAAATAAAATTTTGTGTGCAGTTGTGGAGCGAGGTTGAATAGGCTGTTGGGAGCAGGATGAAATGGAGACGTGCTACTGAAGCCCTATGTTCCACTAGGAACCCAAGGGGGAAAATACCACTACTACTACTACTACTGCTAATAATGTTGATGATGATAATATTATTAATAATAATAGTAGTGTCGCAGAGAAATCTGGTAAGTGAATAGCTAAGCCATTATACAGAGTACCGCTCTGCTCATTTATTTGTGTTTTTTTATGTTGTTCACTGGGTAGTTGAGGGTGAGATGGAGGAGATCATGTGAGGAAGAAATAAAAGGTTGTGGGCAGTTGTGGAGAGAGGCTGAATAGACTACAGGGAGCAGGATGAAATGGAGACGTGCTCTTGATGCCTATGTTCCACTGAGAACTCAAAGGACAAATAATAATAATATTTAGTGCTGTAACACGGGTTTAAAAGTGATTGTTTGAACTCTTGGAAGGATTATGAAAAATCTTTCTTAAGGTAATTGTTCTTAGCAGTTCGACTTTTCAAACTAATATCCTTTTTCAAAATAATGTAAACTATAGTAGCATATATTTGTAGCTATAGTTGAGGATACTGCTGTAGCCATACTGGAATTCTCACCGAGATTCTCATGAAAGGGAGGTGTCAACAGTGATGACGCCTAAGGTTATGTCGATAACTCTGTCATATCACGTGGTTGCGAGTAATAAATTCAGCTTGTTATGTCATCCAGTATCTAATACTGTATCAGTGTATGACATATTCAGTAAATTATCTAATATGGGATTATACTTTATGGCAATTCGCAAATTGTGCTTCAACAGTTTACGACTTCACATTTGTATAAAGAAACAGTTAGAAAATACTTCTGTTTTACTCAACTATCTGATAAGCATTTCTACCTCATTATATTTTAACTTTATCTGCTGGCTCCGGATCACATTTATTTCATAGTTTTTTCAGTAATCCATACATTTACATGATTCCTGCGTTTTTCTGAAAACTGAAAATTTTGGTTGTTTTTAACTTTTTTACTACGGCTCTAGCAAACTTCTTTCTATCGGATGTAAACTATAGTCGATTTTGAAGAAGGTCTATAATTTTGTTTCATCGACTTATTGTCTTATTGAAATCATCGACCTTGAATCTTTTTTTGTCACCATATACCATACCATATAGCAGTCGCTGATCTCAGATCATGTTACGGTATGAATTCAAAGCTTTGTCTCGCTTTGCGATTGTTTCTTTCCCAAGCTTTCCAGAGAAAAAAATGTTTCATACTAGTATAGCATATTTACCTTTTTAGGTATAAGTGGAATTACCAGTAATTAGGTGATTTATTATAACTGAAGTGTTTACACATGCCATGTAAATCAACCGTGAACAATATTTTAATTTTATAAGTTAATGTCCAAAGGAAATTTATCAAGAAGCAGACTACTTGACTGAATTTTGACCCATCAAAACATCAACTTCATTTACAAACAGCTTAGGAGCGGTGTTATACGTCATGATAGGATGCACGTGTTTTATCAAAAACATTTCCGTGTGTATTTGTGGAGAATACTTCAAGTCAAACTGAAGCTAAATAGCAGTAAGCATGAAGCTTAATCGTGCATCCAGAAGCTTGTAAATACATGAAAATATCCCTGATTAAGTATTCAGGCTTCGTCAGTGCCAACAAAAGCATTTAATATGGTTCACGAAATAAAGTGTAACTGTTTTTGAGTGTTACATTCACATATTCATGAGTCATTTGCTATAGTCCACTTAACTTTAGATATACCATATAATCTCACGTCATTTTGACATACGTCTGTAAATAACTGGGACATTGTTTTGTTGTAAGAAATACACCCGAAGGCCATAGTTTTTGAACTATTCTAAACCTCTGCTACTTTATTGATTGCAAACTTACGAATTAACTTTGAGAGAAAACTATTAGTCGATTTGCTCAGAGGTCTCATCATCTAGTTAACAGTGTTTAATTTTGGTTTGCAATTAAGTAAACGTCGTTTGCATTAAAACCTCCATATGTGTTGTAAACCATGTTTGATAGGGTGGTTTTCTACGCATACCTAAAAATGTATTTTGAATCCATTATACATCATGCATGATTTTTTATTTGGCTGGGAGCAGTATTACCCTACTAAATTGCTAACTGTGTAGTCCAGTTTAGTAAAATTCTGATACATAAGTTAATTTTATTTCAGTTTTTTGAAATAATTGATACAGTAATAAATTTATCACCTAATGTCCATAGGTATATTTCCTCTTACTATTTTCTGTGAGGCAATACCTACGATAAGTTTAGTACAGTAAATCGACTACTGCTTGCCCTTGTTCTGGCTACTGTAATCTTTAAAGACTATCTGACAATAACTGTCAACTACATCTAAACACATTTTAGCTATTTCCTGAAAGAATCTAGGATATAGTTATTTGATGGGATACCATAAGTTAATGGTGACTGAAATGCTTTACATCAAGTTACTAACAAGATTTTTTATTCTGTTTGGTTTCTGATAGTGGGAATTTGAAAAACTTCCACAAAGCAAAGATGAGTTACTGCAAATCAATGTGTATTTAATGATTTTGCTGGTTTTGATAGTTATCATTTTGGTTTTTTGATGATCACTGATTTGCAAGTCTCCTACTAACAACATTTTAGTGAAAGGCTATAACTTTGTGTAGATGGATATACTGATGTAAATATAGCAATGTTGGGAAGCTCCAAAAAGTGCTTGCTTAACCACAACTCACTTATATATTGTAATTTACTTGATGATGGCTACTAGTCAAATCCAGTTGGTGGTTCATAAATAGAAAGAAATACGCGGCCTGGATTTCATAACATAATGAACACCTGGGCAATGTCAAGACATCCACATAGAAGCCCATATTCAGAGATGGGTCAGTTATTTTGATCCAGTATGAGAATGGAAAATTATAAGCATTAATAAAATAAGACTTTGATTTCATTTTTGAATAGCTATCTTCAGATTAGATAGTCAGATGTATGCCTAGTATAATTTATATTTTCCTCTCACTCTGTTTAGCGTTGTATGACTTTTTTTATGAAACAAGTAACTCTTAAGACCACCTTAGAAGCCACTGAAAGACCCAAACATAGTTACTCACTTCAGCTTAGAAAGTAGTTCTTTTCCATAAAACTGAGGAACCTGGTTGGTCATCTCAGTAGTTTTTAGGGTCCTTTTTAAAGTCTCTCCGTGATACTTTGAAGTAAAACTTCAGTCATATGGATTTCCAGTACGGTTTAAGATACATTTTAAAAAAATGATAAAAGATCTGTCTTTATTAAGTTGGAATCTTTATCGTAATAATGGATGGTTTGTAAAAACGGAATGAGTCTATGCTGTTTGAGTTCGTGCTTTGTAAATTTGCACTATTCAAGGGAATTATTCAACTAGAAGACACCCATGGTAATGTTATTTTTCATCTTTTTTATTTTTCTTCCGTGATGTTAGCTAGTTAAATACCAACCCTCCTATTTTATTTGTCATTAAATTTTAAGAAATGAAGGCTAACGGTGAAGAAATATAGTTTTTGCAAGTGTTTTGGTGGAATTATGAATCACGAACACTCCATATTTTCTAATGAGATTATGGGGAATGGTCTTAGTCGATGATCTGACATCAATATGCTGTTTCATATCTGGGTGATGGCAAGGGTGTTCATCTGATGAACTGCAGATTAGGATGTAACGCTTAACCGGTTGTGTCATGAAAATCGGCTTTCAAGGAGATCACTTTGTCATTTTATTCACTGAGTATTTCTTTTTCTTGTTATGTGAACAGATAATGTTCAACTAATCCTACTTAAAACTAGTTTTTCCAACGGATCTGGATAGATTTTATTCGGAGAAGAAGAGTAACTAACTAAGAGATATTTACTCAGCTGAAAAACTTATCATTTACTTGTTATAACCCCTTCTTTCATAATTCAGGCATGCAAAATTACACTGAAAATGTATGGCAGCAAAATTAGTAACCTACATGATAATATTGATGTAGCCATTTAAAGATAACAAATAATTTTTCATGCGAATGTGGTCAGTGTTACCTTCGTTCCTTCTACTCGACAAAAATGAACAACCACCATGACATAGATTTTCTGTCGAACAGTGGAAAGGTGTTTGCATATTGCCTGAAAAAATCTTTCAGTCATTGGTATGGAGATCTTTAAGACACGAAATATGAAAATGGGATATATCTCAGTCGGATATGTCAAAAACATATTAACTTGTTCTCATAAAAATAGTTTTTCTATGCGACGTAACTTTTTCAGATCCAAATTCTTTTTTTCCAGTTTATAAAAAAACGGTCATCTCATGAGCAAAAAGAGTTTTGCCCTAAAAAACTTGTTCTGGTGTTCGTGTTGATTCATTTTATGGAAAATAGGAATTCTGGTTCACTAAGTTATACAAATATATCTTAATATATTCACTCTTTTCATTATTTTCAAGGTATATTTAATGTGAGTCATATGGTTTCAGGGTGAAGTCTTGGTGCACATGGTTAGGACATTGGGTTTTCACACCAAATAATATTGCTTGAAGAATAGAGGGGGAGGAATATTCAATTGTCTGCTTATGACATCTGTTATAAAGATGTTATTCAAAACTTCTGTAGATATCGCAGAATATCTAAGTGACACTTTTGATCCGTCCGAAAGATTTCATTAGAAGTAGTTGACTTTCATGATCTCATAAGCTGTTTTATTTCGTTATTCATATGTATCCTATAGACAAAGAGGTCACCTCTGGGAGGCTTCTTAGTTGCGAACCTGGGAAAAACTTTGTCGAGATCAAAGAGATCTGTTGATTACAATTTTCTCGTATTCTATAAAGATACTGATATACGAGTGGTTATTGTAAACTTTGATTACTGCTATCAGTCGGCTGGTTATATGTCGCACTTCATTTCGGATATCTTATTGAGAAAATGTTAGAGGTTCTACTCGAAGATTGGAAAATGAAAAACTGACATGTATTTGTAGGTACTTTTGTTTTTAAACGCGAACTGCACTGGTCGACAAAATACATTTAGTTCACTGGAAATCGTTCAACATTAGGGAAAATTGCACATATGATAAATGTGCGGAGAAGACAAGTACTGTTGGAAAATGAATATCTCTCTAGCGCGCTTAGGGATGGAAACCCTTTAGTGGTGGGGGAAACTCTGTTAATGGACACTGATTTTTTAGTTACATTGAAGGAAAGATCCTGCAGGAGCGTTCAAGCTAACCTCTGTAGAAGAGCTAGTAGCACGCGACAATCCACGTTGTGGCGCTCAAAATCTGGAAAGGTCATCCAACTGCAACCTTGACTAAGTGCGAAAAACCAATAACCATACAATTAAATTCATCAAAAATCCCTTTAAACACAAAACACATCAAGATATTCACCCCAATCCACAAAGCTGATTTACTTCAGCCTGTATCAAAATGTCTCAGAAACTGTCACCCGTCTAATTTATCTATTCCGTAATAACATGACATCTAAACTAGACAAATCCCTGCAGAACATAGCGTGCAAGCTACTGGATTCACTACCCAAAGAAGACAAGACGAATATAATCTATAAAGTTAGTTGCGGAGAATGCCAGGATCACCACGGTGACTATTCTAGTCGTGGGATAGATTCAAGAATTTATAAGCACTTACAGTCAAACGATATGATTTATCCTCGTTGATTCTGATAGGTGTAGGTGGATGCAATCACAACTTCGTTGTGACAAGGGAAATAATATAACGTTCAAGGTAGAAATCGTAAAAGAGTTCCTGAAATGAAAAGGTTTTCCACTGCATCCTTTTGTGTAATCCTAGTTATCATAATATAATATATATCATATATATAATATAATATGTAATGTATATATAATATACATTATAATATATATATATGTATATATAATATGATTATATAATTATCAGCATTAGCAAGCTTCGTTTTCCCTATTAAACCATACTGCTTTATCTAATCTGAATGAATTAGTTCGATAACTGCTATGCTTTGAAATAAAACCGAGTGGGTATTTTACACTTCAAAAATGCTTATCGCTGTCTGATATAGCTAACCGGGACACAAAATTGATTTCCGTTTCATTTTTGACATTAGCAATGGAAGCACTACAAAATAGGAAAGCCTGAAAAATCTTTATTGTTGACTGAGATTTCACAGTGATCATTCTTAGGGAAGTCCGTTTCAATAGCAGCCACCAGTGTTCATCGACCTATATTTTATTTTCATTAATTCACAATATATTTTTTGAAACACGTTGATTATCACATGCTGAACCCGTTCATATACATGGGTATTTTTTGAAATCTTATTGAGTTCTGAAGCAGGATAAAATAATTGTCCAGTCTTGTTCTCTAATTTGCCGTATAATCTTACTCCTCATCAGTGTGGTAAGTAATAGAGCGCGGTACATGCAGAATAAGTTATTTTATTCGTAGGTTTGTGAGGATTTATTTATTAGCTTCAGTTTGGTATTCATAATTCACTGACATCAGTTGGAGAACTGTTAAAAGCCTGAGAGCACTAGGGAACTGTTTCGCTTTAGTCCCATACTTGGAAGTCATAGCTGTCCAGTACTCTCAGATTTTCTATCATTCTTCAACTAATGTCAGTCCATGATGAACACTAGTCTGGAATAAATTGACTTTTTATATAAATGAATTAGAGGTTTTTCGAAAACCTCATATTAAATTTCGTTCGACGTCTAGCAAGTATATCTGGTATTTAGTAGTTGGTTTCATTTCACTGCAAGTTCATATAGGCTGATTACCAATATTACGTTTTACATTTGTGACAGTCAAATTTGTTATCAGATAGGTAAACACTCAAAAATGCTTAAAACATGGTGAAAAGTTTCATATATTATGAGTAATGGTTTTGAGTTCAAAGAAATTAGGGTATATTACTAATAAGACAAGTATTTAACATCTCATTTGCTAATAGAAGAAATATTGAGTCACATTTTGATTCCACATAACTGACTTACCGGCAATTAATACACAGTCTCAGGTTGTACGGCTACGATAGTAACAGTGAAAGAATACCATACACTTATTACTTCATAAAAGTGCAGTTATCTGTTATTGTCACTTTGTGCAGAATGTTTCCTATCCTTTGAAATTTTATTGGCTATCTTCATGTTTTATGATATATTATTAGTGTTTAATTTTGCGCAGCTGCTGTCATATTTCATTGACTTTTGAGTCATTTTTTTCGCATATGTATGGGGTTTTTGAACATAATGGTTTATATATTAGTCATAATTTCACTAAAGAACAACTACTTTTTGGATAACTAAAGTCAGGAGTTGCTGAGCTAATCGTTTACATTTTCTACTGGCCATGCTAGTAGATCAACCTTTAAGTAGATTACTAATCAAGTTTTATGATCAGATATCCTCACCTGTTTTTCTTTCGTCAGAAGCATTTTCCGAATAACATTCAACCAAGTTTTTTCACTGAAAATGGAAGTCATCTGTTAACCTGAATAATTGACTTTTTAGTTGTTCAACTTCGATACAGTCAACATAATTTGTCACTGACCAGCATTAGAAGATGGACGCTTTTGGAAACCATTTACTGTGACAGGATTTCAACCAACAGTTATGGATTTCAAAATTAAATTTAAGGGGTTTGAAAGGTCCATGGCTAGTTCAAAGTATTTATTTTTTAAACTGAAATGGTAAAATTTGAAGATTTCTAATAGGAAGTAAGATAAATCATTCGCTGTTTACCTTAAAAAAAGTTTGCATAGTAATGAGAATTAAAAATGACTTTATATCATACCTAAATGCTCTCAGGAGACACTGACAATCTTAACGTTTTTATCGTTTACTCACTAAAATGAAGAAGATAGATTGTAAAATATCGAAAATAAATCACTAACAAAATATAAATGTATGGAGTATGCATTTCAAAAGACGGATAACTAAGTGTCTTTGATTGCCTCAATTTTGTTTCTACGTTCTATCTAATTTATTTACATTATTATTAGGTTACAAACGGAATACCAGATCTGCGTTTTGATAATCAAGTAATCACGCTGAGTAGAGTAAATATTTCTGACGGAAATTGGCATATCTTCGAAGTAACATTTACATCAAGGTGAGAACAAAAACTTTTTGAGCTTCAAGAATTGAAGTTCTTTTATTTTCATTTAAAGGTGGAGAGTTCTATTAAGATGTTAGTTTGTTAGAGCTTATCGCTTCTGATACCCTAAAGTGATTATTTTTTTCAGTGAGACTTCTCTAAAACCTTCAAGAATATTGGGTCGGCAGGATTTTTCTCAACTTTCTTATCTGTTTGCTACTGCTTTCCATCATCAGCTTCAATATTTGTTCTCTTTCGCTTAGTACTGTTTATTTTTAGTACATAAAACTATTTTAATATGAATCAATTAACCAAAATAAGTCTTTTCCAAGGTAAGATAAGACGTCGAATGGAAGAGAAAGTTACTTATTGATTGAAAACCATCCATACACACTAATAGACTTCAACACAAACTCAAGGTCATGAGCTTACAAGGGTAGTGAGTACTTTCATAGGATAGTTTGTAGTATGTGGGAAGAAGTCATAACTGCAGTTTAAAAGTTAACCTGACAGGCAAGTTGACGTATGATATCCGGAAGGTCTACAATATGAAGAATTTAAGTCTTGGACTCATATTAGAGTTTAAAAAAATGGGATGCCTGAACCATAAAGATCAATTTCACTAACCGTTTATTGGTAGTTTGAGATGCATGTCATCAAACTATAGCTGATTAAATACGTTTCCGACTGACAGGTATCCAAGTATGAACTATCTCAATATTTTTTGGTATTCCGGTCACGCTCTATCATAAACCTTGATTTACCAAGCTGACACTTTTAAAGTAGTACAAGTTAATGTTTAAACTCGTTTTCTTTCTTTCATTTGTTATTTACCACGGGTTCATAATTTCGGATAAATGCTTCATATCTAGTAAATTATTTGTTAATAATCCTCTACACAACAAACATTTAAATTGTTGAAAATAAATCAGTCTTAGTGTCATCCATCGGAAAAAAAGTAAATCAGAAGGCAATTAGAGTTGTATCAGATGATATAAACCCACTGATTTTAAGACAAGTTAGTGACTACACCACTGACTAAAGAGTTCTTGTCTAATAAAGCACAAATAATCATTTTTTGGGACTCAATGAAACGAACTACGTTAAATGCTTTGCAGTGTTAGCTACTCACTTTCATTTACCAAGTGAAACAAGCAGCAACTAGCTTAACATAATACAGACTTCTTACAATAATGCTAATGGTTGGTTAAAGTATCTGATGGTTCTGCATAGGTTGAACTACCTATTGTAGATTGTGAAATTATTCTTGTCTATCAAAATCTGATATCTGTTGCTTCACTGAAATAAAAAAATACAAGTCCATTTCAAGTTGATTGGTTTTAATAGTGATTGCATGATCACTGTTGTTATACAATATTACAAGAACTGATAATCCACTACCTAATTTGTGTCACTAACATTGTTTTGACTTCAATTTCCAGGCACTGACTCTATTTGATTGGAGAAATTGCCTTACCCTGAAAGATGAGGTTTTACCCGCTTGCACAATTATCATCAAGTGTTTCTGATAGTACTCTACCCTTAGAAATTAAATTTTAGTATTCTCTCAAGAGAATTGGAACTAATGTACTTAAATAAGCTTATTTGTTTTCTTTTGAGAAGATTCTTAGACATAAGAATAGATGAACTTGACAAAGATTATTATGATTCACGTCATTTCTCCGATAAAGAAATTTCCAGAGGTTCAGTTGATATCATAATTGCTAATGGAGCTAAAGAAAGTGAGTCTGTCATTTGTTTCGTGAAGAATGTTTCTTTTATTTTCTGATATTTTCAAATTACATTACTTTGGTTAATATGTTTTGTTCTGCATAAAGGCGGTCGTCAAGAGGTGCATTTTTCATCAGCAACAAAATATAGTTAGCTTGTATTTTGGTATTGAGAGAAAAACATTAGTCAATTGTATTGTTGTTTGATTTGAAAACAAAGTATGTACTATTATGAAACAAAGATTGAGATAAAATGTCCAGTTCTCTTCTTTCTAAGAATGTTTTTGAGAATATTAAAAATAACAGCCCTACGGGAATACACTGAACATCTTGGTTACCAGTGATGACAGAAAAGTACATGCTGTAGATTTCAAGGTCACTACAGCAGTGAAATTCGAAATAACTTGGAGAAACTGAAGGAAATACAAGATTTATATTGCATAGTTTTGGTTAATTAGAATTTTTGAAACAGCGCAACAGTGCAGTTGTCTGAAATTTTTTCATGGTTAAAAATAAGGGCATTAGAATGTTTAAGTGAATTTTACATCAGTGTTTTTAGTTGGATCGTTAAGTTTATTTGCTTGGCCATATTTCTGAAACACCTAAGACTGGAGAGTCTGACACCCGAAATTCTGATCATGTCCTACAGATTAAAAGCTGAAGTTCCGATGGTACAGGAATCATTTCATTTTTTGACATTCAAATCCGCGATGATAGAACAGAAACAAAACTAGTCTACTTAGGTTTAGTAGAAATATTTCTGTTCTGTTTTTTGTTTGTTTAACCTCGTTAACATATCACTGTGCTTAATTTTGGAATTCCTCTAAAACATTTTTATAGGTAAATTTCAGGTTTCAAAAAAATGTGTATTTCATTCGAATTTTCTTTGGAGCGCTGCATTGTGTTAAAAAGTTCTCAATTTTTTGGCTATCCCATATAAAACAGACTAATCCTAACATATCTACTTTTTTAATTTGTAGCTTGTTTAGATGATGCTTGGATAGATTTTCGCAACATATGGCCGGATTTTGAACAAGACTATCCCTAGAAATTATTAGAAACCCAACCTATCCAAGATATACGAACTGGGGCTCAGATGGAAGACAGGTAGGATGTTCAAGTGGCCGTAGTTTTTGTAACACCACGAAAAATATTTGTGATGAAACTGCCGCGTGTATAGAGGAGTGGAGGGGTTATCGATGCGAGTAAGTTTTTGACTAATGGAAGACTTATTGTATTCCATCTTCAAAATATGTCTAAAAGATGAATTAAATCGCAGATATACCAAATTTCTTAAATTACAATTAGTAATTAATTCAAACATTAGCATTTGGCGATGATAAATCTTTAGACATTTTTATTTCCGCCAGTAATGAAATCGACTAGTAAAATGTTAAGTTACCAGTTCGAATATTTAGATCGTTATTCACACACATCAATGGGATAACAAATATAAACACTTTTGGCTAAGTGTGCTCACATGAATGCTTTTAAACTTGGTGTATTAATCTTAATAGCTTTTGCTTTGAAGTAACCTAAGTTATTTCATCAATATGGAAACGAACACTTGACATAGGTCAGAGGTGAGAATTTAGACCATTATCTTTTGTAGTCATACTGTCACTTATTTTGTCTTGTAAAATGCTGTGATTTTCACCAGCTGCAGTAATTCTTTTCTCAGTTTTTACTGGTAATAATCTCTCACTAGAATTCATAGTAGTAAGAAAGTTATTGTATTTCATATTCTTTGAAATGAGTCTCGTAGTTCCCTTTGTTAGAGGATTACCAAATCTCAAGGAACTCCAAACCTTCCTTTGAAGGACTTCCGTCTAATTTTCTTTATTGAAGCTACAATACTAAAACTAAAGTACGCCTTTATTCATTTGAACTTGGTAGAAATGTCATACGATGACCTCAGTGGAGGCATGAAAAGAAGGAATTTTAATTTACTAAACTATCTTATTACCAAGAAAATATAAAAATGAGATTGGGTGGATTTTAGGACTAATACGACGACGCAGTGATGCAATACATAGATGAACTGCATATCTTTTTATACATAGGTGTTCGCACAAATAACGAAAAAGTTTGTTTGCTTTAAAGAATTGTGATAATCAAATAGTTTCTTAAAAAAGAAATTAGGCATCCAAGACTGTGGATTAACACTTAAAAAATTGTTCTATGATATGCGTTAGTCTCTTGTAGACGACGTTTTGCATAGTAAGCCGTATGTATAGGGAAAAAGAGAATATTTTTGAAAGTATACAACTTGCCGCAGATATTTTAAAATCATTTAAAATATCTAGAAAAACCACTTTTTTTCTGGGCATACAAAAGAATTTCAACCTTGTCACGTAAATGTACATGCTTGCAAAAAAACATAGATGAATAAAAATGCCTGGTCCTTATCTCATTTTATAAAAAGGCAATAATTGTTTGCATGAGAGTAATCGAAAATCAGCTGAAAATAATGATAAGTACATAGCTCGGAATATGTTTCCATTCAAACAATCCATTTACTCAAACTATAATTATGTGCAGCTAGTTTGAAACCACTGATACACATTCACATATTCTTGAATCAGATTATTAGAAATTTCTTGTTACTGCCCGTCAGACGAATGAAGTTTTCTGTTTTCCTTTTCTGAAATCTACCATCCAAGTATATACCCTTTACTGCTGATATGCAATTAAAGCGAAAACGTCCCCATTCCACAAGCCAGCATTTTGAAGTTTCAGCTTCTTTGAGAGTTTTGAGGCATCATGGGCTGGCATCAGTTAGAGAACTATTGAAACCGTGATGGGGCTTTACAGCTGTTTTACCCCAGTATAAAACTCCTCAGCAGTCTGCATTTACGAACTCAGAACTCCCAAGTTCTACGGTGAGTGCGCTGACCATTCGTCTACTGAGTCGGAGATCAAAAGTTCACAGTTTCCAATTTCAGTCAGTTCGCGATATAGTACGACTATCACCCAAGGTCTTCAGTTGGTTCCTGCTTCCCTTCCAACTAGCTGATATCTCAGGTCACGGATTCTCATTAAGACTTTGGAATATCTATCTTGAAGCACTATTCAGTAATATACCTCCGGGTTCGCATTGGTTCTGAAACCTCAAAATTATTACCCTCACCAACCTTAAAAGTCATTCTTTAAGAATGCTAAGGTGCAGACGTTACAACGAACTACATGCAAGAATCAAAAAGGACATTAGGTCCTGGAGAACTCGGGGTTGCTTAAAACACATCGATTCAAGTAGCCATACCCCATAGCACTATACAAAGAACAAGTGGTAGAGATACAGCGATATCAAAGTAGACGAAGGTGTATGGAGAAGAGAAGCAATTCGATTTTTATAATTATTGAGAGTGCTTAAACTTTGGAAGACGTCAAAGAGTAAACCAAGCTGTGACCAATTTTCAGCCATGTAACTAGGAGTCTCTAATCATTATTTTCTATTATCTAAAGGATCCCAATCAGGTATTTTTAACCTCTATACATTGTTGAGGCCAACTGTGAGAGACTGTATGAACTTAACCCCCCACTTAACTGGCAACAGTGAGCATTTCTCCTACCCAGTCCTACTTCAGTTAAAGTAGCTCGCAGAGGTAGATGGTGGCTGGGTATGTTCAAAACTTGTCGAAGCCACTTCAGCCGATGAAGGTCCATAACCTCACCGACTGACTTACCTGCCTTACCTAGTACTTTTCGCTTAATCTGGATACTGCTCGCCTAGTGATTCAATCGTATGTGAACACCGCTGTGCTTAAAAACATGTAATCTCTTCTCACCTGCTTTCAAGAAACTGTCTGACGACCATACAATAGGACAGACAGAATAAGATATAAAACAACATATTCGTCCTTTAATGGAGGTCGAGCATCTCCACTGCCCTAATGATAGCGTCCCTTGGCTGTTGCTCAACAGACCTTTCGTATCTGATCTGAAAATTATTAAACAGCCAACACATTCGGTCTGAAGCGACTTTCAAACTGAGTGAAGTGGTTAGTTCATTCAGCTACTTCTAATATTTAAATGGAACGTTAATCTAAATCAGTCCTGAAGGGTGATCTCACATCTGATGGATGCAAAACAGATGCCAAAATACTCACATTTCTACTCAGAGCATTAATAAGTTTATAGATTTTTTCAGTCTCTTCATCTAGCAGGATGATATCATTTGGGTACTCCAAGTCAACCAGATATTCCACAGGGAGTGGATCAATCCTTGTGAATTTAGAGGTCTTTGAGATTACGTCAATGAGTATATCTATGATGAATTCAAAAAAAACAGTGACAGCGAGAACCCATGGTGGATATCACCAGGTGTCGTTGCTTCGGATGAAAACTCTCCGTTAGCCTTTCCGCGGCTGCACCAGTTCAAATAGAGAGCTTCAGTTAGTGACACATAGTTGCTCTGTTATCCCTTCATAGATATACATTATTTCTACACCTCTCATTCAAAGGGTCACATGCCATTTTTAAATCAAAAAATATGGCAGGTGTCGGCCGCTGATAAGTATGCTTATGTTGTGAAACTTGTAATAGGAGGAAGATCTAATGAATACACCCTTACTTAAGTCCGAAACTTTCTTAGTTTCCTCAGGTTTGTTGTTATTGAGCTCCATTTAAGTATCTTTTAATTATGGACTTTGAGATCTCGGACGTGACGTTAGTTAAACTCATTTTCCTTCAGTTATCGAAAAGCGACTTCTCGTCTATCCAGTAGACTCGAATAAATAACGATCCAAACCTCCCTTACTTTACTGGTTCTGATTTCCGCACATATCTTGGTACCTGCGTTAGTCTACTCAATACGTTTTTACTTCCATCCAAAAAAAACTAATAGCAAGCCGTCAAGTCCTGCTGCTATGGTTCGTTGCAGCTCAGAATCAGCCTCATCAACTTCAAAAAGAATTAAAGGAGTGGCGTCTAAGCCTCATTAAGGTTTGGGGTGAGTCACAAGCAAATGGAATGTCAGTGTTCTATTCAAAGTTTTGGTTACCTTTCCTGAGAGTTTAACAAAGATCTACTCCTTTAGAAAACGGTCTGACTAACCATCATGTTTTTCATGTTGGTATCCATGAGAAACCAAAACAGCTGCTGTATATTTCCCATAACAAATGTTTTATCCACTTCTCTCGCTTTCGCTACTCGCCACTGCCTGTGGTTGTTTTGAAGACTCTCGTTTGATTCTCCTTAAGCTGCATTTGCTCCTCACTGTGGGTAAAGGTAGCTGAAATGAGTCTTTTCTCACTAACCAGATATAAAGCTGTTGCTGAATCCGCTTCCATCCTCCAATGTTTGGGTGTAGATTTCCAGCTGTCTCAACTTGTGTTTCTGCTGTATACTGAATACTATGCAGGACTTCATAAAGAAAAGAATTTTCACCATGTTTAAATAAGTGCCAAACTACCTCTTTCTTAAACACACACTTAAATTTATCATCTGTCAGTCGAGCACACCAAAGATTCACGGTTATCTGTAATAACATGCGATGAGAACTTAAGGTGCAATCCCTCACACATCCTATACAACGATGGCTTACAACATTATGATCCATCTTAGTTTATTATTGGTTTGATACCGATGGGTACCAAGTGTAATAATATCTCGTCTAATGCACGAGGTTAGGGCAAATCAGAAACAGTTAACTGTAAGAGAGCAGTTAAAACACGATCACTGTTGTCGGTTAGTTGGCACGGAATACCGTAAATACTTAAAAAGTACCTCCTTGATCGGCTCAGCTTTCTTATTTGATCACAAATTTGTCACAAATTTGACATCTTTTGATAGAACTCATCTTTTGAATCATTTGAAGTATAGTGGGCAGAAATACAGGCTAACTATTCTAAATTGTTGAGTTTGATAGGCAAAGCAATTTATTGAATCGATCACTTTCATTTGAGCAACATATACTGAGTAAGTAACTTTGCCAACATATTATAAGTAGTACCTTGTTTTCATAACGAATTTGTTCATATCTGGTTTAGTATAATATTGCAATAACACAGTGTAATACACCTTACATATATATTTCTAAATCTGCTTGATCTACGTTGGCTTTCGAAGTGGCCAGTAATTCAAAATATTGTGCAAATGTGCAAATTATGTTCAGTTCAAATGCTTTTTGTTTGAAAGTTTCTGTATATAAATAATTCAGTAGAACAGTATACATTTTTAAGTTGTACTTATTTTTTAAAAGCTTTTCAAGAATTATGACTAATTTGATATTGATATAATTTGGAACATTTTAGATGCCTGAACAATAAAGTTAGAGATGATAAAGGGAAATGTGTTCCATCTCAGTGTTATCCAAACCCATGTGTCAATGGTGACTGTAATGTACTAAATGGATCTAGCAACTTTACTTGTATCTGTTACGGGATGTGGACTGGGCCTCTGTGTGATCAAGCGTCAGGTTTGTATACAGCGGGTCAAAGCTGGTGGTGGATATTACTTATCGTTGTATTAATTGCCGTATTATGTGAGTGGAACTGTATTTTACCTAATATGTTAAAAGGTATTTTCGAAACAATGAAATAAATATCATTCCACTTTTCTGAGTTTAATTGATAAAAAGAGCTGGATGCGTTCTTACTTCTCAATTTTGTTGCTAGACAAAATCGAGTGCTTGACTTGAATTTTAAATATGTTTCATGCAGACAACACTACTCGAGGAAAACGAGTGACTGATTTTTGATTTTGGTTACTGACTTGGATGATCGCCCATCTAAATCAAGACGGTAGGAGTAGTGGAATACAGCAGCTAAAATCGGTGGAACTTATCCTCGAGTTTGTTGATCGTAAAAAGAAAATTGTGATATTGTGTCGCGTGTAAAGTTAAGAAAACTAAGAATTTTCTCTGAACTGGTCATAAAACATGAGCACTGCAATTTTATACTTAAGAAAATCGATGTTTCAGCAATTGCTGTATAGTAGATTCATACATAAACAGGTGTACAACGAAATAACCAAAATTGGAATTCAGTCAGTTAAATAGAGCAGATACATGTCAGAAATGTATACATCCGTTTTCAAGCAGTTTTAATAACATTTTATCGTTTGTAAGGTAAGGTAAGGTAAGTTGAGTTGAACATTTATCAGGCTGTTCATAGTCCTTGGATATGTTAAAACTTTAAGTCATTCAATGTTTATTGAAATAAAACACTAAACATTGAAATGCCAAGAAAAATAATTAGCAACATCTCAGCCATTGATCCTGTAACAGACCTCTTTTGTAACTGATATTCCACAGTCAAGGGGTAGAATTAGATTATCAAATAATTAACCCAGCTTTGTTTAAGATGTCTTGGCCTCTGGCGTCAAATAAATCTAAAGTGAGGCGGATACCGGCCGAACATAATGAATGATAATCACGCTATTTCACGAGCTGACACAAGTTGGAATTACTGGAATATTAGATTCGAATCCAGCATTAGAATGACAATCTATTCACTTTGAAGCCTGGTGGTTCTGTTCCTGTCCCCATCGGATAAATGGATGTGGACATCTGAGGAGTCCTAAACCAGAACGAAACACCTCTAATGACTCCAGATTTCTGACTGATTGTTATAGATCCGTTAAGATCTTTCTTTCACTGTAAGATTTCATTTCATTCGCTCTAATTTTAACTCCTTGTAGTAATTGCAGCTATACTGATAACAGTTTGTTGTTGTAAGCGCCGCCGAATGAAGAAGTCCAATTTAATCGATTTCAGCAGTGGTTTAAGTGATCAGCAGTTGGGTATAGACAGTCAAACAAATGATCCATGGAGTTCAGGTAATATTTTTGAAATATGATTTCGTTTACTTAGCATAACATATAGATATTTTCGAAACATTTTGTCAGAAGTGCAGTAAAATGTCTTAAGGTGTTCGATACCCAGTTAAACTAATATATATATATATATATATATATATATAAACCTTAACAGTTGAAGAAAGAACATTTCCTGAATATAAATCAAAATAAATGTAATGACAGTACAGAACTGTAGGAGAGCATTTGCTTTGGCTTATCAATATACACTTTATTGGGAAGTCGATGCAGCCATACAATTTTGTAACAACACACTATAAGAAAGGTCTTCAAAGATATCCTAAGGTTATGAGCATGGTAATCATTTGATGTAGTTATTTGATTTTCATCGCATATCCACTCAGCTGTACACTCAATTTAACTGTGAGAATGATCTTGTCGCATCTCTTACTTTCATTAGTTGTCTATTAGATAGGTAGGCTGATTTTTACTCCTGACAAAAGTAAAACGATTACAAGTATGCTTTCGTCTTTGAATGACTTATCAGTACATGTTGATGATGTTAACATGAATCTGCGTCGAAAAAATACGAAACTGCTGCTGAATAATTATAGTGTCCAACAAGTATGTAAAGTCGTTTGGTAATAAAATGTTCCGTTTATTCCACACGACACGTACAAATCCTAAATAGGATATATTGAACAAGTTGATGATGGAAAACTTCAGATTTGAGCACAACTCTGTAAAAGAAATTCTGTTAGCATGGTCATAGTCAAAAGTTTTTAGTTGCTCCACAACCCCTTGGGGTGTAGATACAAATGATTTATCTACTGCTGAAGTATATGCTATATTTATTCCATATTAAGTTGTCCAGTTGACGCAACACACGGTGATGCATTATTACCTACTGTACGACGTTTCGAGTGAACTTTGTTGTTCCTGTTCAAATCAAAGCAACCGTACTACTTTCAAACTTCCTCTATTTAGTTCAAGAGTTCATTTATTTGCTTCAGTGGTGGTAAAATTTTCCATATATCTGCAATATGTGATGAATCATTCCTGTTACATGTGTTATGAGTGGATTCAATGAACAATGATTCTGTGACCAATCTCTTCTTCCACCTAGCTATATTGGATTTTAGAATTGTCACTTGTCCCACTCTGTCGTGCGATTATGAATCAATGCATGCACGAAAATAGACAAGTTTTTTCTCTAAATCACCTATCTTATTAGGGTTTATCACCGTATGTTTTATCAAATTCTTGTACTCTGCTATTTTGACTGACTCTAATCGGTTGCTTTGACCCATATACTTGACTTCAAAATCATTACATGGTACTTGATACTTGAGGTTATTTCGCTTCATTGGCTCTACTGGATCTTTCTGCCTAAAAAGTTATATTAACGCGATATTTATGTAGCCTTCAATTTTCAAGTGTTGTGCAGTCGCATGTAGTTTACAAATTATATAGTATGCAGTTTTTTCAGTTTTTGAAAATATCCGTTTTAGAAAATACTTTAACGTTAGTAAATAGGGATGAGAACATTTTCACACAACAAAAGGTTGAAGTAACTACATATTTATTAATTTGTAAAATAACCTTTCGAGTAATAAGTTCAAAGTATTTTATTCTCACTTCAAAGCTATGTTGCCTTCAGGACATGACTTCAAAATGTAAGCCTTACAATATGATATGAGCTTTCAATTCTTCAACAATCATGCATATTTTGACAATGTGATATTATGAATTTATTTTGATAGCCACTTTTGTTCAATTTCGTTATTTAAAGATTTGGCTGATTATTTTCTGCCTACATAGGTGAAGACTTCAGACAGATTACATAAAGTTTAGAAGGTGATAGTGTGGATTTCAACGGAATACAGGTTTAAATTTGTGACTTTAAAAGTTTTCTTTTCAATGTATGTGATTTATTTGCAAGCAAGCGTCCCATTCGTTTATGATATTTCAGTTGTTATGAGACAACACAACATGATGAGCCTAGATGTTTTAAACTTCTCCGATAGATGACGATAATTAACACGTAGTCTTTTAGATAATATACACTTTACTTGAATTATTATTGGTGAATAAAATGTTTAAAAAGGCTTTGACATGTACCTCTATGATTTCCGTTGAAGGTGGAGTAGCGTCTTGAGAACCATCATCTATTGTATTTTTAATGACTGATAAATGCAAAAGAAGTGAGTGAAATTTTGAGTTATTTAACTGGCATTCACTCTATTTTTTATCCTTAAGCTAAGTAGAAAGTTACCAAACTTCAAATTTTCGTCGCACTGTAAAACCTCTCCGTGCTAGTGGTATTTACTCGCGTATTCATATTGATTGACTTTAGTTACATTTAATTTATGGAAAAATGTAGGATAGTTATCGCCTAACAAATATGTAGAAGGAGGTGGAGATGGGTCAGGGATATGCTGAGCAGACCGTTTGGGGACGTCACTAGCCAAGCCAGGCCCGTGAGTGTAATCCAAGGGGGAAACGACGAGTTGAGCGTCCAGGGGTGACATGGAGGAGATCATATGAGGAATAAATGAAAGCTTGTGAGCAGTCGTGGTGCCAGGTCCAAAAGACTGAAGAGATTAAAGTGAAATGGAGACGTACTACTGAAGCCCTATGTTCCACTATGAACCTAAGGGACAAATAATAATAGTAATGTGGGATACTTATTTTTTGAGACAATTATACAACAAACTGAAAAAGATGCAAAGGCGTTTTTTATAAAGAAGCTGTCTTTCAGCTAAATTAAGCATAACAAAATTAAAGCTAATTATCTATCAAAAACTGAATTGTCTTTTGCTTGCAATCCGCTAAAGCTGATAGCATTGAGTATCAAGTGGTTTGGTCCTACTGTTTCTAGTTTTATTATGATGTCCATTACTGTGAACTCACATTCCAACGAATATAAATAAAATGCTCCACAAAGGTCTATCTCCTTTAATTTAGTCCAATAAAAATTTATGCAACTGTACTATATGCGTTTTTGATATTTTATGTTTCAATAGGTCTCTTCCCATTTTATAACTTTATTGCAATTGTAATGTATCTGTGCAAATGTATTTTAGGTGAAAAAGATTTTCAAGGGCCCATCGACTATTCAGTCCTCAAGGGAAATATAAACTCAAATCCATACAGGATAACAAACAGTGACTCTAACCATATTAATGGATATATTCCAACAGGTGTAAAACCAAGTGAGTGAAGGGACTTGATATCATGCATTACCGGGGATCTGTGTATTCTGTTCTCATAATGCCCTAACTGTTTGGTCTCTGTACGTTAACTATACCTGGCCATTAATGTCTTCTAATAGTAGGAATTTGAAGTTTTTCGGCTGGAGCAACAGAACATGTTTCCACTAACTGAAAACTCACTCATAGTTTGAAATGATAATAAGTTTTAATTCCATTCTGTGTCTCATATGTTTCCTCGAATTCGGAGGCAAACATTTCTGTGATTCTCTATTACAGTCCGGTTTTACTGACCCTTACATGTTTACGATAACAGGTTTAGAATGGTAACATTTCTAGCAAGGGCAGCAAGTGGATTGTGAACTGGCAATAAATTCCAGGTGATTAACAAAGTAGTAGGCATTTATAATCATAAGCAGCGAATTCACTTGGTTGTAGTCCACAGGAAAATCAGAATACTGGTTTATTCAGCATTTTGTCATGTGTATTAAGAAGCACTATACAAACAAGGCCGTAACATTATGTTGATTACAACGGTCTCAACATAGGACGTAGTTTTCAATGGGGTCATAATTTTCACATCACACTGACTCACAATTTCTTCTATCTGTTGTGACAGTATCCACTAAAAGTATTCACCAAAATTTGAATAACTAAAAATCAGCTTTTGAAAATATAAATGGAGCTCGATTAATAATCTAGTGTGACCTAACCGGTTACAGACAGGCAAAGAATGGATTCCTATCCATGGTATGAACAGCCGTGTTGGTTTAACACGATGAATAAGCTTTTCTGCAGTCAGTAATATCTTATAAGATTGCGTATGAGGTCTCGTTTGTGTAAAACTTAGTCACGAATTAAGACGAAGCAACTGTTTTATGATCACAAGTTTTCACTAATTCTTTATCTGACATAGTCAGCAATTAAAACTGTATCCAGGTAAACCACTACCAATCAAGCTGATTGTGAAAAAGAACTGAATGTTTCCTTCAAACTGGTGTTCATATAAAGTGTTCAAAGTTTTAGTGGAAGGCAATAATTTTTTCCAGGCAGTGTATTCAGTCGTAACTCCAGGGGCCAACTGATGGCAGTTGATAAGTGAATAATTTTCAATTCCACATCAATGACTTTTCAACAGAATACTGAACACCCTTGTTCATCTGTTGCTCCATCTACAGTAAGTTCTTGAACAAACTTCAGTATTTTGAAACCATGGTGAAACAGCTGCCAAATGCTCACGGATTCTCAATGGTTTTCCGAATGAACTCAGATGAAAATGCAAACTGTTTTTTTCACCTTGGCTGCAGACTTAGATTTTATAGGGTTGGTAGGTTTTACAGCAGGTGATTATAACTACTTTAAATAGTATCATTCCGTAAATTTAGCATAACAAATATTGATCAAATGAGCAAAGTGGTTAACAGATACTGAAAGCAAGTTGATTTATAAGGTTAAAAGTGTGAATTCTGGCTTTCAGATAGTGAGTCCAAATGTTTCTGATTTCAAAATGAATGTATGAAAGTTTGACCATTTTTATCTTAAGTCTCATACAAGTGAGATAGATCAGTTATGGTGAATGCTTTATCTCTGACTTTTTCCATCTACTTTGAAAGGAGCTTATGGAAAACAATGAAATAGAATGGATCCATGCTGTCTTGTTCAAACTGTTGTTCTTGCTGTATTTAAGTTTTATTAAGGATATGGATCTTAATCGTAACACGTATCTTTTTTCAACAGAAAAAGAGTTATGGTTTTATTAATTCACGTATACTACAAATGAACCACAGTGGTTTCAAAAGACACTGATTAGCATATTACTTTTTCTGTAATTAAAATGTATGCTTCAGGAAAACAGAAGTGATTTACTATTGTGTCTCATAAGATTTTCAATAAATTTCAGAATAACCCTGAACGGTTTTTTATAACTGGTTACATTTGTCACAAGGAAAAACTAATTAAACTCATATCATGTTCATAATTTTGCAAAATGTAGAGTTATTCTTAAACGATTCGAAAAGTTTGCTCTGTATTACTCAACAATACAACCACTTTTGAAAGTTTTATTTTTTCGCATGTTTTCAGTTATGAGTGGTAATTCGGATACACAGTCAGATCCTAATGTGACTGCCCGTGCCTACGGACAAAAGACTACAGAAATACCTCCTTGGGAGTGTTTTGATCGTCAACTTAATCCTGCTTTGAGGTTGGATCAAGTATTAGAATATGGTTATGAAGGCTACGATGGCAAACCACCACCAGAGTTTTGTCCCAATGAACCTGTTTTATCATCATCATATGAAGACGATGGTGATGGTAATTTAGAAACAAGAAAATCAAATTTATCATCAATTGCTAATGGAAAATTAAATTCTTTGAACAGGTGAATGTAAAAATATACTTTTTAGTCAGAATGAAAATTTACCGACTGATCTAAACTATGATGGTGACAAATCATCAACAAGAACGCTTCCCTATAGTGCTATTGACAGATTATTATTTCTGAATAGTCCGTTCGGACCAATACAAAATGAATATCTTTGCTTTACAAGTGATTAATACGATGCAGTTTTCACCTTTACATTTCATTATAAAATTACCTGTGAATAATTAATATTACTTTCCATTGAATTTTTTTTTATATTATTGTTTGGTTTACGGTTTTATTCTTTCAAAAAACTGTTAAGTTTCAATCTTTGATAAATAGACTTGTTTTATCAAGCAATTTATCTGTCAGTATTATAAAATTTTGAAATAAACAGCAAATGAATTTGAATAACACTTTTGTGTTCATCAAAGAGACAATGACAACTAATAAAACAAACTGAGAAATCGTTCGGTTTTTTTCTCAATGATAACCGATGAAGAAAAATAAGTTGCTTCAAATTCATCATTTAAGTGCATTCAGATTATAACAGATAAAGAGAAGTTGCAGTGACGGTAAACGTGCATGATGCTTATTCAGGTATGGTGTATTTGAAAATATATTAAAAGAACATTAAATAACTAATATAATCAATAAACTGTTGAGTCTAATCTCTGTCGAAATCCTCAAATGTCTATACTTTTAAATATTTATCTTTAGTCGGTAAACTGTGAAGTTACACTGTATGGTCAACATTACAAGTAGTATATGACGGTATATTTTGATTATTTTTCTGTGAAAGAAGAAATAGCCTAATAATGGATATAAAAAGGAATAGATAGTAAGTCACGAATATGAGGCTGGGATGAAATGCCTTTGTTTGAAGTCATTTAAGAGTTAACACAAAATTGTTTTAACAGTTAATGTGAACAAATCTTAACTAATAGTAATGAAAATCCATTTGCTATGAACTCACTGCCTGCTGTCCAATCGTAGTGACACTCAAAAAGCCTAACAATGCATCTGGTCAGTAGTCACAGTGACTGAGGTAAAAAAACATTGTCTATGTTTCTCCAAGGATGTAACTACTAATATATGCATCATCTGAGGGAAATTACCGGACAAGATATGTATAATAGTTTTTTAACAATCTGTTGAAGGCAGTAAAACCTTTTTAAACAAAGGCTTATTTTCATGAGTGTAGAAAATACTTTATACTAAGCATATCTTTCTGCTTTCATATTTACAGAAAGGGATTTCCTGTCGGTAAAATAATTCCTTTTAAGAATTTATGCGATATAGCAGCAGTGGGAACAATAAAATACCATGGAATATCAATACTGATAGACTAAATATTTGCACAATCTCGAGTAAAAAAATGAAAGCCGGGAGACTCAGTAAAGCCTAAGAGGAAATTAAATATTCCCTTAATTTATTTATGTGAATACTGGTCAAGATTTGACCGAATAGTTTCACAAAAATTGGTGCTGAGTTACTTCATTCTCAATGGTCATCACTGAAACCTCTTTTATTCGAGACTGATTTCAGTGGAAGTGTTATGAACATGAAAAAGTAAGTCATCATTTCATAGTTGTCTTAAACGTATATCACATTTATTCAGTTAAGTTTGCAAAATGAATTTTAGCCCCTGTGGAAAACAGAACACCCTTTTGATAAGAGGTGATGAAGCAAACCTTTTGGCTAAGCGATCACTGAATGAGGATTTGAGTATTAATGTTCCACCTTTAATATGATTCTTTCATTTTTTTCACAAATATACTGCATAATATAGTTTCGGTGTTTATAAAACGCTAATCCTTGTTTACAGATGAATGATTACTGAATTTTGTTAGCAAAATGTGAATGAAAAATTATTGGAAGTAAATTGAAATCTCAGATATGTACTTTTCATTCTTCCTTTCTGAATTATATTAAACTGACCTATAATTTGAAACAGTTAACTCTATTCACACCTTAGATTATGACATAACCCTTAGCACGGTATGGTTTTTCCTTCTGAAAAAATAATCACTATCTTCCAATCCATAAGTGAGTTCTGTTATGAAACAAACCATCTTTCATCCTTCATCTTCATTCTTTTATTCAACTAAAGTATGAATGGTTACATGGTTACCTTCGTCCAAGGCATTTCGCTTTCGAAGACTATGAAACCAAAAGCAGGAACATATTAAGATTGAATGAAAGCAACGTAATATTTTAAAGTGAAATATAGTACATCGTGGAAATCGTCGATCTCGGCATCAGTATTTCATAATTACGGATGTGAAAGACAGAGTTCAGCGAACAACTACGTCTATGGCGTTATCAGGCAGAAGAAGCGTGCTTAGGGCTTAAATTAACACTTGTTGTACATTCCTGAAGCTTCGGCAATAGGCAAGTGGACACCAGAATTTTGCGTCCAAAATTAAGTTTCCACTCACCTTCCCTTCAACCTAACTAGAACTTCTTATGAAATATATCACTGACCAACTTGTAAAAACCATTTAGGCTGATTTGTAGATTTCGTCAGTCAGATAAGCAGAAGTTTAGTTTTTAAGTAGTTTTTAAAATAAATATTATCTGTTGCATTTCGGTCTGTTCAATTTGTTGTTACATAGATTTTCAACTCAGATGCTAACCTCTTATTTCGAACACTTAATTTTCTCACTAGAAATTATTTTATTATTTTTTTACCGACTTTCATCTCTTAACTTTCGCCAACACTTATTCACGCCAGTTAATTTTTCCCGTTGTCCTATATTTTAATGGTTCTTACATAGCTAACATTACCAGACTACTTCGATGACCACAACCAAAAGCGTGTCATAATTTTAGAAACATACCTTGGTTTTCTTTACCGTCAGGTATGGATATTGACTACATTTAGATGCGATTGCGTAGCCTATGAAGACGATACCACCGAAAACAAATTCGTTATGCCTTACATTAATCAATATCTACAAACACTCCCACAGAAAGATAGTGTTAAGCGCTCATCTTCAAAACACGTTTACTAAACATTGAAGTTCACCAATGGGTCAGAGGATCACAATGAAGTGAGTCATAACAAATATAATGTAAATGAAAAGCAGCTAATTGAAATTATCTGAGAATTTTATACCAATTCTCTGAATTCCATTTTGGAGAAGTCACACCTAAACGACTTAAAAACCATGAGAACCGTTAAAACTACAGGTATTCTAAGTAAATACATGAACTTATGAGCTGTTATTTTGAAAGTATTGATAAACGTACGGATAAGAAAATCTATGTTTGTTCTGAAGTGCTTAAATGAATACCACAAAGGCAATAAAATTCACAAGTGTGAGCTAAATTTGAAGACTGAGTAACCGAATTACGTGAAGTGTCACAAGTTTTCTTGAAGTCAACGGTAGAAGTTAATCATTTTGAGTACATAAAATAAATATTCTACTCTTATTTTGGTTCTTGTCGTATGGACAGAATATACGTTTCATTTATTGTGTGCAAGCTATGCAAACACCCAAACACATTGCATCTAAACTGTGACAAAGGAACATATAAAAAAGCCTTAGAAAAGTTCACCCCTGATAAATTCTTGGTAGATAAAAGAATTAAGGGATCTGGAAAATTGTAATTAGCTTAGGATTTCTGAAAATTACAGTAATATGAAGTAATTAAAGATCAGTAATGTGAATGTGGCTGAAAAAGTATAGATTATGTGAGTACATTTGGGAAGGATATGGTATGGAGAAATGAGGTAATATGATTTTAATATAGTGAGACGAATTGTCACTGATGGTTGATTTTTCATCCTTAAAATGTTATTAACAAAAGGATTGACGGAATCAACTTATTTGAAGCATACATATCAGAATATATAATTAAACGTACTTTGACTTTCGTAGTCAGATGTTTCAGCCGTTCATATTTCATGATATTCGTGGGGATTCCTTAGTTCTCTCTGAATATAGTTTCCGGAATCATTAGGTGGTCACGACCAATTAAATATACCAAAAAAGTATTTGCTAGCCGTTTTATTTATTTCATGTAACATCGGCTTAGTGTACCTCGAATATAAATTCCAAACGTCAACAGTGAGTCTAATTGATATTTTTCACTCCCCAATAGCAGGGGGATTGAGAACCTTTCATTGCTACATTTAAGTGTTGTTGCTTGTTCCTCTGTTTATTCGAAGCACTGGACATCAAAGTAAATTATTTGGTGTTTTAATGCATAAGTCTTTATCAGTGAGTCTGGAAAAAGATTATCCCTAATATGTGTTCATTGAATCATATAGCAAAAGCAGCCAAAGATATATCATATTTAGACAACTTCAGCCTTACTCATTCTTCAATGAAACTTTCAGTGTTAGTTTTGAATCGAAACAATTTGAATGGAGTTATGCTTGTATCCTTTAGTTTTTGGAATGCAGATATTACTGATTTTCGTATCACAAGAAACAAAATAAGTTCTGTTTTATATCTAGAGAAGTTGAATCAAAGCATTTTTAGAGTGATCATTTCATATAAGTAACTATTTTTCAAAGTATAGTTATGACGGGTAGTGGCTAGCCATGGAATTTAGGATGCGCATTTCGCTCTATTTGGTACTCACCAGTATTCAGCAGTTACATTGCTATGCTTTTAATTGCTGTGTCTGTAAGAAATGTATAGCCTTCCCATTGCTTCTTTGATAGTAAATTAACTACTGGATGACGATTGTTGAAGTTACGTAACATATCTTTGCAATGAAAGTTTCCAGTTCGTTATCTACGTGTAACTTAAAAAAATCAGATTGGTTCATTCCACGAATGAAAAGTGCGTTTGATGTTCTTTGTATGAAATTTGTAAGTAGGATTGGCCATAATAGTGAAGAAATAAATATGCTGGTGTTCAATATTTCTAGTATATTTCACTATTGAAGAAACACGGGATGTTAGTATACAATTTAACAAGAGATCCCTTAAATATGCTTATGTTATAATCAATTTCGTTATAATTAGTTTATTTACGTGTGTAGCTTTTTTCATTAGTCAATGGGATAATTGTCAGCAATGAAAGCAT
This sequence comes from Heterobilharzia americana, assembly GCA_944470555.2. Lineage (NCBI taxonomy): Eukaryota > Metazoa > Platyhelminthes > Trematoda > Strigeidida > Schistosomatidae > Heterobilharzia > Heterobilharzia americana. The sequence continues at coordinate 101,468,517 of OX104134.1, forward strand.
ATCTTAGGAAAATACAATTCAGCTGGAAGAACCATCATTTCCAGTGTTTTTCAGAAACAAACTAATCAGAATTTCAATGCAACTCTCGAAGCATATCACAGATGAAGAAAAAACCTCGCTTTTTCATTTCTAATGGTTTATAAATGAAACCCACTTTGATCAGGCTACTTCACTATAATCTCCATTATTCCTGCTGATTCTATGGTGCCTTCACAACATATGTTTTAGTCATTGCGATATACTACTGAAAAAACGTTTCAACAGGATTTTCATGTTTAATAAATTTGTATTCATATTCTAACTAAAGTATTTCATTTTCTTGATTTAGTATTGTCTTTTAAAAAATGAACTGGGGAAGAATGAATCATATTTGTAACGAATTATAGTAATTATGTGTACCATCTGAGTACTATCCTTCGGTAATTTTATGATTTAAAAAGCTGTGAATCTTTCCCAAACTTAAATTTGTGTAGGCAAATAAATGAAGTTTTTAAGTCGGTATAAATAATTTGTAAAGTTGTACTTACTTTCGTTCATTCTTCTCTGCCATTTATACTATGACAGCTGTCTTGCATTCAGCTTATGCAGATTAGCTTCTCCTGTGCATTCAATAAATTATATGTTCTCATTTAAATTTACGTCTGTTTCATGTGACATTCACACTTACTTTCTAATTATTTTTTGAACATATTTCATAGAAACTGTTTTTTTTTTGGCTTACATGATTTGCATAAAATGCGCATTACTTTGTCAATAGTTAGACTGATTTTCTACATTTGTCAAACTGACTGTTAGCATTGTAATCGTTTTTGCCTCAAATCGCTGCATAATGAATCTTCGGTTTTTTGTATAGTATAAATCTGTCACTTGAAACCCAACCGGTTTGATTAAATTATCATTTCTATGCATTAAACACTTGTTGGTTATATCTTCTGATTGACTACTAGTACAAAAGATTTATAAGCAAACACAGTATTCCTGAAGGAGAAATTCGTGTGATTCTGCTATCATTGGTTTCAAAATATTCATGGTAGGAATATTTGTTTAAATCTGTTTGATTTTTAGGCAACAGACTGTGTGAGAAATTATAAAAATGGTTACAGATAGCAAAAATTGTTTGAGATTTTAAAATATTTGTGGCACAGGGTGAGTTTGACAGTTTCTTGATGTCCCACGAGCTTTCAGATTTATTCTTAGTTGTTTTATCATCATGCAAGGTGACTTCATCAGCACTTAACTCAAAAAGAAGTGTAGGATTTTCATGTTACATAAATATCTATGAAAGGTACCTAGAGCGTCACTGACTTGTGAGTTGCGATGGCATGATCATTTTTTATCAGACCACCTTTGTTACGATTGTCGTCATCTGACCTATACTAGCGACCTAATATCCGTGGACCAATAAGAACTAGGGCAGCTGGTTAAACCACTGGTGAAAATTAAGCGGAAGAAGCATCAACTCATTATAGGTAATAAAAGTGCACTGAATCCACCTATGCCTGTCGAAAAAAATTATGTTACCATCCGCAGAAAACTGGAAGAAAGCTGTTGTCATGGAGAAAGCGGAATACGTGAAAAAGACACTGAAGGTATTCAGTGAAAGGCGTACATATGAACTAGTAGACAAGAATGTAATAAAAAAAGGACAACCAAACTCAAGGAAAATCAAAAGCTGGTCAAATCAAGAAGGAAGAACAGTGGTGAATGAAGACGAATGATCCAATCCTACCTATATTCTACGGTCGATCAAAAGTAATGTAGATATTCTATTGCGACTGTTGGTATTTCTTCCGGAAACACCTTTATTCAATATATCAGAATAATTATCCAATAAACTTAAATTTATTGCGGTTGCAAATCGACACTTATTCAGCGCTGCAACTCGATTCGAATAAATAACAAAAGAAGGCAAGATAAACAACGAAGAAATATATTGTTCTTTGATGTAACCAGACTTTTTTCTTCAATCAATTTGGACCTCGACAAAAGGCGATCAGTATCCTTCTCTGCAAGGAAACTGGAGTTGTTTGCATGGGAAAGGGGTTTAGTTACAGTGTTTTGTATCCTCCAAGGTCCAGAATAGTGCTTGATTAATTAGACTGAAAGGAACTTGGTTGCATGACATCAGTAATGATAATTTTGTTTCTCTAAATAGTTTCAGATTATTCCGTGAGGATCAGCGAAACTCAGCAAAGATTTACGAAGAAAGTACAGTTACCCTCAGGACAACTCACTAGTACTTTATGAGTTACATATACTTCAAATGTCAAAGTGATTTTAACGACTGCATCACTGTAAAATTGAACTCAAAACAATGTAATGCTGGTATCAGCTACTCCGAACTATCTTGTTTTCTCAATTTACTCACAGAATTTATAGTTCCTACGCTTAGTGGTTCCCTGTCGATAATGTTTCGGTTTCATTTTTTAGGACCGTATCTTTTGTAGAACTGCTGATCATCAAAGCCCCATTAACTTCACAACACGTCAAAATGCCACATTTAGCTTGATACACGGCAACGACAGTGATGTGTTAGAAACACATAAGAAGGTCCTACGTTTCAAGTCAGATCACTGCACTATAGGTGTTTTGCACATATTATATGGTAAACTAAGCAAAACAGCCTTTGCTTTTCATTACAAGGAAATTGTAATTAGAAACTACTCACAAAATAAAGAAACTTCAACTAATGGGAATGCTGCTAGATACAGACGAATACATTTGGAAGCGATGTTTGAATAGCATTATTGATAGTGTGACATGCTAAATCAATGGATACCTCTTAATGTAGTAAAAAAGTACTTCTGGGCTATAATCTCTTTTTACTCAACTGAAGATACTTATAAGAGAAAAGTAAAGGACATATTTAACAAGTGACAGAGCTGGTACCCATCGACTGAACTTTTGGATAAAATTAGAAATTAAACGTCCGAATCTTCCTTCTTCAGAACTGGAAACTTTTACCATGCAAAAGTCTCCTTGGCATGTGGAAACTTTGAAAGAAGTCATTTTTAAAATGCATCATCGGAAAGAAGCATATGTTGATGTCTTCACTTCAAATAAACAAACACTTACCTAATGATACTATCCTATTTTGTCTTCTGGGTTTTAATAAGGAATTTTATCCCAAATTCACCGGGACAAATATTTATGTATCACCAAGATTTGAACGTCTCAAAAAGCATGGATTCGGATGACATTTCAGGACAAATTCAAGAAATTTGATGATATTGTTAGCCATTTATGAATCAATTTTTTCATTAAATCCACTTCAGAAAACACCATAGCTGCTGCCTGGAAAGAAAGTCACGGTACCTGAGTTTTTGTTTTGAGATGTTTGTTTGAGACTTCGTCTGACTGCAGTTACTTCTCTACTCTTGAACAGGATAAAAGAGCCAACATTGCCCATGCTCGAACATTTATTGAAGGGTTTCGAAGGTCCCAAACAGTCTGCACATGAAAAAAAAGAAGTAATTGAATACAATCATTGTATCGCAACACAACATTGCTTATGATCTTGGCAGAAATGTCGGGTAATGTCAGGTATACCTTATGACATTTGACTCTATCCCAAGACCTGCTTGCTGAACCGGAAAGCCCACACGCATAATGAGTAATGGATAATTACCTGGCTGTTTTCTTAATTCATTGAATGGAAGAAATCTACCGTTTAAAACTGTGCTTCTAGCGTTAGTGCTTTCTTCAAACTAATAAGTTTCTCATGCTGTATACGCATATTTCTGTTTTAATATTGAGACTAGATTTCAGGTTAGAGATTTACGGAAAATGAAGATTATCAGTCACATTGTATGCGAATTATAAGTATGATAAAATGTGTTTGCAGACTGAACTTCAGTATGTCGGACTGTATTATTAATGTTTCTGAATGTGATATATTGAGTTACATATTGTAGATAACACTATTTTGATAAGATTGACACACTTTTCTATTTGTTTAAACTGATTCCTTTAAGATAAATAGTAGAATAGTTAGTCTGTGAAAAGAATTATCCAAATATTTAGTGATGTTAACAAGAATTCTTGAAGTCGAATAAAAGCAGGGTTTTTGAAAATAGCTGACTGTATTGGCCAATTCATCTAAGGCTACTAAGGCATGGATTCTAAAACTGTTATAAAGTTATGATTCAAGTAAATATTAGTATCAGCGACTAGTCAACTGTGAACGTGAAGACAATTTGCGTGCATGGATGAGATTGGGACTTATAAAGTGAGCACTGATAACACACTTGAGGTGAGATATGAATCTCTTAGTTAAATGAGACACTAGACTTAGATTGTCATGTTATGTGACCGGTTTCTTTCAGTCAACTTTTTCCTATACATTTTTATGATAGACTGTATTGGGCCTGTACATAGTCTAATTATATTTATTTTTTCTAGATGAAAAATTTGATATTTAATTAACAATTTTCAAAAATTGTACGTTGGCGTAAATGAAAGTTTTCAAAAAAGAAGTTTATTTATTCATTCCAGTTTAATAAGAGATGAAATTTTTTAGTCGGGTTTGCGAACTAAAAACTACGCATAAATCTGCAGTCAGACAACTTCATAATATAAGTCAGTTATATTCCAAAACCTATATATATTAAGATAGCATTTCTCATAGACTGATATAAGTTGTAGAACCATTGAAAACCTGAAAACACTGGAGAGCTATTTTGTCAGTGCTCTCAGGCATTAGGGAACCTGGAAGAAATAATCTTACTGACTCTTTTGGATGGCAAGCGATACTGATGCTACTTGAATTAGTATGGTTAGTTGAGAACCGTATTATCAGCTTAGTGCTTTTCGCACTTGAAATCTCCTATTATCATATTTTAATTTTTCAAGTCCGGTTGCCATTTGCTGAGTCTACTTACTTTCGTTATTCGTGGACTACATTCGTTGAAACTCGTCCAATGAATTTTAAATATTTAAAGCAGCTTGTCCTTGTTATCATCTTCGACAAACTATTTGGGCAAGAGATTTAAAAAAATCTTATCTGACATATTTTTCATAGGTATGAAAGGCTATAAAGAGATGTGAAGTGAAATGATGCAAAGAGATCAAGTAGAAAGGCTTAAATGGAGGCCAAAATGAAACTGAAAATGAACAGAGCAGAAATAGTAATACTTTGAAATTAGTTTTGGCGCTTAATTCACCCACGATGGTTTAATGTAAGAAGAAATTGTTTTTGAGCATATAAACAGGCCTCAACAAATTTAAGGACTTGCCACCAACTGGCTTTATAGAAAGACCTAATGGACTCATAAACGCCAATCTTGTGACCTAACTCAGCAATGTGTTTCGCAATTGAAAAGGTTGCACGTCTGCCGCCAAAATTTTTTGGCGCAAGTGATTCGATTTACATTCGAAGTCACTTTGAAATTAGGCCCGGGGACTTTATTATATTATTATTTGTCCCTTAGGTTCCTAATGGAACATAGGGCTTCACTAGCTCGTCTCCAGTGCACTCTCTTCCCTAAAATCTTTTGAACCTGGCTCCAAAACATCTCACAAGCTCTCATTTCCTTCTCTCACGATCTCCTCCATGTCACCTTCACCTCGGACGCCCAACTCTTCGCTTCCCATCTGGATGCCACTCGATGGCCTGGCCTGACGGATGATGTCCCCAGTCGACCTTCTCAGAGTATGCTTAACCCATCTCCACTTCCTTCTGCATTTTGGTTCAGCGATAGCTTCTTGGTTGGTTCATTCCCAGAGTTCCTTGTTGCTTATTCTTACTACTCTGGCCATCTGAGCTTCAGTAACGAGCCAGCATAGGCAGTTGTTCATGAATGTCTGCAGATTGCTGGAAATCCCTTTCGTAACGCAACAAGTCTCTGAACCATACAGAAGCACTGACTTGACGTTGGTATTGGAAATTCGGATGTTGTTCACGCTTTATGCTGAGTTCAGAAGATCTCCACACTGGTTTCGGGTTATTGAACACCTGTCTTGCTTTCCCGATCCTGGTTGGCTTTGACGTTCTCGTCTGTGCCACCGCCACCTGTAGTTGAAACAGTGCTGCCTAGATAGATGAAGGGGGCTACTTCCTTTAGGTTTCTCTCGTTGATGATGATTGGAGCTTGTTTTTGTTGTTGTGGTGGTAGTGTTGGATGTATATCTTCATCGACTCTGTCTTATCTATATTCACCTGAAGTCCCGTCTTCGATGCCCTGCCTCACCTCTTCTGTCAACTTGTTAGGATCATACTGGATGAATTCAATGGCGTCCATCCAGCAATAACCTTCACTATTGAAACAGAAAATGACGGCAGCATCACCTTCTTAGATGTCCGATTGACAAGGAAGGTGGATGGAACTATAAAAAGAAGTGTGTATCGGAAACCAACGTCAACAGGTCAATACACCCACTTCTTGAGTTTCGTCCCCTTGCAATATAAACGAAATCTCGTTAAATGTTTGGTCCATCGGGCGAGACTCATCTGTTCAGATGATAGTTTTGACGAAGAGCTTCAAATTATCCACGATCTACTCAGTAGTAATGGATATCCAGAAACGTTCCTGGCTAAAAATATGAACACATCCAATATGAAAACCAGAATGCCTACAGTCTCCAAGAAACCATTGTTTCTAAGACTACAATTTCGAGGTGACATCATCAGCGAAATTGTGACACAACGCTTAAGAAATGCCATAAGAAGATCATTTAATGCCGCCAAGTTATGTTGTGTTTTCTACAGCCGGCCGATGATGACCACACGAACTAAAGACAGACTCCCTGACTTCTCCTCTTCTATGTGCATTTACCAGTTCAACTGCTCCTGTGGAGCTAGTTACATTGGACGTACAGTTAGGCAAGTCCGTCGTCGAATCGCCGAGCATCATCCTTCATGGCTAAGTAAGGGGGAAACCAGACTGACACGAAGCTCAATACTCTCTCATCTGATTGACACCGGCCACCGAGTTAACATTCATAATGCCTTTAAAGTTATTTATCACATTCCTTCTCACCTCACCCATCCTCTACGAGTCCGTCTTTTACATACAGCAGAAGCCATAGGAATCCACCTACACAAGCCAAGTCTGTGTGTTCAGAAGAGATTCGTACAGCCTCTTTCTTTGCCTTGGCCATCTGTATAGCTCATTTATTACAACAAGACTCTTCATTTCATCCACCACACAATTCACTATAACTAGTATTTCAATAGCTCCATTATTATTATTATTATTATTATTATTATTATTATTATTATTATTATTATTATTATTACAGACTTAATCATCTTTCTCTCCCCCTACTGTCTCTAATTACCGTCAACAATTTACCATTTTACGTAACAGTTCATTTTTGCTCTTTAGTTATCATTATATAAAATATCAATTATGTAAGAACCTGTTCGCAAAATCTTTCTACGATAATTAATCTTTGCTTTAGTTAACTGTCTTAATTACCTGACCAATTATCACCTTCTTGAAACTTTGAGATTGATAACCTTTCACTGAACAACTCTCACCACTAGATTGGTATGTAATTTTACGTTTGAAAATGCTATATTAGTGTAGAGCCATTGATGAGGAACTAATTGAAAAGAAATATTTCTTCGCTCACATTGTTTGTTTTGTTAGTTTTCGCTTGTAGATCTGCAAGTTCGTGTAATATTAGACATAAATGACCATCGGCGAAATCTAAATCTTCTAGGTTCTTTTCCTCGGTCCAGCTTATCCCCTCTTCTCACAGCTCCTCACTGTTTGTTGCCTGATCCAGTCCACTACAATCAGGAATATCATGGGTGATAGTAGGCAGCCTTGCTTTACTCCTATCTTCACTTCAGAGGCGTCACTGAGCTTTCCATTGTGAATTACTTGGCATGTGGCATCTTCATATACTTGTTGAATGAGGCTGATAAAGGTTTGTGGTACTCCGTAGTGTTGATGCAGCTGCCAAATTACCTCTCGGTCGACACTGTCAAAGGCCTTCTCAAAGTCGATAAAGTTGAGGTGTAGAGTTGACTGCCATTCTATACTCTGTTCTATGATGATGCGTAGTGTATGTAACGTTGCGACTTGGTCTGCACATGATTTTTACTTCTTGAATCCAGCCTGTTCCGCTTGTAGTTTTGAATAGAGTGCATGCTTTAGTCTCTGTAGGATGATGTGGCTTAACATTTGCTTGCTTTGGATGGATGGAGAGAGCATCATGATTCTACATCAGTTCCTGCAAAGACTTAGGTCGCCCTTCTTCGGGAGTTTGACAAGATAACCCTTCTTCCAATCGACAGGTACCTTCCCTTCCTTCCACACCTTCTGCAATGGTGGTGTGGTGTGAGCATGTCTGCTGTTGTCTCTGCGTTTGCTTTCAGTGCTTCTGGCACGATTCCATCCAGTGCTGCTGCTTTCCCACATTTCAGTAGCTTTGTGGGGTTCAGGACTTTTGCTTTTGTTGGAGGATTTGTGTTGAGTTGTAGGTCTGTGGCTGCAGATGGTATTTCTGGACGAAGTTCAGGTGGTGGTGGTCGATTCAAGAGCTTTTCGAAGTGATCGGCCCATCGTTTCGTTTGTTTGTCTTCTTTCGTAATTAAATTCCCTTCTTCATCTTTTATTGTTTTCATGTATGTTGATCTCTTCCCTCCCAGATAGGAACCTGGTTATTTGATAAAATGTTGTCAGGTCTCTGTGTCTCTTACCTGCAGCCTGTTCTGCTTCACTTGCCAGTGTGCCGTGGTAGTGTCTTTTGTCTTTCCGTGCACTCTTCTTCACTTTTTTGTCCAGTGTTTTATACGTTGTACTCAGTTCCTCTTGTCGTTGAGCATCCTTGCACTGGTTTATCTTTTATTTCACCAGCTTCCTGTCTTCTATCAGCTACCATGTGTCCATCGAGATCCATTCCTTGTCTTATCTTGTTTCTTCTTCATTCCTAATACGATCATTCAGGTTTCTTTCCGTATCTCTTCCAAAGGCTTCCAGTGTTCTTCTATACGGATTTCTTCAGGGATGTTCATCGATATTTCCCACTTTGTCTTGATGGCTACCAAGAAGATTTCCTTTGTAGTTTCGTTCTGCAGTTCTCGTGTGTTGTATTTGAACTGGGGTCTATCACCAACTTCCTTGAAGGCTTTTAACTTGATTTGGAAGATTCCTTGCACTGGACAGTTATCAAGGAAACAGATGGCCTCAGTTTATTGAATATACTGCGTGAGTTAATAGAAAAAAGCATTTTGAACTAAATTTATTCCATGAGTATCTACTGTGGCTTAATGCTGAATAAAATTATAAATGAGATTACACTAATCTACAGACATGTCTGGTGATGTTTATCATATTTTAGTGAATATTTTTTTGAAAAAACGCAGTGAAAGTTAATAAAAAGCCTGTTGGCAACTTTTCTTCTAATTCAAACGTCCTGACAGGCCTATTTGACCATACGGAAAGACAGAAGAAGTCAGCGAAAAAGTTTTCTTTCCGATGAATTCATTCTCTAAGCTGCCTATTCGTGTATGTGTAGCAAATATAAAGGATAGAATACTTCAGTGTAAAATAAATCAGCAAATTAAAAAGGCTATGTAGTATATGTCTTTGAAGTAGGGAAGTAAAAAATGATTACAAAATAAATATAGATGGATCATGAGGCAGTTATCTAGAGTGACCTATTTCCTACCACAGTCATAGCAGAGAAAGAGATAGTACATAGTTCTTTCCAAGTACAGTAACGGTTTGAGATTTTGAATTGCTAATGATTCAGCTGTGCTCAGATGTCTAAACCTTACTTCTTTTGAGTGACTCGATATGTATAAAAATCCAAAATACTTAGCTTTCTTAGTTTATTGAGTGTTCAGTTATAGAGTTGAAGATGCGTTTCCATACTCTTATTGTCAGCTAGGTTGACTGATATTCACAAGCGCGTTATACAGGCTGTAGCGTAGTACTGCCGCTACATTCGGCTTCATAGAAGCAAGTAAACGGATACGCACATGGAACTGAAGCAGTGCTCTAGATTGTCTTTCCCTTACTTACACGTGTTACTAACAGGAGAATATGATTCTAAGATTGGCAATAAAAATGTCATATTCAAGAATCTTGATAGTTGCTCCCTAAGTATATCTGCCGTATTATCCTTCCTGAGTTCCAGATTTATCAGTAAAATCATTTTCGGAGCAGTGTATAAGTATTCTGTCACCTTTTTGACTTTAGATTCTTTTCTATAAATTTCAACAGGTATTCATTTTTCATCGAGGTTTCTCGCAATTCCATTAGCTCACCATAGATGACATATTTTGCACATGATCTTAATATCTTTGGAGAGAGTGAATAGATAAGATTCCTCTTTCTGCTAAAGGAGATACAACTCTTCAAATTAAAACAAAGCCCTTTCCAATTAGGCTTTCTGTAATAGATCTCTGAACTAAATTATCAAAGTTTCCATGAAGCTTGACATAGAATTAGTGGAATTTCGAGTTCAACCATGCTTATGAAGTGAACCTGATAAACGGTTAAACACCACTGAAAGTTTAACGTGTTTTTTTCTCGATTCGTATTCTCGTTACACTAAGTAAAAGTGTCGTCTGTGTATCTTTTGTATATATAAAACTGGCTGATTATCTATGAAAAGCTTGTGTTTTCCAGGCTTGCTATAATGCCGTCGGCTAGTAGGTGTCCTAGAGGCAAAACTCTCTGCTATGCCATTTATCTGCCTGTAGACGTCACTGTTAAGTCTGGGAATACACGATGAAAGTACACCTAAGAAGAAGTTCCTTTAAATATGAATCTGGAACACCAATGTTTAAGTTATAGAACTAAATGAAGCCATCAAGAAAATAAATGATTTTTGTGAATAAGACATTTCCAAATAGGGAGATGATATCTAGATGAAAGATTGACATTTTTGCTTAAACCACCAAAGTTAAGTGTCGCTCAGAACATTTATCAATATTTTATTCCTCACTGGATGATGTGTCTCAATAAACCATCAACCAAAGACAATTCAGTGAAGAAAATTTATTTTTTGGTGAATGATTTTCGGAAGCTGTATATTTTAATTTCTAGCTTAGATGAAAATAAATCTATATTAGCAGCTAGTGGGTCAACGCAAAGTTATCGAAAATTATTTATGGGATTACAGCTTATTGACTGGAAAGATTATTGGAGGGGAATTCCGAGGTGATTACGTAAGGACACATGTAGTGATAAATCAACATTTAGAGAGTAGGAAAAGCAGGTGAAAAATGAACTCACAAGTTAGGAATGAATAAAACGTTTTGAGGAAATAATTGCCAAGATAATTTGCCAGCACTGAACACTCTAAAAGTTTGGATTTAGAGTGTTTTGTCACTGTGTATGCCTAGAGTACTCTCTGAATCTTTTCATAATTACTGAGCTAGTTACAGAAGAATTCAAGCCATAATAAAGTTATATATTTGTTTTGAATTTTTCATCCTTATGGTTACATATTTGTATAGTGCTTCACAAAAACTTGTCTCATACAGCTAAAGTTGGATTTCTTAGCTGTTTATTCACTACTGATTTGCAGATAACTAAATAACTTAGGGCTTACATGATGCAATTGCTTGATGAAATGAGTGAAACTTAAAAGTCGTAGAACCTTAGATATTTATAAGAAAAATTAAAACTAGGATAAATCTTTCATATAATTCACTGGGAAAGACTGACTTCTGCATTGTGATATAGTGCTATGCCTCAATATGGTCTCAGGGATCCCATCGAAAGTTTTAAGAAAAACAAATTTTGAGAACTCTTAGTGGTTAACTGAATAAAATGTTTCTGGGTGAAGAACCATCTACATCACTGAAGAGACATTTCTTTTCAGTGAGTTCAATGTCATGTTTTACAGTCGTGTTTGTAATCGGTAAAATGTCAGTCAGATAAATGCACCAACTTGCCGGCTTTATCACATGTATTTGACTGAGAAACTATTATTGGTGCATTTATCTGACAATTTACCGATTATAAATACAACTGTACAACTTGATAATAAAGCCGTTGAAAAGAAATATTTCTTCGCTGATATAAATCTTCTTAATCATGAATAAATAGGTATATTTCGTTAATAAAAGCATCTGTGGATATAGATATATACGTACCTTAGGGGGAAGATGCATTTCATATCCTTATTTCCACGAAGAACTATATCATTCGTCCTTTACCATGTTTTTGGATAATTTCTTAAAATTTGTTTTCTAAATGAAGAGATACTTTGAGTGATTCACTTTCAAGGGAACGTTTACATACACCAATCGTTAAGTCGAAGATTTCTCAGTAGATGTACTGATTGAACTGGTTTAACTAAGAAAAAGCCCATTTTCACTGATGTCGTCACTGTGCGGATCAGCAGATATTTTAAGACTTTCTAGTCGGCTAATGCTTCGAGCACTCTGCAAGTTATACATTGATGGTGGAAAAAAACTTTGACAGTCGAAGACTACTTATTGTGTAGTTTGTCAGACTGCAAAGGTTTACGGCCTACGATAAAAGTGATAACATTCTGGCATTCTCCAAGCTTTGAGGTTTTTCATGAACGTTTGCTCACCAGGCTGATTTACTTCATGAGGTTCAAAAACATAAAGAATTGAAGCATTTTCATGCTGCATGAACGTTTAGGAGGGATAATTTCTGACCTTGAAAACCATTGGCTTATGGATAAGAGTCATAATTGCTTTTCTGTGAGAACTGTATCTCCATGGGTGGTGTTATCATTTGACACAGCTGTGGGCCGATTCCATGGTTACCGATTTCCTTATTGAAGTGTTAGTCGAATAATATTTTCCCGATTGCTCGTATTTCGTGTGAATGTACATATTTCAACTGACTGATATCCGATTGGAATGCCATGCTCCTATAAACTACTCGCAGTTTTCCAGCTCGTTTATGGTAATATTTCCACCTTATTACAATCAAGTTTGTGGTTATATTAATCTATGTGTATCGAAATCAATGAAGACATGACATCTGATTCAACCGCTAACTAGTGGTCACTAATTGTTTAACTTATCCAACGACTGAAATGGCCAACATGTTAATGACAGCAGACTTTCCAACTGATTTTGTGGATTCCCTTCGTTTTATGTTCAGTTGGTCATGGATCCCATAGCTGGATGCTATGTTCTGCAGAAATTTGCTTGGTTTGTGTGCCACGTTGACACAGGATGGATATATTAGTCAGCTGACAGTTTCTAAAACATGTTTGGTGCTTAAACCTAAGAGAACATCTTAGAAAGCTATTTTGTTATTCCGTTCTTGTTCTTCTCATATTTCAAGTGATTCTAATGTTATCGAAAACACTTGTTTAGAAACACCAGTCGTTATCCATTTTGTGCACACACATTTTTGTACGCTTCTAAACTTGTCAAAGCTGTATAGTGGTAATTATCAACTACTGTTACTTCATTTGTTTGTACGTAGTTAATGCATGAAATATATCCGTTAGTTTTTATTTTCAAGTCTTATTCTATTTTCCCTTAAAAAAATATTCATTCCTCAATATATCCTGTATCATTTTAGAGACCTAATTTTTGCATATCTTCGTGTCTTTCTCATTTTAATGCTCATGTGCCTTTTCTAAGCGCTCTATTTAGGTGTTTCACTGATATTTTTTCTTTGAGTTCTTACTATCTCTTAGTGGGTGGATGAGTGACCTTAGGATAATTGAACTTAAACACTAAATAACTGAGTCCCGATGGTTGCTTTTTCAGCAAAAGATAAAATTTCAGTCAGGGGTTCAACTTTTATTATATTCATCCCAAAGAGTTAGAATGTTTTGGATCGCTAAAAAATGATAATTCCCGGCATAACGTTTAGTCCAACAAGTTGACGAGAACGTTCCTCTACATAGATCTACTAAAAATAAGGGAAACGACAAGGCCTCATATTCGAGTCAGATGAAATTAATATCGTGATGACGACGAAATGGAAGCACACATTCTCAAAGCAACATATACAACTGCAGGAAAAATTGGTGGAAATAAATACGAAGACTAGAATTTGAATTCCCCAAAGTAATTTTACAAAGTTGCGGCAACTAAGTTTTATATCTTGTTGTCACTTGTTCTTTCCTTGCAGTGACTACATAACATAACCTCACTTATATACAGATGAACACTTGTACGATAACTTTTAGATTCCACCTCCTTGTTGGTCGCTTACTTTTGGTAATATAAAAGGTGTGTGTGTCAAAAATATATACAAAATACAAGGGTTTATATATATTTACGGTGGTTTTGACTGTTTCCAGGTTTTCTAGATTTAGACATCATATTGATTTTTCATCTCTTCAACCAATCTGATATTCACACGTTAGTTCACTTGCTTTCTCGAGAAACGTTCGTGCAAAATGACTGGTTGTAACCGGCTTCAGGGATTTGTGGCTTCTTATGAAGATTTTAGTAATCTTATCCCACACCATAATACTGAGTTGATTTAAGAGGGTAGGATATGGTGAACAATTAAAGAAAAAGTCAATATAGATTCATCTGATATCTGTTGATAGATTTTTTGTTCATTGAAACCTTTCATTAAGTAATTGTGTTCTGAAATTCCGTTCATTATCCATGGACACTTTTCCGCCATTTTATCTACTGTAGTAACCAAGCACTTATTGGAATGCCATGCATTTTCAGATTTTACAATCTACTCGAAATTCGTCAACTTCTGAAACATGCCGTCTGCATACCAGATTTTTTGAAACTCTAATGAGAGATAGAGATCGGTTGAGCAAACCGCGTTGGACCTGTGGAAAAGTTATCTACGATGGCATCAGACGAAGGTCTTGATATGTTTAAAATTGATAGGAGTATGAACAGGTAGACCATTTTATTCCGACTCATTGGCTCAATGAAGGCTTGCTAAATGTAAAATCTGAATCTCCTGGGTTCGATCACTAGCAAGGCCTCTTACGCACTCCTGAGAAGTCCCCTGTTGGGACAAAGGCTGTTATATCTATCCTCCAAGCTTTTCAGTGGTTCGCCAATTAATGTCAGTCTGTGATGAATTTCACTATGATTTCCAAAAGAATGAATATAGTGGAATATAGTTTTCACTAGACATATCACCTGGCAATCTTCTAAGAAGGGAATATATTCCTGAACTTAAGTGTATGTGGTGCTTTCAAATTTATACGTTAAAGTTTGATTTGTATCCTGAAATTTCAAAATGATCTAGCAATCATTTGTTCACTTATAAGCATCATTTATATCTTTTTTCCATCAACAGTCTCATTTTACTATTCTGACCTCCACTTAATAATAACAACTCACAACAAACCACTCTATTGCCTATGAACAAGTGATAACATCTATGTTTACCTTCATATCAGCTAATTATGTCACTTTTTGTATTTCTTTATGTGTAGACGAAATTGCATAAAACAAAAGAAGATTAGTGACTGACTCTGAATCATGTATTATTCTATGCTTCAATAGCATTATTTTCAGTGATTTCACCACAAACAACTATTTTTTCAAATCTCCTTATATTTTTTCTGATGCTGTCGAACAAGTCATTGACAGCTTGTAATGTTTATAGTGTTTAGCCTTTCAATAAACAATTAGTCTGCATCATCATTTTTGAAAAGCTCTTCTTTTAATTGCTTATAGCAGTATTTAATTATGTTCCTCATTGAACCAAATTCAGGATAATCTAAAAAAGACTCGAAGTAGAATAACCCATTATTTTAAAATTATGTGAGTTAGACTGCTTTCATTCTCAACAACAAGATATGTTTTTCAGAGCTAACGATTTAACAGTTTTTTCTCAAAAGTAAGAGATTTTTAGTTTTTCCTTTTAGGATGTTTTTTTACAGTGTATGATCATCCCATAAACCACAGTATAGTGTGAATTCATTCAGGTGTAACTGGTTCTATTTCACGGTAGATTATTTAGCAATGAAAAACATCTTCAAGGGTTTAGTATTTTTTTCACACACCCAAGCACCAAGCAGTCTTTATAGCTTAATTTTCCAGGGAATTAAAAGATATTCAGTTCAATTTTCCATTTTAAATTCAAAGACTACATTAAACTGTCGTGATGGCAATAAAAAGGTTTCGATTCAACACATTTTGAAGGTAGGATAAATTCGATGACAAATATTCTGGTTATAAGCAGCCTTCTAGCACGTTCACAGTATAATGTTTGTGAGCTTGGTAACCAGAGAAAAGACTAGGTTGACAGCAAGTTGACAATAAACCATTTTATGTAGCCATTATTTATTTGGTTTTCCCCATTCACACTGATTAGTTGGAAGAAAGAAGGACTGAGTTACTTCCCTGTATTGATAATTATTTGTCTGCTTCTGTCAGTAAATGATAACCACTCAGCTGTTCATCTTCAGGTAGCACGAGATTTAACCATTGTAACTTGTAAGATAAATTCACTTTGCGAATATTATGAGGAAATGAATACTTCCAGATTTGAGTTGTTTAGGATGTAAAAGTATGAAATAGTATTACACATCAGAATGTTATGTCTTCATTCAATTTTAACACTGCAACTTTGTACATGGCGCAAAAGGACATTTTAATGTGATTGTATTGAAGAGTAAATTGAACTGTAACACTTTGAACTGCGTAAGTTTATTTATTTTGTATTATCAGCTTGTAATTTTTTCAGGTCGACGCAATTATTTACGGCTCTACAGAATACTTTAAGGCTGCTTATTTTTTTTCAATATTTCATTATCCTAAAACCGTCTTTAAGAAATGTTTATTTTCTCAAGCCTTCTGGACATCATCCCTTTATTAAAGATGGGCTTATAAGAAAATTTAGATAATATAGGAATTGACGTGAAATCATACGTTCATTGGCGTTGATATTTGCATTCGACATTTGATATTCTTCAGTCTGTCAACTTCAGTTATCTTCAACCGACTGTACACATTGAAAAAATATTTATAAATCGAATTAAGTTTCTTATTTACTGGTATGGATGTTGTTCAACTTTAAAGACTGCAACTACAAGCTGTTTCAGAGTGAACACTGGGATGATCAATTAACAGTTACTATGTGTTGGCACGATTGCGTGAATTTGTAAAGAGCTTGCTTATCTTGACTTAACTGAAGATGAAATACAGTCTTCTCACCTGCATCGTACCCTTGACTTCTCAAGCAAACTGATTGATTTTTTGGCCATTATGTATCACCATATCATTCATGTTTTTTCGTTCTACTGTTTTAGTCTATAAGACAACTGAATAAGGTCTGTGTGATACAGTGGTAAAGAAACCGCTACAGAAATGGATAGTCTGACTTGTCTAATCGTGTTTTTTTAATGAACTACATTCGGAGGTATGCAAAAGGCAACTTAGTTGCTTTAAGGATTTAAAGTCAATTATTCCGTTTCCACAAAATCCTGTTGAAAAAATATATATACTATGGAAATTGTCTAATAAACTGCTTCATTCATGACGGTTTGAAAAAAATAACGATAAACATTCACTCACAGTGAGCAGGGTCACTTCAAATTCAAAATCTTGTTGTTGTAAACTACTCTGTTATTAGTAATAATCCCTTTAGTCTAACCAGTATATGTGTTACGGTGAATGTTCAGCACGTAATATCTCAACATTTTCACTCTTTTTGCAATATGTTTGGAAGAAATAATTATTGTTTGTCATTAATGTTAATACTAACAGTATTGATGGCATTAACGTGAAGTCAGCACCTGATTTTACATTATTATCTGGTCCGGATTTGGGAATGAACACGAAATAGGATATAATTTTGGTGGTGGTAGCTCAATCAGCCAATTCGAAAACCTGTAATTCAATATAGATATCCTGGGAATAATAATTGGCTGCATTTTGAGCATTTATAAGTCCGTTTTCATCCACCACAACGTGTTTTGCGCATTCTGTTTCTAGTTTGAGAAACGACAGGTTGAAAACATTTTAAAAAGAGCTGAGAGTACGTGATACACTTAGAAGACATACTTTTAAGATTAAATTAAACTCAAAGAGAAGAATTTGATAAAATATATTCGGTAGAAAAGTGCTTGGTATCCTAGGGTTTAGTCAGGCTTCTTTGGGGATCAAGTGGAAACATCAGTTTTACCAGATCCGAAAAGGGGCCACCAATGAAATACTCTACCACACTTAAGCGTAAAGCCTGGAGAAACTAAGAAAAGTACATATTCGCCTAAATTTCCTTCTTTTTAAGCTTTCATGACAATATCTTATCGAGTTGTCATAATTGAAATGGATAAAATGAAATGAATACTTTACATTTAGTTCTGCCTTTAAAACACAGTATCAGGATTCATGATTAAAAGATACAATTCTAGGCCTTCTTACAAGGCTAATGTGACTTGATTATCTGATCATTTTTTTCAACGTTGAGTGCTTTAGATAGTATTCTTGGGATTGGAATGACAACAACCTGCAGCAAGTACATGTTGTGCATCTCTTCACTTAAAAACATCCAGTTTAGGAACCCAAACTTCTGATTTCAGCGTAGACTCAATTTATATTACGTTCATTTACTATGGAAAATAATACACAACACCAGTGTAGGCACCTGAATAGCTACTTTTGAGTCATATGAAGGTGGTTTTATTTATGATTCACAACTAATAAAATCCTGTGGAGAATTAGTGTCACGGATATTTACGTATATTTGTAACAAAATTACCAGCAGCACCCACTGGTCTAAAAATACTGATTTAAACATCTCATGACAATGAAATTGAGTCAACTTAATATGAGTATTAATGCACATACATTCAAGCCATAGAGGTATGCTTAGGTTGTGCATTAATTAAAGTGTATCAGTCTGTGATTTGTACTGAAATTCAAGAAAAATTACTTGCAGCAATATTTTTATATGCAAACACGCAAAGAAACTGTCTATCGACGCCTAACGCTAACTTTCACTTTGTTTCATATAACAATGGAAGCCAAGTATAAAACCTACTGTTCAGCAAAAATTTCAAAGCCATGATGATTTTAATAGAAATCAAATATGATAAAGTGGCTGCAAGCATAATTTTGAAGATTCCTAGCTTCCTGGAAGTAAAATATGTATTTGTTGTCAAAATGCATCATCCCATTCGGGACACGTCAGTACATTCAGTACATTGTACAGTACATTTTACCCATTTTTTTCCCAGCCTTTGTATGCTCAAGAAACAACATTTCATAATCAAAATAGAAGTAAGACGAGACAAGAGGTAGACACTTATATGAAATAAGGGAGTCAGTTTCAAAAATAAAAACCATTTATCTGATAGTTTGAATTAAATAATTTGTGACACAATAACAAAAAAATATTTGAATTAAAAGAATAGCTAGGTTTGATAAACTATTAATCAGTAAAAAGGAAATCACACTAAATTTTGGTAGCAGATAGTTTTTGTAAAGCCTTTCCAAATCTATTAACTTACAACCGGCAACAGTGCTGTTGCAGTTTTGGAGTACTTAAATTGTTTAAAGAGTAAGCATAGGAATCTTAAAATATGACTGATGAGCACCTCCTAAAATTCACTATTAAAACTTAGAAGAAACGTATGCTCATAGTAAATGAAACAGTGTATCCTGTTGAAACAGAAAATTTATGATTATTTCTATTGGTTCTTGAATTCATTGGACAAAGTACTTAATTTATGTGTCTATGCTTAACTCCTACAAAATTAACCAATGTCAGTTTCTTATTTTTGAGGGTGTTCTGCATTAAATTTCCTCTTATAAACATAAAAGCTGGGAAACCATTTCAAAATTAAGAATCTTTTACTCAGCTAAAAAGAAAATTCGGTGGTTTTGATAACTCGCTCAAAACAATTGGGTACGTAGATTGGAGTGTAATTGTTTTTAAAGTTATTTTGTTAGTAGTTTATCAAAACAAGCAGCTAGAAATATCAAAGTTTGTATATGTCAGAAACATTTGAATCATATCAGACAAGTATTTTCTGTGTTGACTCGGTATTTTCTCCACATTCCTGCACGTTCATCTCCAATTCCTTTTGTAATTGATTCTGCTTTGCTAGTTTACTTACATTTTTGTAATAGTATAAGTCAAACTAATGAAGCTGCTCAAGTCCTAAGTTAGGAAACGATTCTACAAGTTTACAAAAGTTTGCTTTCAGAATGATCTCCGAACCAACATAACAAACACTATACTATTTATGAACGAAAATTACTGCAAAGCTATACACATTATATTTGTTCGATAGTGTTAGCATTTAGATGCATGGTTACAGCTTTACTCATGCTTGACGGAAATCGTTACCGCTGTGGCCATTATATACAAAGACGAACAGCATTACGTACCCTTTCGTCACTATCTTGAAACCTTTTAGGAAAATGTCTTCCTCATACGAGTGATACGTAGAAAGTATTATGTAACTGTTGCCAAGTTATGATAATCAGCTATATATGCATAAATATGTAAATACATAGTCGATCCTAACTATAATGACTAACTTCTCTACATGAACTTTCTTATGTCATGAATGAAATTCAGTTATATAAACATTTCTAGTCCTTCTATGGACATGTTATTTCTCCGTTTTCTTTATGCTCTCCACTTTTAGCTTATAGTAACAGTCATTTTATGCCAGTTTTGTGATAAACTTCCGATAACAACTGAACTTTTTTTCCTAACCATTGAGTTATTCTGTACAGATTGCTAGAATATCTTTCAATTGTTCTGTAGTTTCTTAGATGCATGCCTTGAATTCCTATGAGGTGTGCAAAGTTGGACTTTCATAAAGAGCATCAGCATCCATTCGTCGAATTTCGAAACAGGTTAGAGAACAAAAGCGTTTTTGGATGGATATGTGCTGTAGATTCAAAGTAGAAGTAAAGTAGGGCTAAATTATTTAGTCTTTATTTCAAAAGTTTGGGAGAATTGGTTAAAACTCTAAGTGGTAAAAATGTTTACAGTCTTAGGTGATAAATTGAAATTGTGAGCTTAAGTAAATGTTTCTGCTACTGAATGGATTTAAAATACGTACTAAACTATAAATATTCCAATATGTTCTGACCGTTTGAATGATTCCATTCGCTAAAAGCTAAGAGCTGAGATCTGCTCCGCTTAGTTAAATATAAGTGAGGTTTCAGCATTGTTTTAGTCAGTGAACAAATCTTTCGTGAAGATGTTCTGGCAACTGTTTACTAGTTAGAAGATACTTTCTGGTGCAGTAATATTTCGTTGTCAGTTTAATTAAGATTTAAATGCAACCACTAATTGTCTAGAGTAAATCCAACGTGATGTTCAAATATTTAGCAGTTATTACGTTTTACTGATATTTCGGAATTTTTTTAATGTTACAACGTAGCGCACCTGAAAAAGTATAGAATATTATCAAGTCAAACCAACAAAAAACTATTACTTTAAACCTATTTCCTTACCTGACGTTTTCGTTTCCTGTATGAATATTTTGTAACAAACATAAAATGCGATACATCCTCAGTAATAATGCATTACAACTGTTCATTTCTTTCTGCTAAAAGAAAAGACTTTTGATGTCATTTCATTTTTTTTGACTTACTGGCTCATTACTTCTCCTGTCGTTCTAAGTGGTTTCAAGCAATATTTTGCAAAAATAGACGAGAGAAAATTTTAAAAAAAGGAAGGCCATGTATTTGAGCTTAACAACTTTGAAGCAGAATAGTTCTTATGGCACTTCATAATTGTATAGCATGAGAGATACACAGTGCTACATGGTTGTTAGCTTTGAAATAATCCGGGAGCATAAGGGCAACCGGAAAATATTCACTGCACACTGAGTCTATTAGTTTGATGAACAGATTTTGTTCTGTTCTACTTAGTTATTTCATAGATGAAGTCTTATACAGGGATGCAAATTGTAAAGTCCTAAATATAGGAAAAACGGATGTCTACTGGCTTTTATTAGTTAGAAATTTTCCAGCAAAGGTTTATTTCGGATTAATTTTGTGGTCAAAAGAGCATCATCTAGCATTTAAATGGTCAAGGTACAAAATGCTGTCATAATAACAGCAAATATTAATTTTTACGTCGTATTGGTCCTAAATTTTTTCGCCATGAAAACTTCCATTCTTGTGTGGTTTTGGTTATGGTCAAGTTACACCGTTATTCATCATTAGATGCTATTTACCTGACAAATAATGTAGACTTAACCCTGTTCACAGGGTATATACTAGAGTTCTGGTTTACTAAGGTAAGATGTAAGATTAAGCACTATTGTGCTGAAAAGTGTTGACCTTTCAAACTGAAAAAAATGTACTTTGATCTGATAACTTAGTGGTCATGCCTTAACTATTAAATGTCACTTAAAAATGAATCTCAAAAATAAGATAACTGTTATCCATATTTCACAGAGGATTAGTCTATTATTCAAACAAGGAAATTCGAATTTCTTTGCTTTTTTCGCTATCTTTCCACTTATTACAGTTCATTTAATATTATTAAATGAATAAAGTGATATATATATATATATATATATATATATATATTACACAGATCTATTTATTTATGTCTGCTGTAGTAATGACAGTTAATTTCCAGCGTTAGCCTATATTTAATTCTTACTAACAGTTACATTCATAATCTATATTTATCAGTTTGTATGCCACACTGTTCTGCTAGTTGGATGTTTATGGACCTCTGGTGCATATATTATTGTTAGAAGTTACGTTAACTGAAGCCTAAATTCTGACTGTTGCCTAACAGCTCAAAATTTTAAACGGTAGGGAATTGAATAGAAATACGACTAAACACTATAATAAAAGAGCTGAACTTAAATGTTTTTCAAATATATAATATGAACTAAAAGATAGATAATAAGGTAAAAAAGCCACTGAAGAGCAGTACTGGAAAAAAAATATAATAAAATGGTCTACCAAAATTTCATTCGGTTGCAAAAACGCCCAACTTCCATTTTTTATTCCCATTTACAGGATGGTATCTTAATGGTATATTTTAATATCGAAAACTACTTTAGGTCTAAAAGAAAATCAGACTTCATGCTCTTGTGAAGAGCAACAAGAAATATGATTTTTATCCGAAGAAATTCCTTATTTTAAACCTTGATGGGCATCAGATAACAGTATAACTAATGTCAAAGCTATTGAGCTGTTCTGCTTGAAGAATAACTCAATTACACAGTGAACCTTTGACTCGCACACAACAGCAACTCCTGATAACATGTTTCAAAACCTGTTCAGTACCTAAGATAACTGGACTGCAGAAATTGGTGGGCTTTCCGAAATGCTATCAAAAGTTATTTCTCCAAGGTGATGACAGTAGTTCCTAATTTTTAAAACACAAATATGACAACACTATTGTTTCAAGAGAAACTACAACGCCTGATTAACACTTCAGTTATTTAGTGTTTTATTTTCACAAGTTTGAGCAACCACAGTTCTTCAAAATCAGTTGACAAAATCTGTCATAACTTATTAGCAACGAATCGGCCGCTCAACTACTAAGTGTCTTCAACATTGTATACAACTTGTCTATAATTGAGATATGTATTTTACAGCCAGTAGTTCCAAGATGAACGATTGTATTGAGTTACTAGCATTTGATGAGTCATCTTGTAGACAAAAAGTAGTGAACGATTATGGAGTTTAGGTCAAACCTTAAAAGTGATTAAGTTATTTCAAATCGCAAATTAAATATTTCTTACAATTTCATAGTGAAACTATTACATTGGTGGGTTGAATAGACATATTCAACGAATGTCTAAAACTTGTAAAAATACGTACAAATTGTTTGGAAAGGACTTTTAAACACAAGTGTTACACTGATATCAACTAACAACATCTTCTTAAACTATGTGCTTTCACACTAAATTTAGTTTCAATATGTTGTTGAGCCTTTTTAATGACATCGATCAGCATTTTAAAAAAATCGGTGAGGATAAGTTCTATTTTTTTAATCACGAACTTCAAAATACTGACCGTAATCTGGTTTTCATTGTTTCCACTCCATCTGTTCATCGTTAGATTGATTTTATGAATCAAATGGGCAAACCAAAAACAACGCTAAAACTTACTTCTCTCTATTAATTTTCATTATTCTTTTATGTCACGTTTTCTATTTTGGTTGAGTATTCCCTTTAGCTGAGTAAATCCCTTCTCTATGGAATATGTTTATATGAAATATTAAATAAAACAAAACTATTACAGCCATTTTTCGAATAAGCAATATATACATATATATTTATAAGATTTGTAAACTTAATAACAAAGAGGTCAAAATTAATTGCTTCTTTATATACACTGAAGCATGATCAAATTAAATGCTTACAATAACTGAACTGCCGATCGGCGTAAAGATAATAAATTATTCCGTACAAATTTCCCAATCAAACCAAAATCAACTTGAAAATGCACTTCCAAAGTACCTTTTGTTTTCATTTTAACTGAGGGGATTTATTTGAAGGTCACTGGTTTCACTTCTTTAGATATTATTAACGAAGGTAGATACATTTGGTCGGCGTAGGTTTAAATACTCACGAATGTCACTAAATGACAAGAATACACCTACCTTTATGAAATTTCTTTGCAACACATGTATTATTATAAAATTGTACATTCAAAATATGGTTATCCCTTCTGAGTGCAAGTCCCCTTTTCTAATAAGAAGTAAGTGAGTAAGTTTCATTGAGTATTAGATGACAAATTAGATAGTAAACAAAGCAATAAACAACAATAAATTTATTTCCAAGCCTTTAGAACTATGCTTCAATTTGCATTTTGTAATAGAGTTAAATGATCCTATCTTTGATATGCTGAGGGTTTTGAGAGACGATTTCACTATGACACTAAATTTTGTTGTAGAACGGTGAAATCTTCTTTGGTAGCGGAAGCTATTCTTCATATGGTGATACTCAGCAATCCTAGACTATTCAGCAAAAGGGTTTGTCAGCTCAACATTTTATTTATGTGTTAAATACTGAGCACCATGGACAAGTCAAATGGCCAATGAAGCTTAAGCAAAAACTGAGCTAGGGGCAGTAAAATATCTGTCGACAAAATAGTGTGTTTAACCTAGGTGCATCTTAAATACTCCCAACTTCTGGAACACCTCTACGGGATTTTATGAAAAAGCTGAACAGTCAGGAACTATGTGGTTTTCACAGCTCATTATAAATAAAACGCATTGTTTGAATGCTATATTATGAGTTTTGTACAACTATGGAAATTCTAATATTCTATAATAGAAGTAAAAAACACGTACCAGAGGAAATTATACACTTGAAGGCAAAGTTTATTTGAAGTGCATAAAGCTATTTATGTTGTAAGTTAAGGTTTGCCAAAGAGAAGTTTTGCAGTGATGTACAATTTTTGGTTTTCTGATATTCCTATGAATGTAGTTCTTCATGAATATTCACTTTCAAAGTGTATTAACAAATATCCTAAGTGATCAGTCTTGGCTAAAGGTGGCACAGAGTGCTAAATGCCTTTGTGTTATTGAAACGAATTAACTTTGATAACACCATTAAAGCATTTAAAATAGGGAAAACCGCTCACTGTATCAACAAATACAAATACATTTTATGTGTTGAACAAAAACACAAAAATATAAGGAAAACAATGAGGAACAATTGCGTAATCGTGTCTGGAGCGCGTCAGAAAATTAAAATCCTTTGAATCTATCAGTCTCAGAATACTTAATTCGTTGAACTTACAATCAGGTATATTGAAACTTAGTGTAGGAAGAGGAAAATAAAAGTAGATGTTAGACATTCAAATTCGTCGATGTGGTAACTTATTTCAATTTTATTTGTAAGAATATTTTTATATTCTGCATATGAATTTCGATAGAAACTTTAAGGAAAAGAATGGATTAGCTGTGTAACTGAGATACTGTAAGCTGCACATCATCGAAAGATTTCTTTAGTAAATTATTGCTATTCATTTTCAATAGTAGATAGTTCGAAAATTTGTGGCGTAGGCATCAGATTACTGCGAAGTAATTTGATGAGAGTTATACATTAATCGTAACTAACCACCATAACTTACTACCCAATAAAATGTCTAGGTTCGAAAGTACGTTGAGTGAATTGATAATGTGATGATAAACGTGGTATATTTGACGCATGTTAAGATGTATGGTACACGTTTCAGTGAAGCTGAATCAACCACTAACATCTACAAAAACACCATAGAAAGGAATCTACTTTCAGGTAGATGTTTAGTTTTATGTAGGGCAGATCAGATGAATCTAGATCCTATCTTCTTATTGTCAGTAGTCTTACATTTCGGTATTTACTGTCACTGATGTCCCTCTTTTCTCATGAGTTTTTAAAGGTCTAGATCATATTACGTTATTCTCAGTATTTACTAGAGTTCCTTGATTCAATGATATCACATATAGCAAGTTGAACAGCAACGTCTTAGTTTCTTCTTTCATTCCAGTAGTGGCTAACTTGCATTAAATTGCTCTACACAGTGTGTAGTAACTTCTGTTTCTTTATTTAAATCCCACAAATGATTATAATACGAAATTTATTGGGCTGCTCAGACAATTGTGTGACCATTGATGAAGTCCTTGTAAAAAGAATGTTCATAAATAAAGCTTGTTTGTATGTGAATTTGCACTTTGTTCGCTATTTTGATTATTATTATTTGTCCAAAGGGTTCCCAGTGGAACATAGAGCTTCAGTAGCACGTTGCTATTTCACTCTCTTCTCTCAAGTCTGCTAATCCTGACTCCATCACTTCCCACAACCTTTCATTTCTTCCTCACATAATCTCCTCCATGTCAACGTCAGCTACGGACGCCTAACCCATCGTCTCCCATTCGAGTTCCACCCGAGGGCCTAGCTTGGTGACAGATGTCTCTAAATGGTCTTCTCAGTGAATGTCCATCACCACCTCCACATGCATAGTTGTTTGGCAGCGGGTTCTTGCTTTGTTGGTTTGTTGCCCTGTCAAAATGACTTCCTTCTTGTTCCTTATTCTTATTACTCTGGCCATCTGATCGATATTCAGTATCGAGTGAGCATAGGTGGCAACTGTTACTGAATGTCTGCAGTTTGTTTGAGATGCATTTTGTGACGTGCCAAGTCTCTGAACCATCACACAGAAGCACTGACTGACTTGACTGAATTAGTGTTGGAAATCTGGATGTTGTTCACTCTTTATGCCGAGTACAGTGAAGTGAAGTGAAGTGGAGTACAGTACAGTAGATCTCCACACTGACTTCAGATTAATGAAGGCCTCTGTTGCTTACTTTTCTGATTTTGACTTTGAAATCTACATCTGTGCCGTTTGCAGTTGAAACGATGCTGGCCTGTCTGGCTAGGTACGTGAAAGAGACTACTTGCTTAAAATTTCTCCCGTTGATATTGATTGGTGCTTGTTGTTGTTGGTGGTGTTGGTAGTTGGATACCTTTATTACCTCTACCTCTGTATTCTCAACGTCCACCTAAAACAAGTTCTGTCCTCGATGCCCTGCCTCTTCTGTCAACTTATTAGATTTCGCCTTTAGATCTTTGAGCTTGTGCAACAAGACATTAGACATGAATCATCATCGGGGAAATCCAAATCTTCCTCTGGGGTCTTTTCATTCGTCCAGTCAGCGTATGCCCATCTTCTTGCTTCTCATAATTTGATGCAGGATCCCGTCGACCACAATCAGGGAGATCATAGGTGATAGTGGGTGGCAACCTTGTCTTAGTTCAATCGTCACTTCAATGGCGTCACTGAGCTTTCCGTTGTGAATCACTCCGCATGTAGCATCATATAACTTATAGCCGTTGAATGAGATTGATAAACGTTTCTGGTACTGCATATTGTTGAAGCAGTTTACAAATTACTTCTTGGTCGACGCTATCAAACGTCTTTTCAAAGTAGATGAAGTTAAGGTTGAGTTGACTGTCATTCTAATCTCTATCCTATGATGATGCATAGCGTTGCCATTTGGTCCGCACATGATTTGTTCTGCCTGAATCCAACCTGTTTCACTCGTAATTTGAAGTTCAGACAACGTTTTGTCTCTTCAGCTTGAAGCGGCATAATATTTTGGTTGGAGTAGACACAATCATGGTTCCTCACCAGTTCTCGCAAAGACTTAGGTCACCCTTCTTTAGGAGTTTGACAAGGTAGCCCTTCTTTCCATCAACTGACAGGTATCTATCCTTCCTTTCTTGCAAACATTCTGCAGTAGTGGTTTGTGCATTTACGCAGCTGTTTCTGCATCTGCTTTTAGTACTTCTGGTGGAATTCCATCTGGTCCTGCTGCTTTCCCGGATTTCAGCGTATTTATGGCGTTCAGGAGTTCACTTTGTTTTTGTTGGAAAGCTGGTGTTCACCGGTAATTCTGTGGCTGAGCTGCTGGTGGTGTCTCTGAGTGAGTTGCAGGTGGTAGGGTTGGTCGATTCAAGAGTTTTTGAAGTGGTCAGCCCATCGTTTCCTTTGTTTCTCCTCTTCGGTAACTAGCTTCCCTTCACCATCTCTCATTGGTTTCATCTGAGTTGATCTCTTCCCTCCCAGACAGTAACCTGGTTGTTTGATATAGTGTTGTCAGGTGTCTGTCTCTCCTACCAGCAGCCTATTCTGCTTCAATTACCAGTGTGTCGTAGAAGTGTCTTTTGTCTTTCCGTGCACTCTTCCTCACTTCTTTGTCCAGTGTAGATTTTTATTTGTTGTACTCAGTTCCACTTTTCGTTGTTCATCCCTGCACTGCACTGAACTGCACTGCAACGGTTCATCTTCTGCCTCACCATCACCATCTTCCTTTCCCTCCTCTATCAGCTTCCATAGAGATCCATTCATTGTCTTGTCTTATTTCTTCTTCATTCTTAATACGGTTGTGCAGGTTTCGTTCCACATGGCTTTCAAAGAGTTCCAGTGTTCTTCCACACCCGATCCTTTGAGGCTGTTGCTCAATGTCTCCCATTTTGTTCTGATGACTGACTGACTGATGTGATGGTGTCGTTTGTAGTTTTGTCCTTCAGTTCAGTTTGTGTTCTGAGTGTTGAACTTGAACTTTGGTCTGTCACCATCTTCTTCTTTGAAGGCTTTCAACTTGATTTTGAAGGAAGTTTCCATGCACTAGGTAGTGAGTGGTGTGAACCACCTATGTCTGCTCCCCTTCTTGATGTGATCTTGTGTCCAGTAGGCTGCATCTCCACTTTCTTCACATTGAGATGAAGTCGGTCTGGTTTTTAGTGTGTCCTGGTGTCTGGTGAAATCCATGTCGCTGCCTTGTGAATATCTTTGTGTTTGTGCACACTGCCTCCAATCACCAAATCATTAAAGGTGCAGACGTCTGCAAGTAGTTCTCCATTCTCATTCATTTCACCGAGTGCCTCATGATGACTCATGATGAGTTCTCTTCCTGTGTTTTCCTCTTCCAGTTTGGCATTTATGTCACTTCACCCAATAGAATTTTGATATCGCCATTGCCAACTAGGGTGGGCTCTTGTCCAGTACTGATTGCAGTTGTACGTAGAATTCTTCCTTCTTCTATTCGTCTGCATTATTTGTAGGTGCATAGCATAAAGTAGCATTGTATGATTGTGACTTTCCTTCCTTTTGAGTTGAATCCATCTTGCTGTCATGGTCCTGATCGTGGAGAATGAGATTGGTTCCGACTGTATGAGAGAGAGCTTTGGCTGTTCTTGTGAGGAGGACATCATGATAGCCACTGTGAAACTCAGTGTGCTCGTGGTTGTCGTCTGGATGACAATATCGGAGTAGATTATTGAATCTCCAGTTGACAGTTTGGAGAGTTCACTTCCATTCCATCTACTTTCGCAGATTCCAAACATTTCCTTGCTATACCTTTTCATCTCTTTTGCAATGTGGGCATCCTTGCTAGCCAGCTCCAAACATTGTTCGGACATTCCGTGTCCCCATTCTTCCTTTCCCTCTCGTCGAGCGAGGCAGAGACACATCGGCTAATTGGCTTCTCGAAGGCTTTCACTACGCGGCGTCATATCGTCTCTCGGATTCCAGCTAGGAATGAGTTCAATTTTTTAAATATATTTTATTTTGTGTTTTGAAGTTTGTTTAGCGATTGGATCGTTTTTATGGAGATAGGGTTGGTGGCCCTATGCCCAGCCTTCCCTGTTTTTCTGGGCTTAGGACCGACTAGTAACTAATGAACTAGTTACCTAGGAGAGGTTATTTTGTTCGTTGCCTAATGAAATAACTAACCTGAATAAGAATAGTTATTATCTGGTGACAATATTTAGTAATGAATTACTTTTTCAAATTGTGGTCAAACTATTCGAATGTTTCATCAATAACCATAATGGTATCAGGAAATTAAGCAGTAAAACGCAGTTAGGCCAAACAATATAGTTTCTTATACGTTGCTGAGTAAATTTTTTAGCGGATAATATTTTTTTGCTGGCGCCGTAGACACCATTCTGAATAAATGAAATATGATAAAGAGAGCTAGATAAGAAATCTTTCAAGGCTGCAGTTTATCATTAGAATTAGTAGATACTGTTTCCCTATGTCGTACCATGACCAAAAGAAATGTTTTACATTCACTCTGAGACAATGTCATATTATGTTGCAAATCAACTTATTGATTGGCAGTCGCAAGTAGTTCTTCTTTCAAATAACCGGTTTATTTCTAAATAAGAATAAAAATTGCTCTTCATTACAAGAAAAGCTGTACGCAATGGATAGCCTAAAAGATTGTGACTGGTGACTTAAACATTAGAAATTATCAGATCTCATACACATGAGTTTAACTTGTGTGTAGAGCTCTTAAAAGAAAACTAACTTGCAAATATGATTTTAGGTAAAATTAAAAAGCATGAAGATGTATGCAGCCTATGCAGTTAGTATGTCAAACATATACAAAAATTAGGTAGCGTCAGGGTGAATTAGGGGTGAAAATAATTTTGTTGTTTAATAGTGGAGGATGCATTAATTTGGTTTGGTGTCTGGTAGCTTTATATGATAAACAAATCGGTACCTAAAAGCAACGTGCAGTCTTGCTTTCAATAAAGGTGTTAGAAAACTGGGCCTTCTGTGCTGCAGCTTCCTAGTGGATAAACGCTTTGGTGTTGAACCGATGAACACTGCATTCGAGTCACAGTGGGAACAACAACACTCACTGGGATACAGAGACGCAGGATGAAACGCGTTTCCAATACTAACCATCATGTCGATTTTAACTTAATGAATATTCAAACAGTATCGAGGCATCTGCGTAGAAGCTTATCTGCCAACAGACGTTGAGCGATTTGGCCTTAAAGTTGTCAATAAATGTACTTATTTTGTTTCTTTAAGACTAAACGTGAAGGCCGTAAGAAATAACACCATAAATTTTACAAAACAGATTCACTGCATATATTTTAGGTTGCCTCTTTACAAGTTTGTTATTCAACTTTTCTTGGACTGGTTATAAGGCACATTTTTAGCATCACTGCACAGTCATTAGCTTTGTCGCCATACCACTTACCGATATTTATGTTTTATTTAGATTATATTTCAATTGATTAGAAAATAATGATGACTTTATTCGATTAACTTTTTTAAAAGTTTGCCAAAATTACAATTTCAGCTAAATATTAACTTGCTTGCAAGCGCAGATATAAAAAGACAGTCTGCTTGAAGCTGATATCTCATAATGTTGTTAAGGCGAAAGAGATAGGAAGCAATTTAAAATTAGTTTAAACATATTTTGCTTCAAAGAATATTTTGTCTACGCCTGTAAAATTAGATGTGAAGTTATTTCTAGGTAGATATTACAGTCTTGTTTTATCATCTGGAAAAGCAGGTTGTCTATGTGACTCAATTTATGTGTGAAGATACCATTCGGCTTAATATATTTTAAGACTTCTGCAACTGATTTTATGCCAGTATTTTCATAGTTTTGCCTCAACTTCCTCTTAAACTCTGACTTCATGAAAGATTCATTACTATAAAAGTAGGTTTGCTTTTTCCTACAATTCTTTTTTATGTAGCATTTATTATTTTTAAAATTCATTTTAGTAGTCGATCACTGAGTTATTCACCTACATTAAATGCAGTTAGCCAAATTGATGTGAATGAAACTGATAGAGAACAGTGTACATAACGGTAAATAATTAGTCTTTTCAATGTAAAGCTGTCGCTTTTAATTAAAATATAGCAAAACAAATGAAGGTGATGCATAAACATATATAAATAAATGTATATGAAGTGTTTAGTTATGTTTATTTCATAATTGTTAGTGTGGGTGACTTAGTTAATTAAAATAAAAATCTTGATTTGTGTATATTAACTTGTTTCGCAGAAAAAGATTTTATATGAATAAAAATTGTTAATAAAAACGCTTATCCTAAGTGTGTAAGGTTTTGCTTTGTTGAATAAAAGTAAAGTTCTGTAATTGATAGCTTTATCAAGTGATATTTGTGGAGTATAAGGAATCCAATAACAGGTCAGTATGCATCTACAGTAGTGTATACTGTAGGTTTCTTTTTTTGTACAGGTTATGTGTTTCACATAAAGCTAATGTTTTTCAGTATCTGACACTTCTCTATGTCTTATCTGCAGGTACCAAATAACGTCGTGGACTAATATTTTCAAACAAATGTGCTGCAGTCCATCTCATCATTTTAATTAAAGTGATGGTAGTACTTTTTGTTACCTGGAGGTCAATGCTTTTCTGTAGGCCTTGTTAATATGTGGTTCCTGTTTACGATGCCATTTCTCATAATAATTAACAGAAATTTCTGGTACACATTCGGTTCTTCCTTGTTGTTGTAAAAGTGGCAATGATTTATGCTTTTGAGGGACTAGTGTCAACTGAAGTATGGACTCAGATTTATATTCACATTTAGATATTTCTGATTTGTATGCTTCATTTAAAACCATAATATTGCATTTTCAATAAAACTTGGAAAGAATTAACATGATGAATTCTTGACAAAAGCTAGATTTTAGGAATTATGGCTTTCTAACTAAAACATTTTGGGTAGCAGAATGAATAGAATGAACAAGTAGTCTAAGGATGAAGCAAATGAATGTGCTAAGAAAGCATTCAGCCTATTTGGATGAAAACAGTTTCATTATATTAGCCTGATGTTAGTTATTTTTGTCTCATATATTTGCACCAGTGTACGAAAAAATACTGGAATAGTGAATTTACTGCCTTCTTTTCCATATTTAAGCTCTTTTGTTTGATTAGAAGCGTTTCGTCTGTAAAAAGCAAACTGATCAGCATACGTAAAGAAATAAAAGCCACTGAAATGTTAGGTTTTGAGATAGGTTTTCATACTTACATTTTTTCCTAGCATAAGCTTGTAAGTTTCTGCTTGAAAGTGGTTTGGTCTAAATTTCTTGAGCTAACTTTTAATAGTGTACACATCTGTATGGTCAGGGTATATGTCGCATATGTGGGAAAGCACTAAACACTGACATATGTACATCTAACTGTTAGTTTCAAGCCTATGTTTTAGTTATTCTAATAATAAAAGCTGTTCATTCACAAAGAATGCAAGCCATTTGAGGAAAGTGATATTTTACTCTAGAATATTTTCATAATATATGGTAGAAAAAAGAATAACTCTTTGATGTGTTCAGTGCTCCACTTTGAAAACAGTGGTTGAGAGTTTTCCATTGTTTAAATAGTTTGGTATGAATTTTTGTTAACATCACTAAATATTACCACTTTTCCAATGTTCGTAAGCCTTTTGAATTGAGTTAAAGTTAGGTGGTTCTTTGGTGTATACTGGAGCTGGTACCCTTCTCACCCGTAAAATATACAATTTTAACTGATTTTACGGTCTTCTGACATTGGAACTCTAACTTCCTTAAATTATACAACGAGTTAGCATTTTAAAATGAGTTACCTTACATAGCAGTAGAAAACTCGTAAGTTCTCTCACTGGTTCCAATACTCAGGAATTCAAGCAAGGGGAAGTGGTTTCAGACACCAAGCACTATGCTCTACGAGCATGATGGTAGCCTCTTCTGATAGAAGAGTTAAAGTAACTGGTATTACCTCCTTGACTTCATTTTAGTCAAGGAGATTCCTATCAGTAACCATGATGGTTAGTCGTTGGTACAGTTTCACTACTAGAAGTTACTTTAATGAAAACAATTTTGCAACATATGATTTCAAGCGCTTGTTTAGATAACAATACTTTGGTTTTATAGTTTGCCATCATCAGTTTTGTTGAAAATAATGATGTAGAACTCTTCCCTAATAATATTATTACATATTTTTTATAGAATAGTGCTGTACTTTCCAGCTGTAGAGATTCATCTGGTCAATAACATACTGTTTTACATAAATCTAACACCCACAGAACATACCTTTTTTCCGCAAAACAGTTCACTTGGAGTAATTACTTTTTAATCGGTATTAGCGGAGCCTATAATGCAACCCAGGAGTGTGAACTGAATTAACTTTACAATAATTTTTTTAACTGTCCTATATTCTTTATTTTATTTACTAGGAAAAGAAAAATGAAACTTTGCATGTCAATAATATTCTTGGTATTTGTGAGTTTCATGTACTGCACCCAAAGCAAAGCCGTTCCAAGGTAAGCTACCAAAGATTTGGCTTCTGTTTCCAACTAGAAAACATAGTTGATATTCATTATAGCTATGTGTTATCCAAATTGTCTAAAAGCTGTCAAAAATCTTCTGGAATCAGACTAGACAACAACTTTTTTCTCTCAGTAAATTTAAACCACTAACTGTACAACCACGACAAGAAGCGATTTTTAGTTTCTATGCCTTTCATCCCATCGGTATGTATAGTCACTATGATTTCAGCCTCATCAGTTATCAGTTAAACTCTAGATAAGAATAAGTGTTTAACAATTAGTATATTTTGCATAACATAGTTAGACGTTTAAGTGGGCAACGAAAATGCATCCAGTAATAATTTATGGAAATATTTGACCTGAATCTGCTCGTAACATTGACGATATAGTCATGGTATGAACACACAAATGGTACCTGTACGGAAACACTAGTTTCGTCATCAGGTGAAAAACCATTTTCTATCTAACTAATTTCAGTGCATTCAACAAATGTTAACTTCGAAAATTCTCCATCACAGTTAGGTAACGGTAGGCCTTTGTATTTTATTTCCTACTACTTAATAATACCTGAATATATTCATCTAATAAAGGCTTTTTCCCCTAATTGGTCATACAATAGATGAAAACATTATGCAATTTATACTTTTCAATCATTTCTAAATATTCCATTGTTTAGTAATAATTGTGTTTCGTGAAATATCGGACCTAGTTACACCCATTCATTTCGTTTCCGAATAAAAGTCTATTTTGCAATAACCTTGCCTTACAAGGTTGAATGAATAAACAGTCTAGAAGTTCCTTGTGCCCTATTTATGTCCTACTTTCCTCGATCATCAAATCTACAAAAGAGGGTTTGTTAGGATGAAAAAGAATCATATCCTCACTATTTGAATTCAGATGGACAAAACTAGCCTTTTAGTTGATGAAACGCTATATTCAAGTCGTCAGTCAGTTATTTAGTTGATGAACCAAGAACTTGAGTGCCATCACTTAAGCAGAAAGTGTCAAACGTGAATTACAGGCGATTTTGTTATTAAAATGAGATGACATGTCTCAGCTGAATAGTAAATTTATTGTCTTCAGGATTATAAGAAACACTGGGTAATTTCTGTCAAAGAGTACATGATGTTTATTGACTTATTTTGCTGTCCCATAGGTTATTGCCTCGGTCATTTAAGTATTTCATATGTTTGGAAGTATAAGTTCCTGCAAAATATGTAAGCTTTAACAGCGTAAGCACCCCATGAATACTTCAGTGGTATCGTGAACCTGGTGATGATTGTATTTTTCACATATAAACATACTTTTCACATTCGTATTACTTGTGGCACCTCTTTATAATACTAAACTCTAAACTATTTAGCAATTTATATCAAGTTTCTTGCACTGCATGTACTTATGAACCATGAGACTGTTACATATACTGACTCAAAATTACTTACAAATTTTGTATACTCTGAAGGTTAGAACATGTAAAAGGCAATCTTCATTTTTGTGTGAAAAAACAGTTTCCATGAAACTGATATGGTTCTGCCTTTCAACATTTCAATTAACTTAGCTCAAAACACATATTTATTAGGCACTTTTCATCAGTTTAATGCAGTTCCCTTTGCTTTACATGTATTACATTACAAATAAATGTATACCTGTCAATATAAGCATCCAGTGGTATGATTGAGATCATCGATAGTTATGATACCTTTAACAATCTTCCAACAGAGAAATTCATTTTGGTGACAGTGGTAAAACCAAATAACAGTTGTGCAAATATATATATATATATATAACTGTCTTTCAGTGTTATTGGAGTATAAATGCTAGATTTATCCGTGGTCGAACATAGGAAGCTATCAGGCTGATACGACAAAACTTCTGATTGTATCACCATCAAAACTATGAGCTAATTCCTTCCAAAAACATAGGCCATGACTAGGGGTATCATCAGAGATGATTTCGAAGTAAGCGGTCATTTATAACTGAGCGTCAATGACTGGATGAACCGCAATCAGCTTTAGTCAACCATAACATAACTTACTTCCACTTATTTTGTTTAATGGTCGCAACTGCTTCGCATAAGAGGGTTTAAAAATCAATGTCAGTCAGTCTGAATGGATCATTGTTCTCTTTTTTTGAAAGGAGGTGAGGTAAACAAATGCACTCTGATTTCATGTGTTTTAATAACGCCTTCATTATAATTAAACTTTGTGGTTAATAGTGTTTTAATTTTGTTACATTTCAAAGTCACGTTTAGTGTCCAAAACAGTTTCAAACAAGTAAGGTGAACAGACTTGTCCAGTTGTACCACGAAACATTAAAAGGTGTAAATCTATGAATACTGGTTCCATGGACCAACTAAAATATAGGGAGAATTGAAGCAACCCAAGTATGTTGAGACTGTATTAAATAACAACAACGACATTTCTGCAATGTAACATGACTACAATAAGGAGCTAAAAACTAAAAACATCACCTATACGCTAAACGTATATGATGTATAGTTCCTTGGTATACTTATCCGAACAGATGTAGAAAAACCATGTGAATACCAAACATCTATAAGTGTCTCGATTGTCTATTTATCTACTCATAACAGCACTTGACCCATTCTAAACATGAATGGAAACTAAACCTCAAATGAGATCGTAAAACAATAAGATTCTTAAGTTGACACACAATGAAATATTCAGTGTATTGGTGATGAAGGTGACATACAGCTTAATAAATACATACGAGAAGAAAAAAGTATGATTTTCTGTTCTTGTAAGCAATAAATACATTAGAATATGCGGCATTTGAAACCAGAGCTTGTCAAGCCTTTAACCTGCTTTTAAACATCACATTCCACACTACCGATACAAGTGTATCAGGTCAGTTCGCAAAAAAGAGTGAGATGGTTGGTTAGTTAATTCTTTTTAGGTATCGGAACTTCTCCTCTTACGGAGTTTACTAGTGTTAAATGTCCGTTTAAGTCTTATTTGCGGATCAACTACGACTTCTGAAAATAACAAAAATAACTTTCGATGGAAATCAGAACTTCAGCACATTTAATCTTAACATGCAACTAAAAGTATACAAATATTCACAAACCTGTTCCTAATACCTACAAGAAAAATTATTGGTATTATACTTCAAATTTTCGGTGTGCACATAACACTCTTAAAAGGCACGAATGAGACACAAAGAATTTAATGGGTGTGATTGTGATTTTTTAGTAAATAGAAAACCTTGCAGTGTTAGTAAAATCTTGTTCAATATTATCAATAAATGTTCCCCTTTTCTATTTCACATTGCTGCTTAGCTATTTCTTTTTACCATGAAATGCTCTCAGAAATTATTCTTCACTGCAAAAACACTTCTTATGGTTGATATACATCACGTACTATTTCTCACAAACTTATTGTGTTTAGTAAGCGATTAATATCCTGAGTCACTATGAACACACTAGGGTGCTGAATTCAGTTCTTACTGGTAAGCCAACATCCCTAATAGTGAAGATTGCTGGAGATTCTTTCCTATCTTATGTTTCGTGTTCACTAACGGAGAAGAAATCCAGTTATTAATCAACTTTGCTCTCTGTTGACGAAAACTGATTTTCATCACCGTTAGGCTTTATTAGGTTTATTATATGATTATTGGCCAGTGCATACATCACACAGATTTTATTCCAACTGGAATTCATTTTTGTCATTTGCATTTGTTGGGTAGACTTGTCAACACCTGTAACATTTATAAGGAATGATTCTAAGGACATCCTGAATATTTGGAGAGTACTATTACCAACGGAAACTGAATGAAGCTCTTTAGAATTATAATAGCAAGGTCAGACAGCTGTTTGATCATTTTATTTTGAAAGTGGGACAAAAATTATATCCAAAACACTACTCATTAAAAAATACAGTATCACTGAAAACTATAAATGAAGTATCAAACATCACTGATATTTCTGGATTAAAGAAGCAATCACCTTGAAGCAACAAAATGTTGAAGCTGAAGATCTCCTCATAGTAGGTTTCGTATTACCTCCCAGTGCTCTCCTTAGACTGTTATAAAACAAAATGGTGCTCATCGCCGTCGCTTCAATGTGAATATCAGTTAACATTTAGCACGTTTCTTCATGAAGAACAAATTGGTAGCAATATTCTTGATGATGTTTAAATTCCATGAAATGCACAAACGTTTCATTAACAAACAGTCATCTTTTTCACATTATATAAAGTCAACTTATGTCAATATACAAATGCTGTTTGACAGTGACATACCCTTTTGAAACAAAAGTAAAGTATAATTTCTTTTTGAATTGATTAGGCAGGACAGCACAAAAGCTGATGACCAGAAACATAATGCAGTGAATTTGTAGGATGTATAGACTTTAGTATTTTATTAGTTTTTGTGGAGTAAGGTTGACATTCTTTTTATAGCAAAAAGTTAGACGACAACATTCAGAATACTCACATTGTTGGGCCTAGATAATTAGTTATCAGATAGAAAGGCAACCTTGAGTAGTACTATCACTTCTGTATTTTTATAAGAAGCGGAAAGAGGTAGAAGATTATTATTGCTTTCAAATTCTGTTTTCAATCCAATATAAATACAGTTCAGTCGCATACCTCTCAAAAAAGTTAGGCGGCATCTGCGCAGATGACATAGAGAAAGGTGAATTCAGGCCTTTGGTCGAAACCGACTGGTGTAATGGATACTCATTAGGATATATCAGCAGATGGAAATGGTCCATAGAATCAAGAACTACTGATTATTACTCACTTCAAATGTAGTTTTACTTTATTAACATCTATGAGTGGTAAAAATCTATTCATTGTAAAGAAGGCCCAGATCAACAGTTACCCTGTAGGTAAAGGGAAATTCATACTCCAATCCAAAGAACTAAAGACCAATGATAGCTGTATATACCACTCCGCTCATCGGTCTGCACGCATGTATCCAGACGTTTACAGGCAGAGGAGTAATACTCAAATACATTTGAGTTTGACAGAATGCGTAATGAAGGAGCTTTAAAAGTATATGATTTAAAGTGACTCGATATAAGCAAGTGATACAGAACCATCTTCACTTGTCGCCATGCACATCCCAGATACTGTATTTAGGATTTAAACATCTTTTGACACATTCTGTAAGAGCATTCTGGATAAAGTGTCTAGATGTTACCCAAACAGAGCCGAGAGTAAATTAAAAAACATTTCTACAGTTTGGCGTCGGTTTTAATTTTCACATCAAAGTTGATTTAGTTCAGACTTCTATATTTTTTGTATGCTTATTTTCCTTTTTATTCCTTTATTTTATGTTGACTTAATTGACGTTTCTCAAATTTTCATATGCATAAAATGACGAGCTTTTGTGTCATCAAATTGTTGCGAATATATTCAGTAAAGACGTTAATGGTTTCGTAGGGTTTTAAGAGTGAGAACTGCTGTAAATCTTTATCTGAAAACCTTTAAGTGTATGAAAGTAGCTTAGTATTTTCAAATAAGCGGTGATATTTGACGTTAGTTTATTTTAGTACGATTCTTGTGTTTTCACAAATCATGCACACAT
The DNA here is from genome assembly GCA_944470555.2 of Heterobilharzia americana. Taxonomy (NCBI): domain Eukaryota; kingdom Metazoa; phylum Platyhelminthes; class Trematoda; order Strigeidida; family Schistosomatidae; genus Heterobilharzia; species Heterobilharzia americana. The sequence goes on from OX104134.1 coordinate 101,508,465, forward strand.
TGAGATACTTACTGCCTGTGGTCTTTGATAACCTCAAAGTGAGCGTTCTGTTTGATGAAAGAGACTAATGAATGCCAGGTCGATAGATCGACTTTCAGTACACTATTTTCGGCAAATCTTCAGAAATTATGTATATTTTTCAGTATGATGTGCTGATATTTTTAATGTGTGAATAATGAATACGTTTGCTTAAACCAACTTGTTTCACTTCAAATGAGAGTGACTTCAGGGGGCCACGCTAGCAACTGATGAAAAAGTCAATCAGGTTTCTGAACTTCGGCTGGGAATTCAGTGTCTTGTGGAAGCTAGAAAAATAACTGATTATCTCAGCCGTTGGTAAGGTGGCCTTTAGAGTCACTCTCAAATATTTGTGCTCACTAGAGGGGGAGATGTAAAAAAGTATCTCATCACTATGATGATGAGGAGTCCTCGATCACTTCTAAAAGTATCTTTGCTGTTTGAATTAGGTGTATGCATTTCTTCCGTGACAACTCAATAGCATTTTCTACTAATACATGCTGCAGATAAAATTATCAAACATCAGAAAATGACTAGAAGATCAAGTACGCAGGTTGAAACAATTGGTCACGATTTAATCAGGATATCAAAGCATAAAAATCCTACGAAATACTGAATATTGAACCACACAAGGATAAGTGGTCCGAGGAAGCTAGTGAACTCCTAGTCTACATGTACTGACTCCATCAAACCATAGGGTGGAACATAGTGATAGTCATAAATTCAATGTAGCTATGTGCAAGGAATTATGGATTGATTAATCCTCGTTCATTGGATTAAAGCTGAACACATGAATCGGAAATGACTTATTCGTTACTTGAGACTAACATAATAATAATAATAATAATAACAATAATAATAATAATAATAATAATAGCCTGTTATCCCCAGAAGTAAAACAATAGGGAAAAATTGATTATGAAGAAAGGCATACGAACAGTTCTGTGATTCGATTCCTGTAAGTGTGAACAACAAATAACTTTCCAAATGTCAGTTGGCAGACAAACTATCACCGTATGCCATATCAACTAAGCTTTGTTAATCTTTGCTAAAATTCAACTTCAGAAGAGTGTTCATCTAAAAATAGAAAACATATTCTTTGTTCATATCGTCTATGAATCTATAATAGTCAAACATTTCGGTAAATAAACAAATAGACAATAGAAGTCAAATCCTAAAATTGCATTTTTTTTCACGCAAATCGAATAAATTAGGCAGCTTAAATTTATAATTACTGAAAATTCTAGGAATTGAAAAAGGTAAAATGATAAGAAAACAAAATGTTTTCTACCTCTAAATCCACAAAATTGAAACAATCAAAAGTACTTGAATAACGGACAGATTGACCAAGACAGCTATTCAATAATGCTTTAGGTTAAATGAGAAGTTGAAAAGTATCCATCATAGACAAATACTCATAATATCCTTTCTCATTTCATTTGAGGCAAAGAGGAAAATGCTTCACAAAATGTTGAGAAAAAAAAGCAATATTCATCTTTTTGTCTGCTAACTCTGTCTCTATCTCAAGGGTGTGACGATTACAGAAATCAAAAGAGTTATTTTTATTTACAAAATGATTTTCTTTCACTTGAAAGATCCGTTTATGTTTTACATCAAGATTAACTGTTTTCAATTTGATAAGATCAGTCAAGTAATATGGCTGTGTAGCCTGGTAAATAAATTAAATATACTGCAGCATTACTTTTATTTAGGGGCTTGTGAGAGTTGACTCACTTCATAAGGGTGTACACCCAAATAACTTTAATTCGTGATGTTTACCGCACTGTAATACTTCTAGCGTCTAAAAATATGACGAATATTGGGTAAGACATGTTATTATTATCTTGACTTAAATTGTTTTCATAGTAAATTGAGTGTTCGACTTTATGTTAGTGAGATAGTTTATTGAATTCGATAAAAATGATACGAAAAATACTTTGCGATTCATTTGATTGTCTTCTTAGGACACACAACTAGTCAAAGTAATGTCCAAGATTGTATGCCTAAGATTTCTGTCCTGAGAGGTAAAACCTAATGAATATAATATGAAATATGACATGAACCTTTTTCGACTTTGAGGGTTTATTTGACCTCTTACTTGTAACGTCCAACCAGTCAAGTTAGTGAGGCCTGTAAACTGGAAGGTAAGTCTTGAATTGAACAACTAGGAATAATAAAGTAGCCAGAACAAGCGGAAAGTTTGGAGGTAAGACAGCCTCATTTATGCTCTCTTGGATGTTTATTGTGTAGAAATAATCATTACTCAAAAACACAGCAAAATTACAAAAATATGTGCTTGACTAGTTTACTAAGAAACCTCATTAAGTGGGATATGAGAAAGTTATTACATATGTTAAAACAATCTGGACTGAGCGGTATGAATCCGAATACATTAAACGGTCTACTGAGAAATATTTATCAATTATATTGACTGTTTTGACTGATATTCAAAGGTTTTACCTTGCATGTAACACAAAGGTACAACGTTTGAGAAAAGAAACGTTACTTATAGGTTTCAAGAAGGAAAACATTTTAAAGTGGAAGATTTCATATTTGAAAGTTGAAATGTAGAGAGAACTATACAAACCAAACTCTCGTACTGTAAGGTTTTTTTCAGAAGGATAGGCATCTTTAAGAAAATGCTCAGAATTTTAGTTCTCATTCGTCATAATTTTAAAATGGTAACTTACACTGCTTAATTTCATTCATTTTAGGTCACATAGACAAGTGAATCGTGAAATTCCTTTTGTAAACGTCTATGGTTATCTCAGTGACGGACAAAGGTGGGCATATGGTTGAATATTTCCTACACTTAGTTTTTCATTTCATTTATGTACAAAAATCTAATATCCTGATAAACTGCATTCCATTAAGTCATCAATAGGTTTGAAACAAAGTTTATTTACAAATTCACAGGATATGATGCATTTGAATTTGTAAGTGGTTGTGATAGAAATAAGAATATTTTATTCCATATTAGATTTGTTGATTTGATTTACAAAAAATTTAATATGGAATTAAATTCTACCACAGTGCCCAAGTTTTACACCTATATTAAGGATATTTTATTTTATTCCTTCTGAAAGTGCATGACAAATATATACATTCTGTGAGATCTATCTTCCCCATTGTTCTAGAGAGCCGATTTTAGGAATCACGTAGTTCACATATTATTTGATCACAACTTATCTATCTATTCACCCACTGAGACAAGAGGATAGTGACATTTGAAGACAGTTTCGCCATCTACGAGAATTTGTGAATTCTTCTCAGATGATCACTTTCAATAACATTTACTCATTGCTTTTCATGGCCACTGAAAGGTAGACATTTTAACATACATTCAGAATATGCCATATTGCAAAAACTACGACTATATTCGAAACTGGTTATTCGACTGAAGATTTTCTCTTATCTCACTGCATAACGTGTATGTCAGAAAAATTGTTTCCCTTCTTAAAAGCTTCTCAGTAGAACAACGTTTCAATTCCTTTATATTTGCATGATATAAATTCAGGTAAATTGAAATTTAGTGTTAGAGTTTGGTTTTTCCTAACTAATTTCTGTATTATGTTTGCTGTCATTTTTTGAAATATTGCTACCGAGTTTTTGCAGAAGAATGTTGCTGAAAATACGTAGACAGTACTTTCACTCACTTCTCAAAACCACTTATTTCGGAATGCTTGTTATGAAAACTTAAAACCAAACAAGAATTTTCACCTTTTGGTTTTTGCATATGTGCATCTTTAAGTATAGAAACGCAATCGGATACAATCATTAAGTTGTGCCTAATTTGATTAAATATGGTCTATAACTACTTACTGTGCATAGATATTTTAGTCATGTTTCAACGCTAGCTATACTTGATTTGTTCCGACAGACAAACTTACAACATTACTACGATAATTTATCAGTCGATTGCTACACCTTTTAGGCTTTCCAATAATGTTTTTTTCAGTATGAGGTAGTTACTCGTCCACCCTTTAAGATGATTTGCGTTCAGATTGTAAAGTTCTACACTTGATCATGAAAACTGATTGGCATGAAAATCTTGAATTTTGGTCTTTATGAAACATGGTAATATTTAATTGCAGTAGGGTTCCAGTTTTATTATACTGGTCACTTTTTTTAAAGGTATTAGGCCATCTAATTAATGTAGTTTTTACTCCTATGAAACCGAATGTGTTACGTAACTTCTAGTATGATGCATTGAACAATTAATATGACTTCTTAGTATCAACACATTTTATATCTAAACAGTGTGAGTAACTAACGGAATTTTGTTCAACAAGCAATGAGAAGTTATAATTATACAAAATACCGGTTATATAGATTTACCTGGTGTCATGTAAAACAGTAATATGAAAAATTGTGAAGCTGTGCTGTCGAAAATTTCATAAAATCAGTAAAGTTTCCTTCTAATGCACTCCAGGTAGTTAGTCATATGGGAAGGCAGTTTCATAGTATATTCTCTACAGATAAATATGCACATGAATAGCCTGTAGGTTGGTAATTAGTAGCTGAAAGACGAGAGAGTTACTTATCTTTTCTTCGTAATGTGTTTGTAGATTTATAGCGAAGATAAGCCACGTAAATAAATCATGCTTATGTCAACCTAAGTAAAATAGTTTCGTTTTTGAGTCTACCATATTGTTTTAACTATTACTGAGAATATTCTCTAAATTATGTCCGATAAAATGTGTCTACAGCATCGATATTACCTAGATAGTTTATTAGGTACATATGTATATATATATATGCATGCATACATATATATGATTTTTTAGTGAATCTTTTTTGCATGCGTCCTTGTAAAATATAAGTGCACAACATTTAAGCTTTTTGACAGTCACTCACCTTCTGTTATTAGTTCTGAAGAAACAGAGCTGTTAAAACAACCAAATCTTCTTGATATAATCTTCCGCCTAAATATTCAGCAAAGCAGTTAGGTTCAGCTAGGCAGAAAGATGAATTTCCAACTTATTTACCTACGAAGAACAGTAGCAGTTCATTACTGACTTTTTCTTTTATCAGTGATACTACTTATTCCATCAAAATGGCCCAGTTATATCTCACTTCTAGTAATAAAATTTAAAAGCCGTACAAGTTTACTGGGTGTAAGATTGGCGTAAAAAAAACCCCGGTTAGTGGAAAATAGCTATTGTTTTACACGTTGTGCTTCTACTGTTAATTCTTTTGAAAAAATAATCAGCCTGATATTTTTATCTGCCATATGACTGGAATCAAAAAAGCGACTTTTAGTTGAAAGAAAGCCCTAAAAGTAGGCATTTCATGTTGAATATACTAATACTAGTAGCCAAATGTGAACTGCTTCAGTGTCATCATAAATACAAATGTCTTATTGTGAAGCAATGCGCATTCCTTTCGAGACACTGCATTATTATTATTATATTATTTGTCCCTTGAGTTCCTAGTAGAACATAGGGCTTCAGTAGCACGTCTTCATTCTACTCTGTTCCCTACAATCTTTGCAAACTGGCTCCACAACAGCCCACAAGCTCTCATTTCCTCCTCGCATGATCTCCTTCACATCACCATTGGCTGGGACACCCAACTCGTTGATTTCCATCCTAGTCCCACTCAAGGGCCTGACCTGGTGCATGATGTCCCCAGTCGGCCTTCTCAGTGTATGCCCAATCAATCTCCACTCCCTTCCACTGCATATTTGTTCAGCGGTAGGTTCTTGGTTAGTTCTCTGACAGGGCAGAGTTCCTTCTTGCTTATTCTTACTACTCTGGCCATCTGAGCTTCAGTAGTGAGCCAGTATAGGCAATTGTTCATGAATGTCTGTAGATTGTTGGAAATCCCTTTCGTAACGCACCAAGTCTCTGAGCCATACAGAAGCACTGACTTGACGCTGGTATTGAAAATGCGGATGTTGTTCACGCTTTATTCTGAGTGCAGAAGATCTCCACACTGGTTTCAGGTTATTGAACACTTGTCTTGCTTTCCCAATCCTGGCTGGCTTTGACGTCCTCGTCTGTGCCACCGCCGCCTGTATGTAGTTGAAACAGTGCTGCCTAGATAGGTGAAGGGGTCTACTTCCTTTAAGTTTCTCTCGTTGATGATGATTGGAGCTTGATTTTGTTGTTGTTTGTGGTAGTGTTGGCTGTGTATCTTCATCGACTCTGTCTTATCCATATTCACTTGAAGTCCCGTCTTCGATGCCCTGCCTCACCTCTTCTGTCAACTTGTTGGTTTTCGCCTGTAGATCTGCAAGTTCGTGTGACATTAGACATAATGACCATCGGCGAAATCTAAATCTTCTAGGTTCTTTTCCTCGGTCCAGCCAGCGTATCCCCCTCTTCTCCCTCCTCACTGTTTGTTGCCTGATCCAGTCCACTACAATCAGGAATATCACGGGTGATAGTAAGCAGCCTTGCTTTACTCCTGTCTTCACTTCAGAGGCGTCACTGAGCTTTCCATTGTGAATTACTTGACATGTGGCATCTTCATATAGTTGTTGAATGAAGCTGATAAAGGTTTGTGGTACTCCGTAGTGTTGAAGCAGCTGCCTGCAAATTACCTGTCGGTCGACGCTGTCAAAGGCCTTCTCAAAGTCAGTGAAGTTGAAGTAGATGGTTGACTGCCATTCTATGCTCTGTTATCTGATGATGCGTAGTGTAGCGTTGCAATTCTGTCCGCACATTATTTGTACTTCCTGAATCCAGCCTGTTCCGCTTGTAGTTTTGAATCCAGTGCATCCTTTAGTCTCTCTAGGATGGAGCAGCTTAATATTTTGCTTGAGGTGTACGGGAGAGTGATTCCGAGCCAGTTCTTGCAATGACCCAGGTCGCCCTTCTTCGGGGATTTGACAAGATAGCCCTTCTTCCAATCGACAGGTACCTTGCCTTCCTTCTGGACTTCCTGTAACAACAGTGTGAGCATGTCTTAGAGACATTGTAAAATAAGAATTTTGACATAAAATGAAAATGAGTAGGCTTGTTGGATGAATTTCGAATTTAAAGTTTATCGCGGTAATATAAAAGCCATACATTGCTTGGGATGATGTTTTTATCCTGAAACAAATGAAACTTCATCAAGCCCAACTAATAAATGCACCGATTTATTTTTTTTATATGATCTCGTATTTGCATAGACTGCTGAGTGTTCATTTCACTTCTGTGACCAGGTTAGGAGTTGGACATTTATCTAGCCCTTAAAAATCATAAACTACATGGGATCGCTTCGTTATCTTCCGAAATTTTTGAAGACAAAATTTGATTACATGTTCATGAACTCGTATGTTTTCGTGCAGCATGTTATCTGTGAACTGGCATAGGTGAGGAAATGCTGAAGTGTTAGATGTGTTCTGTGAAGGCTATAAAACTGTGGTTATTTTGTGCTTCATCTGGTTTTATTCTCTTGGGGAGAAGTATGATTTTAAGTCCCGTTAACAACCTCATTATTGAATGACTAATTAATTTGCATGTCTCAGGTAATCACTAAGTAGACTGTTACACATAAATTTTGACTAGTATGACCACTGAAGTGACTCAGCTTCACACAGAATATTAGAAACTTCAATATGTATTTGAAAGTAATAATCAGCTGTTTGAAATTACAAAATCACTAAAGTGATATTTGGCTGAATACCGATTAAGGATATTAACTGCGGTAAAATGAATAGTTATACCGTATAAAAAGTATCATAAATGACATTTACTACTGAGGTAAAGCATTTTACTCTTAGAAGTTTAAATTTTCATGATTGAAAAATCTTTTTATGATTAGTTCAAGCATTAAACTTATGTTTCAGATACTTGCCAATGCAAAAGAAATTTCATGTGGCTAACATGTGGGATGATTTTGATGAATAAGGTTGGTTACGGTATTGCATGAGATGAGCAATTTCCATGAAATTAATATGATGTTCTTGTTTCATTTTCCGGTTTATAAATACACACTTAAATACAACAGTACGAAATACTGTGGGATGCCACCGTGATACATCCTGTAGTACATTTTAAAGGTTGTAAAAGTAATGAAATGTTAAAATCATTTTGCTGATGACTTAACTGCAAAATGCAGAGGGGGTTAAAACCATCATAACGTGAAAATTAGCAGCTGAGAAATTCATTGGTACTTCAAGGGTAAACTTGATTTAAAAGTGTACTAGGATGTTGCAGTCTACTTACCTTTACCAGTTATTTTTAACTGGGATTTGCACTGACTTGTATATTTCTCTGCGGATAAATAAAGGAGATGGGTTTATGAACATCATAGTAAAGTCTAATTCCGACCTTTTTTGTCGCTATACACTTCATAACATGCAGATCGTTAGTACAGACATGAATAAACGTTCACTATTTACTGAAAACTTAAGCGTGTATTCAATTTTCTAGCCTTCATGAAGTGAAAACAAATGGTCACTGAAATTCCAAAACCAAGAAGTAATCATAAATTTTGTATACTACATTACCGTTAACGCGATTATAGATCCACGACATGTGACGTTATTCGATTACGGCAGACATCAAATTAAAATACTGTTGTGGCAACCATCCTATGGGTAACTTTTATCCATCACTCATTGGCTAGTCAGTAACTTTCCAGGAGTTTTATTCTGTTAAAACTAATAAAACATTGTGAAATAGTCTCAAGTCACTGATGCTTCACTGTAATTGTTTGTGAGTTTATTTTTCAATCCAATAACTACGGCTGGACAGAATCAGTTGACCGGATCCATCCGTTTCAAGCATCATGACCACAGTCATCCAGTAATACTGTCGCAGAAGTTAGCGCAATCAACTAACTGAAAAAAGCTCTCAGTATTCATTGTATTTTACTTGGAAGAATTTAAGCACTGAAGTAAAACATAATTCCATAGTAGATGAGTTTGTCGGATATGAAATATAGAGGGTGAACAACCCAGCTTCACCCTATATTATACTGAATAGACTTATTTAAGGTGATACTATTTCACATTCTGTTAAATGAACATCTTGTAGGTGTCAAATTTACTCCTCAATTTGTCATCCTACCAGTTCAGATTATTGTTTTCAAATTAAATGTGCTGAATTAATGTTAGGCTTTTCTGATGATAACAGCTGGATATTAGCTTAGCGACGGACAGTAAGGGATATAATTTTATAGTTTTCCAAAAGTGTTAGTATTTACTTTGTGAGGTCATCTTTATCCTTTGTCAGTGATCACCATTTAAGCTGTACACTACCTTCAATCTACTTGTTTATTATTGTCCAATGCCGAGAGTAATTACCTTTTTGAATAGATAGTTTTGTGTCAATTTATTTTTCGCAAACCATTGCTAAATATATGATCTCATTTTATTTCCCCTCTACAAAAGTTTAAACTTCATGATGTTTTATTGTTAACAGAATTAAAACCTGTCAGATTTGTTTGATTTTAAATATCCACAGTTTATTTTATAGGTGTTCACGTAGTTTTGATTTGTTTCATGCTCAGCCATTTTAGTTTAACACTTTGACATAAACATAGGTGCCGTCTTTAATGTAGCTTAAAAAGGAGGTCAAGTATAGAATTCAGTCACATTCTTAATTTCTAAAAGACAGTATAAAATCGTCATTGAAAAAATTCAGCTATTTTGAAAACTAAAAGCAGTCATTAGTAATGAGTTGATACACGTAACTCTCATGATATATTTTCCATTTACAGGTTAATCATTTTTATTAGCAGAAAAAAGTGGGGCTTATCTGCTTCTCATTGAAAATTTGAAAGTGTGCTGAAGTATTGTGATATTTATTTACAAAAAAAATAATAGAAACTAAATGGTCATGTGAAAAATAAGAAATTCTAATTTTGAATGAATTTCCCATAGAAATAGGTTTAACAGGTACTAGCACGTAATATATTATTATTAGTCGCTTGGGCTCCTAATGGAACATAGGGCTTCAGTAGCACGTCTCCAGTGAACTCTGTTCTCCGAAATCTTTTGAACCTGGCTCCACGACAGCCCAAAAGCTCTCATTTCCTCCTCACACGATCTCCTCCATGTCACCCTCGGACGTCCAACTCATCGCATGTCCGCTGTTATCTCTGCGTCTGCTCTCAGTGCTTCTGGCGGGATCCTATCTGGTCCTGCTGCTTTCCCACATTTCAGTAGCTTTACGGCCTTCAGGACTTCCATTTTCGTTGGAGGATTTATGTTCACTTGTAGTTCAGCGGCTGTAGGTGGTATTTCTGGACGAAGTGCAGGTGGTGGTGGTGATCGATTCAAGAGCTTCTTGAAGTGGTCGGCCCATTGTTTCCTTTGTTTCTCTTCTTTCGTAATTAAATTTCCGTCATCATCTTTTATTGGTTTCGTCTGCGTTGATCTCCTCCCAGAGAGTAACCTGGTTATTTGATACAATGTTGTCAGGTCTCTCTTACCTACAGCCTGTTCTGCTTCACGTATTATATTACTGGTGCTTAATACAAATATATGTGGTTATTAACATACTTTTGTCACAACGACGTTCTGAGATCATCTTTCTCTTTCTGAAGATATTCAATGTTCGATCTTCATTTTTGACTAGTAACTGCTTCATATCTTACTAAGCTACCTTGAGTAAACTGGTTGTCTTAGTGTTTAAGTATATGTCTATCATATAAGAAAACAACTGAAAATCACACAATGGTTCAACATTTTATTGAGAAAATTACCAAGGGTGTCTAGACTCGAAAGGTAACATTTTATTATTACTGCCGGTTAGCAGTCAGCAGTCCCCTGGAGAATTTGAAATCTGCATCAATGTTTTATTTAGACTTGAGCTAAGAATCCTGGTCAACGGATATCAAGCATTCTCAGAGTGTATGTTTGTTAGATTTTATGTTTTAAACTGTTTGAACTTTTATTTCAGAATTTGTCCTTTTATTGAGTTATATGGAATAAATTTCTTATTTTTGTAGAGCAAAGTGACAAGAAGAAAAGAATCTATGGTTTAAAAGAGTTGGATTTTGATGTCCAAATTAATTATCTCTCAAAAAATATAATGATATTATTTAGCCAGGCTTTTTACTTATTTGTTTCTTAATTCTGAAGAATAGCTAATTATTTGTGATGCGTTTTGTTCTTACGTGCTGGATGAAAATTAAACGAATGCATTATTTCAATAATTATAAAAAGCACAATAATTCATATTGTTAAAGGTAAAGCTTATGTATTAATTAGCCCATACTTCTTGGATGAAGTTTCAAAATGGTACCAATGAAGAAAATCTAAACAAAATTTTAATATAATTAGGTCCTAGAAGAAGGTTTGACAGCTTTTTTAAAACATTTGATAGAACGATCATAATTTCTGACCATCTCAATTGTGTGCATGAAAAATGAACAACGGTGGAGATCCATTCATAGAAACATTAGGTCGGCCAGGAGAATAGAAGGTTTATCAATTCACAAACAAGTGGAGATCTAAGCTGATTTACGTGAAAATTTGGTAACTAAATGCTTCTGCATTTTAGATTTCAAATTATCTAGTGTCAAAATGTTGTTCATTTATTTGATTATGACCCTGGTTGTATTGTGTTCTCTGAGCTGGGTATATCAGAAGTATAACTCAACATTGAATAACACAATAATTGACAGTAATCGAATACTCAATATTTAGAAGAGAAAACCAAATGTTGAATATAAAATAAAACTACAAGAAAGCTCTCCAAAGAGATACCGAACCAAGAATGTTTACAAAAATGACTTTTAAGTATATTCTTTTCAAAGTAATTTGTTAAGAGTGTGATACAATTCTAATACCTGAGTGACAAGAAATTTCTGTTTGTAAAAATTACATTTTTAGTTGATCTATTTATGTTGGATTTCCGACAGGCATGAAATAGATGCAGTCTCGCATAACATTTGCATAGCTCCAGTCCTAGTGACCCAAATACGAACTAAAGTCCTGCGAAAATCACTGTTTTTTATTATTTTGATAATAATGTCATATTCTAAGTACGGTTACTGTACGGAAAGAGTACTGATTAGAACCTTTACATATTTTTGAAAAATATTCCCTGCATATATGAACTTAAAAAGACCAGTAAAAATTAGTTTCCCTCTAAAGATGTTTGTTATAAGGTCAGGTTAATATATTTTCCAAATCATTGACAACTTGAAGATGTTCACTGAGTCACCATTTGTTTACCATGTATATGCAAGGATAGGATGTGGGTGATACGCGTTCCAATATTTGGATGGTTATCAGTTCTCTGAAAGCTACGGGTATGCCTTGCACCAAGTTTCCTGACGATTATGACAATTTAGTTTACTGAAGCTAGCAGAGGATTCCACAACGCTGATTTCTACCTGATAATTGCCAAAACCGAATTACATATAACTCCATGGGCAAAATAATAAATTTCAAATGTATACTTAGTTACTCAAAATCATGTAATGCTGCATCAACTGAAGAAGATTAAAATACCACCAACTGGATTTATCCTAACGTCAAACTCCTCTGCAATGATTAAGTTTATCCGCAGTTCGCAACTACAGATATATTTATATTCACTATCACGTTCGCATTCACAGAAGCCATGGTTGCATTTCACAACCATATTTATTATCGTAAAGATAGATCTTTTAGACAGCATCATTACCGAATCATTCAACTAATGCTAGTCTTTTGCACGAATACTAAGTTGATAAAAGGTAAATATGAAAAAAACTATTTAAAGCCTAAGGTTCTTTTCGAAACTTTAAAAATTAGTTGGACAAAATGTAATTTATATCACCGGCGGTATCTGGCTTATTCCATGTACGCTTTATATGGCGTGGCTGATGCTGGGAATTATTATTCGGTTCAAATAGTGCTTGAAATTAATAATTTTAGGCGAAGTAATAACCATTCTTTTAATCATATTATTTTTAATCTAAGGTAGATTGCCACATAAAGTTAACATAGGAACATACCGGACACAGTAAGTGATTCCTTTTATCACTACTATTTGTCTTCACTGTCTTCACTTCAAAGGCATCACTCAGCTTTCCATTGTAAATCACTTGGTATGTAGCATCATAATTATAGCAGATAGCTGTTGAATGAGGTTGATAAAGATTTGTTGCATTTAAAGCGTAGTGTTGAAGCAGCAGCTAACAAATTATTTTCTGGTCGACGCTATCGAAGGCTTTTTCAAAATCGATGAAGTTGAGGTTGACTTGAGTTGGGCTGACTGCCATTCTATGCTCTGTTCAATGGTGATATGTAGCGTGACGTTGCAATCTGATCCGCACATGATTCTGAAGCCTGTCAGCCGGTCTGTTTCAGTTGTGATTTGGAATGCATAGCATTGTTAGCGTCTCCATAATGATACGTGTTAATATTTTGCTTGGAGTGGACAGGGAGAGGAGCACGATTGTGCGCCAGTTCTTGCAAGGACTTTGATCACCCTTGTTTGGGAGTTTGACATGTTAGTCCTTCTTCCAATCTACAGGCAGGTACTTTTCCTTCCTTCCTTGCAAACGTTCTGTAGTATTGGAGTGAGCATGTCCACTGTTGTCTCTGCGTCTATTTTCAGTGTTTCTGGAGGAATTCTCTCTGTTCCTGCTGCTTTACTGGTTTTCAGTAGTTTTGTGGCGTTTGGAAAGGACTTGTGTTCACTTGTAATTCTGTGGCTGCTGGTGGTGATTCTTATTACTGAAATGAATTGAAAAAGATTGGAAAAGTAGGTCGAAACGGTCAGTGTTAGCAGTAACTGTCTTTGAATGGGACGTCATGATAAAGTTTCTGCCACTTTGAATACACTGTAGATAATTTGTCAGATCGATGAAAAGGCCGTATTATCGATGACCTGCTGTTAAAATGGTTCATCGGCAACACTTATACCAGTTATAGGCAGTAAAGATAACCCCTGACTACCTACACATTACTCATCAATAGACCGAATAAGAGAAATCCACTAGTAGTAACACTTTGATAAGGGCTTCTTTTCTCATGAACTTGAATAGCTCAAATTGGTGAAGATAGCTTTATGTATTATTCATAAAAAATGCTACCTGCCCTTCAGTATAAAGATACTCGTAGTATGAAATACAATGTAAAGTTTCTCCGAATAGATTATCAGCACTGATAGTTGTGCACTTTCTGAATGGCTCTAGCTATTAGTTCAATCATTCAAAAGTTGTCAAGAACCTTTGGCAGCAACGAAACAGTAGCAGTTAATTAGTAATCATGCAGACCCAGTGCGATATTGCTTTAACTTTCTAATTGCTTCCGCAGTTTAAGGCCATAGTTTTCTTCATGTAAAAATGAACGGGGAAAAATCTCATCAGCTTGAAGTTGTGCACCATCCAGTTTTTGAAAACCTCCGTATGGTAACTATACAAACGAATGCGGATATTAACACCTAGTGGTATGTCAGTCGATAATCCTCGCTGGTCATCTAGACTTATTCTTCCACCAAACCATGAACAAGTGACCGCATGAAAATAAAACTGAATATCGGTCACTTTATTTTCTGTTGTATTCTCAAGAAAATATATTTCCATAGAGACTACTACAACTAATAGTTTTGTTCAAATCAACCACTAAAAAGTATATCTATACACTTTGAATGCAAATTCATCCATATTCCAGTGCTAAGAATTAAAATTCAACTCAACCAACTGCTGGTACATAGTTTTGAAGAGAATGTCTGTATTTATCAAAATTATATCTTTTGTACCAACCTCTTAAACATCAACCAGCAAATGATCTCATTTCGATAACGCTATTAGAGGACGAAGACTATCTGAAAAATGTGATGTATTTGGGCAATACATTTCGAACAATCTGATCACACATTTACTTGATAAGTGCAGGTGACAGACATTCATCATCATCTACAGCAAAACATATTATTGAAATGAATCACAGGGTAAATATGAAAACAGCCTTTAAGATATTATACAGGAATAATCAGGGGCGCATACTGAAGTTGGCCGAAGAGTTAGCCATTCGTGAACTTAAGCCCCGCTGTGTGTGCAAAAACAATCTGTTGTTTCACTTAATTTACCTTGGTAATCCTTATCTGATTATATTACCAAGACTAGTGTCACAACCTTTTCATATATAAATTGACTTGAGACAAGTGACTATGTGATCGGATTGTTCGAAATATATTGCGCAAATATATCACATTTTTCAGATAATCTTCGTCTTCTAATAGCATTATCGAAATTTATTAAAGGGACTAATTGTTTCAAATGATCTCATTATTCATCCGTACTGAAAGAGTAAATGAGATCACATGAAACCAAAAATAAACAGATGAAATGAAATGAGCTGTACAAAACCAAAAGATTCGGTGGATTTGTACTACTGCATTCGTTTCAAGAAGGAAACAAATCTTAGACGTGTAAACATTCCCAAGATTTTGCCTATTTTTGTAATTATCGTTTTTCGACAGCTCATCAAGTATGAATCAGAAACAAATACGGTTATTTTCTTTCCTGGAAGCACCACACGGAGTGAAACTATATGAAATTGTCCTAAAGTTGAATAATAATGAGGATGATCCTTCCGGTTACCCACTAGTATGATTAAAGAATAATAGGACACAGATTTTCTTATTTAAAGTGCTTTTCTGACGATAAATTAAGTGAACGAAATCCATAAACACGTTACTTCTGTTAGTTAAAATTCAGATATTTTATCGGAAAAATGAAACAAAAACAAACCTGTTCTCCTACAAATTTATTTTTAGACATTATCTACAGCTACTAAGTAAATTTCAGTGTTACACGTGAAGTAAGTCTAATTCGATTCATAAACATTATCATTACATATTCTCTAGTAGGGAAAATATGTAATTTTTATTCACTTGAGTCATTCTGATTTGTTAATTCATGCATAGCAAGTTGGGCGTTCGCTGAAGCATTTACGGCTCATCCTTTCTGAAAAGACCTGACCAACATATTTTGTACATACTTTAAAAAAGTTTATTTTTTAAAGCTCTCAACTAGCTGGAGAGTTAGATTTATTCTTTGCAGATTTGATTTTGCCTTTGTAGTATTTTCATAGGTTAGACTGTTTTAGATTAAAAGAATTTTTGCTTCAACATTATTTAACGCCAGACTTCATCTTCAGTGAGAAAAAAAAGCATAAAATATCATGTTTGTTGCGATTATTTCTATCCACCAAAGTGAGTAGAATCATCATTGTCAACTTCCATTATCGCTTAGTCCCATTTTTTGAGCTTATTTGTTTGATGCTACAGTGCGAAAATATAGTACGTACAATAACTGTATTCACTGTTCGCAATGGATTTGAAAAATTTCATAACTAGAATTTACTGAAAGTCTGGAGGCCTGTAAACTGCATCACTTTCAATACTGTTGGAGTGGGAATACAGAGATTCTGTAAAAATATTCGGTGTTTTCGCAGTTTGTTTTCATTTCCCGATTACTAACCTGAGGTGCTGCACGTAAAAAAATGTTCACATTACGAGACAGACGTTTTTACCGGGTTAGTTGTTTACTTATCAGAAACGTTCCGGTTTCTTACACTAATTTTGGAGAAAAGCTTCCAGTTATTGTGCACGTGATTTACTTGCCATACTGTGACTGTCTAATGCCTTGAAAAAACCGTTATTTTACCACCTGAAAACTTTCGCTAAAGAGTAGCTGAGAACTTTGAAGGTAAACAGAGACTTTTGTGTTATACGGCATGCTGTTCATGTTAATTTCTCCAGAAACACATTGCCATGAGCCAGTAAAATGTAAATCAGTGCCTGTACATCTGGTACCTATCAAAAGCAGTTTCCGAAACCTATTGAATATCTTCATATCCGTGTGAGTAAATGGATAAATCACTCAATTTCCCGTATTAAACAGGTAGCAGCATCAGATTTCTTTTATTATTATTTGTCCCTTGGATTCCAGTGGAACATAGGGCTTCAGTAGCACACCTCAATTTCATTCTCTTTTCACCAGTCTGCTCAACCTGACTCCATCACTTCCCACAACCTTTCATTTCTTCCTCACATAATCTCCTCCATGTCAACGTCAGCTACGGACGCCCAACCCGTCGTCTCCCATTTGAGTTCCACCCGAGGGCCTAGCTTGGTGACAGATGTCTCTGAATGGTCTTCTCAGTGAATGTCCCTCACCACTTCCACATGCATATTTGTTTGGCAATGGGTTCAGGCTTCGTTGGTTTGTTGCCCTGTCAAAATGACTTCCTTCTTTTTGCTTATTCTTATTACTCTGGCCATCTGATCGATATCCAGTATCGAGTGAGCATAGGTGGCAACTGTTACTGAATGTCTGCAGTTTATTTGAGATGCATTTTGTGACGTGCCAAGTCTCTGAACCATCACACAGAAGCACTGACTGACTTGACTGAATTAGTGTTGGAAATCTGGATGTTGTTCACTCTTTATGCTGAGTACAGTGCAGTGCAGTACAGTAGATCTCCACACTGACTTCAGATAGATGAAGGCGTCTCTTGCTCGCTTTTCTGATGCTGGCTTTGACGTCCATATCTGTGCCGTTTGTAGTTGAAACGATGCTGCTTATGTAAGTGAAAAAGATGAAAGCGAAAGTGATCGCCATGTTTAAGGGGATTAAATATCAGAATTTTTTTCAGTTCCCAGAGAGTTGAATATTAATATTGTCGTTTAGTTGAATATGTCCTGAATGTTTTCAAACAACAGATACATTCACTGCTGATCACAAAACGTTCTGTAGTTCTCAGTTGGTATGTTTTATCACGATTTCGAAGAATATTTGTTTGTTGCTTATATCAAACACAGCCAGTCAGTAATAACTACAAAAGTTTTTTACTAGTGTATTCTAACGGATCTTAACAAATCTAGATAATACTGTTGCCTTACATAATCACCAGGTGTGCTATTTAGTCGACGTTTATTTGAAAACATTAACTGCGTGTCTTGATGGTTTGTTTCTCCATCAGAAAATAGGATAGATATTGTTCACTAAAGGACCTTTTTTGCTAATTAGAAATCTACATAGTATGATTAATTACTTGATTGACCTTGAACTACTAATCTCAAGATTCGATGTAGAGATTTTACTCATAATTCCCCTTTTTGGATTGTTTTCCTCATCAAGTAAGCCGGTTCTAGCAATAAATAACTGTCTGGATGATGAACTGGTGATACTACATGAGTATTCGGCTTATTGTTGTAAAACATTTGATTTTAGTAAGTGTCAGTATGCACTATTCCTACGTATTAACTGTTAAATTGGCAGTTAAGCATCTTAAACAGAAGATTTTTATGAAATCTCTCACTGTGACAGACCAGTAAGTATTGAGCTTTGTTAAGTATTCAGACATATAACCGCACAGATATTATACCTCAGCGGTTCTAAAAAGAAACGTATAGGTGTACTTGTAAAATAAGATGACTGAAAACACTAGTGCCAATGATATATTAGCAGAAAACTGCCAGACGTAACTTTCATGCTTGGAGGGTTTTCTAATTATTTTAGGTTTTCTATCAATCCAAAGACATCCTATCAATACAAGGTTACTCATGTAAGTCACAACAATCTAATATGGAAGTTCCGCAGTTACTTTGAAAACGTTTTGAACTCTTAGTTTATTATTGACTATTGTAAACCTCGCTATAATAAGAAGTGAGATAAAGTCGGACTTAAAGGGTATCTTGTTTTTCATGTGATAACACTATTACTTTGAATAGTGGTATTGAGTAAGATACAATTTGCTTTTCTGCATTTGAGTGAAGGAAATGTGAAACTGCTGGCACATTACAACGTTTACAAGTCAGAGTTTCATTGTAAAATTATTTTAAAATCACGAGAAATTATTTCACTTGTTTAAACTTTACAGTTTTGTAAGTTCTAATCAAATATACTGTCTGCTTACTGTGGATAACGGTACCTACTAAATCTGACGTTCAAACTCGCTTTATCCTGCACTGATTTTTGAATTATTGAAAAGAGTACTTGTACTTGGCCCATTTAGTGTATTATAAGCAGCAACCAATTGTAGTAAATGAATGAGTGACGATTTTGAAATTCATTTCAATATAGTAGACTTCAGTAACTACTGTAAAAGCTTGATTATTTACTACTGGTTTATTATAGATTCTTTTCAGTAATCGGCTAATTTTCTGTTCACAAAGGGTTTCGCCAGTATCCGTCACGAATAAATATATATAAAGTTAAGAAGAGATAATGTTTCATGTTTAGTAACTAACTCTTCAAAACCTTCAGTAGAGATTACCATTATTTGTTGATACTTAAACTCGCAGCTCAAAGGGTCATTATCCTGTCTCAGTGGTTTAAAAAATTATGCTTTGGTATTCGAAGCGATAGGTATGAGGTTCGGGTCTGAAGTGGAAGACCATTACTCACTGGGGTCCAGGTACGTCCAGCTGACGAGTCCAAAGTAGGACGAAACGCGCATCCTGGATTCCACTACAAGTCATAACCAAGTCAGCTGTAACTTTAGCATAAATTGGATATGGAGTCATGGTGACGCAGTTAGAATCTGCACATTTTGAGCTCATCTCATGACACGACATATTTTTGAACATAAGTAAATTACAGCAAATGATCAATGTTTATCTAATGACAAAATAATGCAGATAAGCAAAATAGAATAATGCAGACTATGGTATAAAGTTAATTTTCTAATAGATATTTTTGTGCATCAATTTAAGATCACTTAGTAAACTGAAAGTGAATATGAGTGGAGAAAATACAATGGAAATATGACCAACAATGAGGTCAAACAATTTACGAAACATGTCAACAAATCAAGACTTCATCAACAGCAATAAGAATTTCGACGAGTAAAAATGACGTAAAACCACAGCAATTGCCCAATGTGTGGGCTTTTCCAAAATAAATAAACCAACAACTACGAATCTTTTATGTAGCTGTCAAGACAACAGTAAAGCTTAAGACTATACATATTTCATGTTAACATTTAAATGAATTTCGAACCTGTGGATTAATAAAGATCAAGTTGAATTATAAGTTTTTTCCTTAATCTTTCTGAGCCATTCAGTTAAACGTTACAGAATACATTGAGTGACTTTCAGTTTGTCTCCAGATACTCATTTTAGAGCTATAGATAGTTTTGTTTTCACTTCCAGTAACAAGGCTAAGTGAGGTTAGTGAGTGCTTTTGAAAACGGAGTGCTGGCCATCTTTGAGCACACACAGGAATCCTGTATTTCCTTTTTTCTAAGGATCGGAAGAAAATATGTTGATTCCATTGCAATGTATGATTTGGAAACTCTTCCTAAAATACTGTTTCATGGGCTAGCTACTTAGATTTGGAGACTGAACTCTGATCGAAAGAAGGTTACGCTGCGGTCTAGCCCAGCTTTTAAGCATAAACTTATGACAAACTGTGGTTTCCAGGGTCACATCACTGATTGTATTTTAAGCAACCACCTTTCATATTTTCTGAGCTAAATGCTTCACGCTATAAGCATTTGAACTGTTTCCTAGATTCGGTACCGGATTCAGTTAAGTTATGCATGGGACCTCTCAAGTATTTAGCAACAAGTCTGCTTGCTGCTATAGAGTTGATGATCGTAAATTGAAATATGTTAAAAGGCTATACAAGTATCTTGCTAAATGTATAACTGCTGATGAGCTAATTTCTCGGCTGAACAGCTAGAATGCACGTTGTCGTTAATCACTATGATGATGCTAGAGAACGACCTTGCTAAATAAATAGTTTTCCTTAAAAGCCATAATCTCGGACAAACCTACACCCAATCACAAAAACTAGAGAGGAGAGAACGCACCTCAAAAGTGTAGTGGTCGAAAAATGAATGAAGCGCTGAAAAGCTGTGCTTGTGAGTATGCCTTATGAAATGGATATGCCATATTCGTTCAACATCAATTCTAACCTCGAAATTTAGTCACGTTACTTTTATCCATTTTAGTCGACTGATCTGATAAAATTTACAACGTCGCATATTCCACTGAAGCAAAACTACCAGGAAAATTGTTGAAAGGGTCTGTAATACAGCATCTTATTACTGGTAAAATAAGAGACCTTCTTGCTCTCTGAAAGAACTTATTTATGGATATATATGAAGATTCTATTTAGAAATAGTAGTTATTCGGTGAATTGCACTTTCCTTACTAGGCATTCACCTACGTATATGTGACTTCATTCAAAAGTTACAAATTCATGAGAGGTCAACTACCATTTCAGTCGAAATTTCTTCATAATTTTATCTTTCAATAATAAGCTACTGAATAACTAAAAAGTACTATATGACAACGTAATGAGAAGACTGAGATTATGTGAAACGTGTGATATATCAGAGCTATACATTTTGAACAGTCTGATCATACGTGAACTTGTCAAATAACTTATATAAGACTTAGGAGGTTTAATTAAGGCAATAGAATTTCAATTAAGAAAGGTAGCAAAGGCAGAACGAAAACAGAGAAAAAATAATGATAAAAGGTCAGTTCACCACCACCAGTTGTATGAAGACTCGAACTTTACCAGAGTAGGTTAAGTGTAAGTACAAATTGTGTCTGAATACATGGAAAGGGCATGAACCTATTGAATGGCAAGTACTCGGATAAATCTTAGTATTCATTCTTGACCATTTCCATACAGTAGTACAGTAAAGGCTGTCTTCATATCAGACTTATGGCCAGTGTGGAGCCACTGATGAGGAACTAATTGAAAAGAAATATTTCTTCACTCACACTGTTTGTTTTTCTAAATGTCTAAATAGAACTGTTGTATTACTGATGTCTTCTAAGCATCGGATTGTGTTAAAGATACTCTATAAGTATCTGAAGTACAACGCAAGGCTCAGTCAAGCGAAGATTTCGATGGATTTTATCTATGAGTGTATTCAAACCAACCTCCATCGTAAAGCCTACTGGAGGTACTACATCGTAACAGAGTTCGTTCAGATGGCAGGTCACTTAAACGACGTGCTTTGAACTAGACTAATCCTCTGAAATCATGAGCATTAGAGTTGATGAAAAAATGTTTCGGAAAGATCTCACGCAGTTGAAGATCTCCTAGACCACCTGAAACAAGCATTCTTGCAATATCAAGTTGTAAGCAAACGAAAGGAGAAGAAATGAATTCGCCTTATTTTAGTTTGGAGAACGAAACTCCAGAAATAAGATTTCCTCCAAATCCTGGTCGGTATGTGCATAGTTTTTCCAATGTTGATCTTTATATGGTAGCAATATAAACACTATCTCTTGGTCCTAAGTTTTATGATAGTTATATTACACCTAATGGAATGGCTTCTCAAGTTAAGTTTGGAAACATGTACTCATAGACAGGAGACTTACCACCTTCTTCAAGTGGGAAGGTGGTTGGCTGTTGTAATAAATAGTTGAATAGTAAGTAAGTAAGGGGCATATTGACTAGAAAATCGAGAAGCCTTACCTAAACTTCAAACGAATAAAAATCTACTGACCACTAGACCTGATAGAGACTCAGGGGTTATTTATACGAACAAAGTGGAATACCTGGATAAAATGAATAGCCTTCTAAGTGATCATAGTAAATCTCAGAAACTATCAACCATTACTGACATGACAGAGAAGGCTGAGAGGCAATTATCTGAATCCTTAAAGAAGTTGAAAGAGCAAAGCTACATTTCGCAAAGCGTGTATGAACCACTCAGACCCATTGTTAAAGTAAAACATAGTTTATATGATTTGCCATAAGTGCATAAACAAGCATTACCACTCTGACCAACTCTTGACATGTCAAGATCTCCATATCATGCGACTGATGAATAGCTGTTACAACCCTCACAACCATCGCACAAAGAATCTGTAAAGCATAACGTTAAAGGTACTTTTCACCTTATTGAGAGGATGAGAGATGTGAATGCGAGTAACAAGTTTATGATATCCTTAGACATATCATCCTTATTTACAAATTTCCCTCTTATGGGAACAGTTGAAATTAAATGTAGAGAGTTGACAAAGAGAAATATAGAAATTAGAACCGCGGCATCTACCCTGAAAAGACTTTTCTTAAGATGCACAATGGATGTACACTTCCTCTGCAGATACTCAGACGGTGTTACTGTGGGGTCACCACTAGGCCCAATCTGAAAAGATTTTATCTCAGCGAAATTAGAAAATGGTCGTCTGCAAAGTATGATGTCAGTTCGAATTTTACCGCCGTTATATAGATGATACATTCTCGGATGTGAGTGACAGGAATGAAGCAAGGATTATACTGGATAAACTCAATAGCATCTATCTAGCAATAACTTTTACCACTGCGAGGGAAAGTGACGACAATATGAGATTCTTAGATGCCCCTTTGACAAGGAAGGTTAATGTAACCGTAAAATGAAGTGCGAATCGGTAACCAATGTCAACAGGTCAAATCACCCATTTCTTGAGTTTTGTCCTCTTACAATATAAATGAAATTTAGTCAAATGTTTGGTGCACCGGGCAGGACTTATCTAATCAGATGATACTTTCTATGTAGAACTTCAAATTATCCATGATCTACATACTCAGTGGTAATGGATATCCAAAAAAGTTTCTTGCTAAAAATATGGATGCGTCTAATATGCAAATCAGAGTACCAACAATTTCGAAGAAATTGCAGTTCCTAAGACTACAATTTCGGCGTCTCATCGTCGGCGAAAATGTGACACTATGACTCAGAAATGCCATAAGAAGACTATTTATTGCAGAAAAGTTATGTTGTGCATTTTACAGTCGGCCGATGATGGACATATGAATCAAATTAGACTACCTGACTTTTACCAGTTCAACTGCTTCTGTGGGGCTAGTTTCATTAGACGTACAGTTAGGTAAGTCCGTGGTCGAATCGTCAAACATCATCCTTCATGGTTAAGTAAAGAGCAAACCAGATTGATACGAAGCTCAATATTCTCTCATCAGATTGACAGTAGTCACCAAGTTGATATTTATAAAGCCTTCAAAGTTGTTTATCATATTCCTTCTAATCTCACTCATGCTCTCCGAGTTCTTTTTTATGTACAGTAGAAGCCATCAGAATCCACTTGAACAAACCGAGTTCGTGTGTTCAGAGGGAATCTGTACAACCTCTTTCTTTGCCTTAGCCATGTGTATAGCTTATCTATTAAAATAAGACCCTTCTTTCACTCATCCCTCCAGTGATTATAACTAACAGAAGTTGGAAATATGGACCGTTGGATTGTGACCCAGTGGCTCAGTGGTAACGCGCTGGCTGCGGAACCTGAAGGTTACAGGTTCGATCCCTGGTGGTGTCGTGGGTGCGCACTGCTGAATACTTCCATACTAGGACGAAACGGCTGTCCAGTGCTCCCAGGTTTCCTTTGTTCCTCTAACTTATGTCAGTTTACGATGAATAACAACCTGAAATAATAATAATCCTAATACTATGAAATATCATTATTATTACAGTTTTAGCCGTCTTGTCCACTTTGCAAGTTTTGTAGGTGGGTGTCTGACAAATGGACACAATGGATTATCGGTTCAATGTTTTTTTAGGAAGTCTGTATAGGTGCAGATACTCAGAAACTATGGGTTCCAGTTAATCAAAATCCTCTCTATTTATAGCATTCATGTTGAGGGGTTTCAGTAGGACAGAATTTAGAATTTGACCAGATTCTTTTCTTGTCAATAAAACTTTCCGAATGTCCGCAATATATGATGAGGAATTTTTGACATTTAAAATAAATAAATAGACTATTGGTGTACACAAAAGAAGTCTGAAAGTCGTATGTTTACTTTGATATGAATGTGAGCGATAAATTCTGCTACAAACGTAATTCAGTAAATAGTGACGTATCACTGTATGCTATATCAAATCAATAATCTTATGTGAAAGTCTACTACCAGCTAAGAGTGCGTATTGTTGAAGCATGAAACATATCTGGATAATACTGAAATCTGAAAAGTCAAGAAAATTTGTCAAATCTCTTTAAAACTGTTTGTAACTGACAGTGCAATGAGGAGATTTTTTAATTATTCTGCATTCATACGTTAAAATAAATTTTAACAAATGGATAAATCGCTATAATAAGAAGTAAAAATCCTTTCTGATCGATGGTGTAACACAGAAAGTTTTGTTTCTGAATAGTCGTTTTTGGATGAATAACGAGAACTATAAAGTATAAGTTTTTGTTGAATAACTTAAATAAATAGAGTATAAGTTTGTATTTGTTGTGACTTAAGAGGTCGAATTTGTAGTCAGACTAAGAAGTCTAAAAGTTATAACATATCATGCAAGATAACCACACAGAAAAAATAATCACAATAAACATACAGGGACTGCTGACAATCAATGAACGAAGTTGGGCTTCAATTAATGAATCCATCCTGGTATCTTATCTGAAAACAGAGGGAAAACTTAAAATCCATTGTAAACGCATAATCATAATCTAGGTTCATGGTTTAGAAACTTTCAGAAAAGAAATCAGCGTAGTGGAATAATGCTGAAAAAAACAAGACCTTATAATCCAACACTACTGAATCTGAATAGTCTGAGTCAAGTCTTGAAGGAAGTAAATGTTGTTATGAAATTGTGCTGCTACGGAGGGGCATGTAAAGATTCTAAGCATGATTGGCTCCGGCAGTCTGAACAAATTCGCAGTTTATACTACTAGTACTACTACTATTACTACTGGGGGTAGTGTGAGGTTAATCATCTCATACTGATACATTTACTTACTTTACTGCACTGGTATTGCGTATCCAAGCCCTTGCACAGTGAAAATAGTAGACAGTCAACATACAATCTTTCGAGCATGTCTGTTCTCACACATTTTAAATATAAGATGCGTTTCACATTAGTATAAGATAATAGTCTGTGAGTCTTAGCAATTCGTTTTAACCAGTGAGATTGTACAGATTCATTGAAATCCCTCAAATCCTTCACAACCAATCAACAAACTTCAGAGTCTTAGGAAAAAACCCATGATAATACGTGAAAGCTTCATAGTAGATATAGAGACGAAATATTTTATAACCGTTGTATTTTGTACATATTTCAAACCTCAGATTCATGTTTTATTGCCTGGTTTTCTTTTCCATTTCCTAGGAGTCGGGGGAGCATCAAAGGTGGAATCTGACAATTATTGCTCTAATGCTAATCAGTATATACCCAGCATATTATGTTACATCACTTGTTAAAGAATAAGGACACTGAATAACTTTACTCACTAGAAGGCTGCAAGAGATTCCAGTTCAGTCTATCAAATTAATACTTCAGAAAATCTCCCTTAAGAAATGGTTCATCCATTTCTACTACTGATTTCACCTCTAATATGTTGTTTTTCACATTTTCTGTTAAAACCATTTGATGAAGACTTTCCGGAAACGTTTTCTGATTGCAGTTATACGTTTTCTTCTAGTATTTTGGTGTGTATATGTTTCTAATTTTGCTACTAAATGTTGCTGTTGACTCATCTTCTTCCATCAAGAAACTAAGCTTCCAAACTTGTGATTTCTCGCGTGAAGCCAGGAACGGAAGAGTGGACTTTTTCAACTTCTTAACGTGTCATCAAAATACTTCATACTAATTTTCACTCTCCATCCCAGCTTCTTTGGCATTTCCGCAGTTTTCATATAATGATTTTCAAGAAGTGATTGCTTAGTGCAAGATCATCTTATATTTGTGGTGCTCTGCCGGATTAGTTGCCTCATGAAAATTTTAGGTGTAATGAGTAGTTTTAAAAAATGGTGATTGCCATATTAATATATTTTCTATTATTTCTAAACACCCACTGATCAGAGTATTTCGTACATACAGATGCTGTCCGTGATATTTATTTTAATATTACACTACTTACATTTGTTTCAGTAACATGATAATATTTATGAAAATTTGCTCATAATTTAACGTATGGCTTCACTTCAAGAACACTTTCTAACACAAACAGATGTGAATTTAGTAGGCGTTTCAATTATAGGTGATAATTCTGCAGAAAACTCAGGTAAGATCGAAGAAATAAGAAATTTCATTGCTGACGATACTACTGTATTAGGTGATCCACAAGATGACAAATTTCCACTCAGTCAACATGCTTTTAATTCATAATGTTGAATATCTTCACAGTATACAGACACTCCTTGCACCTGATGCTACCAAACCATGAAGGTTTTGTAATGGTTTCCTCAAATTTTTTCGGTATCATTTGGAGAGTTCAGTACTAAGAGCGGTACGAACGTAACGTGCAAAAGAATCTGTCTTAATGGCTGATCAGAACGCCAACCACCAAACAACAGCAACACCACTGATAAAAAAATACGGGAGAAGACGGCCTAATGATAGAAAGCTTTTACTTCCTCAACAAAAGTTCGTCTTAACTTTTTGTCTTCGCGTACTGAAAGTATTGCTGCAAGGGATGCTGTAGGTGAAAAAGTAGTTTTCGCCCAAGCGACGATCCCATCGCAGAAGATCTCCAACGGTGTGTTTCTAAATCGACCCAGGGAGACATATGCACTAAATTTTGGTGTTGTACGTGCTCATCTTTTTTAAGGAGGAGGTGTTATATATCATTGATTTTGCGTAACCTTACAACCTTAAAATAACCTTATCGCTGTTGTTTTCGTGCCCGGTTGGCGCCGTTACTAGCCTTTTCTTTTTCTCCTGCTTCTGAAGGCTGAATCCTCATTGGTTGGTAATTTTTTAACTTCTCATTGAATTTAGTGGTTTTCAAAGTCACTCGGAATGGATACATTCAGCATCTCTCTCAACTGTTTTGACTTCCGTTAACAGCTTGTCTTTTCTTCTTGTCATTACGTGCTGGTGATATTGTTGTGTGGTGGTTGAAGTTATGGTTACCAATTTGAGTAGATTCTTTTGCGCTTTATGTTCCTACCTCTAGTTGACTGCCTCTTCAGGTAAATGATGATTGATTATATTCTTTAGGAAACTTGGACCTGACTTTTGTGCTACTCGTTGGAAATTCTTACCTCAGACACGATGTGGCTTGTCCAAATATAACACAAATAACCATCGAGTTTAACTTGTAATTTGAGTATGTTTAACTTTCTGTGTAAGCAAGTTAAACCGTTTGAAGAAAACTGGTTCTCCGTTATTTATATTTATTTATGAGAATACGAACATTCACCTCATAAACAATAAATTTAAACTTTAAATGATTTCAGAATAAAATGTTATAACCTAGGTATAACCTAAGAATAGACTTATTGTTTATGAAATGAACGCTATAATTATGTCGAAATTATTGTTTCATGTAAATATGAGACCGAATAAGTAGTAAATGCTTCATCATTAATAACACATGATAAAGGCATTACCTTTGTAGGAATTATTCTCATCCGCATATATGCATTCTGTTATGATACAGAGTGATAATCAGTAGCCCGTTTATTACATTTAACTGCTTGATTTACGAATTAAATATTCATTTTCACACCAAATAATACAAATTAGGGTTGAAAATCTGGAATGTATCTAATAATCAGGTGTCATTTCATATGACAAATGGAATCCAGTATCAGTAAAGTGTTTGGCTTTTTCGGGGTCATTTTTTACTTATCAGAAAATTTATCGAATATTCCGGGTTATTTTACATTTATAATGAAAAGGATAAAAAGACACGTAGATGAAATGTATGGTTAATAAAAGTTATATCATGAATATGACTTCTATATGTGATAAAAATTTCAGGGCAAGCTGTTCATACTTAATTTTTTGTTTCGCGAAATAAAGTAAATATTTGTAGCACCAGCTAGGTTGGAAGATGGACTGTTGCAAGCACTCTTCAACGTTTAGAGTAGTCTTCATAAATGGAATCTTCCTCTGCTTTAAACTTTTCTGCTAATTCTTGGCAAATAGCATTTAGATACCACTCATCTGATTCTTTATCTTATAAACTACTGAACTTTTCTGTTGCCTCATGAGCCACAATGACTCACAATAATCAATTTCGGAAAAGTTGATTAATTTGAAGTTTATCGACCATCATTCGTAAAATAATGGCTGTCCATCATAAGCAATCATTATTGCTTCAATAGGTGTTGGCTTACAAAAGTCTCTTTCCATTAAATAGACAAATAAATGCAGTATCAAGCAATTCATTGATATAATGTGCTATCTTGTTAGGACGAAACTTAATAGAAAACAATTCAAGGTTTAAAAGGCTACGAGAATATCCCCTGACACTCACTGCCATTATTACATACTGTTGTCTCAGCTGCAGATTTTCGTCTCACTGATGAGTTGAAGGAAGAAAATAAGTGAAAGAAATTTAGACCTTCTTAAAAACAAAGTTATGCTGGAATGGATTTTTTGGATTTTTACAGTTTTTCTTACTTGGTTAGAGTAAATTATACTAAATTTGTTTTAAAATGTCTATTCATGTACATTAGTCTCGCTATAAGAATTCAAACTGTGTGGTATGAACAAATTCGGCACTTTAAATTGTATTGAGTTATATTTTGTTGGTCGACTGTTGACTTTCAACAGGTCATTAATGAAACTAATAAAAACCAATGTCACGAGAATTTAGCACCTGCCATCCTTTGGAATGCAGAAGAAAAACTCGAAGTAGAAAGCTGGAACAAAACAGTTCAGTGATATTCAGCTATATGTGAAGTAAAAACGACAATTCTAGAAGTAGAATGACAATCAGTAATACAATTTAGCAAAACATAGTCCTTAGGATAACATAAGAACAAAATGAAATGGAGTATAGAATAATGAGTTTGCATTATCGGCCGAAAGACGAAAAACATGAATCTCAAAAAATTACTATCGGTGGTATTATTTTATTAATTTCAACATCATGGTATTTTGGAAGGCAGTAGTTTCTGATTGACCCTTTATCCATCTCTGTATGACTTATAGTTCCGAAACAATTATTTGTTGATTGAAGCCTGTTGCTTGTATAATTTTATTTTCCTTGCGTGAAACCGATTGTTTCATGCTTTTGATTTATGGCGCGTTGTAAACAGAAAATTTACTTGCATGACAAATGATTCAAACCGCTTAAGATATACTCACAATAAGCTGAAGACTATGAGGTTGGATGAGTCATAGTATGTTTGAAGTGAGCATATGAGAAGTGGGAGGTGTATTTGAGACTAATTACGTGCAAAGTTAGCGTTAGGAAGGGATAGGCAAAATGATGTGGTTCAGACAATTACTACTAGGCAAAGGCATAACAGAGTTATCAAAAATATCAAGAGAAAAGGCAAAAGAATAGTAAGAGGAGATAAAACACGTCCAAGTTGCTTATCAGGGTGTTTATAGGTTTTTGACTACCGTTGGGCCCAAATCTAGTAGATTGCTTCATACCCTGCCCTGAAAACAACAAATTATGAACATTCATTGGTCAGTTCTATCCATAAGGAAGACATATGGATGAAAATTTCATCATCTTAGACAAGAAAAGTGATCGTGATTCCACTCTTCCAAAATTGAATCTCTGACTTAACTTCACGGTGAAAGTTAGAAGCAACTCGAAAGTTTTATTTTCTTCATATTTTGTTCCAAAACAGCCACGTTACTCCTTATAAAGGTTAATCTAAAGGAAATCAGCTTGGGATTGACAATATACTTGTTCCTAAAGAATGGTACCAAGTGGCCAAAAAACGAACCTATTTCATTCG
This sequence comes from Heterobilharzia americana, assembly GCA_944470555.2. Taxonomy (NCBI): domain Eukaryota; kingdom Metazoa; phylum Platyhelminthes; class Trematoda; order Strigeidida; family Schistosomatidae; genus Heterobilharzia; species Heterobilharzia americana. The sequence goes on from OX104134.1 coordinate 101,538,990, forward strand.
CTTTGCATGAGAATAAGAAGAATTTACGCAAATGAAGTAAAAGACGAGGAGATGGAATACCTTTGAAAAATATTTTTTCCGAATAGTTATTCTTCATGATTCGTCACAAAAGGCACGAAGATGAAACAGCAACAAGAATGAGTTCTTACTGTTCCTAAGAACGTCTTAATCATGAATAACAAAACGTCGCAAGGCAGCGAAACAGTTGATTTACGGAGGAGTGAAAACTAAACTAACACTCTGAGGAGCATTTATGTGTGTCTGTCTGTTGATCTAATCTTATGGAACTTGTTGTGTAGACTGCATATAGCACAATCATTTCAAAGGTATCTGTGAGCACTCTCCTACTTGGTTTTCTAGAGGAGTTCGCAAGTCAAGCAAAAGTTCCATTTTAGATCATTTGCTTATATCACTTCCCCACAGTTTTCTTTCAGAAGCCATACGAAGTAGGAACAAACGGATCGAAAGCAATGTGCTTTCGTTACTTGTACGTGGCGGAAGCGTTGAAAAACCAACAATTAAAGCTACGAATAAAAGACACACGTTCATCTTCTTATTTCGCTATCTTTTTGAACCTTCTTTAACCTCACCCGGTTAACTAGTTCACTAGTTACTAGCCCGTCCTAAGCCCGAAAAAAGAGGGAACATTGGACATAAGGGTTACAGACCTACACCGTAAAACCCGTCAACCACTAAACAAAACTTCAAGGCACAAAAAAATATTAAAAGTTAAAACAAACTTATTCCTCGCTAGAATCGGATCGCGGAGACGAAATGACGCCGGTTGGTGAAAGCCTTTTAGAAGCCAACCTGCCGATATGTCTTCTCTCGATGAAAGCGAAACTAAGCATGAGGAAATGGAATGTCCACGCTATGTTTGAATGCAGCAAGGCTGCCCTGATTCCAAAAGAAATGAGAAGGTATAGCATGGAAGTGCTAGAAATCTGCGAAAGCAAGTGGAATGAAAGTTGACTCTCCAAACCGTCTACTGGAGAGTCAATAATCTACTCTGATATTGTCACACAGACGACAAACACGAGCACACTGAGTTTTTGAGTGGCTACCATGACTTCTCCAATAGCATCGAAGGCTCTCTGTCATGCAGTGGCGACCAATCTCCTCCTCTACGGTCAGGATCATGACAGTAAGATTCAACTAAAAAGGAAGGAAAGTGACCATTATTCAGTGCTACGCGCCAACAAATAATGGAGATGAAGAGAAGAAGGATGAATTCTACATACAACTGCAATCAGTACTAGACAAGACTCCAGTTGGCGACTTCAAAATTCTAATGGGCGACATGAATGCTAAACTGGGAGGGGACAACACAGGAAGAGAACTAACCATGGGTCGAGAAGCGCTAGGTGAAATGAACGAGAATGGAGAATTGTATGCAGAATCCTGTGCATTCAACGATTTGGTGATTGGAGGCGGTGTGCACAAACACAAAGATATTCACAAGGCAGCGACATGGATTTCACCAGACACCAGGACACACTAAAAACCAGACCGACTTCATCTCAATGTGAAGAAAGTGGAGATGCAGTCTACTGGACACAAGATCACATCAAGAAGGGGAGCAGACATAGGTGGTTCACACCACTCACTATCTAGTGCATGGAAACTACCTTCAAAATCAAGTTGAAAGCCTTCAAAGAAGAAGATGGTGACAGACCACAGTTCAAGTTCAACACTCAGAACACAAACTGAACTGAAGGACGAAACAACAAAGAAAATTTTCACGTAAACCATCAAGAAAAAATGTGAGATATTGAGCAGCATCCCTGAAGAAACATATGTTGGTGAGCACTGGAACTCTCTGAAAGAGATGTGGAAATAAACCTGCATAATCATGTTAGGAAGGAAGAAGAAAGAAGATAAGGAATGAATCTCGACAAATACATGAAAGCTGAAAGAGGAGGGAGAGGAGGATGGTGAAGCAGAAGATAAACCAGTGCAATGATGAACGACGAGAAGAGGAACTGAGTACAATATATAAAACATTGGACAAAGAGGTGAAGAAGAGTGCACAGAAACACAACAGATACTTCTACGACACACTGGAGCAGAACAGACTGTAGAAGGTCTGGAAGGAAAGGAAGGTACTTGGCGATTGGAAGAAGTGCTACCTTGTGAAACTACCGAAGAAGGGAGACATAAGTCTCTGCAACAACTGGCGTGGAATCATGCTGCTGTCCACACTCACCCTAGCAAAATATTAGGCCGCTCCATCCTGGAGAGACTAAACGATGCACTGGATTCAAAACTACAAGCGGAACAGGCTGGATTCAGGAAGTACAAATCATGTGCCGACAGAATTGCAACGTGTCGCATCATCAGATAACAGAGTATAGAATGGCAGTCAACACTACACCTCAACTTCATCGACTTTGAGAAGGCCTTTGACAGTGTCGACCGAGAGGTAATTTGGCAGCTGCATCAACACTACGGAGTACCACAAACCTTTATCAGCCTCATTCAACAAGTATATGAAGATGCCACATGCCAAAAGATCTGCGATGGAAAGCTCAGTGACGCCTCTGAAGTAAAGATAGGAGTAAAGCAAGGCTGCCTACTATCACCCATGATATTCCTTATTGTAGTGGACTGGATCAAGCAACAAACAGTGAGGAGGGAGAAGAGGGGGATACGCTGGCTGGACCGAGGAAAAGAACCTAGAAGATTTAGATTTCGCCGATGGTCATTTATGTCTAATGTCACACGAACTTGTAGATCTACAAGCGAAAACTAACAAGTTGACAGAAGAGGTGAGGCAGGGCATCGAAGACGGGACTTCAAGTGAATATAGAGAAGACAGAGTCGATGAAGATACACAACCAACACTACCACCACCAACAACAAAACAAGCTCCAATCATCATCAACGAGAGAAACTTAAAGGAAGTAGACCCCTTCACCTATCTAGATAGTACTGTTTCAACTACAGGTGGTGGTGGCACAGACGAGGATGTCAAAGCCAGCCAGGATTGGGAAAGTAAGACAGGTGTTCATTACCTAAAACCAGTGTGGAGATCTTCTGCACTCAGAATAAAGCGTGAACAACATCCGCATTTTCAATACCAACGTCAAGTCAGTTCTTCTGTATGGCTCAAAGACTTGGTGCGTTACGAAAGGGATTTCCAACAATCTACAGACATTCATGAACAACTGCCTATGCTGGCTCGTTACTGAAGCTCAGATAGCCAGAGTATTAAGAATAAGCAAGAAGGAACTCTGTCCTGTCAGAGAACTAACCAAGAACCTACCGCTGAACAAATATGCAGTGGAAGGAAGTGGAGATTGATTAGGCATACACTGAGAAGGCCGACTTGGGGACGTCATTCACCAGGTCAGGCCCTTGAGTGGGACTCCGATGGAAGTCTACTAGTTGGGTGTCCCAGCTGAGGGTGATACGGAAGAGATTGTGCGAAATGAAAGGAAATGAGAGCTTGTGGGCTGTTGTGGAGCCAGTTTCCAAAGATTGTAGGGAACAGAGTAGAATGGAGACGTGCTGCTGAAGCCCTATGTTCCATTGGGAACCACAGGGACAAAAATTAATAATAATAATGATGATAATACAACCCTTTTTTGAGTTTATACGTTGTATGTATATTCACCATACTCTTATTGGCTGATTATTTTTATTAGTTTACTTTCCCACGTCTTTATATGTTAGTTCAAAATCCCCTTTGAAAGTCCTCATACTATTTTACTCCGTTTGCTAACTTTTATCATAATAATTATTTTTATACATATCAGTGATCCCAGCAGTCGACTGTTAATTTACCCTATGCACCCTGCGACTACGCAGTCTATTTCTAACTGTAAAAATGACTCACTTTTCCATCCTAAAATATTTTGTCCAGATGGCCTAATGTTGACCTTTTCGCCGATAAAATAATCATTTTTTTTGAATGATCTTCTCTACTGGAATTTTGCGAATAAACGTTCAGACTTTAAGCTTCTAATCAGGAAAGTTTCCCTATACCAAAGAAAAGTGTAGATGATTCTGAAGACATTCCTGGCATCAGCATAAAGTCTTGTATCAAGTAAAGTATAAGTATTTAAGCTGTTGATGATATACAGTTAAGAACAGATCATTTGCCTGCATTTGCCCTTTCAAAAGAATTGGTAATAACAGGTTGATATGACTTGCAATGCGTATTTGCCTGCCATAGCTTGCATTATTGAACGGTTTATATTATGCAACAGGATTATTAAAATAATAAAATTTTCTTCACGACGAATGATTTTCAAAAGTTTTACATCGTAGTCATAGTTACAACTATATATATATATATATATATATATATATATATATATATATATATATATATATATATATATATATATATATATATATATACAAGTGACAAATGTGTCAATAGGAGGTCATCAGAAGTATAAGGTAACGAGTGATAATGGCTGTAAGGTCAACTCAAGGTCAGGATCTAAGTAAGTAAGTAAAGAAACAAATAAACTGTATCAAGAAGATTACAACCAAGGCAAAATTAGAGGTCGAATGTCGTAATAACCCTAAGACGGTTTATTCGTTTCTTTGTTTATTTACCTAAGTCCTGCAAGCAGTTTTTGATGATCTTGAGTTGACCTTCCAGCCGTCATCACTCTGTGACCTCATTCATCGTTTTGATGACCTTTGATCCATTTGTCATATATATAACTATAATTACAATGAACAGCTTTTGAAAATGATTCGTCATGAAAAAATTTTTTTTCACTGAAGTGCCTTTTAATAATTTTCACAACAGAATTAGTTTCACTACAAGTTATTGTTTGCGCAGTCCATCGTTCAATAGGTACTTCGATTTCGTTATACAGTAAAACAGCATCATTTACTGTATAACATTACAGATATAATTTATTGTTCACATTCACATTAAGTAACTCCACAACTATATGAAATGGTTTATAAAGTTCCAAGTTCCTCTCCTTCTTTGTGATAAGAGTAATAGAACTTTCCATATATATGGGACAGGTGCAGAATCATTTCTGTTGCATGTATTTGATGTTAACTCGATAAACAAAGATTCGGTTATCAGTCTCTCCCTCCACCCATCTAAGCTAGTTTTTTATTGCTACTGGGTAAAAGGAGAGACTGATAACCGAATCTTTGTTTATCGAGTTAACATCAAATACATGCAACAGAAATGATTCTGCACCTGTCCCATATATATGGAAAGTTCTATTACTCTTATCACAAAGAAGGAGAGGAACTTGGAACTATATAAACCATTTCATATAGTTGTGGAGTTACTTAATGTGAATATGAACAATAAATTATATCTGTAATGTTATACAGTAAATGATACTGTTTTACTGTGTTACATTTTTAATAAACAGACTAGAAAGAAATAGCAAATTAACTTCTCTGTCAAAATATTTTCGCCGTAGGCATTTATCCAGAAGCCCACGTCTTTCTATTAGGTTGTCTTTGAGATACGTTTTCTATTCCTTCGGTGATATCGTGGTCAAATCTTTTCTAAAAGTGTTTCGTATGGACGTCTCATACGTATTAAATCATATCACTTAAGAAATTTATCATTAAATTGCTTGGTATAAATTTTCGTTCGTTAATTTTCCTGGTAAAAAGCAGGAAAACTGCAGAGGGAATAGATTATTGATAGTTATTCAGTCGATTTGACAATATAATTCATCAATAGGTTGCAGGTTAAAGGTTTTGATGAAGTATTCCATAATTACTCAGACTCGATTTTATGTGGGAGGATAGACTCTGAGTAGCAGCTAATGATATGTATCATTTCATTCATTAAAAGTTTTTTAGTTTGAGAGGTTTATGAAGAAATGAGATCACTTATGGAAAATAAAAAACTCATAACCTTCTTTACACAAATTTAAGTACATGAGGTTTAATGTCGACGAATCACCATTTCTTCTCATTATTTGCCATTCATAACCCTATGAGTAGTAAAAATAACCTCGCCTAGTCTACTAGATAATCAATTTATTAGCCGGTCCTAAGACCGGAAAAAGAGGGAAAGTTGGACATAGGGCTAACAAACCTACCTCGTAAAACCAGTCTAATCACTAAAGAAACTTCAAAGCACAAAGAAAATATAAAAAATAAAAACAAACTTATTCCTCGCTGAAATCGGAGGGACGAAATGACGCAAGTTGGTTAAAGCCTTCCGGAAGACATTTGGCCGATATGTCTTCGCCTCTATCGATGAAAGCAAGAGTAATCATGAGGAAATGGAATGTTCACTCTGTTTGGAGCTAGCAAGGCTGCCTAGATTGCAAAAGAGGAGGGAAGATAATGCAAAGAAGTGCTAGGAATCTGAGAAAGAATATCAAATAGAAGTGGACTCTCTAACCCGTCAACTAGAGAGTCAATAATCTACTCCGATATTGTCACACAGACGACAACCACGAGCACACTGAGATAACGAGTGCCTATAATGATGTCCCAACAGCATCGAAGGCTCTCTGTTATGCAGTGGCAACCAATCTCCTCCTCTACGGTCAGAATCAAGACACCAAGATTCATAGTCTAATAGACACACGATCAGGAAGAGGAGTAGATGTAGTGCAATGAACCTACCTTCGAAATCAAGTTGAAAGCCTTCAATGAAGAAGATGGTGATAGACCACAGTTCAAGTTTCACACCCAAAACAGAAGCTGAATTGAGCTAAAGGACGGAACTACAAACGATTTCCTTTTGTCAGCCACCAGGACAAAATGGGAGACACTGATCAATATTCCCTTGGTAACCTGTGTGGAAGAATACTGAACTCTTTGAAAGTGACGTGGTACGAAATCTGCTTAACTGTGTTATGGAGGAAGAAGAAACAAGACAAGACAAGGAATGGATCTCGACGGACACATTAAAGCTGATGGAGGAGGGAGAGGAAGATTGTGAAGCAGAATATGAACAAGTGCAGTGCAGTGCAGGGATGAACAGTGAAAAGAGGAACTGAGTACAACGTATAAAACACTACACTGGACAAGAAAGTGAAGAAGAGTGTGCGGAAAGAGAAAACACACTGCTACGACATACCTGCAAGTGAAGCAGAACAGCCTGCAGGTAGAAGAGATAGAGACCTGACAACACTATATCAAATAACCAGGTTACTTGCGGTCTGGGAAGAGATCAACATAGGACAGAGGAAACAAATGAAAGATAGTGAGGGAAATCTAGTTGACACCAAAGAGGAGAAACAGAGGAATCGATGTAATGACCATTTCAAAACACTCTTGAACCGACCACCACCACCACCACCTGCAACTCGTCCTCAAATATCGCCAGCAGCCCAGTCACAGAATTTCAAGTGAACGCAATCCCTCCGTCAAAAGCAGAAGACCTGAACGCCATAGAGTTACTGAAAATCGGGAAAGCAGCAGGAACAGAGAGAATTCCTCCACAAGCACTAAAAACAGATGCAGAGACAACCGTGGACATGCTCACTCCACTGTTGCAGAATGTTTGCAAGGAAGGAAGGGAAGGTATCTACCTGTAGATTGGAAGAAGGGCTAACATGTCAAACTCCCAAACAAGGGTGACCAAAGTCCTTGCAAGAACTGGCGCACAATCATGCTCCTCTCCCTGTCCACCCCGAGCAAAATATTAACCCGTATCATTATGGAGACGCTAACAATGCTATGCATTCCAAATTACAACTGAAACAGACTGGCTGACTGGCTCAGGATCATGTGCGGATCAGATGACAACGTCACGCTACATATCGCCATTGAACAGAGCATAGAATGGCAGTCAGCCCAACTCAACTCAATTTCAAGTTCATCGATTTTGAAAAGCCTTCGATAGTGTCGACCAGAAAATAATTTGTCAGCTGCTGCTTCAACACTACGGTTTTAGTGCCACAAATCTTTATCAACCTCATTCAACAGCCATCTGCTATAATTATGATGCTACATACCAACTGATTTACAATGCAAAGCTGAATTATGCCTTTGAAATGATGACAGGAAACCTGAGTTAGAGAAGATTGACGCCTACTATCAGTGATCATCTTCATCATTGTATTCGAAAAACTGAGAGGAGTGTGAAGATCCTAGAAGACTTGAATTTCACCGATGATGATTTATGTCTTATGTCTTGTCTCACAAGCTCGAATATCTACAGGCAAAACCAACAAGTTGACAGGAGAGGTGGGACGAGGCGGAGAACACGCGACTTGCTTCAGGTGGACGTACAGAAAACAGGTAGAGGTGAAGAAGATACACAACCACCACCACCACCAACAACAACAACAACAACAAGCACCAATCACCATCAACGGGAGAAATTTCAAGCAAGTAGTCTCGTTCACCTACCTATCCAACCAACCTACCTAGACAGGCAGGCATCGTTTCAACTGCAGGTGGTGGCACACATGAGGACGTCAAAGCAAGGATGAAAAAAATAAGTGAGAGAGGTCTTCATTAATGTGAAATCAGTGTGGAGATCTACTGTGCTGCACTCAACTCAACTCCACTTCACTTAACTGCACTTCACTACACTGCGCTGTACTAAACATAAAGTGAGACCAACAAAAAGATTTCCATTCAGTCAAGTCAGTCAGTGCTTCTGTGTGATGACTGAGAGACTCGGTGCGTCACAAAATGCATCTCAAACAAACTGCAGTATCAGTATCAGTATCAGTTGCCACCTATGCTCACTCGATACTGAATATCGATCAGATGGCCAGAATATTAAGAATAAGCAACAAGAAGGAAGTCACTCTGACCGGTCAACGAACCAACGAAGACAGAACCCATTGCCAAACACATATTCATGTGGAAGTGGTGAGGGACATTCACTGAGAAGACCAGTTGGAGACATCAGTCGCCAAGCTAGGCGTTCGAGTGGAACTCAAATGGGAGACGATGAGTTGGGCGTCCGTAGCTGAGGCTGACATGGAGGAGATTGTGTGATGAAGAAATGAAATGTTGTTGGAATTGGTGGAGTGAGGTTGAGCAGACTGGAGAGAAGAGACTGAAATAGAGACGTTATTTTGCACACTGGCAGAAACCAATTTGTTCGCTTAAATCTTTATATGTGAATGTGACACAATCTTCATTGCTTTCTTCTGATTAACTAATATAAGTTAGTATGAAGTTTAAGACTGTAACAAACATTCTGCGTTGAAAAATTTCACATTTCCAATCTCATCAATTTTTAGTTAGTTTGTGGCAGTGCATAAGAGATTATATTATGCCTTTGAGGGATACGAAAATTAAAGATATATTGATTAGTGAAAAAGAGTTAAAGGCAGCTGACTGGATAGACTCAATATAACGCTTTATGCTAGTGGAATTCTTCTAATTTTTCGGATATATGCTAATTCATCCTAACATTTTATTTCAAAGGTAAAGTTGTAGTATACTACTTTAATTTATACACAAATTTCTCGTTTTTGATTGAAAATTGACTGCAATGTAACGTATTGCATTACCAGTCCTCTGTTGACAACGTAAAATTTGGGAATACCTCTGCCATCAGGAGGTACACCATTTTATAAACTACGACTTTACCATGGCCTATATGTTGCAAAACACAAAGTGTTTGGGTACAATAAACAAGTAACAAGTAAAAACAACAAGTAACTTCGTGTTTAACGATAAGATTTATTGTGATTAATATATGTGCTCTGCATCCTTATTAATGGTTGTTTTGAGATATTGAAAACGATGTATACTTCTTACCGAAGGAAGTGAAAATATCTGAAACTGTAATGTTTTGTAATACTTACGAGAAATTCAACATAAAAAAAAATAATCTCACTGAATACGGAAATAAGCTAATACATTAGGAGTTAATTTAACAATAACTGATAATTAGCTTTATCACATTATGATTAGTGTCAATAATCTTGTTGAGTTATAAAAGAAGCAGAAAACGCCTACCAAATAATTCGTATTTTTGCTTTATAATGAGTTATTGTGAATATTTGAAGTACTATATTTAGGGTTTTGCATCAGAACAGACTGTGTGAAACGGTTAGCTAAATATAGCCAACCTCCACAGTGGGATTTAAGTACATATTATCATTGTGTGTGTAGATAAGCGGACATTTCTAATCTTTTGAATAGTAATCTTTTTACTGGTTTACATCAGACTATATGGTTTATTCCATATTGAGGCATCAGAGGTTAACTGTATAACTAGAATCAGAATAGGGAAAAGCGTTTTGTGGTGTGTCACTTAGTGAGGTCATTTTTTAAACTGTTCTAAGAGATTAGCTTAACTCTGAAGAAAAGCTTATGTGTTAAAACATCGTCTTCTCTGTGAGCATCTTTTTATCAAGTGAAGTTGGAATCAATGTATTTCATCTATGAAGTTGTAGGTATTTATTGATTTTTAGATGGTATTAATTACTGACTGAAATCATTTGGAGGGCCCCTGGGAAACTGTCAGCACTGGGCATCTGTGTCAACCTAATGTTAGACCGACAACTCTGCTAGTAACTAACAACGATAAAAAAAACTGTACACTCTGCTAAGTGTATATGTGTTTTTTATTAGGAGGTTGGCATTTTAAATCATTTGAAGTTTTTTGAAGTTAGCATTCATAATGGACCGACACCAGTTGCAGGGAACGTTATAAACCTAGGAGCACTGGACAGTTGTTCGTCCCAGTATAAGACTACTCAGCAGTGTGCACCCGTAATTTCCCCAAGGATCGAACCCAGCACCTTCAGGTTCCATGGCCAGCACATTATTATTGAACCAATAAGTCAAAATCCATCGGTCCATGTTCCCAACTTCTATCAGTACACCACATAGCGCGATCATTACCTAATGTCATCGTTGTGTATTTGTCTTCACTGCTACCAGGTTTGCCCCCACTAATCACGATTTCTTATTAGAATTTCAGGGATCACCTCTCGAAGGTAGTCACCAATAAGCACTAGATCCCCGGCGGGGTCATGTGTGCACACTGCCGAGGGGTCTCATATTGGGACAAAACAGCTCTTCAGTGCTCTCAGGTTTCCAATGTTCCTCTAAAAGATGTCAGTTCATGATGAATACCAACTTGAAATATCACTTAATCCCCACACACCCTCAAATTCAACTTTGTCTCACTGTTATTTTATGTCATACCGAGTTTTGACTGTCACTGTTTGATTGTCACTCTGATCATTGTATGATTGTCATCCTTGTATCTTTTATAGCCTGCCAAAACTCCGTGTACCGTATTTCACTATCACAAAAAGCCAATCTTATTCAAATCGAACCTGACGATCACATGCACTAACCTACATCTTTATGAGATATATTTTCAGTTTTTCTTTCATTCACCATTACGCACATACAGATAGAGACTTTAAGTTGAAGTATATGGATTTGTTTGTTAATCTGTCTTAAATGTTATTGTGTTGATTGAATGTAGCGTTTATTACGACTAGATTCATGCGTTGTCTTTGGATCACTTTGTTTAACGGTCGTAAAAAACTACGTAAGTTGCCCATACTTTTTCGTAAGACACTTACCATATGATAAGTAACACCACTGTGGCAATGCTTATTCGTCTATAAAAGTAGTGGTTTTCATCGACGATTTAGTTTTTTCCTCGAGCTATAAGCTGTTGATCGCAGAGAATGTCTTACTGAAAAGTATCTATTTTTCTTACCGAAATTTAACCCCCATCACTGAAATTTAGATTGGTCTAAAAACTCCATTCAGTTACAACGAAGTATCAGAGACTGGATGAACTGTGAAATCGAATATGGATTTTGACGAACACTATACGTACGTGTATTGTGACTGTATATCGAGAAACATTCTGTGATGCAGTAAGATATTTGATTACTGGCCTTTCCAGTCATAACGATATGTTATCCAAAACACTTTGTGTCACATGTATTTACTTTCAGCCTGACTGAAGAAATTGGCCAGATTACTCTCCTGAAACAATTGCAGAATTAAAATCCTAGCTCATTGAAGAAAAGAGTATACAAGATTAGTTTCTTTTCAGTAATGAGTTGGTAACCAGTCACAGAAATAAAAAGACAGTTTGCTTATTCACTTATCACTGAAAGCAGTATTTCACCAAAAAGGAACATATACATACATACATATAAACAAATTGTAGAAGACCAAACTCTCCTGTAATGCCATAAATACGAATACGTCATTCACAGTGAATGAACTTCCGGGTGGTCATGATAAGCAATTACATGCTCATAAAAATTTTGTTTGATGAGACTATGTTTCAATTTCATTCAAATTCTTCTGGTAACCGTGACAACAAAGTACCAGCTCAATGGACTTGAATGGTTTGTGTACATGCTGCAGTCTAAAAGAAGTTGAATACAGTCGTCTGAGTAGAAAATATCACGACTCAAATTACGTACAGAGATTTGTATTTTAAGCTATAAGTCAAACACATGAAATGATGAATGGTTGCACTAATGTATCAGTCAGACTAAAGTGGAGCAGAGCTAAGTTTGTAAACGTTTTTAGACTCATACCTTTGAGTATTTTGACTGGATAACATTTTTCGCCAAAAATAAATGAAAACGTATAAGGAGTGACTTTAAAGGCCACCCTAGCAACTGATGAATCAGCCAATTGTATTCCTTTAATTTATGATGAACTACGTTTCAAGTAGAAATGCCAAAGCCTGATTGGTTATTTCACTTGTTGCTAGGGTGGCTTTTAAAATCACGCAGTATAAGTGTAAAAGTGTTGGATTGCATGTTACAACATGTCATCCAATCCTCTGTATACTGAATGTAAGCAAGACGTTGAGACTTGGTTCTAATATCTCCTATGGTCTACGTGAAGTCTAGTAGTTGTATTTAACCGTTTTTACATTGCTAAGTCCAATAACGTTTACTGTATCCGTGATAAAAGGTGTATATCACTATATGCCCAATATGGATAGAAATATTTACCGCCTGCAGCTGTTTATGCAATTATTTTCAGCGTTGTTTATTTAGCTGTAGCCTGAAAGAATGATCTTATCAAACTAATGAACAGCAAAACAATAACATGATGTTTTTGGAGAAAACAATTATTTGATAAAAATAGTTTGTATAATTGAAAATACTCCTTTCGAAGATGTTTGTTTATTTATTTTTGTTTCTACTACACATGTGACTCAAATTACTAGGATAACGAACAATTCAAAATAATCAATTGCTACTATTTCAATGTATAAGTTTTTTGATCAAAATCATTCCTAATAAAAACTCATTCTTCGATAGTGTATACAACAACCTACCCGTAAGACCCAATGGTCATTGATTCAAATCCTGCAGTATCTCAAATCTTTGTTTCACCTATAATCGTTGCCCAGTATCAACACAAGCCTATCAAACCACGCCTATCTCAGCAAGTCAAAGTGATAATAAAATTTATGTATCAAAAGCTGTACTTCTACCGGGAAGATATTCTACATCATCTCTAAAGTCATTCAGCTATTTAGGAAAACAGTTCATTAGGGTTACTTAAACGGTCAGTTTTGACGTTTATATTTGTGCCTTTACGACACATAGCATACAATAATAGTTTGATGCATATTAGTGAAATGAATCATAATTACAAATGTTGTCGTGCTTCCTTGAAAAACAGAGAAATAACGTGTACAAAATACCTTTTAATGAAGGGTTCCAAACGCATTTAAAGATGAATTAGTCTCATTTGTTGCTGAAATAACATGAGGTTCTAGACTATCCACGTTCTGGATAAGCTTTCAGTTAGCATAAATGAAATTTCATTCAGCTTTAGTAAACTATATCAAACAGAAATCCTAAAACTTACAACTGGTTAACTAGGAGTACATGAAGAAAAAATCCACATGATATGAGTTTTTGCATCCTAAATATGAAGGATATCACTTCATCGAAAATGAAAATGAACGCCAAATCACACTTCTCAGTATGAATTTAACGTATGTTTAATCGTGAGATCTGTACCTATTTACTCGTTATTGTGAAGTAGCTTTTTTCGTTCTCCACTGACTAATTGACTTTTAATAACAAACAAGCGAATAGCTCAAACTAAATGCATCATTTAGCTAATCTGCATGCTTTTAAACATTTCATGTACTATCTATAATTTAATCTAACAATCTTTGATAAATATAATGGCATCCGTTTTGTTATTCATGTTTACTTTCTAAATTTTAGCCTTAATAAATGAAATGAAATTATAAACATCAAGTAAATTTATCAGAAGCAAAATGTGTCATAACACATGAATTAGGGCATGATAGTAAGTAGAATGTAAGCATATGTGAAAATGCTATTTTTTCTAGTTTTAAATGCGATACAACTTCTTTGAACACGCAGCTCATATTGCATAGAGGCCTTCTAGGAATAACTGATGAACTCAGCTAGAAATTCTTTTGAAACTTTCAAAAAATAACAGTCTTGGAAAATGCACTTTTTTGATAACGCTGCAAGCAGCTGTTTTGTTTGTTAAAATGTTTCAATAATTTTTGGATTTTCTGCTTCTACTGATGTAACATTTCAATAGCAAACTTTTCAAACCTCTCTTTGGGAAATTGGTACTTTTATCGGTGGTAGATTTAAAGTGTGTTCAAAACAAACTTGCAGAAGAAAAGTGAAAGCTGTTCAGGGTGATATTTGTTAACGAAATTTGTCTGAGAAATTGTGAATAGTCTTGATTCTATTATGTTTTCTGAGCTAAGTTGTTTAGTCCAGCAGCTTTCTTCGTCTTTCTAGACGACATCTTTAGCACTAACCTCAGTAAATAGTACATTTCTAATTGAATGGTATGACGCTGCAGTCATGCTAAGATGAAATGGAGAACACTGTGATGTTACATGAAACGACATTTTCAAAGTTTAGAAACAGTACAACTAACTATTTTGTGAATGAACATTCTCCGTTATACAAGCTAGTCAAATACTCGTGAACAATACGACAATATGAAATGGAGAACAAAATTATCTGAAACAATCCTCTGACGATTACTTTAAGGACGGTTAATGATCTTCTTTGTAAGATGAGCAAATTGTTTAGAATTATGTTAATTATAAGCCGTTTGATGTGATGAATCAGCTTTCCTACTATTGTCTTTGATATTTTAGTGTTGTACATACCTGTTTGACTGATATTTCACATTTCACAGAGAATTCTTGATGAGTTCTGTTTGCTGGACTTCGCAAATTACACATATATCTTTTCAAGTAATATAGTTTCGTTTTTATCACGATGACGGTTGAGTATGCTAAACGGAGACTTTGAAGGTTAATTCATGCATATCAAGAATACAGAACGTAACAAAACATAAATAGTATGCTTTTTATAATTATATGAACTATCATAAATTAATCAAAGGTATTAGCAACGTGTAGCAGCTTGACAAAACATAATCTACAACTATACAAAATATTTACGAATTAGGCAACTAATGAAAAGACATAAGCTAGACTTTATTAGGATGTACTGCGGGAAACGTTTTGATTTATAAAATGAATAGTCACAGTTTGTTTGGCGTAGCCGAAATACATCAGGTTTCATTTATGTTTATCGTTTTACAAAAGCATCACTACTGAACTGAAGTTGTGAGAAAATAATTACCATTATAGTACACGACGAGACAATTTTTATGCATGAAATAGATGGCTATGAGCCAGGCTATTAACTTATCATCATCATTATATTTTAAAGAAATCAGTCTGTCAACAAAATACTTGATACGAAATAAAGTGTGGTAATTTGATATAAAGAGAAGCAGAGCTAAACTATTTTATTTTCAGTTTTCGAAGAAAAGATGACACTTGGCTTGAGAGATCAAATTGCAGGAGACTCTACTTGTGCCATGATAAACAGGAAGTGAAATCTTTTCAGTCTGCTTTCCTCAAGAGTAAAGAATATAAGCACCAAGGATACGATCGCCGATTTACTACAGAACCTGTGAAAAGACCTGAGGAAAAATGGATAAACAGAAGAATCGAGAGATTAGTATTTAAAGCCAAACAGGACAGCAGAACATGTATACATTACTGGGAAAATGACTTTATTGTTGGACTTCGGATACAGATATGATAACAGATAATCAATGTTTCAGACATGATTATCGAAATCCATAAGTAGATAATTTTTTGTCACCAAAGTTACATTCATTTGTCAAAAAACTTATTCTTTAGTACGTAAAGAAGGAGTTGAGGATTTGAACCATACCACTGTATGTTTAAGTCCAATTGCTCATGTGAAGCTGTGTAAACTGGTAGTATCATGCACTGGTTTGTGAAATGTACTTGTCAAAACCTTTAAGCCTGAAGGATAAAAGCAGAAGAGAAAATCATCTTCAGTTCTGCAACATAACTCAGTAAACTAAAGATAATTGATGCTTTATGATAAGTCCTTCAAAATTTTATTTAGAGTTCAACCTGTTCATCGAAAAGGTTAGTACACATAGACAAAGGTGAAGTACTAACATTTCAATAGTTGAAAACACCGCTGTGAGTATAAACCTATAAACCTCCTTGTTTATCATAGTCATCGTAAAGCATTAGTCACTCTGGATAATTCCCTTATGATGTAATAGTATTTTGCTTTTTGATTACTTGTTAACTACCACACTTTTCGTCGCAAATATTACTTTTAAGTTTTATTATTCCATCCAACTTAGTCTAATCTTTGGCCAGAACTTATTCCTCAATGTTTCATGTTTTCTAATATACCTCCATGAACCTCTAACTATGGGAATGAGTTCTTTGAAACTATAAATGTTTTCTTTTCTGCAGTCAATCCTCTTCTCTTAAAAATACATTCATTTAAAAAGCAATAAACTCTAGCAGTAACAATAAAACAGTAAAACATAACAAGTGCATACAGAACTTAGGTGTTCAAAACTCAATTTATCTGAGTTTAGTATAAATGTGTAACCAGTAAACCAGTTTCAGTTCTGTACAAGCATAAAATAAACACATACCTTTCAGTGTATTATCAGATTTCTGTCTATTTTTGCTAGGAAGTGTTATCAACAGGACCTACAGAAACAGCTGTAGTTTCTCAAAACCTTACTGTCATAAACCTTGGGAACTCTCAATATAGATAAGAAAAAAGTTTTAAATACTGCAGAATCCGATTGTAAATATGACATTTTACAGTATCTTGTTAACCTACGCATTTCCAATAATAATTAGCGTTGAATGCACAGTACTTCCATAAGTAACCTCAGTTAAACAATTTTCACAATATCTTCAATTTTTGTGGGGAACCACCTTATGTCTACGACCCTCTTACAGGATCAAACTACCGCCCAATAGTTAAAGCAAAACTTAAGTAACAGAGCTAAAATGCATAAGATTGGAGAAAGTGATTAGGTTAATTTTAGCGCTAAAATTATGAGGAAAGGAATTTATTCAATACGAATGAGCTATTAGTGTCATTATTCACGTCTTTTGCATATGGATCAAAGTTTATGTTTAACTTTTTAAAAAGAGCTATTATCCCTACCTGAATGTTTGTGAAAAAAATATGAGCGAACAATTACTTCTAGTTTACTGGCTTCTCATTTTAGAAACAAAAATATTCAGCCAAAAGAAGTCCCAAAAATCACAATTTTGAAGTAGGTTACAATATATTTCACAGTTTTCACAAACATATCTAGAAAAGCAACATGTAGTTTCCCCACTTCACCATTTTTAGTAGTAATTACTGAGTATAGTGACGTGTGAAAAAGTAACTTGTGCTCAAGAAAACACACTGCTTATGTCAGCTATTCGAATTTATTTAAATTTTTAGTAAGGTTGTCTTCTTGCATGTGTGTTTGGATGCATATCACAATTTCGGATCACTTTTGTGTAGTCTTAGGCTCAATTAAAAAATGTATTTAGATAATTTCTGAAGTACATTGTTGATATATACTTGGAGTATGAGGACAATAATGGCTGAAAAACGATTAGTTTCATTTCGAATGGTGCTGAGTTCATCATTCGATACATCATCTAAAAGAAAGTAATTATGTTTACTGGGAAATTCTCAAAGTGTCATCATTTTTATAATGGAGGGAAGTGTGAAATTTGAAGATCTGGTTGAATAACTATAAAGCTATATTCTCTAGCTAATCGCCATTATTTAGAGCTATAGATTTGTTTGCGTGCAGGAAGATATTTCCTCATTAAAAACCTATTTTTTAAGTTAGTAAACAAAATTAAAATAATGAAATATCTATTTGATCGCCTACACAGTTCGAAAAACTACAAAATCCACAACAAGAGCAATGGCGAATGGAATCCAGTGGACCTATTCTCCTACGTTTCAATGGTACACCAAAAATATACAAAACAAACAAATACAACAAAAACACTTCAGTCTCTGCTATAATCATTATTTGCTCCTGGAGTTCAGTAGCACGTCGCCATTTCAATCTCTTCTCTCCAGTCTGCTCAATCTGACTCTACCAATTCCAACAACATTTCATTTCTTCATCACACAATCTCCTCAATGTCAACCTGAGCTGCGGAATACCAACTAGTCGTCTCACATTGGCGAGTGATGTCCCCAAACGATGTTCTCAGTCCATGTCTAATCCAATCCAATCCGATCCATCTCCACTTCCACATGCACATTTGTTTGGCGATGGGTTCTGGCTTCGTTGGTTCGTTGACCGGTCAGAGTGACTTCCTTCTTGTTGCTTATTCTTAATATTCTGGCCATCTGATCGATATTCAGTATCGAGTGAGCATAGGTGGCAACTGTTACTGAATGTCTGAAGTTTGTTTGAGATGCATTTTGTGACGCTCCAAGTCACTCAACCATCACACAGAAGCACTGACTGACTTGACTGAATTAGTGTTGGAAATCTGGATGTTGTTCTCGCTTTATGTTTAGTACAGCGCAGTGTAGTGAAGTGCAGTTAAGAGAAGTGGAGTTGAGTTGAGTGCAGCACAGTAGATCTCCACACTGATTTCACATTAATGAAGACCTCTCTCACTTATTTTTTTCATCCTTGCTTTGACGTCCTCATGTGTGCCACCACCTGCAGTTGAAACGATGCCTGCCTGTCTAGGTAGGTTGGTTGGATAGGTAGGTGAACGAGACTACTTGCTTGAAATTTCTCCCGTTGATGGTGATTGGTGCTTGTTGTTGTTTTCGGTGGTGGTGGTAGTGGTTGTGTATCTTCTTCACCTCTACCTGTTTTCTGTACGTCCACCTGAAGCAAGTCGCGTCTTCTCCGCCTCGTCACACCTCTCCTGTCAACTTGTTGGTTTTGCCTTTAGATATTCGAGCTTGTGAGACAAGACATAAGACATAAATCATCATCGGTGAAATTCAAGTCTTCTAGGATCTTCACACTTCTCTCGGTTTTTCGAATCCAATGATGAAGATGATCACTGATAGTAGGCGTCAATCTTCTCTAACTCAGGTTTCCTGTCATCATTTCAAAGGCATAATTCAGCTTTGCATTGTAAATCAGTTGGTATGTAGCATCATAATTATAGCAGATGGCTGTTGAATGAGGTTGATAAAGATTTGTGGCACTAAAAACGTAGTGTTGAAGCAGCATAAAGACAATTGTGGAAATGAATTTGACTGGGAAAATGGAAAAAGCGTGGATTAAAGAAAGGAATTAATGCAATAGAATTTTTAAAAGCTTGGTATTTGTGTCATATAGGAATGAACAGACATAATGATATTTACGTAATCTATCTGTCAATAAGAAACAACAAGAAGGTCGACGTTCATGTCAGTTGCACAATCCGGAGACATTGAAAAAACCTTGACAGAAATTACTAACCACACACATGGGCATTATGACAATCTGCTAAATAAATTGCGAAGAAAACCTTATCGCACACCTTATTCTGAAGTGTGTACTGATGATGTTTTCTGGAATGGCATCAAAAGCTCAACCTTCATGCAATCCAACTTGGATAACACAACACTATCAAAGCTACCTTCTTGAGCTATAAATATTCCCTATCATCTCAAATCTGTGATGCTATCTGACAGCACATTTTATCGTAGTGACACAACAAGTTCTAAGACATAAAGAAGTCTGATTTATATCTGTATTTCTTGGGCTGAAGTCATGTAGCCGTCCTAACTTTTTTAACTTGGTGAGTTAATAATCGTGCATCTAGAGTAAACAAAAATGTGTAGATAAGATAGGCTGCTTTGGTAGGCAAAAAGTAATGATGAATGTGATGGAGATATATGTATATATTTCTTTCCCGTTCAGCGTAGTGGTTAAATCGAGAGTGAGAAACTAAAATTTATTTAGATAATATTCACTAACTTTATGTAATAGATCTTCTAGTCTAATAACAGTTATCTTACGTCTGTATTTGGTAAATACAAGAAACAAGATATGAAAATTTTCTCTGTTTGAAGCAGATTAAAATTTCCAGCTTAACCATGGTTAGCGCCCCCATAAGAAAAGAAAGACGTTTTAAAATAAATTGCCACATTAAGCAGACTGTCTTTTCAATTTCAGCTTTTATCTAGGTTTTATTTTGTTTGTTGTAAATAATTTTATTATTGTTGCATGAAATTCCATAATGTACCCACAAGTAAGCCTTGTCTGCAATAAAGAAATTACTTCTATTATTTTCTTTAAAATATGTCATGTTGATACCATCAGTTGTGTGTTATAATAATTCTGCATTTCTTTCCCCACTAAAGCAAACACTGGTCTTTTAATAATTGGACTACACGTGAGACATATACTTTTATCTCTTTATACAAGTTTGCGTTGAAAATGATATAGGTGGATAGCAGCAGAAAAGATAGGTCTCAAACAGGGATATTGTTGGTTCACTATATTTCCTGTCGTTAACTCATATACAAATATATATATATATATATATATATATATATATATATAATCATTTATTTCATTGTAGTAGACGAACGTATCGATTTACTGTCAATTTAACAAACTTGTCTGAGTATGGAAAGACAGAGAAGCTAAGGGGTAGAAGGACGATTCTAGATCAACCGTTAATGCACTTTCTGTTAAAAAGAATACATTCTGGGTTAGAACACCAAGTTAATTCATTTTTAACAAAATGCGGATAAAATGTATTAAAGTTTCTATTTGTAGCTAAGGAAAAAATCTATTTTATAAATAATTCTAAAGTTCTAACCCATATTCGTATCCAGTTTATAAATGTTTTCTCGACACTTTAGAATATTTGACATCATATGAATATGAATAATTCGAAGCCCATGTACAATATATTTATTCTTGGGTTGTGCTGACACTCTGCATCAACTTTTGATGCTATAGCTTGTAAATATCCATCGCTGACTTGGCCGAACTGATTGGCCACTATTATCGTATGAGCATCAGAACAGATGCCTCGATATTGTCGACACTTTTAGTTTACATGATAATAATGGATAGTGGCCAGCGTGAGAATTTCGTCTTTGAAATGTGTCTGCTGGACAGCTCTGCAATTCATTAAATGATTCTAATCCCACTAAGACTCAAACTCAGAACTAAACGTTTCATCCGAGTGATTAGCCCTAAACAAAACGAAACATGCTTTCTGAGATCCAGCTAGTTAACATAAGTATTTTGCCCAAGGCAAATCTTTTCGCATGATAATCCCGGAAACATTATTCCTTATTTCCTTGGTTTTAGATTTGCATAGATACATGGTAGCCAAACAATGAAAGGCAACTGTACTGGCTGATTAGTTTTTTACACTACAACTTTTAGTTTGGTGATAATCAATTTAATAGTAGATTATTGAGCTGCAGAAGCTTCATTTTTGTTAAAGAATAAGTTCATTGTTTTCTCTGTATTTTTCTGTTACGGTAGATGATCAGTCATCAAAGTCTTTTTGCAAAATTGTCATCGGAAAATCCTTTAACATTTTCTTCTTTTCCACGTGTAGTTTCATTCGTTGATATACATGAGAAGGAAATCTGTTCAAATCCTACAAATCAGTTGGAGTATCTGAAAATATTCTCTATACGCAGTCATACCACATACTATTGAAGATAAACTTTTCAAATTCATGTTAAGAAAAAACTTTTCTAAAATATCACTAAACTACTGGTGGAATGAAAGTGAAATAAAAATATTATTTTCTGTTTACTTTCATTAGTTTACTTTTGAGTACTCTTACTACTTCGATTATGTACAGGTAGTTATTGAAGGTGTACATTCCTAACAATTTTATTCCATATTACTGTTTGTCTTCCTCAGAGCTAAGCTACTAATGCAGTTTGCATCTAAAAGGGACAGTGATTAATTATTGCCCATTAAATTTCATTTCCTTAACGTAATCCACTTTATGAACTTAAATCAATAAAAAAATGATTGGAGCAGAAAAAAAAGGATACCATTCTTGTTCACAAGTTTTTTGTCGACTGAGTATGTCCCGAAATATTTAAATATTATATTACAAAGGAATTTGGAAATACTTTTTGCAGCTAAATAAAACTAGTTAATAGGATACGATATAGTTTATTACAGAATACAAGCATCTAGATGAATTTAACAAGATATGCTATGAAGTTTTAGCTACATATATGATTCAAAAGAGTGTTCGAGAAAACGATACGACCATTAAGGAGATATTACTTAGGAAGTCTAAGAAGTAGGCTAGTTGATGATAGTAACAGATTCGGTTAAACCATCGTCAAATTTTAGTACATACAGAAAAGGGTTTGGTCAAAAGGTGTCATCAAACGACAAGAAGAATAAAATATTAAGTTGTCAGAACCAAGAAAGATTTTTGGAAAGGCCTTTCATATCTACTTTGTAAAACGCTTTTAGAAAAGCTAAGCACATTATTCTATAGTGAAGTTGATATTTTTTTAGCATTAGTGAATAGTTCGAGTAATTGGGATGGATGATGTACTTTGTTGACTATAATAAATATATCGTCAAAATAAGTGGAACAAAACATCCTTTCTTCACTTGCATTTTTTAATTTTTATCTTCGCAGGATTGGCCAAGAAGGTATTGACCAACCTTTGGTCCATTGAACTACCTGTTGCTACTTCATCACATTGGCGGTATAGAATGTTATCGAACCAAAGCTGAACTTCTTTAGCACACAACAACAACAAGCGTCCAAATTTCCAAACCGGCAGAGGAAGGAGGTCAGGTTAGCTGTGGATATATGGGAGTTTTTGTGAACAAAGAAACACCCAACGAAACCATGGCCTTTTCAGAGATGTTAATATGACTTATATCTTCCACGAATTTCAGAGTAAGTACAACCAGTCATTGACATATAGTTTTTAACTTTTCTGTCAGCTAACGAAGGACGTTTTGATGAGGTGAATTAATCGGAGATAAACTAGGTCTGGGAGGAGCATTCTGCTTATGTGTCTCTGGTAAGTCATACATACAAGGTTTACGAAACTTTTGAGGTTTTATACCACTATATGAATAGTTATCTATCCGTTTCTTTTCCAACAGCTCCCTGATCACATTTGTGATTCACTTTTCGTTGTTAGCAGTCCTAGGTTCATTTCAGTTTTCTTACTTGAGTCTCAAGGTGTTGGTGAGAATCAACTCCATCTTCGTGATGTATCTTCTTCTCATAGACGCAGCTCATAAGAATTTATTTGGCTGCATACCAGTATATTGTTATTTTTATTGAGGTTTTCCACTGATAAACGATTCTCTATGGACAAGATTTTCGACTACCAGTTTGATAAAATAAAGTGTTGTTTTGCAATGTCAACCAAATTAGATTTGAACCAGCCCTTTTCGCTTGTTATCCATCGGAATAGGAACTGTCAGCTGATCGTATGAGCTGGTAAACTCAGAATCTGCATCAATCTTGCTGGTAACTGTACTAAGGTCATGAGTCTTGAATCCCTAAAAAGTGCTTCATGTTCAACTGGATCCAATTTTTAACTCTATAAGTTGAAGACATACTTTTCAGGATTTTCTGGAAAGCCTCCACACACTTTCTGTTTAGTCAAGGTGTTTGATAAGGTCGTAAAGAACTATTGGATGTATTAAGCAGGAGATTCAGGATAAAATTTATGAGTTTTATCCCGCGTACCAGGGTCACAGCTTCAGCTAATTCTCTAACTGCGCTGGCCTCCCTTCTTAAATAGGTAATAAACATTTTCGTTTGTTTGATATGAAATTTAGCAGTATGTTAAAGATTTCCGGCAGAAGGATGTAGGTAACGCAAATGCTAAAATATATTGTGTTTAACTGGTGCAGTTCGTTGGCGGCATTCTTGAACCTCAGACTCACTAGGTTGCACACGGAATATCTTGTATCAAATTACTCTTCTCTACATTGTTTTAATCATTAAAATACACGTTCTTTCCAAGTCATCTAACCTTGCTCTTTTTAAAATCCCTTCAAAGAATTGCTTTGCAAGTCCGAAGTAAAATTAATAAAAAGCATATGGGGAATGGTAATGATCGCCTAGCCGAATGACCAGTCCTAACATATTTAGTTTCAACTACCAATCTATGCCGAAAAAAGTTACCCACTTTAGTCAGCCTTGTTCGCAAATATTCACCACGATTTCGATGTTATAATACAACAAGAAAATAAGATTCAAAGTCTGTGCCATGATGATTTAGGTTTTTTCATACAGTTTCACATTATTTTGACAAGACTCATCTATTTCCAAGAAGAATTCTGGTGAAGTTGTAGGTACATGTGTCAATAACAGTTAGTCTGCTTCCATTTATGTACACTCCAACTTCCTTGCGGATAATGTTTATTGCGTAAATATGAGATAGAATAACAGACACTCTAGTAAATACAAACATATTTATACAACAGACTTATCACACTTGAAAGTAATATCTCTGATTTATTGTTTTTTACCGATGAATTAACCAAAGTAGCCGCTCTTACTCTAGGTAACTATTTATTTGCTGTTCGCAAATCTTCAGTGATACGACTGCAGTTTCCTTTTATTTCTGGGTCTCAATATTCTGGTTAAATTTTAATTTGTCTTGACACCACAATAGACTTGGAGACAACGGTATCGGAATTTTTGAAAATTAAACAAAATTGATTTTGGATATCGTTCAGAAAACTTCCATTGTGGATGCTATCCTAACGAAAGTACACTGTGTATTACCTTAGTGGCTGCTACCGATAAGAATGTTTATAAGTAGTATCTGTTTAAAGATCGGTAGAAGTCGCAGAGCGATGAGTAAATATTCTGCATGGAAACATACAAGGGATAAGGTGAGCATATCAAGAGCAAAAGAAGATAGAAGAAAAAGAGGAGATGAAACACTATGGGAGTGAATATTTTAATAGAAAGGCTACAATATTTCATCAGTACTGCACAAAGTGTGGTATTAAACATTCTTCTGTGTTTCATTCTTTGCCGTTTTCTTACATTAGAAGTATGTTACATCAAAAATATTGTATATTCCTATTACACAAAGAAATATACGTTCTAACATCACCTAGAAAGAATTTCAAGCCTTTAAAAACTTGCAAACAGGAACATTGTAATAACAGAAGCAGATAAAGGGAATACACGTCATTATGAACGGTACAGATTACGAAAAGAAGGCAAGTGAACAATTATTCGAAGGATCGTACTCTTTAATCGATGACAACTCAGTATCCGCTGAAGTGAAGAAAATGAATCTCACCACAGACAGACTACATCATGAACTGAAACCCGAAATTGGTAACTGCGTTTGGTTCGAGGTTCATCCTAGTTCTTACGTACCTTCAAAGGTTCAACAGTCTACCTAAGATTCACAAACTTTACGTCACACTGAGACCAGCAGCTGACTTTTCCAACAGATCGGCATAAAATCTCTATATGTATCAGTCTCCAATAATAAATCCCTTACAAAAACTTTCAAAATACACTATACTTAAAATAAGGAAAGATGAAGTTATGGTAAGCTATGACCTCTCTTCATAATTCAGTAGCATTCCTATTAATGACAGCCTGTATAATAATTATTTTTTTATAAATTAGACTTAGGCAAAACTTTAACAGGAAGATTTCCACCAAATACCACAGACTACTGTCCCACAAAATCTACTTTTAAAAAGGAAATGAAATTATAGAAGGTTGAAAAACACTCCTAGATTATGGATCATAAAAACGGTTATCTACACGGGTCACACATCTCAGATGAGATTAGGAGAGTGCTCAACAAATGCAACATAAGTGTTCAAGAGAACACTAAACACAATTCAGAGCACATTAGTCCGTACTGAGGACAAAATTTCTCTAGACTCAAAATTTAATTGTTTTTATGGAATAAAATGCTCAAATTGCGATGTAATATACATTGGACAAACTTCATGTGAAATCAATGACCAATAGCAACAATGAAAACCAAAGGGCTTCCATCTAACCTCCAAGAAATCAAGCTGAGCTGAAAAACCTTAGAAACTCAAATATAAATAGGGGGAGAGGGAGAATGATTACTGAATCTTTGTTCATCCAACATATGCAATGGAAATGACGCAACACCTATACCATAGATGTGGAGAATTTTGCCACCAATAAAAGCAACTCATACAAAGTGACGTAACTATAAAAATCAAATGTTGAAAGTAGTGTGATTACAATGATATGATTATGAGCAATTTTTTACGCTCGAAACGTCATCAAGTGAATAATACTAGATTACTGTGTGTTATAAATCAAATAAACGAGTCTAATGTGGAATTAAATTCTATCATAGTGCACAAGTTTTAGGCCCATACTTTAATTTATAAAAAACTGAGTTTTCGGACGGAACATCGAAACCTGATTGGCTGTTTTAATAGTTACCAGAATGACATCTAAAGTCACTCGCTTACCATATCTTTGATAAAGCTATTAGCATTGAATAGTGAAACGTCATATAAAACAAATTTGTTTCGCTTCACGTTTTAAAAAAAATACAAATACCAAATTAATGAATATCAAATACACAATGCCGAAACCGATCAAATTCCAACCTGGTTTGTGTACCTATAAATCCAAAATGAGACATCCAAATACAGTCTACAGTCAGAAGCTTTGGTCATGTTAGAGCTCTTTCAATTTCTAGGAAACTACTTCATGAACTTTCTAGTGAGGAACAGAAAACCAGTGGAGTTTGTTATGGTGTATATTGTACGTCATCAAGCTGTCGTTTCTCCCGCTTACTGTCTACAGTCAGTTGAATGGCTGTTATTCTGGTCTAGATACAAGCGACATTTCCACATCTCTCAAATTCTTGTATTCATCCTAACGAATAGATCCATATAGTGTTTTACTATTAAGAAATCAGAATACTAGCCCAGCTTGACTTATGTTAATCCTCCCAGTGGATCGCTTTATGGAGATGAGGCTTCTCTTTGAATATAATCAATGAAGACCACTCTAAATGACAGGTATATAACATGGTCTTGTTGATTCGATCATGGTTTTTAATTTTCTTGTGGTAGCCTTGAAGATGATGGATCCTTAAATCAGAGAAAAAATAAAATAAAATTCCTTAGTTCATTGTTAAAGAAAGTGGAATGAAAATCTGAGGTCTCCTCTACTCCTACGATAAGACAAAGGGAAACCATCGACCATCTCTAAATAGTCTTCCTGGGATAGGTTAGACAAACTAACTACGAACTTAGTACCGAGTCTTTGAACGCGCTTAAGTGCTCTATATTTTTTATCAAGCGAGGACTGGTTCCTAGAGTGCAATATTCGAGATAGGATCCAACAATTATTATGTTTGAAAAATATGGTTCTGTTTTTGACAACGTTTCACAGATAACTAGAACATTATTTTTCCAAACTAAATTCTTCACTGTTTTGGAGGATCATAAAATTCTGCTTGAACCGAAGTCATCTTGATCAGTGACAAAGTGTATAATTACTGTTATACTCCCTCATTTTTGAACCTTCATTGGAAGAATCCAGAAATCTGGAATATTTTACTTATAAACACAATACAAGTACTTTACATGATGCAACTCACTGGCCTCACAACATTATTTGCAGTCCAGATAAAAGTGTTAATAATGTTTGCTGTGCCTTCCAAAATTATGCGTCTACCCTTAAGGTTGATGCTAAGCCAACCTTATTAAATAGACTTGTAATCGCGCATACTTAGACCCCGGGCACAAGTTGGATTTTTCTGAAAGAAATCTGTATACCCTTTATAAAATAAAGCATCCTACTTGATTAGTCGCTGAATCGTTTGTGCTTCAGGATATCGTACTTTTTCCTTCTCTGTATTTTTTGTTGTACGACTTATCATTTTCTACTGAAACTAATTTCCTCAAGTTAATAGTTTTTGTGTTAGTTAGATTGTTCTCAAATGAACAGTTTTTTAATCTAAAACTAACCAGCAGGTCTCATTAAGTATTTTTAAGCTAAATACATGATAGTTAATTTTGGCTGTAGGAACAAAGATTTATGTGAGTCCCTATAATTCCATGACTTTTGTTATTCGTGGTACTAAGGTGGCAACTGACTCGAGTTTTATCTATCCTGGATTAAGTTTTTTCTCTCTATCTTTGATGATCATGTCATTTCTTCCTAACTTCTAAAGTAATACGTTAGAAAGCAATGATCCTGTGGAAAAAGATAAGTCTCTACTTTTTTCAGTTCATTAATTCCTAGATTAACCGTCTTTATTTTTTATTGTTCTTCTTTAATATCTTGAGGTCGATTAAAGAGAATCATGTTATATAGATTTTGGCTTTGAAAGCCTTCAGTATGGTATGATTTATCTCTAGCCCAACTGACTGTAACATACTTCATATTCCATCATACCTTCTTCTAATGAATTATTTTAGAGTTCCACTTTTTAAATTTAAATTCAGTTATGCAAACCCTTGTTCTGATCATTCGCGTCCAGTGACCAAGATTTGTAATATGAAAATGAAGAATTGGGTTTAAACAACTGATTATGATATTTGAAATTACAGCCTC
Organism: Heterobilharzia americana; assembly: GCA_944470555.2. Classification (NCBI taxonomy): domain Eukaryota; kingdom Metazoa; phylum Platyhelminthes; class Trematoda; order Strigeidida; family Schistosomatidae; genus Heterobilharzia; species Heterobilharzia americana. Next base: position 101,567,782 of record OX104134.1, read on the forward strand.
ATGTTCAAAGAAGTATAACTTTGAAAACTGGACGAATCATTGTTTCCATATCTATTTACCTTAAACGAATTTCAGATTCTGCAAAGTCGAATATGTGTTTCTGATAGACGAAAATTTTATTTACTTTCTGTTCAAACTAATAAACCTTGCAGTGCCTGTACCAAACCAACAAGAAAAAAACATTTAGGCTTTCACAATTAAAGTGAATTAAGATATTTGGATACATATTTTAAGCATAATGAGAACTTTTTGATCCATCTAGTCTAATGAATTCATTTTATTTCAGGGTTTCTCATAACTTTTAAGTTGTGTTGCTACTTAAAAAGCTTCCTTATTCAATAATTGTGGGTCAATAGTGAAGTAAAATAGTGTGGAATGTCAATCGATTGAATAAATCATTGAAAGCTGGTACCCTTTTTACTTCTTTTGATCATGTAAAGAAGGGAACGCTTTGGTTAACTGATGAACTTGAACAGTGTAACTTTATGATACAACGCTGACAAAAACTCATTTTTTTTGAGGGAGTTGTGGAGATTTGGAATGATTTCAAGTTGTTATTCATCGTAGACTGACATCAGTTGGAGGAACAAAGGAAACGTGGGAGCACTGGACAGCTGTTTCGTCCTAGTATGGGACTCCTCAGTAGTGCGCACCCACGACCCCACCAGCAGGGATCGAACCCGCGACCTTCAGGTTCCGCGGCCAGCGCGTTACCATTAAGCCACTGGGTCACAATCCAATGCTCCATATTTCCAACTTCTGTTAGCTCACGAAGGTTGCGGGTTCGATCCCTGCTGGTGGGGTCGTGGGTGCGCACTACTGAGGAGTCCCATACTAGGACGAAACAGCTGTCCAGTGCTCCCACGTTTCCTTTGTTCCTCCAACTGGTGTCAGTCTACGATGAATAACAACTTGAAACTCATTTTTGCCTAAATGCATTGGATGTCATGTTTCCTGTTTAATAAACGATACGGAGATTTGTATCTTACTTTAACTTTGCTTAGCCAAAATGTTGCATTTCAGTTTACTCTGACAGTATTTGTATAGAACTGAATGAAATACGTCTCCTTATAGCCAGAAGTTATAGGATCATCAGCTTGATATATCACACCTATGTGCAGTTAAATACTCCTTTTGCTTTTAATTTCCTGTTAAAATTATTACAATTTTAAAGTGAAACATTTAGTCAACGAAGTCTGTATATCGCCTTACGGTGTAATGGATATCATACACAACAAATCCACAAAATATCTGAGAATTTACATTTGTAAACCAAAAGAACTTTCTGTTTAATTAAAATTCATAAACTCTAGTTGAATGTTGTTTACACTCATATAAAATTAGCGCACTTGATTTCGCTTTTAACAAATGGAAATGCATAAAGATTAACTAATTGAGATCTGCTACTTGCGGCAGTTGTGTTCCAACTGTTGGCTGTCAAAATCGCTTCCGCAGAGCAATCAAATGATCATGAGAAAAAGAAACATTAATAACTTTGTTCAACTGTAATAAATGTTAAAATACTTTATGTGCTTTTTATGAGTCCAGTTTGTCGCATATCCTTTCCTTTTATGAACTCCAACTAACCAGCTATGTAATTCAAACTGATGAAACATGTTATGCCGTGTGAACTTAAGGCAACATAGAACCATCCGTTCAGAAGGGCTCGCATGTCAAAAGAGACAGTTAAATGCTGTCCAGTATAATAGTCAAAGGAAAATATTGAATATCGATGCTATATTTATTAGCCTCCTATGAAGTGTCTTCTATCATTCCTCAAACGAATTACCGGTTTGTACAAAATCTGAAGCATTACTCTACTAAATGATTTGGATGATAATGGAGATTATTTGGTCAGTTGGACAAACGAAGATAGGAACAGTTGGTACTTCACAGGTTCGTCACCCTCTCCACTTAACAACAATAATCCGTAAGACAGTTACTATATCCTAACCTATTACGAGTCTGTTGTAACATGCTTGGTTATGAATGAATTCTTTTTGGTTGTATTGTGTCCTCTGAGCTGGGATGTTTAGTCGTAGAGCTTTCATCATCTTTCTACACGATATCTTCAGCATTAACTTCAGTATGAATTAAGCTGTCAGTTTCTCTCCGTGACTGATTTAGTAGCCTGCCCTGATAAATGGTTTGTGATTGGCTGTTTCCTTTGATTGTTGCGTCATTGACTATATTGATTTTCCTGCAGGTTGTTCTTCTGTTTGACCTTTGACCTTTCTGTCGTTTATCATCTTTTTATTGGTTGATAGACTGGGTCTATGTTTATATATCTGCTGATTGCTAACTGACTTGAATACCAAGCTTCTATGAATTTTCCGATATTCTTTGTGCTTCTTCTGTCCAAAATTTCTACACTGTCGAAATGGAATTCATGTTCATAATGGTCCACGTGCATTGAAATCAGTGACGAAATGTTACGTTTAATAGTTAATTGGTGCCCATGTAAACTAAGGCGAAGAGGGCGACCACTTTGTCTAATGTGGTGTTGAATATGGTTGCTGCAGTCAATTTTGAAAATGATGTTCGGATAGTTTTCTTTGGTTGTTGCATCCTTTGTTCTGCATAATAGTGTTTGGAGGGACTTTCTTGGTTTGTAAACCACACCAACTCCAAGTGGTTTCAGTAATCTTGTCGTGATTTCTGATATATTCTTTGTGTATATAGAATATAATGATGCATTTATTGATTTCTGTAGATGACTTTATAGTTGTTGATGTACGGCATAGGCATCTTCCGGTAAAGTTTCCCCGCGTAGCCGTTGTTCTTGAGGATGAACATCAAGTAATTTTCTTCGTTTCTCCGTGAAGTTGTTGTGATGCAGTGTGTTCTCGCTCTTTTGAATAGAGTCTACAAGCAACCAATTTTGTGCACTGTTAGGTTGTTGCTACTGTAGTTAAGGATTTGATCAGTGTGAGTTGGCATTCTGTACACTTAGGTTTCCAGCTTAAGGGATTTGTCCTACTGACTAAAGATTCTAGGAACGGTAGTTGGTTATATAACTCATTCTCCATTGTGAATTTGATGTCACCGAAAACATTGTTCATAAAACGGTGACTGTTTTTTATATCAACTTTAATGAGGACAAAAGTGTCATCCAAATAGTGAATCCGAAATTTCGGTTTAATCACAGGCAGAATGAGAGCTTCCAGTCTCTCTATCACTGCTCCTGCAGTTACTAAGCACATTAGTGATCCGACGATCTTCCCGATTGTGGTGGACTGGATAATATAGCAAACAATGAGGAGCAAGAAAATGGAGATTCTCCGGCTGGACGGATTAAAAGATTCTAGAAGATTTGAATTTTTCCGATGATGATTTATGTCTAATGTCTGGTCGCACAAGCTCGAAGATCAACAGGCGAAAACCAACAAGTTGACAAGAGAGGTGAGACGAGACAGCGAAGATGTGACTTGCTTCAGGTGAACGTAGAGAATACAGAGAGAGAGAGAGGTGATGAAGATACTCAACCACTTTCGGACTTTCGGATAGGGTTGGTTTCAAGTGGTTAATACAAAGTTTCATCTTTGAGTTATTCCTCTGCCTTCTTGATATGGTCTTCCTTGTTCATGACAACTGTAGTGCGTCCTTTGTCTGCTGGAAGTACTAACATATCTCTCCTATTTTTCAGTCTTTTCAATGTTTTCTGTTCTTGAGTGTTCATTTGAGCATGATGTCTCCTCTGCCTGGTTAGTGGTACGATTGTTTGCCGTATTTCTTGTTGAGTGACCTCATTTAATCCTGATGTTGTAAGTGACAATTCTAATGCCGCAAAGAATTCTGGTTTTGAGGCATCTCTTGTGTTGTAATTCAGTTCTTTTTGAAGGAGAAGTTCTTCCGTTTTCGTTAGTGGTTGTTTCGATAAGTCGTCAACACAGTCGGTTGTTTCCTCGGATTTAGATACTTCTTAGATATTAGGCAGCTTTCTCCCGAGAACATCTCTTCATTGCTCTCTGTATCGTCTGCTTGATTTTTCAATTGCAGCTATCACTGTTGTCATGTGTTGCGTCATAAGTGTGCTTTGTAGTGTTCCCTTTTGATTGTTATTCACTGATTGGTATTTCCGGATCTGATGATTCGTATCTGTGATCGTTAACTGTACCATTTGCCGTCCACTTTGTTCAGCTATTTTCCATCCCAGTGGGCAGTTAGTTGGTGGTCTGTATCTGACACTCTTCGGAAGAACATACTGACGTAGGCATTCATGGAGAAAGAATAGTTGTTCCTTTGTGAAAGCTTGCCTTTTGGAGAAGTCCTTCCATCTTCGAACAACGTAAAGCGTATTACGCTCGTGTGATTTTGAAATAGAGGGGGATATTTGTAGCTCAGTTGGATGGTCTTGGTTGTATTGTGTTTGTATTAGTTGCCTTAGTAGGGTTTGTCCCTCAGTTAGCTTGTTTTTAGGTCCTGCTATCATTGTTGACTCTGATAAGCTAGTTCGGCCTACATACTTGAACATAAAGTCATTGCAAGCTATTTGCTATATTTGAACGTCTTTCTGATTAGAACAATGTCTAACCATTATTATGTACAGTGGATGAGAATTTCATTTTACGCAAGTAGCTGATGAATGTGTAGTTAACATTGGGAAATCACTCACTGAAAGATAAGTCAGAGAATGGCAGTCAGAGGAACTTTGATCCAAATCAATGTTCGATGTATGACGATAACGCCTTTATCATGCCGACTCGTCTACACCTTCAACTTACCATTTGCATGGATGGGAATTTTATTCTTCTGTAGGAAAGTCTAAGAAGCAGTCGATACCGTATGTGGAGACAACTCACTGATTTCTATGCTTCCAATCTGTATCAGTGGTTTGAGTATTGTTTAATCTTTCGAGACAAGCATAGAGAAGCATTTTACTTACAACCTGGTCTTCTCACATTGCATTCTGCTTGGTGGCTGGCAGTGGAATCTAGGAAGTACGTTTCGTCCTATTTGGGACTCATCGGCTGTACGTACCTGCTCCCCAGTGAGTTTGTAGAAATCTGATTGAACATAAAATAGTGTGAGAATTTTCAGTATAAAGCATTCTTTGTTGTTAGCATTTGCAACCTATTCATGGCCTTCACCTCTGTTGGAGTCTACATTGCTACAAAGTTGTGCCTCTGATATACAGTAGTATAAGCTATTTTAAGACGTTACTACAAAATTTAAACAGTTTTGGTTAAAATACAATATCTAGTAAAATCGCATTTAAAACTGTTCATTGTTTCAGCATTGTGCATATTTATATGTTTGGCACTTTCTTTCTTATTTTAGCTGGACTTTTGCACCAAGCTTAGTATCTTCGCAGTCGAAGGATACGGAAATGTCCTTTGACCGTAAAATCTTGTTCTGTACGATAGCGAGTAGTTTTCGATACCTCTGGCACTGTCAGGCTATGTTTTCCTTCACACTAGACTCGGTATGCTACTCTGTTAGCATGCACTATCACATTAAACATGTTTCATTCAAAAAATACTGTCAGTTATTCAAACCAGTAAACTGATAATTAAATTACCAGTTTGGAAATTAAACTAAATGGGGCTATGGGAAACAGCATACAGTATATCAAAATAGGCATGAATGGAATTATCTTTAAATCATATTTAGCCAGTGGAAATTATTATGTTTTTTGCAAGATGAAAATGAGTTACAATAAATGCATTTCATTTATCTACGTTTCCTCCGACTCTATGTGGCCATATATGGATTGCCAATTATAAATGAATAAACGTTTATGTTCTTAAAACCGGAAGAATCGAAGCAGTACAATGGCGTCATAAGTAAAGGATCAAATCGTCAATATAATGCACATGATGCAGAATTCACGCAATTGAATATCAGTAAATATAATTTACTCAAAAGCGTAGCGTCAAAATAGTGTTGTAAACGTGACTTTTTTATGGCACACAGATCTTATTTCCTAATTAACTCCTTTAGTACATATATATATATATCTTCAGCTTCTTAGGACATAAAATAACTGGAATCAGTCCATGCTAAGCAAACTTATGAGTTAGGAAGTAAAAAAGTTCTTATGACTTTATACTTTCATCATATGGTAGTGATTATAAAAGAAACCATATTTCGAGAAAGCTACAACGAAGACACACCACACTCTGACACCTATTGATTGAAAGATGAACTCAAACATCTATTAACCTTTATGATGGACTTACATATTCAGTTCAGCACTATGGTTTATCTTTTTAATTAGTACACAATGTGGTGAGTGGTTGTAGCCGACACCTTTGCAGCTTATTTGAAAAAGTCAGAGCTGTCTCCTTAAGATGAAGATACGGAATAACGTATGTGATTTGTGGATCACATTCATCTTCATCAGTTTTTCGATGAAATATACAATATCTAATCTATTATGTATCTTCATCGTAATTTTTTAGGTCATATTTAAACTAATGCAAAGAATTTCTGAAACCAATGAGGTTTTTCTAAACTCTTTGGAACTTCTACCTTTGTAAAAAAACATAAAATCTCTATCAGTTGTGCATTAACAACAACTACACAACATCTACTTGAAATTCATATAGCAATTTCAGTGAAAGTAATTGAATGCCAACTGAAGTTTTGCTGCTTCCCAAATATAGAAATTATTTTAGTTCATTAGAATTGATCGAAAAGGTGTGACCACAGACTAGATTATGGCCACTTTCTGTCTGAAAGACGTGTTACTACTGTTGGTTATTCATAAGAAAATCATGTTTTGTCTTATTTCAGCCGATTAAAAGAAAATATTATTTTCTTACATTATGCAAGGCAATAAATGGACGTTAGTTATGATCCATATTTTTTCTTGAAATATAGTTGTGAATTAGGTACAAAATGAGTATTGATTTGTTCTTCATAAAGGTTATCATTGAGAAAAATAAGTTTTGCAGTTTGAATTGCTCACTTCCTGTTAAACTATTGAAGTATGTAGAATGGTTTCAACCTACTTTTTATAGTGTTTGGGACATAACTACAAAATATAAATCTTCATTAGGGATAATAAGTGGAAGCCTAATTTTGCATCTCTGCATAAATTTATCATATTTTTCGGCATTTTTATTATTATTATTATTAGTCCCTTGGGTTCCTAGTGGAACATAGGGCTTCAGTAGCACGCCTCCAGTGACCTCTGTTCTCTGAGATCTTTTGAACCTGGTCCCACGACAGCCCAGAAGCTCTCATTTCCTGCTCGCACGACCTCCTCCATGTCACCCTCAGCTAGGACGTCCAACTCGTCGCTTCCCATGGGGATTCCACTCGAGGGCCTGACGCGTGATGTCCTCAGTCGGCCTTCTCAGTGCATGGCCAATCCATCTCCACTTCTTCCTGCATATTTGTTGCGTGATAGGTTCTTGGTTGGTTCGTTCCCAGAGTTCCTTGTTGCTTATTTTTTCTGGCCATCTGATCTTCAGCAGCGAGCGTAAGCAGTTGTTGATGAATGTCTGTAGTTTATTGGAAATACCTTTCGTGACGCGCCAAGTCTCTGAGCCATACAAGAGCACTGACTTGACGTTGGTGTTGAAAATCCGTATCTTGTTCCGCATGCTGAGTGCAGAAGATCTCCACACTGGTTTCAGGCTAATGAATGCCTGTCTTGCTTTTCCGATTCTGACTTTGACGTCCTCGTCCGTCCCGCCTGTAGTTGAAACAGTGCTTCCTAGATAAGTGAAGGAGGTTACTTCCTTCAAGTTTCTCCCGTTGACAGTGATTGGAGTTTGTTGTTGTTGTTGATGGTGGTGGTGCGGTATCTTCATCACTTCTGTCTTCTCTATATTCACCTGAAGTCCCGTCTTCGCTGCCTCTTCTATCAACTTGTTAGTTTTTGCCTGCAGATCTTCAAGTTTATGTGACATTAGGCATAAGTCATCGGCGAAATCCAAGTCTTCTAGGTTCTTTTCCGTCGTCCAGTGTATCCCCCTCTTCTCGCTGCCTACTGTTTGCTGCATGATCCAGTCCACCACAATCAAGAATATCATGGGGGATAGTAGGCAACCTTGTTTCACTCCTGTCTTCACTTCAAAGGCATCACTGAGCTTCCCATTGTGGATTACTTGGCATGTGGCATCTTCATATAGTTGTTGAATGAGGCGGATAAAGGTTTGCGGCACTCCGTAGTATTGAAGCAGTTTCCAAATTACTTCTCGGTCGACGCTGTCAAAGGCCTTCTCAAAGTCGATGAAGTTGAGGTGGAGAGGTGATTGCCATTCTATGCTCTGTTCTATGATGATGCGAAGCGTTGCAATTTGGTCTGCACATGATTTGTACTTCCTGAAGCCTGCCTGTTCCGGTCGTAGTTTTGAATCCAGTGCATCCCTTAGCCTCTCCAGGATGATGCGGCTTAATATTTTACTTGGGGTGGACAGGAGAGTGATTCCGCGCCAGTTCTTGCAAGCACTGAGGTCTCCCTTCTTCGGCAGTTTGACAAGGTAACCCTTCTTCCAATCGTCAGGTACCTTCTCTTCCTTCCACACCTTCTGCAATAGTGGTGTGAGCATGTCCGCTGTTGTCTCTGCATCTGTTTTCAGTGCTTCTGGCGGTATTCCATCTGGTCCTGCTGCTTTCCCACATTTCAGTAGCTTTATGGCGTTCAGGACTTCCATTTTCGTTGGGGGATTAATGTTCACTTGTAGTTCAGCGGCTGCAGGTGGTATTTCTGGACGAAGTGCAGGTGGTGGTCGATTCAAGAGCTTCTTGAAGTGGTCGGCCCATCGTTTCCTCTGTTTCTCTTCTTTTGTAATTAAATTTCCTTCTTCATCTTTTATTGGTTTCATCTGTGTTGGTCTCTTCCCTGATAGCAACCTGGTTATTTGATACAATGTCGTCAGGTCTCTCTTACCTGCAGCCTGTTCTGCTTCACTTGCCAGTGTTTCGTAGAAGTGTCTTTTGTCGTTGCGTGCACTCTTCTTCACTTCTTTGTCCAGTGTTTTATACATTGTGCTCAGTTCCTCTTGTCGTTGAGCATCCTTGCACTGGTTTATCTTCTGCTTCACCATCCTCCTCTCCTCTATCAGCTTCCAGGTATCTGTCGAGATCCATTCCTTGTCTTCTTTCTTCTTCCTTCCTAATACTGTTGTGCAGGTTTCTTTCCACATAGCTTTCAAAGACTTCCAGTGTTCTTCCACACAGGTTTCTTCAGGGATGTTCCTCGATACCTCCCATTTTGTCTTGATGGCTGCCTTGAAGATCTCCTTTGTAGTTTCATCCTTCAGTTTCCGAGTGTTGTACTTGAATTGAGGTCTATCACCAGCTTCCTTGAAGGCTTTTAACTTGATTTGGAAGGTTCCTTGCACTAGGTAGTGGTCTGAACCTACATCTGCTCCTCTTCTTGACCTTGTGTCAAGTAGACTGCGTCTCCATTTTCTTGAGATTGAGATAAAGTCGATTTGATTTTAAGTGTGTCCATCTGGTGAAATCCATGTCGCTTTGTGGATATCTTTGTGCCTGAACACACTGCCTCCAATCACCAAATCGTTGAATGCGCAGAATTCTGCAAACAATTCTCCATTCTCATTCATTTCACCTAGTGCCTCTCGACCCATGGTTAGTTCTCTTCCCGTGTTGTCCCCTCCCAGTTTGGCATTCATGTCGCCCATCAGAATTTTGATATCGCCAACTGACGTCTTGTCCAGTGTTGATTGAAGTTGTCTGTAGAAATCCTCCTTTTTCTCTTGCTCTGCATTATTTGTAGGTGCATAAGATTGTATGATCGTGACCTTTCTTCCTTTTGAGTTGAATCTTGCTGTCATGATCCTGGAGGAGGTTGGTTCCCACTGCATGAGAGCCTTCGATGCTCTTGAGGACATCATGATAGCCACTCCATAACTCAGTGTGCTCGTGGTTGTCGTCTGGGTGACAATATCGGAGTAGATTATTGATTCTCCAGTTGACAGTTTGGAGAGTCCACTCCCATTCCATCTGCTTTCGCAAATCCCAAGCACTTCGATGTTATACCTTCTCATCTCCCTTGCAATCTGGCCTGCCTTACTGGGTTCAAACATGGCGCGGACATTCCATGTCCCCACGTTTACTTTCGCTTTCATCGAGAGAAGACACATCGGCCAATTGGCTTCCCGAAGGCAGGCTTTCACCAACTGGCGTCATTTCGCCTCTCCGATTCCAGCGGGGAATAAGTTTGTTTTCATTTTTTATATTTTGTTTGTGCTTTGAAGTTTCTTTAGCGGTTAGATTTGTTTTACGGGGTAGGGTTGCTAGCCCTATGCCCAACCTTCCCTCTTTACCCGGGCTTAGGACCGGCTAGTAACTAGTAAACTAGTTAACCAGGCGAGGTTATTGTTCGGCATGGTGATATGCAAATCTTTGAAGGGAATTGGCTCAAAGTGAACTGTTGAATACTAGGTCTTCTCAAATAAATTCATGGCTATTTACGATCTTCTTACTCGAAATACTTCTTTCAAATGTATCATCCTATGTTTACAAGAATTTTCCTGTCAAAGACTTTTGAGGAGTGAGTTTTGATTTATATCTATTACGATTTCTTGGTATTTCAACCACAGTCTACAGGCAATCGCTCAATCGCACCAGGAAATGCTGCTAAATACTCATCTGTATTATCAGTGTTAGTTAATGTTGTAGAATAACGGGTGCTGAATAAAATGTAGATCATCAATCTCTCGTTACGGTGCATTCGTTACGAGTCAATCAAGGTTATTTTTAAGCGGGAAATCAAGAACCAAAAATGTTTCGTGATCAAGTCACAAACATTTATCTTGAATATCTAACTCCAACAGTCTTTTACATTTTTTGTTCAGTGTATCTATATTCCAGTTTTAGATTAGATGTTTTTAGATGCCAGAAGTTAGTTATTAAAATGTTCTAGGACCTACGATTCAAGAATGGATCGTTCAGTGCTAAAATCGAAGACTTAGATGTTCAGCTATGCTAGCGACGACAATCCCTCATTCGGGAATGGAATATACTCACTTTCTGCTCGAAGTCGAGAACCAGTGTAGATATTTTTTCTCAAGAGATAAGCATTAATTAGACTCCATTGTTTAAATGCTTTCTTACTGCATTGTAAATAAGTTTGAGGTGGGTCCCTTAGGAAATCCATCGCTTCCAAATCAATGACCTTTTCTGTGAGTTGCATTCTGTTTCCCTGATTGAAGTATTAGGAATAGCACCGTTCAATAACACTTTTTCAGTTGAAATCACAAAACAATTTCTTTTACTTTCAGTTCTTTAAAGAACTTTTATATGAGACAGGTTCCATTGTCACCAGATGTAAGATAAAGTTGATTGCTATTTCTAATTGAGTCTAAATGACTAACTCTAAACTCTCTTTGCGTAGGACTTGCCAAAGTTATTACACTACCTTTTACCTACGGCTTTGCGAACAAACAAAACATGGAAGAGAATCCAGGCTAGCACAGTTACTAAAGCTGATGACCAGTAGTGCGAATACCACATCATTTACCTGTTTAACGAGTATGTACTAGTGTGGAGTTCAACAACAGGATGAAACAACATTCCAGTGCACAGAAGCTTTCAGTGGCTTGCCATTTGTTGTTGGCTCTTGGTCAATACTGCTTCAAAAACAATGTTTAAATGAATTTTATTTCTAATGCTCAGACTGAGAATTGGCAACTTACTTTTGTTGTCTTCCAAATGACACCATTTTCAAACTCTCACATTAGAGAGTTTACAAATCTCTTAAAACTTAGAGTGAACAAGAATCTAACTATTGATCAGAATGCACCTGAGTATTACACACGATGAGTTATTCTCAAGTGCATAACTTTCTCATTCCTTGGCGTGTGTTACACTGTTGATATTCACTCGGAGTGCATAACTAGATGTCTAGTTTTATTCTTTTTCCCCATAATTATCACGGTGATTTTATCTGGCAAATAATATTCGTGGATATGTGGTGAAATAACCTACCTGATTTTTTTCTCCCATTAACTCAAATTTGACTTCTTTGAAAATCATTCTGAAACCGGAAGTGATAAGTAGTAATAAGCAGCGAATAAATGTTAGCAATAACAATAACAAGAGATGTTGACTGTAGCAGTAATTATTCAGCTTTCATTTAAGAAAAAAATTAAAAATAAAAATGCTTATCCTCAGATAATTTGCAGGTTTATAAAACAAGCGTTTTACATGCTCTGTTTACTTGTTTTATTATTTATTTAATAGAACTATCTTGCAGTATATTTTGTTATAATAAATTCTGACTATTTCTTTTTAACTTCTGTAATTCTTAGAATCAGTATTGTGTACATTAACTTTAGGCTTTTGACTTTGGAAAAATTACATTTTGAAACTACTAATATCGTGATTTGAAAGAAAACACGAATGCAAAACTACTGATCATTACTAGTAAGTAATAAAATTCAGTCTATGTTGCATACAACCGTCTATTTCGCTCATGTCAATCATAATTTGAAAGCAAGTTAACTGAAGAAAAACGCAAAACGATTATTCAATAGAATTCCATCTTTCCAAGAGGTTAGCAGTTTCATAATGACAACCTATAAGAACTCAAACGATAATTGGAAATATCATTTTATGCACTATTTGTCAATCAGAAAACAATAGAATTTTTTTAATCGATTCCTAACAAAGTATTCTGGTAGACAGTACTGATATATTGAGTGGGAATCAATAAATATTAAAAAATAAGGTGCTGTGTTCAGTCCATTGAGAACCAACCTTACTTATGCTAGTAGACATTTTTGAAACATACCAGCCAGTGAGGTGAAATGACTTGTTATACAACACTCTGAGTATCACTATGCCAAAATAGGTCAGATATTATGTCATTTTGACGAAAACATTTGCATAATAAAACGAGTTCACTTTTATCCACAGCCTTTGATCAACTACAAGCAGCCCACAATTATTGATGAAACAAAGACCTTAAATATGTAGAAATAAATAAGGACTCGAAATCCAAGAAAAAAAAGACAGTCAGTTGAAGAAACACAACATTCACAATTCAAAATAATCTTCAAAATACATGATAATATACATCTGATTAGAAGAAATTCTAGAGATGTGAAGAGGAGGAGAAAACAAACAGATAAGGGACTAGAAGAACGATTGTATAAATGAGAGTAGTTTATTCTTATAACTATGTGTCGCTTGGGTTCAGGTGGAACATAGAGCTTAAGTAGCACATCGCCATTTCAATCTCTTCTCTCCAGTCTGCTCAACCTCACTCCACCAATTCCAACAACATTTCATTTCTTCATCACACAATCTCCTCCATGTCAACCTGAGCTGCGGAATACCAACTAGTCGTCTCACATACAGATCCCACTCCACAATTTCGCCTGCATTGGCGAGTGATGTCCCCAAACGATGTTCTCAGTCCATGTCTAATCCAATCCAATCCGATCCATCTCCACTTCCATATGCATATTTGTTTGGCGATGGGTTCTGGCTTCGTTGGTTCGTTGACCGGTCAGAGTGACTTCCTTCTTGTTGCTTATTCTTAATATTCTGGCCATCTGATCGATATTCAGTATCGAGTGAGCATAGGTGGCAACTGATGCTGATACTGATACTGCAGTTTGTTTGAGATGCACTTTGTGACGCACCGAGTCTCTGAACCATCACACAGAAGCACTGACTGACTTGACTTAATTGGAAATCTGTTGAAAATCCGTTTGTTGGTCTCGCTTTATGCTGAGTGCAGAGCAGAGCAGAGGAGTGCAGTGCAGTACAGCAGATCTCCACACTGATTTCAGACTAATGGAGGCCTCTTTTGCTTGCATTTCTGATGCTGGCTTTGACGTCCTCATGTGTGCCACCACCTGCAGTTGAAACGATGCTTTCTTGTCTAGTTAGGTAGGTAGGTAGGTAGGTGAACGAGACTACATGCCTAACGTTTCTGCCATTGATATTGATTGGTGCTTGTCGTTGTCGTTGTTGTTTTTGGTGGTGGTGGTGTTGGTGGTTGAGTATCTTCATCACCTCTCTCTCTCTGTATTCTCTACGTTCACCTGAAGCAAGTCACATCTTTGCTGCCTTGTCTCACCTCTCCTGTCAACTTGTTGGTTCTCGCCTGTTGATCTTCGAGCATGTGCGACCAGACACTAGACATAAATCATCATCGGGAAAATTCAAATCTTCTAGGATCTTTCCATTGGTCCAGCCAGCTTATGGTCGTCTTCACACCCTCTCAGTCTGTCGACCACAATGAGGAAGATGATCGATGATCGAAAATGGCAACCTTGTCTTACTCCTGCTTTTTCAAAATCCATGAAGGCGAGGTTGATTTGACTTGACTGCCATTCTATGCTGTGTTCAATGATGATTCATAGTGTGACGTTGATCCGCAAAATGATTCGTTCTTCTTAAAGCCAGTCAGCCAGTCTGTTCCAGGTGCAATTTTGAATGAGTAGCATTGTTAATGTCTTCAGAATGATGCGGGTTAATGTTTAGCTTGAAGTGGATAGAGATAGTAGCATGATTTCGCGCCAGTCCTTGCAAATACGTTGGTTGCCCTTGTTTGGTAGTTTGACATGTTAGCCCTTTCTCCAGATTACAGGCAGATACCTTTCCTTCCTTCCTTGCAAACCTTCTTCAATGGTGGTGTGAGTATATCCACTATTGTCTCTGAGTTTATTTTCAGTTTCTGGAGGAATTCTATCTGTTCCTGCTGCTTTCCCGGTTTTCAGTAACTTAATGGCGTTCAGGACTTCTTTGTTTGTCGGAGGACTTGTCTTCAATACTAATTCTGTGGCTGCCGGTGGTATTTGTGGACAAGTTTCAGGTGGTGGTGGTGGTGGAAGTATGTTATGCAATTACATGAAATATCTTAGGGAGACGATAATTTGAGTGATTAATAGTTTGTAGTTTACCAATCAAGAGGTGATGATTTAGACTAAGGTTTGTGATTATTATTCCTCAGTTTGTTACCATACTTTTAATCCTGTATTTCTAGTTTTCATTAATTTCCGTATATTTAAAATAAATTATATCATTATTGTAACCAATACTGCATTTTAGTTGTAGGTCGTCGTGAAATAGAACAAGCTTATTTCATTCTACAGATTATTTTGTTCTTGCATTGTTTAAATTTGTCAAGGGAACTAAATGTATGACATCATATCCATTTCCGTTGATTTTAAATATTTTTTCTATGGATATCTGTTGATGAAGATAAATCAAAATGTGAGACAACTTGGCTTTTGTAGTTCTATCTGTTTATTATTATATGAGTATTGATGGTGGTTTTTCTAGGTCGAGTTTACCTCTGTTATCATGTACATGTCAGGATAGGATGGATATGTTCAAAATCATCCAGGAGGTCTGTGCAAAAGATGTTTTATCTTCAATTAGTTGTTCAACCATGAATGTCGTTCCTGAAAATTTGTTTAAGTAAAAGCGAAAACCAACATTCTTTTTTTAGACAAAAACTAACCAGTGCAGAGAAATGTTAACTTCATAATTCATACGAAAGCCTAACCAAGAGCGGAAGAAACTGAGTGCTGAATCTGCTATTTAAAGGACTCAACTTCAAGAATTATTTTGGGTTGTATTAGGATTAGATTTTGTTACAAGTAATATTTTGTAGGTTTTCTTGTTGTATTAAACATTGTAATCAGATGTAACTTATTTGTTTTTCGAAGAAAACGAAGCATAGGTTTTTGTAGGAAATATGAGTCGATGAATATAAGGAACGATAAAACAGGCTGCGTATTTGCAAGAAAGTGTAATGTATTAAGACATCAAACTTAGCATTAACGGTGTATACACTACATGTTGATTTGTTCTGCTGTTGCTTACTTTAAAGTTATGCAACCTACTATGATCTGATGATACTTTGTAACTCTGAAACTGATATCCTAAAGCCTGTTTAGAAAGAAGGAAAAGAATGAATTCCATGAATAATTTAACAGTTGTATATGATGTATAAAGTGGTAAATGTTTAAATTGTGTAGTCAGTAGATAGGAAATTACTCTTATACTATAAAAATCACTTTAATGAGTGATAAAAATGATATAAAATTGATGGGAAAGCAAACATACTTCTTTCAAAAATACACAATATTGGTTACTTGATTCAACTGACTTCAACTGATTGCTACTTGTCTTATCAACTCACTGATTTTGACAACTAAATGAATTAAAGTATGTGCCACCTAACCTAACTTATGAAAGGATAAAAATCAATTTGTATACAGAAATAAATAGATAACAACAAATGGAAAGAATTTTTATGGGATCCTCAATTTATTTGTAGTACATTCGGTTGGAAACTTGGTTCATCTTCTGTCCACCTGTTTTAATTTTACTAAACCTATTCAAACAAAGTCATGAGTGGCATAAATAGCAATTCAGTAAAGCGAGAAAAGAACTTGAAGCTTATTTGTGATAAGTACACTTGTCAGGTAGTAATTTGAGGCAAAAATCAAAGTAGGTCAAACATTAAAAAGACAATAATAACCATTCGTTATTATGTATAGCTAACAGAATGCTTTCGAGAAATTCTAATTCTTCTTTTGTTTTAATGCAAACTCTGTTTCTTCATTGGTGTCATTGTAAGTAGAAATCAACTTATGCATAGGTGAAAGCTAGAGGATATAAGTTATCGACTGCTTGATGTTAGATGCCGAAAGGCAGCTTGTTTGTAATAGCCAGCAAGACAAGTCTGAAATCTCTGAGGAAATAATGTCCTGTGAGAGATTTGAAACGTGCAATCAAGTTTTGAAGTTTGACACATTATCAGTGTGGTAATCGGATATATGGCAATGTCATGAAATCTCTCGTAAAACATAAGCTCTCCTATGATTACAGATATGCCTTGCTTATGAGGACCAAAAAGCTCGAAATCTATATAGAAGGCTTACTGCTACTATCAACATGATGCTCAACCTCCTAGGTTTGCTGAATATAATATGAAATGTTTGGAAATATGTGGTCAGTACATGAAACTGGACAACAAAAAAATGGTCATATTTAAGTTTTCAGTCAGTATTCATCCGAATTTTTGTAACTTTTGAATCTTGATAAGGGTGCAGCATTGGTTATTCATACTCCTAATCCATGGCAAAGATAAGAAATAGAAAGTAAGATCCACTAATACTGCGCCAACTCTCGTTGAACATGTTCTGCAGTGTATTTCGGTATTTTAATATCAAAAGAGATTTTAGCTTACACAACTTTCAGCAGGCATTATCAAGAAACATTAGTTCTTTGGTTTCTTCAAAAGGTTCATGGACAAGTGCCTTTGAAATTATCATCAGTAATTCTACAGCACGTTCCCAAATCAGTTTGTTACATGGAATATGTCAAACAGGCTTCTTAATCTTCATCTGAAATACTCGAATACTTAACTATTAAGCATTTCTAGAAGTCGTGTTGGAAAAAATGAAAGAATATTGCTATTAACTGCACAAAAATCATTCATAGACTGGATCGACGCTTACTACTTCTTCAAACACAATCAAAATGTGACGGTTTTTTTTATTTGATAAAATGTATTTATTTTAGCACAACAGAATCCATCGCAAATACATTGTGACACGGATGAAAAGCTTGGAAAATACTAACAAAAATGGTTCAGTAATATTTCAAATTCGCAGCTAGTCCAACTGCTTAGTAGTCATACACTGGAGCAAACTTAAAACATAACCACAATGCACAAATATGTGATTCAGTTTCCAGTTCTTCAAGAAGAGTTTCAAAATTTGGCATTTTCATGTAAAATAATAACCACCTGAACTGAAGCTGAGGCAGTTCTCCCAAATATTCAAAATTTATGCTGTTTCTCATTTTATTTACTCACTTTGCAACAGTCCAGTATTTTAACTTATATAAACGAAATTCTATTCTTTTGAAGACCATTAATCTTTTCGCGTTAACGCTTAGCAATTTAGAAAATTGATGATAGGAACACCAAAGTAAAATCATTTTTATTTTGACCAGATCATATGATGAGAACGCATGAATATTTTTATGCCAAAGTTGAATAGTGCAGTAGCAACATTTAGATACTATTTCGCTTTCATATATTGTGCTTACGTAAACCTATGGGATGCATATAAATATGCAAAATCCTAAAATGAAGGAAATAAGAGTAATTTTATCTAGTGTATAATAGCCTTGAACAATTAGCTTTTCATAAGTTCAATGTGACCACCTTTTTCCGTCCCACTGCTAACTTGATGACTGTTAACATTTTTTAAAATAATATACATACCAAGGTTCTTAGGCAAAGTTACTTTTCGAAATAAAAAATCATGCTGGTAAAAAAGTGATGAGGAATGACTTATGACTGAGGTACCACACCCTGAGAACAGCGCTAGTGCACCTGAGATTCACTTGATTATGAAAACTTTCCGGTAAACTTCACTTTTTGTTTATCACGTATTCATTTGCTACTGGCTGCAATGGGATATTAGTTATCCCTCATTTATTCCTCATTCTGTGTATTTATTTAAGGTGAATGAAAACCAGTATGTCGCATGCAAATCACAATGAAACAGTATGGTACAAAACTCATAGGCGCGATACTCGCTTCACTGCTCTACGAAAGTTGGCCACATATTACCAACCCTCAAAAACTAGGATACTTTTTGGATTACTTACGTTTGTGTGCAATTTTGAATTGCATTGGCTGACATCCAGATATTCTATAATTTAGAGCTATTACCAATATTAAATCCCGAAAATGGTGAAAATGTCTTTTGCATGTAATGCTAGTGTTAATTTCTAATTGACATGAATAGACAAACAAGTACCGCCATGAATGCATTCAAACTGTGTACTACTTGTAGCCTTAAATTTTGCAAACATTTGTTAAGAAATAAGTCTCACAGACTTACTGAGGACAAGGCCGAATAAAAGTAACATAAAGCTCAATTTCATGAGTTCATTGAATAGAATAGAATAGTATATCTGCGAATAATTTTCGTTTGTATGTTTGTGACAGCAGCTCTTTTCTGAGTAGACACGGAGAGAAATTAGCTAGAATTAGGTATCACATGTACATCATTTTTCCTGTGTTTAAACGTATTGACAGTTGTAAGCATTAGCAAACTATGTACTTACAATGTTTATTCTTGGATATCTTGTATATCTTGCCAACATTGCCTTTATGAGGTTTTAACTTCGTGAATAATCAAAAGATTTGTGTTTCGGTCACCAGTCAATTGATAAGCAACCCTATTAACTTTGAAATATATCTAATGGTTGCTGATAAACAATTAGCAAGAGCAATAAGCATAACTAAGATGGAATACAAATGAACCTTATGTGATTTATCTCTGTCAATAATAAGTTATGTGACACTGAATACAGGAAAAGAAACAAAGATTGCATTCACACAAAAAGATAAAAAATGCGATACAAATGTTAACCAGATTCATGAAACTTTATCAGTTTTGTTAAAAATCTTTCTCAGTTAAGCTTTTGAATTTTTGATAACATATTACCAGGAATTTAAACGTTATACAGCCATCAGTTCACTAAAAGTCATTCAACTTACAAAACTTGAAGGTTGCTTCAAGTCTGATTATTGAGACTGATCATTTTTGAAGAATGGAATGAATTCAAAAATCCCACCTTTTTGCTTTTATAACAAGTCAAAAGTTAGAAATGATGAAATCCATTGAGCTTTTATTATCATTAAAAAAAGTTCATGAATTTATTTGTATCTGCTTTATACTAGTAAACTTAAAAAAGCATGTTGCTTTAACGATGGAAAGTGAGATGCGTAGTGATGAAAAAACAAAACACAAAGAGCCATTTTTATATTATATTTACAAATTTCTTTGTTCAGCTTATGGGTTTTTTGGAATTATTTGATTTGCAGGTGGTGTTTATCATAGGCTTATGTCAGTAGGAGAACCATTGAAATCCTCTGATCAGTGGACAGATGTTTCGTCTTTATACCAGTCTTCTAAAACGTCCACACATGATCTCACTGGGGATCGAATTCAGGACCTGCTGGCAAGTAAACATTCTGACTACGGTTTGGAATCCAATAGTTCGGATTTTGCCAATTCTGTCGATTCACGATATTCCATGACCATCATCGTCTATCACCGCGCATTATTTGTCCTCAATTTCAACTCTGTCAACCTCACGGGTCACGACTTCTCACTAAAACATAGCAAAAATTGTCTGAAAAAACCTGTCCAGATTCTTAGATTCCTAATGTCTCTTCAAACGATCCCATTATTGCTTTGAAATTAATGCACTGTAACATGTCTAAAACTGTAACATAATATATTCAACTTGCATAACAAAATGACTGAACTGTATCAGTAATTTCATGCAATTATGCATGAAGCTGAAGTTAGAAATCTTCATAAGTATTCACTAAACATTATGGTGTTTCATTATATAATTATATGAAATCTATTACATAATAATGAATGCGATTTCACCTATATATTTAAAAAGTGTGAGTAGTTAACTCCATGCTTAATTTGATAGCGTAGCAAAGAAGTGATTTTTCCCACCACCTCTTTCTTTTTCAACCATGTGGTGAGTGATGATTTTCACCCAATCCCTTTCTCTTTCCTATCCCTAAATGTTCAAGTCACGTTTTCGTAGAATTAAATCCTTACTTATGTGATTTTTAGCTATCCTTGACGTTTCTCTATAGTAATAGACAAAAAGTCTTAAAAATACCATGTGATAACATATGTCGTATGTTAAAAACCTTTCATGGGAAATCCTACATCTCATAGACAAGATATTAGGAGGAATTTAATTTTACAGGAGCAACAGCTGTCTGAAAATCGAATTGATCAAAACATTCTACATTTGCATTCTTGAAAGTAAAGAGGCATAACTTCATAACGGTGAATGCTGTCAAAATTTAAAATAAATTACGTCGTTTCCCTAACTAGGAAATATGAGGTATGCTGAAATTAAACGATTAACTTTAACATAATTTCCACAGTTTATGAGCTGCGTAGGAGTTTGAATTTTTTTTTCATATATTTTTCATATTTTGAATGTATCCATTTTAAAATTGTTTTTCAAGAGATGAGTATTTCAATGTGACATATTTAAAACTCGTTACTGTATTCTATAATAATATTTTATTCAAGTTAGTTGTTGCCGTGTAGACTATTGGTAAACTCTTAACTTTCAGTACAAATATTTAGTTTTTATGAATTTATCTCGTCTATGCATATGTAGCCTTTCTTTACTAAATAATTCATCTTTATTGTTACTATTATAATTACTATTCCACTCTGGGAAAATAATTTTACGGAAACAAGTTTATAGTTACACAAATATAGTAACTACTGTGGAAATTGATAATCATCACTTTTCTTTATGAAAACTAACAAAGTGGTTTAACAACTAAGTAAGAGAAAATTATTTGCGATACTAAACGTTGAGTTTAAGACTAAGCTAATGAGGTTAAAACCGACAATCTTTCTATTTTTTCCATTGTTTAAATGCCACAAAAATTATGAAAACAATCAGGGCAACAAAGACTTAAGTCATATAGAAATTTCAGGAATTATTAAATTTAATTACTCCAAGATATCTGCCTATTGACAAACCAGGCTTTTATTCGCGAAATAATACACATGCTCTAAATCATAAAAGCATCTGAACAACAGTTTGTAACGACGATGCTTACTCAGAATTACTTTAATTGTTGAGGTTTAAAATTTTCAAACGCGAAATGCACATCTAATTGTTGCTGAATTCTTAAATAGTTCTACAAGAAGTGTCCAATGGTCTGCTGTGTGAAGATCTTAAAACTTTCAAAACTGAAATTAGAAAAAAGGGTAATGTTTAAAGGATTGGTTGGTGTAATAAGGTAAAAGTTCATAGACGAATATCAATGAGGAAACACTTTTTTTCGGTTTGAAGATGCAAGTTCATTAACTGATCTGAGGAGAATAACAATTTCACTATTAGTATATTTTACATATATTCAATAATTCACTGGATAATCTTCTATTTGATAATCTTAATTCCAAGAAAGACTTTCCTAAGTAATTTTCAACTACTTTTAAAACTGTTTTGTTTTCAATTTCTCGTCTTAATGAGAAAAACCTTAGTTAATGACATGTTCTTCCTGTTGAAGAGTCCCAACTGCTAAAAAACTAATGTCCTGGATGGCGAGGCTGGCCACTATCTATCAATACATTCAAATTGTTTGTATTCAGGAACCGATGATATCTTATGTGCTTCCAAAACGTAAGAATACATACCAAGTACCGCTCACTATCTAACATCAAACATAAGGTAGTTCCACTGCTTTATTGTAAAAAACTATTACCTGAATTAATAAGATTCACAAAATTATAATCACTTCTAGTGGCATGACAACTGTAAAATTCACATACAATTCACAGTTACTGATTAAAACTAGATTACTAACATCATCAGTATTCTTGTATATCAAAATATAATAATTGATTCTGCCTTTTGCAGACTGATACAACAGTCACAATTACAAACAACTTAGAATATATAGCAAACCGTGATAACTAATCTACCTATGGTAATGTTTGCCCCCTTAAGTCACAGCACAGGAAGCAGGTAGGCTATCCAAATAAATGTTTGAAAGCTTGGAAGTAATTTTGGCAAATTTCATTTCGAAAAAGAAAGCAATGAACTAGCAGACATATATATCAAGTTATGATTCTCAAGCCCACCGTTACTGAAATCATTTAGTGATCTTACTCCCGCTGGTTTAACTAGCCTCCACTTTCCTCCAAAATAGAAAGGTATTATGATCTGAAAAAATTGAATCTGGTCAAATATATCTTCATATTTAATAAATGCCACACAAATATAATTAATTAGCACTGTAAATGGTGATGCCTGCTACTTGCCACGAACGTTGGAAATGTCCTCAAGCTTTAGAGGTAATTCAAAAGGTTCCCTTTAAAGAACGAAACCATATTTTACATGAATTTGCAGTATCATATTGTGTAACCGACTACAATATAAGACCAATAATACCATAATTAAGGATTTTTGAAAGCATTTGAGGTGTTTTCTGTATGACTGATGTAAACTGTGAAAGTTTCCACAGACTTTGTACAAAATATTTTAACATTTCGCTGGAATCATGTTCCATTCATACAGTAAGCTATCACTGTTGTTTCGAAGATACAGAGAATCTATCAAAACAGAAATTAAACAATTTGAATTTAACACTTTTGCATAAGCACTTGGATAAATGTCTCACTTATTTGAATGACACAATTAAATTTTCATTTACAACTTATTTTAGCCATACATCAAATTTATTTCTTATTAGAAGTAATAAGAAGATCTTTTAGTGCTGTCAGGAAATAAATTCTAATTTCTGTTGTTGAGACTTTTTATCTACACATGTACAACTTTCTTCGTTTGCTCGTATTCAAATAAATCATATTAAGCGATTTATTCACGCATAGCTGTTATATGTTAAACTTAAATTGCGTCTGTGGTGGATTCCTTGATTTTATTAATATTTTGTAGCTGTAGATTTATGAAAATGAAGTGATGAATTAACACAGCTCAATAGAAGTAGCAAATATACTTCAGTGTTGTAAAAACATGATTTTTAGCATACTGGAATACCATCTGCCATCGAATTCATTCTTAAGACAGCAAGTTTTACCCTGAAGGTAGCAAACAAGTTCTAAGATCAAATCATAAAGGGCACACTAAGATTACCTGTCTTATATGACACTGCGTAGCAGTGTAATTTAGCGTTCGCTATTCACATCAAATATTTACTCGTAGTCAGTTTATTTTACTCACTCGTTAATCTGTGATGCTTTGATGAGAAACAAAACGTTTCAACTATTTCCAATGACAATTTATCACATCTGAATACTGAAAGAGATTTTTATAATAAAACGCATTTGTACGATAAAATTTAAAAAAAGCGGTTTCTAACCAAGATCATCCAGGTTTAGTTTGTAAGTATTCTCATTTACTTCACCAAATTTATCACAAACGGAACCGTGCACCAACTTAAATCTCGTTTATTGAGATACTTTGATCCTGTTATAAAACCTGATGCTAAATAAATAGTTTTGAAGATAACCATTACTTCTACTGAGATATTCCAAGAGGCGTAGTATGCAATTGTATACATCTGAGCGACAGCTTTTATTTTTCTGACCTATTATTTTTGCCTTCATAACGCATAAGTTTCATCACACTCTGAAATATGACTTATAACCTATATCAATAGATCGTTGTGGATAATTAGCTTAAAGACTGACCCACTTTCTTCAAAAGCCATTTTGTGTTTCATATCTTATATTCAGACAGAGTTATTCATCATAATTAATCATAACACAAATATAAAACTCAATAAATTTTACCCTTCTACAAAATATCTCGCTAACTTTTCGAACTATCAAGCATTTTGTTTGGCAAGTTTTTAAATCTTTTTAAAACACATTTATATGAGGTGTAGAATCGGTTATGGGAAAAATAAGAAGCTCCGGATAGATACTTCATTTTAGTTAAAGTATTTTCAGTAGTATATGCGTAAGAAAAATTATAAGAGATGACGACTGAAAGTCTTACATCTTCCTCAAACCATGTTATTATTTCTTTTTTATATTTCTCGAAAATATTTCTTTGAAATGACTGCAAGTGTGCTTTCGTTCAAAAAGGAAATCTAGTACGTTCGTTCGTTGAAGGCAGTCAACAGTTAGCCCGGAACCTAAGTTTCATGCTTTTTGGCACTCGTCAGCACTGCAGTTCCGCAAACTGTACGGATGTGATGTCCCTCATAGGGTTCGAACCCGAGTCAGTAACCAAATAAATGGCCTCCCTCTTTGTAGATTTGGAAAACTTTTTATTTGGTTTTGGTAAAGTGAATCTAGGTTTATCATTTGTCGCATTTTAAACATTGCTTGTCTTGAAAGCCAAGCCATTCCCAAGTATAGTCGTTATCCAGACCTGACTGTAAGTAATAAACTGTGCTAACAATGTCATCTGATAAGTTTTATTGTGTCATTGCGTGCTACATCAGGCATATTGACTTTATTTGAAATTCCTTTCTTTTGTTTGACATTTTCAGCGCACATTATGCTGCATTCAACAATATTGAAAACTTTAACATTGTTACGGTTTAATACAAACAATTCTCGACTCCTTTGATTTCACAGCACGCCTATGTAGAACTTATCACTTATGATATAAAGCGAAATAAATTTGTAGTAGTACTGTTTAATTCATATTTTGTAAGTGATGTCTGGAGCAAAGAAATGAGGCGGATTTCTTGATGTATTCCCACAACATTTATGTAAGCCAGAATTCGTTGACTTTATGTGAATGTCAGATAAAGGTGCTTCACTTCAGAATGGTTTCCATAATGGTTATTTATCAACCGAAGATAAAAAGGATAAACGTTTCATCCTAGTATGGATGTTTTCAGCACATCCACGACCTCTTAAGAGGTTGAGACCAGGACGACTACCATGCAACTTAGTCAATAGGTTAAAGTTCAACTATCCTTGCTCTACTATTTCGTATAACTGGAAATATATGACAGTGTAGATGTGATTTCATATTAAAACTGTTTACTAGTTGTTATGCGCATATTCTGTCTACATTAATCCATTACGCTGAGATTACTTTGGAACTGTTTTAAGACGCTAGGTAGCCAAGTAATTCGACAGAAATGGGTGAATGCGAATAGATTTTTAGCTCCTAATAAAGTCACTACTAACATACGAAAGATAAATCATGGTTGCATTTTACGATAAGCCTACAGGTGAATAATTAAAACAAGTGCAAACAGAGTAATTTGATGAAAAATATGATAGAAACACTCTCGGTAGCCTACAGTCTCAGCAACCCACCGGGAAAATCATGCTGCTATAAGTAATGTAATTATTGGTGAACCGATTTGTTGCAGTAATAATTCATCGTAAATAAAACGTCTTGTAGGTTGCGTTGCAGTAAATAGTCCTAATCATTATTTTCAAAATTAGTAGGAAATAATGTCATTTCTAAACATCAGCACGACAATTTATCATGTATCTTTCGTATCAACCAATGTAAATCCCTTTCTTTCTGATTCCTAACAGTATATATAAAGCTTCCCATTTTTAGGATTCTAGCCTTTGTTTGAAAATATTTTCGTGACCTGCCTGTATCATCTAATTACGGAAAAACTGTCCACATCTTTTATCCGCTCAAAGGGATTCTATGCATTTGAAATCAAATTTGTGAAAAGAGTACACATTTTTCCTCCCATGAATATGTTTATTTTATTTCTCAGTTTGCAGGACAAATGGCCTATTTTAGCAATGCAAAGCAACATTTATGACCAGATGACCTGAAAATTTCAAAAGAGAATACATAGAAAATGAGTATTCTCATTCTGCTGAAAAAGCAAAGTTACTTAATTTCACTTCATAGAAATCAATAGTGAAGTTTTCATTGAATTTAAGCCCTAATGATCGTTTGACGGAACGGTAAAACAGCTAGACATTTAGTCACAACAGATAATTCAAATTTGGACAGAATTTTGACTGAAATAGCTATTTGAGTAGCTGGTCACATCGGTTGTGACGAAATCTCAGATCCGTATTACTAGTTTTGTATGAGGCAAAACAAATAAAAGGTATGAGGTTGGGTAAATTTTTCTAGTCTATTCGCTATTCACCTGTTTTCAGAAGCATAATTAGGAATAATGTACGACATCATATAGGTTTTAAAAATCAGGATTGTGAAATTTACTGCTTTTCTTAATTATAAAACATAACTAATCACCTCCCTAGCAACAGTCATTTAATGGCTTTTTGTGTGGATAAATTGGTTATAAGGTGGTTTTCATCATGCACTGAGAAGTTGAAAGGGCACCAATGCAAACCTGAAAACACTGAATAGTTACTTCATACTAGTGTCAGAACCTTCATCGCTGTACACACACTGAATTAAATGTGTTGCTCCATAATTTTTTACACTTCTGAATTCACGGTATATTGCAGTCAAAATTCAATGACAATGATAGTTATGTGTCTTCATACTAGACTAAGTATTCATCCCTACCTCAAGGTCAGATAACGTTTGCAGACTAGAAACTGGAATACATCCAGTGTTCATAAGTAGGAAAGTGTGATTCATTGAATTCCAGGAGCGCGACTAAGTGATGGAATGTTCACCACGAAATCTACTGATTCAAGGTGTGATCTTCACGCCATTGCTAGGGAGTCACATTACGGTTAGACAGATTTTAAGTTATTCATCACATTCAGACTTGTCAGTCCTTTATTAGAGCTACTTTGTACACAGTATATCTTCCTTAACCACCTTTTACAGAAATATTTATATATTCATATTTTTTATTTGTCCCTTGGGTTCCTAATGTAACATAGGGCTTCAGTAGCACGTCTCCAATGCGCTCTGATCTCTGAAATCTCTTGAACCTAGGTCCACGACAGCCCAGAAGCTCTCATCTCCTCGCACGATCTCCTCCATGTCACCCTCAGCTGGGACGTTCGAACCGTCACTTCCCACCTGGGTTCCACTCGACGGCCTGAAGCTAGGTAAATAGTATGGCATATTTCATAATCAGGGAAATGAATAATTTTCTAATCATATGCGATTTTAGGAAAAGATAGAATACGATTGCAAAGAAGAAAAATCCTTCTTTTCAAAGAAATCGTTCTCTTAAATGTTCATTT
Source organism: Heterobilharzia americana (assembly GCA_944470555.2). Taxonomy (NCBI): domain Eukaryota; kingdom Metazoa; phylum Platyhelminthes; class Trematoda; order Strigeidida; family Schistosomatidae; genus Heterobilharzia; species Heterobilharzia americana. Next base: position 101,595,390 of record OX104134.1, read on the forward strand.
ATCGAATATACAGTGGGAAAGATAAGACATCCTAGAATAATATTCAGTTAGTGTCAAAATAAAGGAAGGTTGCGTACTGTATACAGGTGTTTAAAATAAGGGAATGAGCAAGTGATTGCCAAATAAAATATAGTTATATCATGTGGGAATTATCTCAACTGTCCTATCCGCTACGATGGCCATGGTAAGGAAAAAGGTTTTACATAATGATGCATTATGAAAGTTTGAACTTTTGAATTTCTAATACTTCAGCTAAGAGCAGAGGTCTTAACCTTACTCTTTTCAAGTGGCTTGACGGCACTTTATACAAGACGTTGAAGGACTTATCAACAGGTTTACATTGGTATCTAAACTGACAACGAAAGTAATATTCAGATCACTGTTTACTGTTTTCTGCTTTTGAATTCTTAATAATGTATTTCAGTGACCAGTGAGCTTCACTAATAATTATTTTGATTTCAAACAAAGGAGTTCCATAATTAGAAATACTTAGAGTACCATGAGCGGTTTCACACAAGACTCAAATATGTTAGTTAGATGAAGGCGATCTACAGAAAGCCCTGAACCCAGATTTTCTGCATTTCGACATTCCTCAGCAAGGTGTATGTGTAAACTGCATGGAACGGATGTCGCGCATGATATTTGAACCCAGATCATTCACTGATGACTGAAAAATATTTCGATGGAATTATGCTAAATTATGCTGTGCGTATATATGTTAAATGAATAAAAGCATACCTTGGGTTAGTAAACTTTACTTAATAAATGTTCTTAAAACACTACACATTGTCATTTTGTAACACACAACACTTCATAATTATTCTTCTCAAATATACAGCTCTTCCAGCTGTTTTTAGCTCAGTATTTTCCATCAAAACAGCGATCTAAAATCTGAAGTGTATTTCAGTTTCTGAGGTCTTCGTTTGCCGTTTTAAATGTTTTATTATCTCTTCAGTTTGTAGACGTATCCTTACCCAAATTTGCAAGTCATGCGTGCTTCCACTCATGACAATTTTATTTTAAATTTTCTTAAAGCCAGGTGTTTAGTTGTTTTCATTCTACATTCCAATAAAATGAGTATGTAGAATAGGAATAATTCACAATATCATTTTCTTTAAGAACATCAGTTGAGTCTAGTGTCGTACTCATTCATAGCAAAATCAACCATAAACAAATTCGACACAACTTATTACCTGAATTAAAAAACAAATCATGGAAATTAAATTGTGACTCAAATAGTACAGTAGCAAATGCGAAGTATTTTGACTTTTATATGATGGTACAATTTCCACTAGAAGTAGAGACTGATATAGTGTTTCTTCAGATATCACGTCGTGCATGTGTCAGGATTCTTGCAAGCATTTCGCATTAAATAGTAGAAACGTTTCAAGATACAATGTTCGCTTTACAGCAGCCAATAAGTTATCTATAAATTCAGCTTCATTACATTAAAAAAGGTGAATGTAATTAAATTTACCAATACAGCATCGTCGAACTTGTCTTTTGGATAATCTCTCTTGTCACATGTGTTTGGATGAACTGCATTGTTATTGAGCAATAGTTTTCATCAGTAATCAAACGAAAGAGAACATACGTCTATTTTTTATATTTTATTTTTCCCTTGGGTTCCTAGTGGAACATAGGGCTTCAGCAGCACGTCGCCACTGCACTCTCTTCTCTCCAGTCTTCTCAACCTGGCTCCACGGCTTCTCACAAGCTTTCTTCATACCATCTCTTCCATGTCACCCTCAGCACGCCGTTTCCTCTTCAGATTCCACTAGAGGGCCTGGCGTGAGGTGTCCCCAGTCGGCCTTCTAAGTGTATATCCAGTACAATCCATCTCCACTTTCTTCTGTATATTTGTTGAGTGATAGATAGGTGGTGGTGGTTGAGTATCTTCATCACCTATCTCTCCGTATCCTCTACGTTCACCTGAAGTAAGTCCCGTCTTCTCTGCCCTACCTCTTCTTCCGACTTGTGATTTTCGCGTTTAGAGCCTCGAGCTTGTGCAACAACACGTTAGACATAAATGAGCATCGATAAAATCCAAATCTTCTTCTGAGGTCTTTTCATTGGTCCAGCCAGAGAATCTCCATCTTCTTGCTCCTAACATTTTGTTGCATGATCTAGTCTAGTTCAGTCGACCACAATCAGCATGATCATCGGTGATAGTAGACAACCTTGTCTTACTGCCGTCTTCATTTCAAAGGCGTCACTGAGCTTTCCATTGTGAATGACTTCGTATGTAGCATCACATAATATATAGCTGTTGAATGAGGTTGATAAAGACTAGCTGCACTTCATAGTGTTCAAGCAGCTGCCAAATTATTTCTTGGTGGACGCTGTCGAAGGTTTTTGCAAAGTCGATAAAGTTGAGGCTGAGTTAGGTTGACTGCTATTCTGTGCTTTGTTCTATAATGATGCGTAGCGTTGCAATTTGATCCACATATGATTTGTTCTGTTTGAAGCCAGCCAGCCAGTCTGTTCTGGTAGTAATTTCGAATCCAGCACATCCTTTAGTCTCTCCAGGATGATGCGTCGTGGTATTTTGCTTGGGTGGGTGTAGACAGAAGCATGATTCCTAGCCGGTCCTTGCAAAGACTTAGATTTTCCTTCTTTGGGAGTTTAACAAGGTAGCCCTTCTTCCAATCGACGGGCAGGTACCTATCCTTCCTTTCCTCCAAACCTTCAGCACTAGTGGTGTGAGAATGTCCCCTGTTGTCTTTACGTCTATTTTCAGTGCTTCTGGTGGAATTCCATCTAGTCCGCTGCTTCGCCGGATTTCGGCAGTCTTATGGTATTCAGGACTTCCGCTTTTGTCGTTGTGCCTGTGTTCACTGGTAGTTCTGGCGCTGCTGGTGTTACTTCCGGACGAGATGCAGGTGGTGCTGGATTCAAGAGTTTTGGAAGGTCAGCCCATTGCCTACCTTCATTCTCCTCTTTGGTGTCAACTAAGTTTCCTTCACTATCTACCACTGGTTTCGTCTGCGTTGATCTCTTCCCTCCCAGATAGTAAGTAGCCTGGTTATTTGATATAATATTGTCAGGTCTCTCCTACCTGCAGCCTGTTCTGCTTCACTTGCAGGTATGTTGTAGAAGTATCCTTTGCTTTGCATGCACTCTTCTTCACTGAACTGTCCAGTGTAGTTTTTTATACTTTGTACTCAGTTCTTTTTTTTGTGCATCCTTGCACTGTTTCATCTTCTGCTTCATCATCACCATCTCCCTCCTCTATCAGCTTCCACGTGTCCGTCGAGATCCATTCCTTGTCTTATCTTGTTTCTTCTTCATTCCTAATACGGTTATGCAGGTTTTGTTCCACATGGCTTTCAAAGAGTTCCAGTGTTCTACCACGCCCGATCCTTTGAGGCTGTTGCTCAGTGTCTCCCATTTTGTCCGGATGACTGACTGATGTGAAGATGTCGTTTGTAGTTTCATCCTTCAGTTCAGTTTGTGTTCTGAGTGTTGAACTTGAACTGTGGTTTGTCACAGCTTCTATTTTGAAGGCCTCCTACTTGATTCTGAAAGTAGGTTTCTCGTACTACATATTCAGTGGTGTGAACCTACATCTCCTCCCCTTCTTGATGTGATCTTGTGTCCAGATGGCTGCATCTTCACTTTCTTCACATTGAGATGAAGTCGGTCTGATTTTTAGTGTAGTGTGTCCTGGTGTGTTGAAGTCCATGTTGCTGCCTTGTAAATGTTCTTGTGTTTGTGCACACTGCCTCCAATCACCAAATAGTAAAATGCGCAGAAGTCTGCAAACAGTTCCCCATTCTCATTCACTTCACCGAGTTCCTGTCGACCCATGATGAGCTCTCTTCCTGTGTTTTCCGCTCCCAGTTTGACATTCATGTCACTTCATTAGAATTTTGATGTTGCCATCCGGGGTTGAGTCTTGTCCGGTACTAAATGCAGTTGTATGTAGAATTCCTCCTTTTCTATTCGTCTGCATTATTTTTAGGTGCATAGCATAAAGTAGCATTGTATGATTGTGACTTTCCTTCCTTTTGAGTTGAATCCATCTTGCTGTCATGATCCTGATCTTGGAGGAGAAGATTAGTTTTTACTGCATGAGAAAGAGCATTCGATGCTGATGGGGACATCATGATATCCACTCGAAAACTCGGTGTGCTCGTGGTTGTTGTGTTTGTGATAATATCGCAGTAGATTATTGACTCTCCAGTTGACAGTTTGGAGAGTCCACTTTATTCCATCTGCAGATTCCTCGTGGATTCCTAGCACTTCTACGCCCTACCTTCTCATCTCTTTTGCAATCTGGGCAGCCTTACTAGGTTCATACATGGTGTGGGCATTCCGTGTCCCCATACTTACTTTCACAAACTGGCGTCATTTCGTCTCTCTGGTTCCAGCGAGGAATAAGTTTATTTTTATTTCTAATATTTTCCTTGTGTTTTGAAGTTTCTTTAGCGACTGGATTAGTTTTTCGGTGTAGGGCTGCTAGCCCTATGTCCAACCTCCTATCTTTATCGGCTTAGGTCGGGAAGTAACTAGTTAACTAGTTAACCAGGCAAGGTTAGAACTTTTTCTTGTCGGTGTTATATTTATTTAGGTTTTGGCAATCACCCACCTAATTTTTAAAAAATCTACCTCATCTATAGTAAAAACAATAATTCATATTGAAAGAAGCCTGAGTAATAATCGTCAAATCTATTTCAATACATGTCCAATGCTAAATACTCTAAAATGTTTCTTATGAAGTTGTATTGTATTTTGGAAAAGACATCAAAGTGTCATCATTTGAGGCAACCAGTACTACTTCAAATATTGGAGACTTTATTTTTCTCTCAGTCAATTTAATTTTCAGTTTTTATTTCTCGTCAAACTTAATTTCCCAGAGGAATATAAAAATTCTGAATGTCGTTCGTTGTTTCCCATACTGGTGGTAGGAAATATGAAGGAAGCTACACTCCACTGTAAAATAATTAGCCACTCATCAGTATTTTAGAACACGATGTGTTGTCAAAAATATCAAGAAAGTAAGGCAAAATGATCAATAGGATTCTGTTAGCACTCAGTACTAGACACATGATATTGATTACTCTTCAGTGACCAGGCAGTGAAAAAAACTTTTACTATTTTTAGGCACATAAGATACAATACTCAACAAATTATTCTGACTGACCTACATAAGTACTTAGCTATCTACTGATGACATCCTAGTCAAATAGCACGGAAGATCAGAAATTCATCACCAGTCAATGACTTAATAGTTTCGTCTGTTTTTCGGTCAACTACCTGAAAATTAAACTTATTATAATAGCTTATAAAAATTGTGTGACCTTTAAGTACAATAATTTACCAAAACAGGAGATATACCAATGATTACAATACGCCGGGATTTTAATAAACTATGCTCTTGTAATGGCGTACCTGTAAGAAAAAAATCTGAATAAGGAAGCCAGATACACTCCCACACGTTGATTTACATGAATCCTTTTGTACTCATATCCGTCAGATTTTTTTAATGATATCCTTCTATCCTTACATCGTTGAAATGATTTTCACTTTATATTATTGTCAATACTGTGTGAGAGGATCAAGGTGATTAGCAAACAAGATTATTCTGCGCTAGAAATTCATCTTTACCTTGTAATGTATCTTGGACTGACACCAGTTGGAGAAACGTCAGGAACCTAGGGGTAACGGAAACCTGTTTCGTCCAAGTATGGGACTTCTCAGCAGATTGCACCATGATTTCGACAGGAATCAATCAACTGATCAATGATATTATTGCAGATATGTCGACGACACTTTCATTGTTTGTGCTAATATGGATCATTCATGAAAGCTATGCGATACCTTCAGCCAGGCTTATCCAAATATGAATTTTACAATGACATGAGAAAATGAGAATACAGTCAGTTTTCTGGACTTGAGTATAAGATGGAAATGTGATGGTGCAGGTAAGAAAACCAACCATAAAAATGACAGGTGTATCGGTCAGTACCTTCAACACAATAGTTTCTGTCCTGACAGCTATAAGCTTGGTTTATTCGGGAAGCTCTGTACTAGAACATGAGCCTTATCCGCAAAAGACAAAAAAAGAATTCGCTTTTATTAAGAAATTTCGTATGGAGAACGGATATCCGGAGAAATTCACTATGAAGCACGGAAAAGAATTTATCGAGGGATAACTGTTGGGGAGACAGATGTTTTCCTTTGTCTAGCATTCAAAGGCGATGAGGCGTCTGAGAGGAAGATAGAAGAATAAAACCAGCACCGGGAAGGAACTTCTTAGCTACCAGACTGATCCCAATTGGCAATACAGCAACCTGAATAACACTGTCGAAAGTAGACGAATACACACCTTACGTCGCCTCCAACTGTGTATATCAGTTCACGTGTGCTTGTGCGAGTAAGTACGTAGGAAGAATGGAAAGAAGGGGCTTTGCTCGACTTTATGAAGGTATCACGAGAAATCTGTGTCTGAAATACAGGAATGTCTTCACAAGCGCAATTGCCAGGTACTTGGTGGAAACATGATATCAAATGAATGTTTCTCAATCCTTCAGAATAGTCAACAAACAAAAATGTTCAATTTTGAAGTAGTTATGGAGATTTGGAAATATTCCAAGTTGTTATTCATCGTAGATTGACATCAGTTGGAGGAACAAAGGAAACCTGGGAGCACTGGACAGCTGTTTCGTCCTAGTATGGGACTCCTCTGTTCCTCCAACTGATGTCAATCTACGATGAATAACAACTTGAAAAATGCTCAGTGTTTATTACAGTTTTTGGTGGAGCTATTGCATCAAACATCTTCACCCTGACTTTGTACTCAGAACCTGGTAAACGGAACAGTAATCGTCTGATTTCTATTTCAGAAATAAAAGTAAATCAGATTGCGGATAGATTATGTCTATCGTTCTATTCATAAGTATGTTCTTAAATAGTGAGGTAACATCAGATGATATCATAAATTTATCTCCAAATATCCAACTGATCCAGTTTCTTAAAGAATTGGAATGTGTTTTTCAAGCCGTTTGAAGCTGATTGAAGGTAGTGAAATAAAATGAGCTTATTTTATTATGCAAATATTTTTGTTCTTGCTTCATTCCAATATATAATTCTCACTCCATTTGTGACTTGACCATTAAACTTACAGTTTTAGCCCTTATTATACAGAATATTTTTAAAACTCACTTATCTCTTGTTACGATTCCCATAAATATGCACGAAAGTTATGTCAAATCTGTCTAAAACATATTGAACCAGCACAACAAACGTTTACTATAAATTGCTTCTCTTTAAATTCAAGTGAAGTCGACCTCAATAATAAGTACACTGAAAGTAATAAAAATCTGAGGTTCTCATCCAGTAAGCTAATTTTTAATTTTTAATTTTTAGGGATGAATGTGAATGTACATGTACATGTATATATTTTTCTTTTTGTTTGCGTCATCTCTTTATAAATTACTTACTGACATTTATTTACTCAGCCTGACGATTTTCCAGTTTTTCAAATAATTAAGTAACCTAATAGCTCTTTGACAGCTCTTTCTTTCTGTTTGTTTTAACCTTTTCACGGCTCCAGGTTTTTCTATCTCATCAGAAATAAATTACTGTTAATTTTGACTAGAATTTAGGATTACTGATGTTGTATTTCCTCGGTTCCCTACCTTATTGTTAACCATGGATTTTGAATCCTTGTCTGTTTCTACATATTTGAAGTATTATTTTATTTCAATCATAGGCTGTATTGCGAATTGATAGAAGCATGAAAATTGAGACCATCGAACTCCAACCCAGTGGCTGGATGATTAACAAATTTCCCGTGAAACCTGAAGGCCTTGAGTTTGAACTCTAGCCGGGTACAGGGAATCTAGAAGTTTGGAGTCACATGCTAGGACGGGACAGCTGTCCAGTGTTTCAAGGTCTTCAGTGTTTCTCAGACTGATATCAGTCAGTGATAAATGATTTCTTAAAAATAAAATCCTCATTGACTTCAAAAATACATTATTCAAATTTTTCAATAGAACTACATGCATGACAATTATATATTAAACACCCTTGATATTCAAGCTGAATTGGCTGGTAAAGGTCATTGTAATTACAAATTGCTTTTGAGCCCATTAAACGACTCTTAGCTAACCTATAGCTTCAGTTTCAATGGAATTAAGTACTTGTTCTCAGTACAACTTCTAACTTGGTTCGATATGTCACGTCTCAATAAAATGTCCATCTGTAGAAGTAAGATTATTATTATTATTATTGGTCCCTTGGGTTCCTAGTGGAACATAGGGCTTCAGTAGCACGCCTCCAGTGACCTCTGTTCTCTGAGATCTTTTGAACCTGGTCCCACGACAGCCCACAAGCTCTCATTTCCTCCTCGCACGACCTCCTCCATGTCACCCTCAGCTAGGACGCCCAACTCGTCGCTTCCCATGGGGATTCCACTCGAGCAACTGGCCTGACGCGTGATGTCCTCCGTCGGCCTTCTCAGTGCATGCCCAATCCATCTCCACTTCCTCCTGCATATTTGTTGCGTGGTAGATTCTTGGTTGGTTCGTTCCCAGAGTTCCTTGTTGCTTATTCTTTCTGGCCATCTGATCTTCAGCAGCGAGCGTAAGCAGTTGTTGATGAATGTCTGTAGTTTATTGGAAATGCCTTTCGTGACGCGCCAAGTCTCTGAACCATACAGAAGCACTGACTTGATGTTGGTGTTGAAAATTCGGATCTTGTTGCACATGCTGAGTGCAGAAGATCTCCACACTGGTTTCAGGCTAATGAACGTCTGTCTTGCTTTTCCGATTCTGACTTTGACATCCTCGTCCGTCCCGCCTGTAGTTGAAACAGTGCTTCCTAGATAAGTGAAGGAGGTTACTTCCTTCAAGTTTCTCCCGTTGACGGTGATTGGAGTTTGTTGTTGTTGTTGGTGGTGGTGGTGTTGGTTGGGTATCTTCATCACCTCTGTCTTCTCTATATTCACCTGAAGTCCCGTCTTAGCTGCCTCTTCTATCAACTTGTTAGTTTTTGCCTGCAGATCTTCAAGTTTATGTGAAATCAGGCACAAGTCATCGGCGAAATCCAAGTCTTCTAGGTTCTTTTCCGCAGTCGAGTGTATCCCTCTCTTCTCGTTGCCCCTGTTTGCTGCATGATCCAGTCCAGTCAACCACAATCAGGAATATCATGGGGGATAGTAGGCAACCTTGTTTCACTCCTGTCTTCACTTCAAAGGCATCACTGAGCTTCCCATTGTGGATTACTTGGCATGTGGCATCTTCATATAGTTGTTGAATGAGGCGGATAAAGGTTTGCGGTACTCCGTAGTATTGAAGCAGTTTCCAAATTACTTCTCGGTCGACGCTGTCAAAGGCCTTCTCAAAGTCGATGAAGTTGAGGTAGAGAGCTGATTGCCATTCTATGCTCTGTTCTATGATGATACGAAGCGTTGCAATTTGGTCTGCACATGATTTGTACTTCCTGAAGCCTGCCTGTTCCAGTCGTAGTTTTGAATCCAGTGCGTCTTTAAGCCTCTCCAGGATGATGCGGCTTAATATTTTGCTTGTGGGTGGACAGGAGAGTGATTCCGCGCCAGTTCTTGCAAACACTGAGGTCTCCTTTCTTCGGCAGTTTGACAAGGTAACCCTTCTTCCAATCAGTTGGCAGGTACCTTCTCTTCCTTCCACACCTTCTGCAATAGTGGTGTGAGCATGTCTGCTGTTGTCTCTGCATCTGTTCTCAGTGCTTCTGGTGGTATTCCATCTGGTCCTGCTGCTTTCCCGCATTTCAGTAGCTTTATGGTGTTCAGGACTTCCATTTTCGTTGGAGGATTTATGTTCACTTGTAATTCAGCGGCTGCAGGTGGTATTTCTGGACGAAGTGCAGGTGGTGGTGGTGGTCGATTCAAGAGCTTCTTGAAGTGGTCGGCCCATCGTTTCCTCTGTTTCTCTTCTTTTGTAATTAAATTTCCTTCTTCATCTTTTATTGGTTTCATCTGTGTTGGTCTCTTCCCTGATAGCAACCTGGTTATTTGATACAATGTCGTCAGGTCTCTCTCTCTCTCCTACCTGCAGCCTGTTCTGCTTCACTTGCCAGTGTGTCGTAGAAGTGTCTTTTGTCTTTGCGTGCACTCTTCTTCACTTCTTTGTCCAGTGTTTTATACATTGTGCTCAGTTCCTCTTGTCGTTGAGCATCCTTGCACTGGTTTATCTTCTGCTTCACCATCCTCCTCTCCTCTATCAGCTTCCAGGTATCTGTCGAGATCCATTCCTTGTCTTCTTTCTTCTTCCTTCTAATACTGTTGTGCAGGTTTCTTTCCACATAGCTTTCAAAGACTTCCAGTGTTCTTCCACACAGGTTTCTTCAGGGATGTTGCTCGATGTCTCCCATTTTGTCTTGATGGCTGCCTTGAAGATCTCCTTTGTAGTTTCATCCTTCAGTTTCCGAGTGTTGTACTTGAATTGAGGTCTATCACCAGCTTCCTTGAAGGCTTTTAACTTGATTTGGAAGGTTCCTTGCACTAGGTAGTGGTCTGAACCTACATCTGCTCCTCTTCTTGACCTTGTGTTAAGTAGACTGCGTCTCCATTTTCTTGAGATTGAGATAAAGTCGATTTGATTTTTAGTGTGTCCGTGTCTGGTGAAATCCATGTCGCTTTGTGGATATCTTTGTGCCTGAACACACTGCCTCCAATCACCAAATCGTTGAATGCGCAGAATTCTGCAAACAATTCTCCATTCTCATTCATTTCACCTAGTGCCTCTCGACCCATGGTTAGTTCTCTTCCCGTGTTGTCCCCTCCCAGTTTGGCATTCATGTCGCCCATCAGAATTTTGATATCGCCAACTGACGTCTTGTCCAGTGTTGATTGAAGTTGTCTGTAGAATTCCTCCTTTTTCTCTTGCTCTGCATTATTTGTAGGTGCATAGGGTAGCATTGTATGATTGTGACCTTCCTTCCTTTTGAGTTGAATCTTGCTGTCATGATCCTGGAGGAGGTTGGTTCCCACTGCATGAGAGCCTTCGATGCTCTTGGGGACATCATGATAGCCACTCCATAACTCAGTGTGCTCGTGGTTGTCGTCTGGGCGACAATATCGGAGTAGATTATTGATTCTCCAGTTGACAGTTTGGAGACTCCACTCCCATTCCATCTGCTTTCGCAAATCCCAAGCACTTCGATGTTATACCTTCTCATCTCCCTTGCAATCTGGGCTGCCTTACTGGGTTCAAACATGGTGCGGACATTCCATGTCCCCACGTTTACTTTCGCTTTCATCGAGAGAAGACACATCGGACAATTGGCTTCCCGAAGGCAGGCTTTCACCAACTGGCGTCATTTCGCCTCTCCGATTCCAGCGAGGAATAAGTTTGTTTTCATTTTTTATATTTTGTTTGTGCTTTGAAGTTTGTTTAGCGGTTAGATTTGTTTTACGGGGTAGGGTTGCTAGCCCTATGCCCAACCTTCCCTCTTTACCCGGGCTTAGGACCGGCTAGTAACTAGTAAACTAGTTAACCAGGCGAGGTAAGATGGCCGGATTTATTTCATTAAGCACTACTGCTACTTTGTAATGCTTTCCAAGCCCCTTACGTGTATAAACTGACTGGTCCTCAATATTACTGTTTTCTGCGGCAACAACTATTCTATAAAATTGATTTATTCTGGTAGAAATATTTAGCATCGTAAAACGCTGTTTAGTCAGTTTTAAAGAAATGTGTAATTACCAATATACTTTATATGGTTGATTCAATAAATCAGGATACGGGAAAAGCTGAAGTCAGCCATCCGAAGAGTACATTTTGTAGAAAAGGCTAACATTCTAAAGATGGAGTACCAATAATGGGAGATGCTACACATTTGCATTTCTTTTTATTCATTAGATTTTCGGAGTTTTAGAAAAGACCTTGGTATTAGAAATTTCATTTAGTCAATACATTTAAATTTATTGTCGGATAAAAAAGACTTTTACTTTTTTTCATTTACCAGTTTTTTAGTTATTTTTACATAGTATTTAGCCTTTGTAAGTGATCAAATAATTGTAACCTACTTTAAAAGCTCGTAACATTTTTTAACCAATGTTATTTGTTTAAAATATTCACCAGTTATATTTTATTTCTATCATTTGATTGTATCAAAATAAACAGACAAATTTCTTAGTGCTTCATCTACTAGAGCATAAAAACAATTCCGAACTAAGGGAACCGATTTCATTAGTCTTTGACTCTATAAAATCTGTATATACCACTCGATAATTAGATTCATTATGAGCGCTTTTAGTATTGTTTAGGATATTAGATATATGAGATTTTCGTTTGGTATTCATCGTAGACTGAGATCATTTGGAGAAAAATTGGTAACTTAAGAGGACTAGACAATTGTTTCATCCTAGCATGGGACTCCTCAGCAGTGCGCAACCATGACCTTGACAGGGATCGAATTCAAGACCCTCAGGCGTAAATACGTTATCAATGAACCACTCAGGGGGAATCCAGCGGTTCGTACTTCCTAATTCTATCAGGGTCAGCAATTATTTAAGGTGAGTGATTAGTCCCTACAAGTTTAATCAAGGTACAGCTTATATGAAAGTCAGTTAAACTCAATAATGGAACCGTTTACCACTTAATCGATACTTGCTATAAACCAAAACTGGAGGCAAGAAGATAGATAGTTTCAAGTGAGTTACCATTGCCTTTGTGTTGGGTTAAAGAGGAGATACACTGAGTCAACATTGCTAGTAACATACAGGAAGATAAAAACAGACACCAGGTTATAGATTTTCTAACAAACAGAAATGTTGCATGGCTCAGAAATTCAATAAAAATGAGGTCAGTATAACTAAGGTTGAGTAATTTGAAGTTTCCAAAAGCTAGATTTGTTAAAAAGCCTCGTTCTACGCCACTGAATATCCATACTGAACAAAGTACAAAATCCGGCTTAGAAACTGCACCATGTAAGGTATTTCATTGTTAGACGCCAAATACTTTCAAACTGACAAACAGAGTACTCACAATTGATGTTAAACATTTTTGAACACAGTTGTGCACCAAGAAGATATCTTGATTTATGCATTTACACTTAGTATGTTTCTTTTTACTGTTAAATGTGCCACTATATTCAATATCACTGAACAAACAAATTATTCACAATCATAAAAACTTACGTATGAAAGTTTGAATAATTATTCCAAAATAAGAATTCTGTTTACCCCTCATACTTGAATTCAAAAACTTTTCAAACTCGGACTGAATAATTGAACAGATTATCAGAAGTTTCAGTCCAAAAACTTGAATGAGAACATTGCCTAGGGATTTTCATTTACATTACTGTTTGAAAATCATTAACGCTATCGTTTTACTATACAATTAAACTTTGTCAGTGTCATAGGTTCTCTATTCCTTGAATTTCAATCAGAATTTTTGACATAAACATCTTATCATGCAATGAATTTTTCTCGCATTTCTAACAATATCACTTCAAAATTATTCATTTATCTTACTATTTTTGCATTGTATTAGTTACCCTTCAGTATTATGTACACTTTAGTTAACTTTAGATTCAGTCTTCATGTTTCTTCATCTCATTATTCATCAGCTAAACTTTTCAGTTATTTTTAAGAGACTATATCCCTATATGTATTTGCGAAAAGTCATTTAGTGTCTTTTCTTTTTTCATTTGTGGTGAAAAGGTGTTTTTTGGCACAGCATTGCACCATAAGGTAAATTTTACGACCAGTGTTTCAAGATTTACGTGGAAACCATGTCGTTTGTAATGATGCTCAACGTTGTGGTTATTCCAATTCATTGTTTTATCATTAAGTTTACTGTATTTTGGCAAATGGAAGTATAATAAACAAGAATGAAATACAATGCATCTGACAAGTAGGTTGTTTAAACCAATCATGAAAAGTAATTAGTCAGTTTCCCGATGAAAATACCAGGGAATATTGACATGAACAAAGTGTCCATACATATGACTCATATGTGAAAAAGGTAGTTAACTTTTAATTTTTATCTATAAAGTCGCGTTTACGAATAATATTTTTGTTTATCTGACGCTCATTTAATTGTGAAAATAATCTCCCTAAGTTGACATTCATACGCTTATTATACCTTTGAGAAGTCTAGTAATGTATTTAAAGTAGACTTAGGTATTTTATCTCTTAGTCTATGATTATGAAGTAAACTCAACATCTCAGGAATGAAACTGCTTTTCAAACTATACATTTAGGCTCAAATTTCATGAAATAAGCTGGTTCTTTTTCTACTTTATTTCTTGTTTTACATCCACTTTTTATGTGAATGTTAAGTAATTTCACTGTTTTGTACATTTATGAATACATAATAGAAGCTTATGGTAATGCCACAGGGATGAAATTATGTGAAAAAGTACATTATTATCAATAGTAATGAGTTGTCAGCTGTCTTCAAACGAAGCGACTGAATACTTCAGGATTACATTTAGGTTTTTAATACGCTACAGACTGACTGTTTTTTTTTTAAGCAGATTAGTTTAACCTTAGCTTAGAATACTGCCGTAGCAAGATTAAAGCGGACGCCAATATACTAAAATGTATTAATTAATCAATAATATTTTAGCCTAAATATTTTGTTTATCTAAATTATTTGGGAATTTCCGATCACATATGATTGCAGTTTGTCACATGGATACTTCCCTGAATAAATCACTTTTCATTCCAAACGGTAACATTAGTAATAGCATGCATTCGATGTCTAGTTTTCTTCTGAAGTTGAAATGATTTTATTTCAGCTTTCTCTTTTGCAAAGTATGTTGAACACTAAACTGTTCGTACATAATAGGGTGATTCAGAACGAACAAGAACATGGTCAGTTAAAAAACCTTTGTGCTACTGAAGAAATTAGAATGTTTTTCCTGGACCAAGAGGAATTTTAACTAAGATATGATCTGGTTTTACTTTTACCTTATAGTTTAAATGTGTCTAATTTTTATCCGGATTATATTTTCTAACGATGTGAAAAGAAAACTTTCTTCTTCAACTGAGATATTGGTCTAAGTGGGTTGAAACGTATTACTTTATTTACATTTTTCGGTGTGCTAAATTTCTGTACTTATACCGACAAAATGAGTAATATATATTCTAAAAACATGGTTAATCTAAAAGGTTTTAAAAATTGTTTCTTAACAAAAATAAATGCTGTTTTGTTACTCTGAGTTGGAGGTTTTAAGCATATTCAGTGTAACAGTGCAAATTACCGAAAATCTAGTCAAAAATGAAGACTGAATGGAAGTGCCTCAAGTTTGTTGATCAAATTTAGTCAAAAAATACAAAAACTATTTGATTCTACTACATTTTTTCATCAATGAAAAGTTTCTACTAGTTGGCTATAAACTAAATGTTTAGCTTTGCAGACTTACACGAGTATTACTGAGTAAGGTGAATCTGTCTGTCAAAAAATTATATGGACACGTGAACCTCTTCTTTCACCCGTTTTTCTGCTGATGTTTCAGTCATTACACTAATTTCTGAATGGATGTTATACGCCTTGGTTGTTTTCCGTGAAATTCACGTGTGATGAACGATGACTTGCAGGAGAAATAAGACACAGCAAACGGGTGTTGCGTAAAAAAATGCAAGGCAGTCATTGGAAATCCTAATTCATGATTGAATATACATTCACGTTGTAATCTATGGAAAGTTTTTCAAACATTTCAGATGCCTCAGCTGCAGGTTCCTGCCATACATAATCATATATGTATACTATTGTAAGCGAAGCTCAAGCTAACTTCAAGTAACTAAGCCTTAAGCCCTAGGCTACTGAGTTACGACAGCCTCGATTTGTTAATCTGTTCTAGTTTGGTACTGTCTATTACTTTAGGTTTTTGATTAAGCTTATTCCAATTAGTGTAACATTAGCGTTGCGATCATAGTGACCTAATCAATAGTCAATAGTCAATATGGAGGTTTATTGTTTTGTTTGAATGTCAGTCACAAATATGTTTGTTCATATGATATGCAGGAAAAGTGAAAATGTAAGATATAATCAAATACATTAACAAAATGTACAATGATTTGGGTAAAGTATGTATAATTAATATTACCTGCCATATTGTTGTTCATTTACACAACCGTTAATGACATCTGAAAGTGTTTTATGTCTCATATACTTAAACAACAATCATGATTAATATTTCAAATACTTTCAGTTATGTGTAACCTTTTATGATAAGCAAAACGATTTACATAAAAAAAGATCTTTCGAGGAATCCATCTATATGAAAGGGGAACTGTAGGTTTTAAGTGTCACATCAAAAATTTGAAAAATACATTGATTACTATGACTCATAAAGCTCTTGAAATTAACTATATAGTTACTTCAAATAAACATTTCGGTATGGTTCAAAAAAAACTTGGCATTTTTTAACTACAGAAGTAAAAATTCAGTATCATTGTGGAAAAATAATTGGTGCATGGACATATGAATGACTACTGAATTGGAAATGCATTACAAAATTATTTCATTTACAACGTTTCATCATTTCAATTCATAAGATAAACTGGAAATTCCAAGCTGAATGTTAATATTGTTATAAAAACACATTGGAAAACAAGCATTAGAGGGAACATGTATTTTCATTGGAGTCTTATCAGGCTTCAGCTTTTAAGTACAACATAGTGCATTTAGAGGGTTCACATGAGGTTTTTGACAATTACTTGCAGATTGAAGTAATTATGGGATTTCACTTGTGTAACATTTCAATTCACAAGGTCTCAAATCGATTCGTAATCCACTTAGGAACTTTGTGCATATGAAATGCAGTAGGCGGTGAGCAACACCTAGTGCATGAGAGTAGTGATACTATCTGGCTGCCCAAACTTCAGTAGTTGCAGCGCTGTTCAAAACAATGATCCAATGGCTGAAAGCCGAATTCCTGATCCAATGAACCACAACTCTACTAACACGATCCCGGATAACCCGGCTACAAAATGACTTAACGGTATATGGATCATCAATCGAAACTGTGTTAAAGCCAAAGTAGAAAGTCACAGAAGGTTGTTAGTATCTATGAAATATTCGGTCAAATGAAGGTTAGAGACACAAAAATTAAACTAATGTACACCCGAATGAAAAGCAAAAAAAAATACTAAGTCAGACTGGTAGAAGCAAGTTATAACAGTCATTATTTACTAGAATTTCGTGCACTTCAAGTGTACAAAGTAGCTGAGTGGATTAGGATTCGACTCATGACCTTGTGATTAAAAATGTTACAGGAATGGTATCCCATAATTCTTTCAATGTACAAGTAATTGTCGAAAACCTTGGTTTTATTTTGTTCTCAGAGGACACAATACAACCAAGACCATCCACCTGAGCTACAAATATTCACCACTACCTCATAATTGTGAAAAGCCTCATGTGAACCCTTTAAATGTACAATGTTGTACTTAAATCCGAAGCCTGATGAGACTCTGATAAAAATATGTATTCGCTCGAATTTTTATTTGAAAGTTACTAATGTTTCCTAGAGTACAACAATGTGGATTTCTTTTCAAACATTAAAAGTTAAGCTGACGCTAGATATAGATAGTATTTGTGTAAATCACAGTGAGTTTGAAATCAAATAATTCCAACCTTTCGCATGGAAGTCTGCTCCAAGTTTCCTCAGGGAAATAATCAAAACTAAAATATCAAGGACACATAAATCAATCCAAAAACGTGTATTTAATCCTCTTTGTATAGTCATTGTCTTTCTAAATTATGATAACTAATCATTCAGTGTTAAATTGTATATCACTTGTTGTATATCGTGTGTATGTGTACATGTGTGAATTCCAATTCATATTCCTCTTGATTGTAAATATCAGACAAAAACGTCGCAGGCGACATTATAGTCACAAGTGCAGCTCAGTTGATAGAGCATCGGGCTGGCTACCCAATGGTGACTGGTTCGAATCTGGCGGTGGTCGAAATTTTCATTTCACCTCCAATCACCACCAGCATAAATACTAATCTGCCAAACTATGGCTATCTAAGATAGTTAAATTATAACCTTTCAGTACAATGGAATGGATGAGACGGATATGTATGTAGTTTCAGTTGGAATATGGTGGTGAACCGTATTAACGAATTTTTTCTCATTGATTTCCAGCAAAAACAATGGAAATGAGTAATGTTAATAATGGTGATGAAAATGATGACGGTAATAATGAATCAGATCAATGCAGGTTGTATTGTTGTTGATGCAGAAATAATGGATTTGAGACCAGTGCTGACGGCAAATGTCTTGAGTAACACTTCATGCTTACTAATTAGTAATTGACAAGAGGCAGCTAACTGTACTCCATCTGTCTGGATTCGCCCATATATGTATGGCCTCAGCTGTCTATCTTTCTTGGTATGACCCAAAACCTTTTGTAGAAACTTAGTTCCGTCAAGTCAATTTTGTGTCACATTTCTATGGAGTGTAACACGATCGTGGATTTGTTTCGCAATTTCTTAACCCACGCTGAGGTTTTTGGGATCTACTTTAAGCATAGTTTATGCTCATTGACTCTCACATTTACCTGTCTGGCTGTTTCCCCTACATATACTGCAGTACAATCTCCACATATGATTTCATAGACGTAGTTCTGCTGATTTTCCTTAGGTACTACATCTTTAACTGTCATTAAGTTAGAACGTAGGGTATTTGTTGCACGAAAGTAAACTCTTATGTCGTGTTTGTTGAGAATCCTTCTTATTTCTTCTGAAGTCTTCTTTCGTTATTGGATTATGACGGTGCTTATCCAGTTCTTTTTGTCTGATATTTACAATCAAGAGGAATATGAATTGGAATTCACACATGTACACATACACACGATATACAACAAGTGATATACAATTTAACACTGAATGATTAGTTATCATAATTTAGAAAGACAATGACTATACAAAGAGGATTAAATACACGTTTTTGGATTGATTTATGTGTCCTTGATATTTTAGTTTTGATTATTTCCCTGAGGAAACTTGGAGCAGACTTCCATGCGAAAGGTTGGAATTATTTGATTTCAAACTCACTGTGATTTACACAAATACTATCTATATCTCTTGCCTATCTTTTACTTAGTATCCAATCAAATTTTTATCATAGTTTATATAAATTGAAAATTGGGCTTTCTTAACAGGATAGTTTCTCCTAATTCAGACACCTATTTAGTTCTTACTATTTATTGATATACTTGTAATTCTCCATTATTTCATTGGATCTAATTGTTCAACCTCCATCGGCATATGGGCTCCTATGCTGACATTGAGTTTTAAGTTAATCGTAGGTCCTTAACTCAACTTATCAGCAACATTTACAGATACTAGAGAAACATACATACTTCTTTGGCAAGGACATTTTAGCCATCATAATTTATGAATGCTCGAAATACATCCGTTCAACTGATTATAATACTGTTAACGGTGATCTTTTTTCAACACGTAGTGAAAATGATATATTCAACAAACTTGATTGCTTTCTATATTTGGTAAGATTTTTGCAAGGCTCTTCCTTACTTGATATCTATCACAATCAAGGCATTCCTAGCAACATATAAAAAATGAATTGCATATATATGTATATATTAATAAATACAATTTAGGATTTTTTACGCAGACTACCTCTGTTTTTCCAGGGCTTTTCATTTAGAAGGTTTTTTCGTAATATTATCATCTCAAAATGTCACTTGAATAAAAAATTTTACGTTTAGTTCATCGCTTCTTATTTTTATACATTACGCGACTACATATTATTATTTATTCTTTATTATTTGTCCCTTGGGTTCCCAGTGAAACATAGGGCTTCAGTAGCACGTCTCCAGTGAACTCTCTTCTCTGCACTCTTTGGAACCTGACTCCACGACTGCCCACAACCTCTCATTTCCTCCTCGCACGATCTCCTCCATGTCACACTAGCCACGGACGCCCAACTCGCCACTTCCCATCTGGGTTCCACTCGAGTAACTGGCCTGACGCGTGATGTCCCCAGTTGGTCTTCTCAGTGCATGCCCAATCCATCTCCAATTCCTTCCACTGCATATTTGTTGAGTAATAGCTTCTTCGTTGGTTCGTTGCCAACAAGCCAGAGCTCCTTGTTGCTTATTCTTACTATTCTGGCTATCTGATCTTCAGCACGAGCCAGCGTAGACAGTTGTTAATGAATGTCTGTAGTTTGTTGGAAATCCCTTTCGTAACGCGCCAAGTCTCTGAACAATACAGAAGCACTGACTTGATGTTGGTGTTGAAAATTCGGATCTTGTTGCACATGCTGAGTGCAGTGCAGTAGATCTCCACACTGGTTTCAGGCTAATGAACGCCTGTCTTGCTGTCTTTCTGATCCTGGCTGACTGTGACGTCCTCGTCTGTGCCACCGCCACCTGTATGTAGTTGAAACAGTGCTGTCGAGATAGGTGAAAGAGGCTACTTTCTTTAAGTTGATGGTGATTGGAGCTTGTTGTTGTTGTTGTTGGTGGTGGTGTTGGTTGAGTATCTTCATCACCTCTGTCTTCTCTACGTTCACTTGAAGTCCCGTCTTCGCTGCTCTTCCTCATCTATCAACCTGTTAGTTTTCGCCTGTAGATCTCCAAGTTTGTACGACATCAGACACAAGTCATCCGCGAAATCCAAGTCTTCTAGGTTCTTTTCCTCGGTTCAGCGTGTCTCCCTCTTCTCGCTCCTCACAGTTGTCTGTTGCAGGATCCAGTCCACTACAATCAAGAATATCATGGGTGATGGTAGGAATACTTGTTTCACTCCTGTCTTCGCTTCAAAAGCATCACTGAGCTTCCCATTGTGAATTACTTGGTATGGAGCGTCTTCACATAGTTATTGAATGAGGTTGATAAAGGTTTGTGGTACCAAAACCGTAGTGTTGAAGCAACTGCCTGCCAAATTACTTATCGGTCGACGCTGTCGAAGGCCTTTTCAAAGTCGATGAAGTTGAGGTTGAGTTGAGGTGACTGCCATTCCATACTCTATTCTATGATGATGCCCAGTGTAGTGTCGCCATTTTAGTCCGCACATGATTGGTACTTCCTAAATCCAGCCAGCCTGTTCCGGTCGTCATTTGGAGTCCTGAGCATTGTTTAGTCTCTCCAGTATGATGCGGCTTAATATTTTGCTTGATGTTGAGAGAAACATGATTCCGCACCAGTTCTTGCAAAGACTTAGGTCGCCCTTCTTCGCGAGTTTGACAAGACAGTCCTTCTTCCCATCAATTGGCAGGTACCTTTCCTTCCTTCCAAACGTTGTGCAGTAGTGGTGTGATCACGTTCACTGTTGTCTCTGCGTCTGTTTCCAGTGCTTCTGGAAGGATTCCATCTGGTGCTGCTGCCTTTTTCGCATTTCGGCAGCTTTATGGCGTCCAGGACTTCACTTTTGCTTTTGTCGAAGGGCTTGTGTTCACTCGTAGTTCTGTGGCTGGTCTGCAGGAGGTATTTTTGGACGAGTTGCAGGTGTTGGTGTTGGTGTTGGTGGTGGTGGTGGTAGATTCAAGAGTTTTTTGAAGTGGTCAGTCCATCTTTTCCTTTGTTTCTCCTCTTTGGTAATTAGATCTCCTCCCTCATCTTTTATTGGTTTCATGTGTGTTGATCTCTTCCCTTCCAGATAGTACCTGGTTATTTGATACAATGTTGTCAGGTTTCTGTCTCTCCTACCTGCAGCCTGTTCTGCTTCGCTTGCCAGTCTGTCTTGGTAGTGTCTTTTGTCTTTGCGCTCACTCTTCTTCACTTAACTGTCCAGTGTTATATACATTGTACTTAGTTCCTCTTCTCGTTGACCATCTTCTGCTTCACCATCCTCCTCTTCTATATCAGCTTCCATGTGTCCATCGAGATCCATTCCTTATCTTCTTTCTTCTTCATTCCTAATACGGTTATGCGACTGCTTATAAAATACTAATATTCCACCAACTTTACTACTAATTTTGTCTGTCGGTTTGGCTTTTTTTAGAAAATGACAAATACTTCTGTTTATCACAGATTAAAATATATAGTGAGATAGAATATCCTCTTTTTAGCTTGTTTTCCTATTATGCTGCCATCAGTAGCTTAGCTGATTAAAATGTAATTGCCCCAGCTGTGGATCTCGTTAAAATGTGCAATGAGGTGACACTGACTAGTCACACGACTACTATCAGTTTAATTCAGTAATTTTTCATACTAAACTATTTTATGTTCAAACACGTCAACAGTCAGTGTTTTCAATCCTTAAATAGTTAAAATATATTTAACGTTCACGTTCAAATGGTCTACTTTGGAAGGAAATTAGTCTAGCTTCAACCATACTAAACTTTAGTCAATACTGAAACTAGTTACTTATTTTTTAAGACGTCGTGCTTAGTTTTTTGTGTTTCTTCAGCTGGTTTGTTTAACAGTGAAGCTTTCACTGTCTTCCTAGACAACATCATCGGCACTAATTTCAATACGAAGTATGCTGTCAGTATCTCTCCCTGAGTGATTCGTCAGCTTATCCTGATGAATTGGGTTGTGATTTGTTCTTTTCATTGATCGTTGCGTCAATGACTGCATACATTTTCTTGTTGATTCTTTCTCAACCTTACCTCTGAACACAAGAGAGCAAGTGAAGACAGAAGCGGAAGAGGAAATGGAACTCACTGTGCAAATGACTACCGTACAAGATGCCATAATAAACATTGTGTCCGGAGTTTCAGTCTTGTCGTTTCTTACACAACTACTTCGTTTCATAATGAGGAAACCTCAAACACTTACGTATTTCACAGTGACTTTGAAGACCACCTAAGAAACAAGTGAGACAACCAAACAAAAGCCCTTATTTTACACAAATCTACCTTTCCAGCCAAATTGAATAAACATCATTGGTCATCTAATTAGTTGTGACAGCCAATTACGTCCTTTTATTTGATGAAAAAGTGCTTTCCAGGGGAAATACCGAACCTGATTTGTCACTTTAGCATTTGACAAGGTAGCCTTTAAAGGCATTCTGTATTTCAAGAGTGACTTTAAAGGTAACCCTAGCAACTGCTGAAACGACAAATCAGGTTCGGTATTTCGCCTGAGAAAGCACTTTTCCACAAAATAGAGGAATGTAATTGGATATCTCAGTTGCTAGGGTGGCCCTTAAAGTTACCCCTTTATGAACTTTTAAAAGCTTCATATGTTAAGGTGACTTAAAAGGCCACCCTAGCAACAATCAAAATAACCAATGAGGTTTCTTCATTTAGGCTGGAAAAGCAAATTTGCATAAAAAAGAGAAACCTGATTGGTTTTTCAGTTTTTGCTAGGGTGACCCTTAAAGTCACTCCAAATATTCAACGTATTTCAGTGAAGCTTGGCAGTAAAATTTTGTCTGCAAAACTCCTCACTGTGCAGGTTCAAATGCAAAAAGGGTCATGTTTCGTACTCGAATTCATATTACCTCCTCCACTAATATATACCCATACGCATAAAATGTATTGTAATATGTCTGACGATAAAATTTACGGAGGCGGAAGTTTGTCAGTTTATTCAAATTAGTTTTCCATAGATAATGGACAGTATTTTCACTCTATAAATATTTTACGCAAATGCTTATATATATTCGGCGACCATAAGGAATGATTACCTAGAAAAAAACTATACATTTTGTCCATAACTAGTTCTCAAGCGTAAAGAAAACTAATTCTATTTTTCAATCGAAGTGTATCACATAGGTTAGTTTCAAATGCTCAAGTTGAAAGCTTGAAAACAGTCCCTTAAAGACAGGTTATTAATCTTATTATATTATTTGTCTCTTGGGTTCCTAGTGAAACACATGGCTTCAGTAGCACGTCGTCATTGCACTCCCTTCTCTGCAATCTTACCAACGTGGCTGCAAGACTCTCAAAAGCTTTCATTTCTATCTGACGTGATCTCCACCTTATCACAATTGGCTTGGATACCCAACTCGTCGTTTCCCATCTGGATTCCACTAGAGGGCCTGGCCTGGTGAGTGATGTCCCCACATCGTCTTCTCAGTATATGTTTAATCCAGTCCAATCCATCTCCACTTCCACTTCCACATGCATATTTGTTGGGTGATGTGATCTTGCTTCGTTGGTTTGTTGCCAGGTCAAAGTGACTCCCTTGTTGTTGCTTATTCTTATTATTCTGGCCATTTATTTATCTGATCTTCAATACTGAGCATAGGCGACAGCTGTTCATGAATACCTGTAGTTTATTGAAAATGCCTTTCGTAACGTGATGCGCCAAGTCTCTCAACCATCACAGAGAAGCACTGACTGACTTGACTGAATTACTGTTGAAAATCCGTATCCTATTCTGTATGCTAAGTGAAGTGAAGTGGAGTGGAGTCGAGTAGATCTCCACACTGATTTCAGGTTAATGAAGTCTTGTCTTGCTATCTTTCCGATCTTGGCTTAGACGTCCTCATCTGTGTCTGTGCCACCTGTGGTTGAAACGATGCTGCGTAGGTAGAGAGGTAGGTGGAAGGGACTACCCCCACTTTTAGATTTCCTCCATTGATGGTCATGGTGCTTGTTGTTGTTGTTGGTGGTGGTGGTGGTGGTTGGGCATCTTCATCATCTCTACCTCTCTATTCTCCACGTTCACCTGAAGCAAGTGACATCCTCATTCCCTCGTCTCGCATCTTCTGTCAACTTGTTGGTTTCTGCCTATTGATCTTCGAGCTCGTGCAACAACACATTAGACACAAATCATCATCCGCGAAATCCAAATCTTCTTCTGGCGTCGTTTAATTGGTCCAGTCAGCGTATGCGCACCCACATGCTCGCAATCAACAGCTTGTTGCATGATACATTTCAGTTCAGTGAGCACAATCAGGAAGATGATCGTGACAGTAGACGGCAATCTTGTCTTACTCAAGTCCCCTGTATTCACTTCAAACGCGTCAGTGAGCATTGCATTGTGAATCACATGGCATATGGCATCATATAGCATAGTAGATAGCTGCTGAATGGTGTTGAGAAAGGTTTGTAACATTAAAACCGTAGGGTTGAAGCAACAGCTGCAAATTATTTCCTGGTGGATGCTGTCGAACGCCTTTCTGAAATCGATGAAGTCGAGGTTGAATTGAGTTGATTTGACTGCCATTCTATGCTCTGTTCAATGATAATGCATAGAGTAATGTCACGGTTTGATGCGCACATGAATTCTTCTTTCTGAAGACTGTCAGACAGTCTGTTCTGGTTGTAATTTTGAATGTAGAGCATTTTTAGTGTCAGCAGAATGATGTGGCTTAATATTCTGCTTGTGGTGGATTGAAGCATGATTGCGAGCCAGTTGTTGCAAAGACGTCGGTCACCCTTGTTTGGCAGTTCGACAAGGTAATCCTTCTTCCCATTATTGGCAAGTACCTTTCCTGCTTTCTATGCAAACCTTCTGCAGTAGTGTTGTGGGCATGTCCGCTGTTGTCTCTGCATCTGTTTTCAGTGTTTCTGGAGTCGTTCCATCTGATCCTGCTGCTTTCTCGGTTTTCAGTAACTTCGTGATGTTCATGTCTTCACTTCTGCTTTTGTGTGAGGACTTGCGTTCACTGGTAATTCTGTGGTTACTAGTGGTATTTGTGGACGAGTTGCATGTGGTGGTCGATTCAAGTGTGTTTTGTTTCCTTCGATTCTCCTCTTTGGCATCAACTGAGTTTTTTCACTATAATGGTTTAATCTGAGTTTAACTCTTCCCTCTCAGATAGTAACCCGGCTATTTGATGTAATGCTGTCAGCTCGCTGTCTCTCCTACCAGCACCTTGATCTATTCCACTCCCAGGTGCGTCTTAGCAGTTTCATTTCACTTTCTGCACACTCTTCGTTACTTCCTTGTCCAGTGTAGTGTTTTATAGGTTATGATTAGTTCCTCTCTTCGTTGTTCATCCATGCACTGCGGTGCACTAATTCATCTTCTGCTTCATCATCTTCTCCTCTCTTCTATCAACTTCCACGTGGCTATGAAGATCCATTCCTTGTTTTGTCCTTTTTTCTTCTTCTCTAACACTGTTGTTCAGGTTTTCTTCCACACCCCTTTAAAGTCACAGGAGTCTTCCATGCAGGTTTCCACAGATATGTTGTCTGATGTCTCCCATTTTTCCTGATGACTGACTGACTGATGTGAAGATGTCGTTTGTGGTTTCGTCCTTCAGTTCAGTTTCTGTTCTGGTGTGAAACTTGAACTGTGGTCTGTCACCAGCTTCTTGTTTGAAGGCTTTCAACTTGACTTTGAAAGTAGGTTCCTTGCACTAGATAGTTAGTGGTGTGAACCTACATCTACTCCTCTTCCTGATCTTGTGTCCATTAGGCTGCGTTTCCTTTTTCTCGAAATTAAAATGAAATCGATCTGACTTTTAATGTTTTCTGGTGTCTGGTGAAATCCATGTCGCTGCCCTGTGAATATACTTGTTTTCTGCACGTACTGTTTTAATGCCTTCGATTAGACGCATTTTAAGATCAATAGTTTAAGAAATTAAGCTGTTAAATAGGCTTTGTTAAACTGGTTGACAAGTGACACAGTAACAGATTCTTTGCGATTAATTATTGGTTTGTGATAATTGTTTGTTTCCCAGAATAGAATGTCACATAAGGCATATACATTTTGTTGTATTTCATGTATTAATCAACGTGACAAAACTGAGATTATGTTATCATTGTTGTTTACTTTTTTGTTATTTGAAAAATAGTGTTTATAAAACTGCTGTAGAAACAGTCGCTTAAGTACATACTTTGACTGTTTACTCCGTATTGAAAATCAGCATGCACTAAGTATAAAGACTTTTGAGTCGCTATATGTCACGCGCGAGTTGATAGCTTGAAATTGATCTAGATAAAGTATTTTTCTATCAGAGTGATGTCAAAAATTAGTCGGAAAAAGCATATAATTCATGAGATACAGAGTTCTGGCATCAAAGTGTATCAACATTGTAATCACTCTTGTGAAATTGAATTAGCTTTTAAGTTGTGTTGGAATGCAATAAAAACTTTCTTTTCAAAATGCCGCAATAGAATATTTTTATTCAATAAGAATAAAATGAGGATTCTCAGACTAAATTTTAGAGGGACTAGATATCTTTATACACGACTTTGTTTCGGCCTTAGAGGGTTCATATTTGGCGGATGAATATTAGGAAGACCTTCCTTATAAGACTAATCAATATTTTCCCTCTATGTTTACAGAATTGGCAGTAATTATTTCTCTGAATCTCAGCAAGTTGAATCATATCTGACATCACTGGCGTAAACTACATCACTCAACTATGAATTTAAAGCTTATTTTAAAATTATGAACACCTAATTATATCAAAATAAATAAAGGATTTTCATAATTCTGCATCATCCTGGATTTGTGTCGTTTTCGATACTGTTGAATTAAAAATTTCTCAAATTGTACCACACTTCTTGAAATCCAGCCTTTGATAGATTCAAGGGATTCAAAAGAATCCAAAAAGAGTCCTAAGTGAAAACAATTCGGGTGACATACACTTTTGAGCAGAATTTTTTTAATAATCATACACATAATGATTCAGCATATATCTATTGTTCATTTCCCATACTGAATTTCACATATTTCGATTACGAAGACGTCATATGCAAATAAACCCTAATAGTTGTAAATATGAAGACTGGATGAATTTCAACAAGTAAATTTCTTTTTCAAAAACTGTGAAATGATTTGAATGAAATTCTGTCACCGAAACCTGTTTCTAACTGTTCATATGCTTTCGAAGGAAGGATGAAATTTCGTACATTTGCGTCACTTGTGACTTTAAACGTTTGAGTCACAGTTCATTTACACCTGTGGAACAGCAATTCTCTTGAAATGTAACGTTAATTTTGCTTGGATAAATTTACATGGTAATCGTGTATTTAATATAGACACACTTGTTTGTAACCAACGACTGAACTAGGTTAGTTTGCATACGAATACTGTCCATCATACATGCAAAAGTAAACACTTTAGTTATCAGGCAACCTTAGTGTCACTTTATCGAGTCAAAAAAATCCGTCCTCATTCATAAATTTCGTCAACTTTTTAATAACCTAAAGCAAACAACTAATTTAACATCCATTAATGACACAGAAGAACTGTTCGAAAGCAGCATAAAACAATTTAAATGTAGAAAGTGATAATCAGTAAGCAGAAAGCAAATATAGAGCCTTAAGTCATTTGACTGTGAGCAGCACTTTTTCATTTTTATGGTGCACTATAATGTCATTAATGATGTACGTCTAGGGTATTATCTGACTGGATTATGTCATCTGTACAGAATGATAAAAGTGATATCCAAATTGGCATACACAAACAAATCTTTATACACCAAGATCTACCTACAGAAAGTAACCAGATATTTTTAAGCTGACATAGGTGATGATAAAGCAATATATCCTAAAGGTTATACAAGTTGATATGATAATCAATCGCCTAGTACACATTATTCTCTATAAATAATTCATTTTAAAGAAAACCAGTCATGGAAACGTTAGATCTTCACTTAAACTGTGACACTGAAATTGTTTATTGACTTCATTAACCGTCGCCTTAGATATCTATGGATGCCTACCTTTCCTTGTTCAAGTGATAGCAAGCAGAAGTTCATTTGTCTTCCAGTGCTAGTAGACGCCTTGAATTTCAACTTTTTGATAAGAAGCACTCTGATTTGTCATCACGTTTTGATAAACTGATGCAAAAAGTTGATTTGTCATAGAAGCATATAACTTCCTCATTGTTGTCCATACGAAGGCCTTTTATTTTCAAAGGAATAAATCCTTATATTTGACTGATAGTTAACGCTCATTAACAGTAAACGTTACGATCGCACCTTGCAACTGCTTTGATGATTTAAATGATGTTGTGACAAGCAATGACACTGTTGGAAGAAGTGAAATATTAACCTTGTCTATTTTGTTAGTTGGTTGAAGGCAATAGGCGGGAAACCCTAGACCTGGGTTACGTGCTTTCTGGCACTCGTCGGCAAGGTGTATCTGCAACCTCTATGAGACTGATGTCCCACCTGAGATTCAAACCCGTGTCACCAGTGTTGTAGCTAGCGACTTTACCGATGATATGCACCGCGATTCTGAGCTTCCTAGCTTGGTGTCCACATTACAAATATGATCGATAGGATTCAGTCGGCACTCAGGACTAGACAACATGAAATGGTTGCACTCCTGTGACCAGTCAATATCTTGTTTATTTTGATGTCTGTGGAATCAGGATGGAGTTGCGGTACATGTTTTCACTATTTGAACTTCTCCTATCTTGATTTTATAAACTGACGCTAACTTGCTACAGTAATTTCGTCGCTTAGTTGTTGTCTTAACATGGTTCTGTAAATGTTTGAATTATCTAGGCCTTAATATTCTTTTTTCAAAGAAGGCTCTAGTGCGTCGAAAAATCTCAATCTGACATTATCTACCGGTGATGTTGGACACAGACTAAAAGTCACTGAAGTGAAAGATTGTGAATAACTTCTGTTGTGTACGACTTAAGCTAAATGTTATGGATCACAGTTTTGGCAGAAGAAAATCTCTCTTAACCCTCTGTAGTTTTAAATGAGGCTTCAATAAATTCTCTCACCTAGGTATCACATGAAATTTACATTTAAAATATATAAAATTAAGGTAGTTAATCTGATAAAATATAAAGTCACTTCCTGTTTGATTGAAATCATCTGGTATTATGCAGCATGCCTGAAAATAGTGCCATCAGAGTTGATTTATGCCAAACTTGTGAAATGATACTTAGCTCTAGATATTCCATCATTTGAAACGCTATAACAGTAGAAAAATACTTCTTTCTATTTTGAGTGTAACTTCATAAACTGAGTCTTGCTGATGTTTTCATCTCTGTGACCAGTAATGGAATCCAGGACGCGTGTTTAGTCGGGTTTAGCACTTGTCAACTGAACGTATCTGTATCCAAGTAGGTGATATTTTTCCCATTTGGGATTGAACCCAGTGTCAATCGCTTCGAACGCCAAAGAGTTATCCACTAAACCACTGAGGTACGAAAGCCACACCTTTTGCAGCGGGTATCAGTTGTTGTTTGATACTTGTTATTTATTGTTGCTATGACCAGCCAAACTGCTCGACTTCTGATAAGTCTTTCGTGCTTCCATCAAATATTGATAATTTTTACTTTATTCTGTATTTATTCGCAAAATAGGCACGTGTGGGCGTAAAGAAACGATTTTTAGAAAGCCACTAAAGGAAACGGAATTTCGAAATCAAATGATTTGTCGCAATAGAAGCAGGTTCTGAGTTCAATAGTGGTTAAAAAAGTAGAATTCCAATCAGCAACAAGAATGATACTCAGTAGTTTGATGTTCATTATCAGAATTCGTAAAGTTAAAAAAAAGAGGCCCGTTAATGAACTTTTTCGAAATTCAATGATGCCTTGGATGTACGTGAAATTACCCGAAATGTAACACAGTAGAAGAAACTAAACAAGGAAAGACAGGATTCTTTGCTTTCGTAGTTCTTAGGAAATATGGACCCAAATGGTATTGATGAAACAAATAGAAGAACTGGGAAGGAAAGCAATCATTGCTATGATTGGATGAAGCTTCTTGACTACATTTTATTCATTAAACTCTTATTCTTACTTAGTAGCAAATTTGAATATATTATTCAGTGAAAATATATCAGAAGTGTCCTTTGAAAAGTTGGATTCAGTAATACCGGTTCGTTTTTGGCATTATTCAGCTTTCTAAGGTTTTGACTTATATCATTATCTGTTGGTGGGTAAAAATACATAATAATTCTATGGGAAACTTTGAGAAGATCAGTGCTTTTTTTCACTCCAAGTATTTTCTTTTGTAATAATGGAGAATATTTGTAGCTCAGGTGGATGGTCTTGGTTGTATAGTGTTCTCTGAGCTAGGAACAGAGAACACAATACAACCGAGACCAACCACCTGAGCTACAAATATTCTCCATTTTTTCAAAATCATACGAGCGTGATAAGCTTCACGTTGTTCGAAGATGGGAAGACTTCTTCAAAAAGCAAGCTTCCACAAAAGAACAACTATTCTTTCTCCATGAGTGCCTACATCAGTATGTTCTGCCGAAGAGTGTTAGATTTTCTTTTTTCTTACACCATCTTAGTAGCAACCGATAAGTGCAGTAATTAATTACTATTATTCAAGCAGTGAAGCATCGTACATTTATTCCGTTTAACAAAATATCACCTTCTATTTTCAATCAAATATAATATTCCTGTTTCCCAGTTGCAAAGCATGTACTGGTCATGAGTTACACAATTCAGTGAACTGATCCTCTTCACGCTGTAATCCAATCGGTGTTTAGAAAAGCATAAAGGGGAGAGACTACAAAACATGTTACTTCAAAACTTAACTTTGAAAGCTTTGTTTGTCATAAAGTGCAGGATATCATAAAAGCTTAAGCACTTACATAGATATCATTATTTTGGCGGAAAATTTCAGTAGTTATTGCGGTGACAAACAAAACTGTAGACATGTTAGTTCAAATTATACATCACAGAAAGAAGACGT
Source organism: Heterobilharzia americana (assembly GCA_944470555.2). NCBI lineage: Eukaryota > Metazoa > Platyhelminthes > Trematoda > Strigeidida > Schistosomatidae > Heterobilharzia > Heterobilharzia americana. The sequence goes on from OX104134.1 coordinate 101,626,835, forward strand.
TAGTTTATAAAATATCTCAGAAATGATTAATTTCATTTTTATTAATGTTAAAAGGTACGAAATAAAGATTCTGTAGCAGCTGATAGAACAGAATACATTCATTGCTTTTTCTCGTCAGATAAACACAAAACGTCATACTTCGGAAAAGTTTTTGAAAAATTCAAAGTAGAAGATATGGATCTTATACAAAAGACTAAACACTTTATGCATACAAGCCTACAATTATTTTGTGTTGATACATTTCAGTGTAGTGTAAAGCGGGTAGAGAACAACTTCATCACTGAGTGAACGGTTTATTCTCATATTCATGGACCGATACGTCTGTCTTTTTTCCCATTTTTTATACTGACAACTATTATTAGACTGGAAGTTTTATCTTGACATACTTTTTTCAGACTACATCCGTCTTATTTAATATTGAGCTATGTTTCCGGATATTTCATTTACTTTAATAAAATGTCATTTTTTTAAAATTCTATTTATATGTAATGGATTATATTTATAAAGTCAGTCATTCGTGAAAATAATAAAGTATCATTCGACGGATTTGACTTTGTATTCCAATAATAAGTAATATGATTCATGCCACTCAAAATTAAAGCAAGAAAACACTTTATTTTCGTGATGAAAGTCATTACTAAATTATGTTTTTTAGTTGAAAGAAATATTTTATTTAACCTTATTTAAGATAATTTTATTCGTATATATATATGTTAACTTGGTAATTGAAAAGGTGAATAATAACTTCAATGAAGTAAAAAATGTAACTTTTAGACTTTATTTTTTTCACTTTTATCACATGTGAGTGGAAAAGCCATTTATACTATAACAAACTAACATCTTTTGAAGCTTTATCTAATTCAGTAGTTTCTGTGTTCTACAAAGTAGCCTAATGCAGGGCAGTTATCATTTGCGAATTATAGCAACACTCATATCATTATTCTTAGCTCACATGAACGGAGCAACAAACTAATCACTTTTACCTCAAGATGTCCATCTTGTCCACAAAGCTTTGTGTATATGAAGATTTTTATAAAGATTTATTCTGTAGGATACATTTTGAATGGATACGCACTTGGCATTTTGTAAATAAGTCAGATTAGTGTCAATAAATATTTCAGATGTAAGTTGCATCTCTACGCCAGGTGTATGCTGAAATAATGTGGCTTCATTTTGAAAACATGCAAGCAGCTAAGACATTTTCCCAATATCACCATGCCTATTGGTTTAGTAAACGTGAGCCGTTTGCACATCAAATTCGAGGTCAAGTAAACTCTTCGTATCTTCAACTGAAATGTCCAGGATGTGCCACTTTCTGTAGTTCAGATTTCTATCACTAAATAGTAAAATAAATCAAATAATTCTGAAGTCACAATTTCACCGTTTGAACTACACAGGACAGTAATAGTTGTACGTTCTACCAGCGGCAAAAGCCATACTGTGCAAAGTTTAACACAATTTTATCTTATTTCGACTACTTCTAATAAAAATTCAGATGTTTTAATCATTAAGCATGTATAGATAACTAAAACAAACAGTTTCTTACTATCAATAGGAGCCATAACGCAAGAAAAGTTTTGTCGTTTGCATATCTTTGATGTTGTGACTGTGACACTTAGATTCAACAGACTGAGAAGAATAAAACATTACAACAATTAGGAATTAAAAATTTAGTTAGATATTTATTGAATATACATTTTATACGTGACATCAGTATGCAGCCCAATCTCAAATAGTTTATGTCTGTCATTTCACGTGGTGGCGTTACACTTCTCGATTGTAATTGCTAAATCCTTAAATTTATGAGAACATCAATGATTTTTTTCTTTGGAATTAGTATTGAATCTGAGAAGAGTTTGGAAGGAAACTTACTGAAGACTGAAGCGAAATGTTTGCAGGTACAAACACTGCCATGCATGACAGTAATTCTTTGAAAAAAATATACGGATGTAATTTCAAATGCAGCTTTAAACCAGGATGAATACGTCTTTTAACTTTTTTTCTTTCTTTTCCGTCTTGGTGAACGTCTACTTTAAAGAGAACTCGATGTCATACTGAATAGTGAAAACTAGCCATTTTTAACTAAAACAGCGTTAGTAGGTGAAGTCTTGTTGGCTACAATACTTTTCAGAACAATACAATAATATAAAACTAGTTCATCTCTTCATATCAAGCAAATTTTTTGCCATTTCTATGGAACCCCCAACGTATATCTGAGAAATATTTTGAGCACAATCCTTAACTTAAACTTTTACTGTGTGAAAATGCCATCCTTTCCAAAATGGAGATATGTTATGTAGATGTGCTACTTCATAAGTCAGTTGGGAGAGATGCTCAAATTCCTCTATATATTCTGCATTCTCCAGAACTGCGCCCGCTTCAGCCATAACTCTTTATGATTTACAAGTGAATTCTTTGTGCATGAATCACTCACTAACCCTGAAGTTGTTTATAGCAAAGCATACTACGACATATAATATTGCCTCAATTTATGAGCAGGCAATAGGTAAGACATACCAAAATACTTATTCACGAGACAAATATTTCATAGGTAAATTATTCAAAAAAGTCTATAAAAGTTCCTCGTAAATACAAAATTTTCACCATGATTAGAAAGTGAAGATCTGCAGTTTGTACCTAATCTTTGAATAAGCAAAAGATGAATTTCACTTTGGATCCAACACTTTGCTAAATAAAGTCAAGTATTTATAACATAACATTAATGTCCTGAAACTCTACGGTGGCCCACATTTTACTGAGA